>CADEBD010000146.1:342500-1542500 GCA_902825455.1 Arctia plantaginis
CCCCCCCCCCCCCCCCCCCCCCCCCCCCCCCCCCCCCCCCCCCCCCCCCCCCCCCCCCCCCCCCCCCCCCCCCCCCCCCCCAAAAAAAAAAAAACCCCCCCCCCCCCCCCCCCCCCCCCCAAAAAAAAAAACCCCCCCCCCCCCCCCCCAAAAAAAAAAACCCCCCCCCCAACCCCCCCCCCCCCCCCCCCCCCCCCCCCCCCCCCCCCCAACCCCCCCCCCCCCCCCCCCCCCCCCCCCCCCCCCAAAAACCCCCCCCCCCCGGGGAAAACCCGCCCCCCCCCCGGCCCCCCCAACCCCCCCAAAAAAAGGGGGGGAACCCAAAAAAAAGGGGGAAAAAAGTTGCGTTCACGATTTACAAAAATATTACGGTATTATAATCTACGGCACGTAGTTGTCAATTTCCTCCAACGCGTGATGTTATCGAATCGTTTTACGATGGTGGTACGTGGTCAGTTACGAGGTGTGGGCGGACAGCGCGGCCGTGGCGCTGCTGCGGCGCCTGGCGAGCGCGGCGCGCCTGGGGGGCCGCGCCGCCGAGCCGCTGCTGCGCCCGCTGGCTCGCCTCGCCGCCTCCGCCGCGCCCAAGCCGGACCTCATCGGTGAGTCTCCCTTCGCCCGGCCCTCGCCCGCCTCCCCCACCGGCGCGGCTGACTCTCTGTTCCGTTCCAGAGGAGTGCGCGGCGCTGACGGCGCAGTGGACGGGCGCGCGCGTGTGGGAGGCGCTGCCCCGCTGCAGCGTGGCGGCGCCGCACGACAGACTCTGGCCGCTTTACGTAAGTACTTACACTTATCTATTTTACAGGAACTATTTACTAGCGATCGGTACTTCTCTATATTACTCAGTGTCAGCGTGACATTTATGTTTTCAATAATAATGTTATCAAAAAAATAAAGTTTGTTTGTTCGAACGAACGTGATCCAGTACCGCGCGGTTATTTGCCGAATCACATTCAATTTGTGCGGGGAAAACCCGGCTTTTTGTTATAATTTGACATTTAATATTTTAACTCTTAATTTCATATAATTATAATGATCTATCACTTACCGTTTATACTTAATATTGATTGCTATTCCGCGACATGTTTCTTTTCTTCAGTTGGAATATGGTGTCGAGCCTGAAGCTCTGAGGTTCACCCCGGAGCCACCTCCATACGCGCAATGTGAGACGACACCCTCCATCACTATGGACTCTATACGGTATACTTTTGTTTCTAGTATACTTTGTATAAACTTCTCGTAGAAAGAAATCTTACAATTTAATTTTCACCGTCTTAATTTTGTCTTTTGAATATTTATTATATTTTAATTGAAACTCACCTTCACACATTCAAGACTTCTTTTTAATTTTAAATCCAGAAAAGTTGTTTTTAATATTGACATGTTAAAACATGCCTAACATGAAAATGGACCTAAAGTAGAGCCTTGGGGGACTCCATATCTAATTCTTACAGTCCGTGCTCAGTTTTAATTACTTTTTTTCATTCTTTTAGTTCTGTGTGTTTAAATATTCTTTAAAAGGATTTAAAAAACGGTGAAACTCAGTAACGATGTTTTATGTGAAAGTGTATTACGTGGTGTTCGTAATCGAAAGCATTAGCGGTGACGAGTGTGTGTGTGTGTGCGCAGGTACATGTACCTGGGCGGGGGCTCGCGGCCGGCGCGCTGGCGCCAGTGCGCGCGCTGCGGGGCCCGCGCGCAGCCCGCGGCGCAGCCCGCGCGACACCCGCTGCAGAGGGCCTGCGACGCGCGCTTCCTGCCCGCCTGCAGGTCCGTGCACACGCTTTCTTTACCCTCTCACTTTTGTATCCACCAAAGTGTACAGGTCAACTTAACGACATAGCCGTTCTCTGCCACTTATCGAGTACACTAACCTCGAATAAAAAGTGTCATACCGTAGCTAAAGATAATTTCAGTATTTACTTAAACCTATTTCTATTTATGTTTCAGATGTGGAGGAAAATGGACACTATTTTCAAACATATAATGATACGTTCGTATATAAGTATTTACTTTGTACATAAAATATATTTTTTTACATTGAAGTTTTGCTGTATCCCCTGCGTGTCCTGTACGCTTTAAACCTTTTATTTTAAGAAGTTGTTAGACTCCTCAAAAAAGTTAGAAAAACTTGAAATAAATTTATTTGAGTGTGAAAAGTAGATATCCGAGTACGTATAAAATAATACGAGCAAATTTATACAAATCCATATAAAAATATTAGTAAATAGAACTACGTGGGGAAAGATCTATAACAATAGAAGAAAGAAAACACCTCTCTTTGTTACTAATTTAACGTTATTATTTAATGATGGTAACATAGTCAATTAAACATTACTCAACGCAGAAACGAAATAGAATAATGACATGGTTTATAAAAGCCAGTTGTACAAGACAACGAAGGAAGCTGATATAATACCTGTATAAGAATAGAAGCAATCGAAAATCGTAGAGAGAGACAAAACCATATTTTATCACTCCGTGAGGATGAAAAGCAAGGAGTATCGCTACCCCTATTCGTCGCAATTGGTGTCGTAAAAGCCAACTGTACGAGTTCGTACAAGATCTGTCAATCAATCAATCAATCAATCAATCAGTTTATTTTCATTGCGAACATGGGTTTACAATTAGGTGTTACAGTTATAATATTTTTTTCTGCCACATTCTACCTTTAGGCATGCAATAAGATAACATTAATAACGAGTTGGGCTTATTTAATACATCATACAAGGTCAGAATTCTATTTTATGTCAATATCAATTAAAATAACAATTACAATTATATTATTAAAAAAATGAAAAATGTCATAATCATAATAAACAATGTATCACATTTATTAAAAAAATGTATTAATAGAGGGTATGGTGTAGTTATTAAAAACATGCATTCTATTATATTTTCTCCGTTAAAAACTCAGTTACAGAATAGTATGCTTTCATTTCTAAAAATTCTTTTAACTTGCTCTTGAATGCACTTATGCTCAAGTTTTTCCATTGTTGCGGTAAATGGTTATAAATTACTGGAGCCATACAGAAAACACTTCTACGCATAAGCACAGTTTTTGCTTGGAGTAGGCGCATTCTACTATTATCACGCCTGTTCCGTGTAACCGTATCCTCAAGCCGCGGAAATAAGCCTGGATTTGTTTTAACAAACATTGACATTTCCAAAATATAAATGCTTGGCAACGTCAATACTTTATACCTCTGAAAGTAAGTTTTACAGCTATCACTTGTTTTTAGTTTAAACATTGACCGTATGCATCTCTTTTGACACTTAAAAGCAATTAATGTATCTGTAGAGTTACCCCAGAAAATGATGCCGTAGCGTAAATTTGAGGCAACTAAACCGTAGTATGCGGTCATCACTGTTTCTGTATTGACGATTGACGTTAACGTATGCAAAGCGTATGCAGAACTACATAATTTTTTGCAAAGCGTCTCTATATGTGATTTCCAATCTAGTTTTTTATCTATCGTTAACCCGAGGAACTTCGAAGTCGTAACATTTTCTATACTATGATTGTCAATGTTTATATTTTGGTATATATAACTGATTGGAGCGATCCGTTGACTGAAATGTATAATCTTAGTTTTATTTAAATTGATTTTTAAATTGTTAATGTCAAGCCAGTTTATTATGGATGTCAAGGAATTCGTAATGTCATATTTATATTGAGTTATATCATTATTACAAGATATAGTAATTGTGCTATCATCTGCGAAAAGCGTTACAGTATTTTTTGTACATTTTGGAAGGTCATTAATATATAATATAAAAAGCAAAGGTCCCATTACGCTCCCCTGAGGGACACCGTACAAAACTTTCCGCTCATCTGAAAGATATAGCTCCTCTCGTTTAGTAGTGGGGTTTATTATTGCTATTTCTGTACGTTGTTTTCTGTTCTCCAAATACGATTCGAATAACTTTAGGACATTACCTCTCACTCCATACGCATCTGATGACTCTACACTTAAAAATATATACAGAATAAAACAAGTTTTATAACGAGTGTGCAGTATCGATCGCTGGACACGTCGCATAATGGCATAAAAGGGAGTAAACTACGCAGGACAACAGCACTGCAGAGAGAAGGAAAACTTGAAACAAACCCTATACCGACCCGTCTGACCAGCGTGGTATAGGTCGCCAAATCCTCCTTTCTAAGGAGAGTATATGATGATTACCTCAAATACTAAAAATTCACTGCAAAAAGGTATAAGCAACATGTACGGCTTTGCACGATTTTTACTATTGTAAAATATTGATATTTCTTTCATAATGCAGTAATGACCAAAGCAACAAAATCCTTAATTTAATTGTTCATTTAATCACAAAAATTAACAATATGTTTACCTAGTACGTAGTATTATTTTTTCCCGATCTCATATTTTCGTTGCTTTTTGATAGAATTTACTAGCAATGGGATTTTACGATGAGTCTAGGTTTGGATTTAGGCGTGATACGAGAAGGGTAAGAGTGTGTCATCATCCCGGAAATGCAGAACGGCTGATATGGGTCCAGGAAGTGAAGCCACACAGTGGCTCTCAAGTCATGGTATTATGAACGCTGAAACCGATTTTCACAAAGTCATGGCTCAGATTTCAACTTGATGCATGTCAATGCGTGTTCGCACACAGCTCAGAGAAACAGAGAGTACGTAAACTCAGTCCCATCGAGCCCGCATGGGACATGCACTAGAATCGTGTTCTGAAGACCCTGGACGGAGTGACAACAAACAACAAGTGAAAAAATTCCATTGGGAGCGATTGCCGCAGGATCAATAAACAATCTTTAATAAGGCGGTAATTCAATACAAAGTGTGAACAGAGGCGGTTACCCTTTGTATTGAATTACCATTTCATTAAAAAAAAATCGTTATGTAAGTTTTGTAAAGCATGAAGTTTTAACTTTATTTTATACTACGTATTTAACGGTACACATAATGATAATGATTGCAATTAAATGAACAATTGAATGAAGGATTTTGTTGCTTTAGTCATTCATGCATCAAATAATGCTCAGTTATTATTTATATAAGAAATATATTACAAGATTAAAAATCGTTCAAAAAGTTTAAAACTGTATACGTTGCTTAGACTTTTTGGATGTGTGTAGTTTTTGGTTCTGAAATTTTTGATTTATGTATTGATTGATTGAGAGAAAGATAACTAATAAAAGTATAAAACCACTAAAAACGCTTCATAATAGCTGTTAATTTTTAGTAATCATTAGTTGGATGAGGAATACAAACTGTATTCCTCGTCCTTTTAATTTTCACCCTTAGGGGTGGAACTTTTTCTTCACATTTGTATGTAGTAGGTATATAACTAAATTTCCAAATCAATTCATAAATGCCGGACTTCTGAAACATCATCATGATGTAGTCGGTTATGTCTCTTGATGTCGGCATTTTTTCAAGTTATTTATATACCAACAGTCAAAGAAACCCAACTACCTGTGTAGTTGTGTAATAATTTATACAAACAAACCCCCAGGCGGGTAGCTAGTTAACCAAATAATTAACCAAGTAATTAACCAAAACATTTTTCTTTTTAAAGAATCACTGCTTAGTCACAGCGTTAACTATAATAGTATCGCGTAAATAGTTATAATCACAATTCACCAGAGATAAGAGACTGATGTCAAAACAAGGCCTCGTTGATAGCAACATTATCAATGATGGTAACTTTTCCAGTACTGCAACGGTGTTGTCTGCAGAGTAAACATCTGCACACGTAAAATTATAATATAACGTCCTTGATTTTTTTTCTTTTCGATAGTTCTATAAATAATCAACAATTAGTGATGAACGGTATCGTTGTTACTTTGACCTAGAATAACAATCGTTTTTTGTTTAAAGTAAATTAAATTTATTTCAATTTTTTTCTACAGCTCGGCTTGCGCGAGAGTTACATGCGACCTTGATGCGATCAAAGTGATTTGTGTTTTCCCAAGCCTTTTAGGCAATATGTCTTTCCTGCCTTTCCTTTCATTTTAATAAACTCCCAAATGACCCATCTTATCTTTATAGTGCACCTAAAACGACGCATAAGAATTCAGTATTAATATTTTCTACAAAAAGCCTCAACGAGTTAAATGTACATTATCGGTCATTTGTTTATTAATGCATCTAGTTTAATTTTTAAACCTGTTTTTCAATCATTTTGACGATATTTAGAGCGCACATACTTAAATAGGTACAACGTTTCGAAATTATAAAATATGCTTTTTATGTCGATATTTGAAAACGCTGCAAAATAATTATTTACATCACTATGAGCCATAGAAAATAATTATATCCATTGCATATCGAAATAATTACATATGTACAGTAGAGTTATTGTCATTCATGTTACAAATATAGGCTCTTTAATATACTTTCATTGAATGTGTTCCGAAAGTATAGGTTCACTTGTGATGAGGAAATGTATTCACCAATAACGTATTACCATAACACTAATCTTGAGGATTAACTAAAACCAACTATTAAATAATTATCAAGTACAATATCCCCCACTTAATTTCGATGCAGGGTGTTGTCTTTGAATCTAGATGAAATCGGTTATGGTGACTAGCGAATAGTACATTAGATTAGTTCGGTTGTCATTACATCACTAGTTGTCGTTGTGAGAATCGTTGTGAAGCGTTTGCCTGCGACTGAGTTAAATTTTGTTCGCGAATTTACTAATACGTTCTCGGCCGTACTCAATAGATTAAAGTTTTATTCTAATAAACAAATAATTTATTATAAATGGCAGACAAAAAAGGTATTTATGCATTTCAATTATTAATTTCTTTGTTCCGTCTTGTTAAGTATACGTTTTGACATGTGTAACGTCATAGAAAGGCCTTGAAATACGAGTTATGCTATTATAAAACAATTATTTTATCCTCGAACTGACCAGAATAACCTAGTAGATAGCTTATTTCGCTAAAAAATGTCTGAAATATTGATTGAGTGGTAAGGTGCGGTAGATCGATAATGTCTTGATTCCAAGATGGTTGCCTACCCCTAACTGAAGGCGGGATACAATTTTGTTCTAATTTTAGGTCCGTTTGCCATTCTATTTATTGCAGGAACCCTATATTAACACTTAAACGGTCGTTTAATATTTAAAATGATTCGTTCAATGACTGAATTCAATGAACATATGTTTTGCTAGTATAGAAATACATGTTAGTAAAATGTTCCATTTGAATGACCTAACGCGATTTTCATTTTAATAAAAATGATTCTCCGTTGAGTTAGACATTACCTAATTATTCTACTTAAGCATGGATAAAAGGAGTAACTTAAATGTTAAAATTCTGCTGCTCTATCTGCATAAGGACTAAGGACATAAAATATTCAAAATTAAGTTGTTAATTAATAATAAATATTTTGTATTACTATTATATCTAAACTTAGTACATTCATACTCAATATCTCAGTATTCTCACTGTAATAAGTGTCCTAAATTTATATAGATATAAAGATTGAAAGAAAATTACACGTGAAATAGTATTGACTTATGATTCTTACAACAGCTTTTCTAATTAATAAAAAATCTTTGGTCTATGGCCTCAGTATTAATTAATAATTTGGCTTTAATGATGTTACACGTATTAAAACTGCCCAAATCTACATTTTAAGCTTTCTAGTTACTTTTAAAAATATAGTTAAAAAAAAGACTGGAGTTTATAATAGTGTCATAGATATAATAAGGACAAAGAAGGATTGACACTTATAACACTATCTTTGAGTCTGGTAATACACTGAGTGGTAATATCAATAAAATTGGAATCTAAATTGATGACCAATTACTTATTAAATTAAGAAAAATCTCTTGCACATTGGTTGTACCAATATAAACCATGACTCAGCATGACTTAGGTCATTCTGAGGTCTTTCACCTTTCCATAAATTTACAAAACTATTGCAACTCGATGTGCAAGAGACTTTTCTAAGGGTGCGTGAGACAGTTTGCCTCTTGCGTGCAACACTGAAACATGATGATAATACAAGTTACCCACACCCTCCTTACTCCCAGTCGCCGCCCCCCCTCTACAGGAGCCGCGAGTGCGCCGGCGCAGTCCCCGCGCGGCAGTCGACTAATCGCTATCATGTAATGAAATCACATAGAATTTTTCTTTCTTTATTTTCTTTTTTTTTGGAAACATAGTAAAAGAGAGACAAATATGATATGTGCGTATCGGCGTGTGGACGATCGTATGTGTTATTAATTCGATTGTAACCCGTTCTTATTGACTTGACTAATATACCTGAAAGTATATCTGATTTTCATAACAATACATTTGTTTCTGCACAGTAACATGAATTTTACATAATAATAAAAGTTATAATAGTCAAGTCTTTATCGTTTTTCTAAATAAATCAAGTAGGCGATTATGTGATCTATGTGGTGAAAATTTTCTCATTTTTTTCCATGTAATTCAATTTAAGAAGCATGACACAAATCCTAATGGACTTGCTGACATGAAGTTAAATGGTTGGCTGTACAGTAGATGTCTTTGCTTGATATTTTTTTGTACTAAAAAAGTCCTGGGTTTGTGACTACTAAAACAAAACACATAAATGCCTGACTGATTTCTTAGTTAACATGTCTTAAAAAAAATAAGTTGTTCTAAGTACCCCAAGTGCTGTCGGATATTAAAGACCATTTAATCTATGATAAGACAGGACTTGTTCCTTTAAAATATATGTGTCTTAGCTGTTTTTTTTCTTTTACATTTTTTTAAACAATTTAGTTATACAGCTTATTTTTTATTAATTTAACACTTTTTTTATTTACAATGATTACTGGTAAACAATAATTTTAATTTTGTTGAAAGGTTTTTAAATAATTACCAGTAGTTATTAATCTGTTGCTAGTTGATGCACCTTACATAACTGTGATGCAATATATTATGTACTTGGCTTTTGGAGACCTAATAGATACAAAAACATATATTGCAACATCAGTCTCCGAGCTCCCTATTGTTTTAAATATTAAATAGGGATGTCTTGTGTTTGTTTTATTTTTGTTTTTCTACCATAGAATAAGCTAACTTTTTAGTTATATTGTTATAAAAATAAACGACAAAGTATTTTTTTTTATAATGTGATAAAACACTGTTAAGAAGTAAATACAGGAAAGATTATTCATTTTTGTCATTTATTTTTGGTGTTGTTCTGAATCTTTATTTATTATTAAGGATTCAAAGACAATGGCACAAAAAGCTAGTTAATTTTTGTTACTGACTACAGATTCGACTTTTGACTGCATTTTGTTATTACAGCATCATTATTAAAATGAACGTTATTACGCAGAAAGTCGTGTCTATTATTTTATAAGACTGTGTGTTGACTAATACTAACATAATATAAACAGTAAATAGTGTTCAATAAATTTAAACAAATATTAATAATGATTAATGATACACTATTTAATGTTTAACCGCCCTCAAATGTATTTTTGTGGGTCTTTTATGTAAGGTGATGGTAAAATTGGCAATGGCAACATTAAAAAACAATGGTTTTGAAAATTGTTAATTGCCAATTTTTCAAAGTTGTATGTTTAAACTACACAAATATGTTTAACAATAATTTTAGATAGTGTATCTTGTTTGCACAGATACATATTCTAAGATGTGACTTAAAATCCTGATTGGCAATTTAATTTTACAGCCCGAATGTGAGGCAACTCAGGATTTTATGTCGATATGAGTCGAATATGTTAACAGGAATGACACAAATGTTAGTGTGTGTGTGATAAGATATAAGTAAGCAAATATATATCACATAAAATACGTACAAAAGGTGAATAAAAACAATCTTTTTCTGGTTTATGATGTAGATGTGTGATACATGTTTGTCAAATTTTGTCATTAGCATGCAAGTGCTGATGACAAAGTGAATACTGCATGCCAATATAAGCTTAATCGAAGGACAGGGAAGTATGCCAGTTGTGAGTGGCTTAAAAACTGGGTGTCTAGTGCAAACAGTTCATACACGGATTCATTATTCAATGTCATCTCTAGGATCCTCATTCATTTTCAAGTTTTATTATTTTCTTTTAATCATCATTTTCTTGGTCTTCTCAAAGGTTTTTCAAGTCTTTTACAGGGATCCAGATTTGCAATAACCACATTTATTCACAGCGATCATAATAGGCGTTTTAATAGTTTATTGTTATATTAACTTAGTATACCAATAAACTCCCCTGCTTGATGCATTTCAAAAATAAAATTAAGCTTTTACTACTTCAACGTATTTTGTGTCTGGCAACACCGAAAAAGTTGCCAGTTTAAAAAAAGTTATGGCAATATTTTCAGTGTTGGTTATAATTTAGTATTTAATGTTTAGGTGAAGGATGTTACCAGGTTTTTTGTGGTTTGACCTTGTTATTAAAAGACAATTTTGCTGTTTGCAACTGTCTGTAATGTTTGATTTGTGAGGAGCATGAGTTTGACATTTTTGTTTATTCATGCTTTTACAATAGTTTATTGTTTGATGTTTTAACTTTAATTAGTTAGCTAATTGGAGTATATTTTACTGTTATAATAAGGTTATTTTGAGTAGTTTGGTAGTGTTTGTTGCATGTGTAATGTTTTTAGATTTTTGTGTTGTCACTTGTGCATGTTTCTGTGTCCTTCAACGCACTAATATCATAGTTTTGTTTTTATTTTTTGCTTCTCCTGCATTAAAGACGCTTTCTAGATTTGAACAGCAAAATATCGTATATATATAAATTTTGAAAGTCAACAAAAAATCTTGGTACACACTTGTTGAATAGTTAGCTCTTATAATAGAATATGAATATTTTTTTGTTTCAAGGAATGTTCACATATTGTATACACATTTTGAATGCCAATCTTGGCAGTCGCTACTTGTGATTCTGAACTTTCAAACGTCGAAATAAAGTGCGTTCATAGTTTCTAGAGTAAATACATATTTACCAAAAAAAGTTACCAATTTTTTTTCAAAGTTCACAGTCATAATTATAAATAAATATTGTACTTTTTAAAAGGTTCCTTATCGTGTGATGATTGTTTTGTTATTTAAGATTTCTTAATGAAAACTATTTGGATGGTCACACTAGCTTCTTTTGCACAAAGCTTTAATTTTAAATGTAACTGATTATATGGAAAATGTACCACAAATGTTGGTAATTAAATTAAATACAGCCAGTATTGAGAGTTAGGCTTAAGGTTGCTTCTCGAGTACATATAGTCAGTCAAGCTAGGGTGACCATAAAAAATAAGGAATGCATTGTAAATAACTAATTTGGTAGGTATTCAGCACTCACACTCGTGTTGAAATATTAACGAATCCTACCAAATTTATTGTATTTTTCTCAATCTGGATCGAAGACTAAATATTTTTGACACAAAAATATTTTTGTTCGTCGGCCCGGACAGTTGTCACCACACTAACGAGTTTTTCATTCATATTAATGTGTTTTTATGTTAGCGTTGAAAAACTCAGTTTAGTGGTAACGCGTTGTATGGGCATCGCTTGTCGTTAACACTGACGTAAGTGACCAAACATGGGTGAACATTTAAAGCAAAATTTAACAAAATGTATCAGAAATTCGGATCTAATTTTTTCAAAGATTTTCATCCATATTCATCGCCGTGCTAAAGAATCCTAATGTTCGCTCTTCTGTTTTAGATTCGTTTATTGCAATCACGTTTAGAGATGAGACAATTTAAACCTAAAGTAATTTGTTTGATGTTCATATTAATGGATATTTAGCACGGCGCCGCCACTGCGTCAAGCGTGAATGCTCGGGCTTGGGTTGCGGCGCGCATTGCGCGATTTGCGCGCCATTCACATAGTCACACTTACATCACTATATTTTTAATAAGAAATTGTAATTAAAATCATTTCTTACTCGCATTGAAATCTTGAATAAATTTAAAAAAAGTATTGCTAAATTTAAAAGGCGAATACTAATGCGTTCTATAATATCAGTTAAAAAAATGAGAACATGTTTGAAATTTAAACGTAAAACATTCATCGCCTTAGGCGATTTTTTTATTAAATACATATCAATGTTACTACATTGACTAGTGATGTGCCGTGTGCTTTGTGATGGACGCGCGAGATTGTAGTGAGGTGCGCGTGTAGAACTGGCTAGTTGTTGCAGTGACTCCCCCGCTGGGCGCGTACCCGCAGCCACAGCCGCCGCAGGGACCCTTCCTGCCGGCGCCACCGCATCAAGCTGCTCCGCAGTATGGAGGTGGGTAGACTGTAGTGGACTAGCGTGATGCTGTCAGCGATGACATGGTTTACTGTTGAACGATTACGTCGGGACCACGTTGTGCTCAAGTCAACTGTTCGGTTTAATTGTACATATTACACACATTATTATTAACACATTTTACACACAGATTCAAAAGTTATTGTCATTAAAGTTTTAACTAAAGTTAACCGGCTGCGAGTACTTCTGCCCTGCTCTTTCTTCAGATCATAATGAATTTGATGAGATTAAATATAATTCTTCATACATGTCCATACCACCTCTAAAAGAAAATAAGAGAAGGTAATCGACTTTATACCTTACGTAGACAACTTTTACTCCTACTGCAAACCGGGTTAACGATATACGTACCCATAAAATAAAAGTTAAAAAAATAAAATGAAAAAGCGACAAAACGACGAGTTCCACTATCCACCTCTCCGCTTAATCATCATCACCAAACCCAATCTGTTGGATTGGACAATACGAACCATTTGAGCCCAAACATATAGGCTTTACCAGTTATCACTAACGAGTTTCCCATCCGACTTGCTGGCTCCATCAACACATTGGTTCTAAGATGTCAATATTGCCATCCAAATTACATAGTTTCATTTCATTTCGATCTGACAGAAGTAGATGTCAATTATCAGTCTAAATTGTCAGTCAGTTTAACTAAAAAAGAAACGCTAGTGATAATGTGGGTGTATGGCAATACTTAGCATGACGTGCTCCCGTCGGAATTCTACCATCAGTAACGTACAGTTTACACAACAGTTGCGGGCGGTTCGCCTTACGGCGTGACGTTCGGAGGGGCGGGCGCGGGCGCTGGCGGCGTGTACGCCCCACCCCCCTATGAACAGCTGCAGCACCACCAGGCCATACCAGCTTTGAGCCAGCAGTTACCGGTATGTACCATATATTGAAAACATTTACTAAAACTACCTACCCAAGCAGCTTCTAGATTTTTTTACAATTATCATTTTTACGTAGGCGTAACATATGTATGTTCTAAATCAGGAATTCCCAAAGTGGTCGATATCGATTCCTTGGGGTCAAAATTGGTTTCCCAGGGTTCGACATAAACAAAAAACTGATTTTGGGGGTCGACGAGGTTTAAAAATCGACCCTTAACACAACAATATTAACACAAGTTCTTATTTGAAACTTTCAAGATACTGTATTAGTTGTGTTACGTACCAACTTGTTATAAAAATGACTAATATTTTAGTAGGAAGTATTATTGTTGTTCTTTTAAAAAACTCAACCAAGTCGATAAGCGTGCAGTAATTTGGCTATAGGAGGTATGGGGGTATCAGTTCATTTTATAAAATAGCATCCTCTTGCCCTAAATAGTTTGGAAATCCCTGTTCTAAATTTTTGTAAAAAATAACGTCTTCGTTTTAGTTTTTTTATGGTGTAGGAAGGCAAACGAGCAGACGGGTCACCTGATGTTAAGTGATTACCTCCACCCAAGGACACCAACAGCTCACACTCACAAGTGGGTTGCCACCTTTCGAGGAGTCAAGATCCATGTGTGCCATGAAAACATTTCTTTACCGTCAGAATTCTAGAAAATCATAATGAACAGATTCTTCTGCGTTTTCATATAATAGCATCCTACTCCTGGCTCCTGAAGCTACTGCCATCTCAAACGAGTTTCTCCATCAGAAACTTGGCATTACACACTCCCTTAGTCAAGTTCACTCGACGATCCGTTTTACTTATCCCAGTTTAGCTTCGTCCTTTATCCTGTCTGCAAACGATTCAATAATAACCAAGAAAAGTTCTCGTGGGGCAAGAGCCATCTTTGGAGGGCAACTATGGAGGGCGTACTGGTTTAAGCGGTCACCTCATCGCTTTTTACTGCGCTGTGTGTTGTTTGTTCGATCCCCACAAGAGACAACACTTTGTGTGATCCACAAATTGTTGTTCTGAATCTAGGTGTTCTTTGTGTCCGTTTAGAGACAGAATAGAGCAAGCGAGAAAGACAGAAAGGTGAAGAAAGTGCTATGTTCGTGATACCATATTGTGTTGTTTCCCCATCCAGCAGATGTATAGTCCAGCAGCAGCCATGTACGCGGCGGCGGCCGGCTACCCAGGCTACATCGGGTACCCGGTACAGTACTACCCGTACTACCCGACTGCCGTGCAGCCCTCTATACAGCCACTCAGACCTACCATCATGATACCTGTATGTATAACACTGTATTCATGTTTTATGTTTTTGAATTACATACAAAGGTTTTTAGTGAAGACTAGTTGGTTTAGGCGATAGTGACTAAAATTTCAGATGATTCTGATATTTAATAATAAATAAAATAAAATAATTTACATAAGAAAATTTGTATTTAATTGATTTTTTCAGTGGCATTTAATAAATAAATTGGTCACCGGTTCGCAATCGTCGTATTATGTGAATTTTAATGAAAAAATAGTTTTTATTAATCTGTGTTATTGAAATATTGTATGAATTATCAATGTTTTTATGTTACTTGTATTAATAAAATAGTTAATATATAGAATGTATATCTCATAAAGCATTTTATGTTATAACTATAGTTAGTAAGTTAAAATACATGAGTTTAGAATATATCAATTATATCTTCATACAAGACAGTAGGTAAGTGTATGTTTCCATTGCAGAACGGGTTCGAAGCAGGCGGGCGCTTCGAGGGCCTGGCGCAGACGCTGCTGCCCCCCGCGCCGCCCGGCGTGCCCCCCTCCCCCGCGCACCTGGCCGCCCTACAGCCGCACCAAGTGCTGTAAGTGTCTACTTTTATTCTTTTCTCTTGGCCGCTATGTGCTGTGTTTGATATAATCCTTCCACATGTTGATATTCGACAATAATAATTATGCGTATGTTGCGCAACAGGGTTTTCTAGTGCACTAAAGTTTAACCGGGGGGCCGTGGCCACGTTTGTAACGGCGAGGGGCAGTTCTATGTCGTTCGCGTGCCCCGTTGATACCGAGGCACTGTGGTTCCGGGAGGTCCTGACCTGTGACTGCGATGCGGCGATGCCTAGGGTTCAGCCCAATATTGCGAGGTGCCAGGTCTACTGGTGGTCGCCTGAAATTACACGGTTGCGCGGTCCAGGTTCCGCAGAAGGCGTCACCGCCCCGAAGATGCAGCAGCGCGAGAGGCGGAGCTGTTAGCGGAATACAGGGTTGCCAAGATGACCCTTCAGGTAGCGATAAAGCGATCCAAGAGAGGCCGGCGCGAGCTGCTGGAGAGACTGGAGCGGGATCCATGAGGACGCCCTATCGTATGGTTAGGGGTAAGATGCGCCCATGGGCCCGCTGACCCGGTGTCTTCAGCCAGAACTGCTGTAGGGGATCGTCGGCTCCCTGTTCCGGAGCTATATGTGGTGGAGCACTCTGCTTCCGGCGCTTGAGGCGCTTAACGTGGATGACGATGACGTGTCTGAGGTCACTTAGACAGATCTAAGGGTGGCGGTGCTACGGCTTAAAGCCAAGAACACCGCCCTGGGACCCGATGGAAAGGAGGAGGGCCCGGCGGATTCACCATCCGGCTACCGGTTCATAGTGTTGCTTGACGAGGTGTGCAAACTCTTTGAAAGAGTGATTGCACGGCGCCTCGTCAAGCACCTCTTCAGGGTGGGCCCGGATCTGGCGGACAACCAGTACGGTTTCCGTCAGGTGCGCTCCACCGTGGATGCGCCACGAGGCGGTGACACCAGCTAGCGCTTGCCCTTTAAAACCACTTTCTGGGATAAACTCTCATTTAGAAGACGCCTGCCACACGAGGACGTACACCTCCTCGCGGTAGGCCTTCGTGGCGAGTGGAGGAGAAAACCTGTCCACCTAAAATTACACTTAGGGCGGCATGAAGCGCTGGCAGGCGCGCCAGCAATGGAGCGTGTAACGGCTGGTAGCGATAAATCCTCTCCGATGAATGCAATGGGCGCCCGACGAGTGTGTGCTGAGCCGAGTTCAAACTGCACTGCAGTGGTGCCATCGTATAGTGCTAGGAGTGATAATTCACTCCTAGCACTATACGATGACTGGCTGGACTGCCTCCACTGTGCCAAATCCAGTACATTGAGCCTCCAGCCGAGACGAATTTAGCCAGTTATTTTATTTCTACCTTTTCATCTCATGGGAGAGATCCACCACCACCCTCTGAGCATCTTTAAAGGCGCGCCTTATTCTGGGCGATCATAGCTGCCGCTCACACCATTGCACCTTATAGTGCCTTTGACTGGACAACTCTGGTCTATTACTACCTTAGCTACAGCTGCAGTTGTAGCAACTGCATTTGTGTGTGCACGCACTAGCCTCAATCTTCATAAGTATCAGAAAATGACAGCAAAGAAATAGTGACAGTTACGTAACGTAAATCCTAGATGTCTACTTTAAACATCTCTATAGAGTTGAGGAATTGTTTATATTGTGTAAGGTATGTGCATGAGGCCTATGTCCAACAGTGGACTGCGATAGGCTGATGATGATGATGATGATGTGCATAATTACTGACACATTTATTTTTATGCTGAGCATATATTTTTTATTTCTTAAAAAAAATTGCGCCTGCGCCCCTTTGTGACCTTGCGCCCTCCAGGAACGTGCCTGGTTGGTTAATTCGCCACTGATGACGAGCATGATTATTTGTTGCTGTGTCTGTATGTAATTTATCTATCATATGTATGTATTTAGAAATATTAGTCTTTTTATCACTATGGTTACCATAGTACAAGCTCTGCTTAATGTGGAATCAGACCGCCGTTTTTGATGTTTGAAGTTAACATTATATTTTTTATATTCTGTTTTATTAATCCCTACTAACCATTTTTTTTCTTTACAGCTGGCGTTAAAAGCGCGTGTTGCTAACCTCCGATGTGGGCACCTCACCGGCATCGAACCTCAAAAACTGAACCTCATGGTGAGACGACCTAATAACTTCAAATTGCGTTATAATATTGAAAACATTTGTAATAAAACAAGCGGGCAAGAGATTCTGACATTATGTCTCGCTATGATATTTATTGTATGTATTTGTTTGTATAAAACACTTTCAAACACCAGTTAGTTGATAATGTAGAAAAAAAAATAAGTTTTACATTACAAGTATGCCTATCGTGTTAGATTCACAAATGTTTTCGTACTCGAATATAATTAGGTTTCACATAAACTATCAGAATAGTATTACTGTCAAGAATTATTGGTCGTCTCTATATAATAAAAAAACTTTTAAAATAATCACTCCTCAAATGATCTGTTTCGTCTAGACGCCATTTTAATATCAATCATTGATACAAAATGGCCGCCTAGATATTAATGTATATGCGTATAATATTAGCATTAATTCTTTTTATGAAATTAAAAATGGCGGTGGGGCCTACGTTAGTGTGAATTAGCTCGATATGACTGTGATGACATGCGCATTGCCTGCTGTAACTATTATACGACAATTACATTCTTATTATGAGGTCTTTAAAGCATACTTTGCTTTAACAGTAATAAATTCAAAAAAATTAGATAAACTTATCATAGGTATGGTTATTACAAGATGTGAGCATAGATCGATATTTAATGTCATTTTTTCTTCTGTTCCATTGACTTCCCTTCTACTTTCCATCAAAATTATTAAAAAATGAAAATCAAAACGAATTTTTCTTGTCTTGCTCCCGTCTCGTAATAGTCTTTACACTAGAACTGTTTAATCTGATGAGATTTTTGAGAATATAGCATTGTCCCTTAGCGGCATGAAATACGTATGTGGTTAGCGGTAGTGTCGTATGTAGTGTGCGCAGGCGACACGCGCGTGTACGCACCGCCCGCGGCGGGTCTACGCTCTAGTATTATATACACAGGCCTGAGTGCGCCTGGCTCGTGTCGGTCCGCCTCTGCTGTCTACCTTGACACGAATCTCACTTGGCAGATATTTTGCTGATGACGACTGCGATTGTTGAACGAAAATCAAAACTACCCGCGTGGTCGTTACATAAATCGTTTTATTGTGTTATCGATATTGACGAAACCAAATAAGACACTTAAAATTAAATCTTCAAAATTATATACCTTTTTATTTTTTATCAAAGTAATCGATGAAAAAATCTGGCAATCTAATGAATTGGTGTACGCACAAAATTTTACAAATCATAAAAGTAGACCGACACGAGCCGTCGACGTGATAGTTATTATAAATAAATAAAAAATATAAACAGGTTGTGCGTGGCGTGTGTGAGCGAGACGAAGTGTGCGAGCGAGATGAACATGAGCAAGTGTTGTGTGTAGGGGCTACGCGGAAGATATGTGAAATCGATGTTTTTATTTAAAAGAAGTAAAAATTTAAATTTATTTATATATTTGCCATTATGTTTTTGAGTTTTTTTTAAATTAACATTATTTAAAAAATATATATATTATATTTTGTATTTAAAGATATTTAGGTGTATTTTTTTTTGAAATTATTTCTGTGATAGAACTTAAAATATCAATATAAAAATTTGTTTACATGATGCGTTAAAAATAAGGAAGGTTCCTTTTTCTACAATTAGTTATAAATTTAAAAAATGCCATATCTTAAAACTGCTGATCTATATTATAAAAAATTCTCTCTACCTCCCAGATCAGTTCCTGCTTAGCCCCTACACTTGTCTTACTCTGTGTCATATCACAGTATGAGACAGAATATTTAAACCAATCATTTTACTCTGATTGGTCCGTTGACTGTCCATTAAATTTATGGCAACACTGTATCAATGTTGCCAATATATACGCTTGGTGTGGCTGCTTTTATTGCAAATAAAACTGTATTTTAGAAAAGTGAACATTCGTATTCCGCAAAATTTATGAAAATTATACCGACTCTGTTTAGGACAAAATCGTATCCCACATGTGTTACAATGAAGAAGAGGAAGGTTTAGATTTGTTACGAAACTGATCAGAAAGAGTTGCAATATTATTAAAAGCATTATAAATGAGTATAATTATCTTCGAATTATACATATTAGTATAAGAGAATCCCAACTATATATTTTTAATCAGGCAACACAGTGAGTGCAGAACGGTGCTGCCATAAATTGATGATATTTATATACTGTATTTTTTCCATTTTGTTAAGTGCATGTGATTCTAGGAAAACGTGACAGAATCTCATTTAAATAATAGTTTATCTATGCTTATAAATGAATTGGTTTGTTTTTAAATTAGTACAAACTGAACTCTACCTTTGTATTGTCAGATATTATTAACAATTTAAATGTCATTGAATACGCCATATTGATTTATGTATTTAATAAAAATACTGTTTATTCCACATCCCAGTTATATCAAATAATTCTGATTGGCTCAAATTAAATAAAATGGCGTTTAATAACACAAAGACATGGAAATCGTACAGCACCTTCGTATTATGTGATCTCGACATATTCTTTGTATCTCGAATAATATTGAACATCAAATTTAAATAATAAGTCGTCTTACAATATTTTGTATCGTCAACATTTCAATTTTTACCAAAAAACTGAAAACCTGATATTTGTCATCTGACTTTAGAATTAGGATAACTTGTATCAAACGATATATATCTGGATACAAAATAATGCTTGTTGTAATAGTATCAACTGTAAAGTTAAGCAAGGGGAGATAATAAGGGAAAAAGTGTTTATTTACGTAGTCCAAGGACACGCTGACTTCATAATGCAATAAAATTTACTATCTTGAAAATTATAAAATATAAAATACCAACAAATACAATATTGTCACTCCTTGTAAACAAAAACAACAATGACTAAAGAATTCAGTGATTATTTTCTCGAAAATAATATATCGAACTTCAATATTAGAAAAGCATTATTTTAATGCTGCATTTGTATTAAAAAACGTATACACATTATAAAACTTATAAACTACTGTGTTGTGCAGTGAAACTTATATATTGTGTATGGCAACGTTCACTGTGGGTGTTGCCATTTCATGAGAAACTATTTATTTGTGTTTTGTTTTGTGGTCACATATGATTAAACATTCTACACATCATCACCATCATCGTCGATGAAGATGAAGTGACTAAACATTCTTGCCTAAATAAAAAAAATAAAAGTTGTCTACAGTTTTAAGGCTTCAGTTATACAAAATTATAAATTTTGATAGTAAGCTCTCTATAATGGTGTTTTAATTTAAAAAAAAACTATTAATTTATTATAGCGTTTAAAGTTGCAGATAACTTACTTAATTAAAAAAAAACAGTTTAAGATTATTCAAACTTTTTTAGAAATGGAATGTAATTCTATTCCCACCTTGTCTGGCCCCTAAAAATTATTTGAACTTGCTTACAAATGTCTGTCCTAGCAGTTATTTTTGTAACCAATAAAAAGGTTTTTTAAAGTTCACTAACATTCCAGAAGTTTTGTAACATAATTCAAATATTCGTTTTGTTATAATGGTGGATTATCTTATTCTGATAAAGGCATATATGATCACAGTACGAAACAGCATTATTCAGCGGAGCTATCTGTGATTGTCATAGAATAAGTATGTTGATTCGTCGATTTATACCAAATTTTGCCATATTCAGCGCTTATTCTGTCATCATTTCGTTATTCGGGGTTAATTTAAGTAAATACTAGTAGTCGACTTTTAGTAGGCCTAAGCTCTCCTAAAAGTAACTATGGTGTTAATATTTGTAATTGAGTTTTCAAACTAATTTGTACCTAATTGTGTAGGTCAGAGAATCTTCATTTATGTAAGTGCCTTCAATGAGTTAGACTTCTGTACGTAGGCTACAGACGCGAACCTACTGTCTTCCTTTCAATTATTAGTTAGAGTTATTAACGCACTTGTATTAAAATAACCTCTGCATAATCAAATTATAAATGATTTTTCCACAAAGGGCTTGCCCAAAAAAGGCAGTTTATAATTTGTATAATTTGAAATATGACACAATAAGCGCACCCTCAAAGGGAGTGGAGGAAGAGTGTTGCCAGATAATCCGCTGGATATTCCCCATATATTGTACGTGGTTGTAGAAACTTTTTGTACTAGTTTATATATTGAGCCTTTTTTATTATATTGCATTTTTTTGTTAATAAATCATGTGTTGTTGAGGAAATGGAATAATTAGATATTATGTGGCGATGTAGCGAGCTTGTTGCTTTGCGGGTGGTTTCAAATGGTAGCACTGGATCACGTCTGTCAGAAGATATCCCACAATTTTGACTTCAGTTCATCATTTTATTTTTATGGTTATTCAATCTGTATGTGGAATTTAGTGAGCCGTTTATAAAATACAGCCACTTATATAAACTTGGTTTTGCAGTGATTTTATCAAGGGACGCCAAGAAATTAAAGAAAATTTTCAATTTCAAATTTTCAAATCTAAATATTTTATAAATGTATATCTAGTGTATTTTTGTACGGTGTTGTTTTCTGAAAGTTGTGAATTATATTGCCCATTGATATCATTCGTATCGCAACAAAAACTGCCCACTGTGTTAGTCCCAATTTCGAGGGACCATGTGAAATTGTAAAACCCCCCATGTAATATTTTCATTTCAAGCATCTGTTTTTAAATATTTGATACGAGAAAGGGTATCGACAGAACACGTTGACTGAACATATTTATATTATTTTTGACATGTCAACATTTTTGACGATACTTTTTTTCGTCTTGGCTACACGAGGTGTGTTGCCTCATCGATGGTGAGATTTATTTTAGAAAATGAGTGGGAAAAAATATCTAAGCGAATATATTTCCATTGAAGTATAACTATTTTTTGTGTTATTTGTAAGTAATCACTAAAATATTATCTCTTTTAAAGACATCTTTTGTTAAGAGAAACTTAATTTATTTACAAATGCTAAAATCGTACTCTATGATAAATCTTGACTATTAGTTCAATATTCAGCGAACAGATGCTTAGTGACGACTTAACTTTCACGTAAACATATATATCAAACGATTTGTAACTAAACAAACGCTAAATAATAATAATTATCGTATTTAAAAAATACCATTTAGTTTGTTTATTGTTTTCTTGCAATTAAATATTAAACCGAAAGAAATAGTTACAGTTTAAGCTTGACCGTAATTCTACTGGAAGTGCCTTTTCACACGAACACTAGTTGCGTACGCGCAGCAAATGAGTCAAGTGCTTACCGGTGAAAGGCACTGTACAGTGTAGCGGCATATCTGAACGTAACGTACTTCTGAAAAACATTAATGTGATTAGGTCCTAATATGTAACTATTTCGGTCGATCAAGTAAATATCTGTAATCGAGGAATCATTGAAGCTGCTATGAAGTATTGTCGATGGTATATTTTGTGATGGGGTTACCAACCATTAAAATTGATTCCTATTGTATTGTCCCAAGTCTCATATCATAATGCAGTAAGTAATTGTTTGTTAAATAGAACTGTATGTGTTGTCGCGCGTCGACTTGCGTTTTGAAGTCGCATGCGACGAGTCGGGTCATATGTAAGTGAAAGTGGGTTTTGCTCAAAGTGTGGATCTAAGACTTGCGAGTCACGTGCAATATATAGCATAATTATTATTTTGTTTCCAATAAAAGTATTAAAAATTGCGTTTGTCGTTTTTTTTTGTTGAAGTAAAAATTCCCAGATTCTAAAATCTATGGTACCTAACCTAACCGAACCAAACCATACAACTGGGAAATGGATCAGACCAATTATATCCGACAACCGGATGGGTGATGGCACGGTACAATTATAATACAGTAGTGTAACTCGGCCGCATGATAGAAATAAATGCCTACAGCCGCGCGGTACGTAAACATACGTTGGGGCTGCCCGTCTCCAGCATTTTAATTATATTTGCCTACTTTCTGTTTCTATTTAGATTTGTGATTGTAAATATCCCTTTTATATAAATAAATGAAATACTTTGTATATTGAATAGGAAGTGTTCAATAAAAATGCGTGTTGTTTTTTGATTGGTAGATTTAATTATTTTATTTTCTTTCTGCATTGGAGGAGTTCAAGTATCAATTTTCTTTTTCTTGGAGTGTTGCTAGAGAGACTCGTTGAGATTTGAGCAAAGATTTCATTTGTTGCATTTTCAGTCTGTGTACTACTTTCATTTCCTACCAACGGAGCAGTTTGGGTTTGTTTATCTTCTTTTAGAGAGACTCCTGGATCAGTACTAGCTAAGCTTGGCAGCATCAAGAATGGTAGGGCATTCTTTTTTGAAAGTTTTCTATTTGATGAATGTAATACATCCTCCAAATTAAAATGTTTTTCACAAACTTGGTAGGAACTAAAGTTAGGTTTGTTTTCCAAATCATGTCGCCGGATCAGTTGCAACCATTGAAGACGTCTGAAAAAAAAAAATACATGTGGCACTCTCGGAGACTGCCGCGGTAAAGCTATTGCATAACTTTTTTTTTTTAAGAAAAAAATCTGCGTGGTGTCAGGTATTTTTCGTTAGGTTTTACAAAACTGCAATCCTTAGAAACTTTAAACGAAAACTACACACCTACTAAGTGAGGGGGCCCCCACTTAGTAGGTGTGCAAATAATTTTGTACGAAAAATTTGTAGTATCCCGGCGTTATGCATAATAAATAATCGACTGTACCTACCTGAGATCAGAACAGAAACAAAAACCAGAGACACTAAAATTTTGTATAAATGTCTACTAAATAAATATGTACAGATCAACGTTGTATACATTCGGTATCTGAAAAATAAATTACCTTTTAATATTCGTTTTGACTTCGCTATTTTGGGTGACCATGTCAAAATGTGAAATCACAAGGACTAGTGAAATTTAATTTTCAACAAATATTAATTTCATTAAGATATGAAACGTGGCTCCTCAATCCAAACGGACACTTGAAAACCTGATAGTTTACACTTTTAGTTGTGATTGTAGAAGTGTGTATTTGTTGGCGCGTGTAGTGACGGATTAAGAATACGGAATGTCACTACCCCAATTCATCCCGTGGGTGTCGTAAGAGCCGACTAAGGGCGCAAAACAACGCAGGACACCAGCACTGCAAAAAGAAGGAAAACTTGACACAAACCCTATACCAACCGGTCTGGCCAGCGTGGTATAGTAGGCCAAAACCTTTCTAAGGAGAGGCCTATGTCCAGCAGTGGACTATTAAAGGCTGTTGATGATGATGATGTGATGTTGGCGCTCTAAAAAAAAACTTTTATTATTTATTGTGTATTTAAATTAAAAGGGGTAAATTATCATCCAGGTGATTTAATGGCAAGCGAATACCTTCCGTGAACAGTAACTCAATGACACATGTGCGTTGTCGCCCTGTGGGTGACCCTCCATCCAGAATTAGGGGGAGGGGAGTTGACCATAGAGATAAAGGAGGGAGAATGGGGAAATAATATAGGGGACGAACTGTATATTCCTCTAAGTGGTAGTCACGGCTCTTAGACAAAGAAAGAATATTGATTTGGTCTTGTATCTCTCTCTTCTGCCCTGATTGGCTGATACTAAAGAGGGGCCGTGGCAGAGCCATGCTTCAGTACGAGTTCTTTCGTTGCGTTTCACTGAGTGAGTAAGGTTACCGGAGCCCAAATCCCCCCTCCCGCTTACTCGAGCGGGAGGGACTCCAAGGGCAGCAACGCACTTGTGACTTTTGAGTTGCAGGTGTCCATGGGCGGCGGTAGATGCTTACCATCAGGTGACTCGTCTGCTCGTTTGCCCCCTTATACCATAAAAAAGGGTATTTAACCCTTAACTCGATAATGTATCTTATTATGCACACATTATTAAAAAAAATATTTCTCTGTAATGTCGGTGTATTTTAATGCAAGTGTTACTTAGTCTATGATAATAATATATGACTATAGTGGGTAGATAAAAATTGATATTAAAAATCTGGCTACGTTTGTAGTTAATAGATCGCAAAATGGAGGAACGTTTGGGCTGATCTGCAAAGTGCAAGGTAAAAATTAATTCAAATACAATTTTAATATTTAATTTGTAAAAAAAAACTATGAAATTTATGCAATTTAATATATGTTGAATTGCCTATGAAGAAAATTTGAATTAAATTATAATGCTATACTGTTTAAATATGGCCCTCAATAATTATGTATCTACAAATGCACACTGCCAAGTTCCTAAGTTAAGACCTTATAATTATTGTGTGCATTTTTGTATACATTGTCAAACTTATAACACTTTAACATTTATAATGATGTGTATATAAATTTAAAATATCCATAGAAAGGAATTATACAGCAAGAATTATTTATTTATTTTAGGTCAACACACGAACACAAAAAATATTAGCGTAGGTCACAAAACCTAGGGCGAGCTTAGATGTTGAGAAAAGTGATTCTTCTGATACTGAAATAACGAGAATTAATGCTGATGGTGATGATAGTTCAGATCCACCTTCATTGCCATCATCAGTAGAAAATCTACACTTATTTTCGGACAGTGAAGATGAATACAGGGTAGTTTTAGTAACAGCTCAAGATTCAAATATTGCGAATTATGTGATTTTATCTCCATCTAGTGTATCTGCTTCGCTTTCAAATATTGCAAAAAAATATTACTATTCCACCGACTCCTTCACCATTATCTTCTTCAATAGAAAATAGCTCCATACATGGATCAGTTAGCCTTCACCTTTTAATGCTACCTACTCGATCCAAGAAAAGAACATTTGTAGTTAAAAAAAATATAGGTAATAATAAAAAAAAGCTGGAGGTTAAGTGGACTACTGCAAAATTCAAACATACTGCCGAAATCGAAGATAAAATAATTAACAAGCCATTGGAAACTAAATCACCTTTGGAATACTTTAAATTGTTTTTTTCGGAGGACATATTCGAATTAATGGTACAAGAAATTAATTTATATCATATGCAATTAAGGACCACACCTATGAATGTAACTTTAGATGAAATAAAGGACTTTTGGTTTGTTAAAGTCCAAAAGAAAAGACTTGATTTTTATATCTATTCCTTATAATATTCATTATTCACGATGGCAAATTTACAGACATCAACACAGTTCACTTATTAACTACGGTATCGGACGAGACATGTCTTTGTGTTCCAAACTATTTTGACCGTCTGTCCAAGAGAGCGTCCCGCGGTAGCGGAACTACGTCATCGCGTCGGAGAGTGATGTAACAGGCAATACAGGCGTAGTGATATGCAATACGCGTAGTGATGTGCAACGCCACAGACTTTATAGCTATCAATATCCTTACAGGTGTTGTACGTCTACCGGCGTATACTGATTAATGGTCTAAAGCACTAAGATATAGCAAAATACCAGATTAGAGCATTTTGTGGGTAGCCTAGTGACGATGGTGATCGTTATTATAAAATTAGACCCTTATTAGAGAAAATCCGACAAAATTGTTTGAAAACTGAAGAGGAGAACCGATTTAGTGTCGATGAAATGATGGTGCCTTACAAGGGTACAAGAGCTGGTACTCGAAAGCAGTATATAAAAAATAAATCGAGAAAATGGGGTTTAAGATATTTGTTCGGGCTGGATACTCCAGCAGGGCATCGTATATGACTTTTTGGTTTATGGAGGAGAAGATACGGTTAGATATCATGAATTCAATGAGGAAGAAAACACCTTAGGGTTAGGATCGAAAGTTGTCATAGCTTTATGCAAGTTGTTCAAGGAGCCTGCATGCAGTGTGATATACTTTGATAATTTTTTTACATCCATAGAATTAGTGCATTACTTAAGAAATGAATACTGTATATTTTCATTAGGGACAGTGAGAACAAATCGTCTCGGAGGTGGTGACAAAAAGCTTCCTACTGATAAAGTTTTGTGTTAAGGGTCAAACCAAATTTATATGCCTTAAATGGCAAGTTAGACTCTGTTTAATTGCAGATCGTAACTGCTTTTATAAGTATCATAATAAATGATTACTATTGTTATGTTTAAAGAAATATTAAATAAAAACCTTGAAAAATATAAAGTGTTTTCACTTCTTTACTAGTCAAGTAAAGTATCTAATAATGCACAAGCAATCCAAATTATGAATTTTTAGCTACTTGCCAGTGTGCATTATAAGATACATGGCACAACACTAAAACCAATTATGCAATTTTTTTTTTAATATTTTTCTGGTGACCATTTATTACATAAAAACTCATATATATACAAAGAACAAAAAAATTATGACATTTATTTCTCTGTCGAGTTAAGGGTTAAAATAGCCAATTAGTGACAAGACCAGGAGAGATGCAAGACCAAAACAATCTTCTTTCTCTCTCTACCAACCGCATGCGATAGCGCCTTGTTCGCTTCCTCTATATTTATAATCTCTTTGAAGTTGACTCGATAAACAGCAACGAGTAAACAGAATTGTTTGTTTTCTGTGCCGTGGCAACATTGCGGTCAAAGACCCTTGAAATGGTATCTTTTTGTGAAATAAAAACTAGAACAAACTAACAACAATACCATTTATTTGGTTATACAGATTTTTACATATAGCAACAATATAGGATAGGTTTGCTAATTTTGTCTCACATTATAAGTGATCAAAAAGTGAACAGTATATTGCTTCTAAACACTAAATCTTTCGAAACGCTAAATATGTCTATAATAAATATTTTATATAATACCTATATAGATATTGAACACAAAATTCGATAACGGAAGACATATATGGAAGACGCCAGAACAACTAGATATTATTTGACATTGAAAATATATTTATCGTTAAGTACATCCTAGGTATATTAATTACTATTCTACACGCTACGCAAAATGGAAGCACTGTGATGATCTGTGACGCATAGGTACCTACTTATTATTACACCTATAAACTTATTTAATCAGTTAGTGTGCTGCCATCTGTTATCGACAAGTAAAACTAATTGAAGACCAAATAAACTCAATTCACTTCATTTCCCGAGCTACTTGCTTGCCTAAAGACACTCACAGCATATTTACATTCATAATATTATAATTTGACTGATAGTTCTTTTATATTTTTAAATTAATTTACCGAGTTCTATAATAGAGTTGGCGCCAATTAATTTTCTTAATAACGCCTCCTCAAAAGAAATTGTTTCCTAGCAACGCCACAATTACACACATCCAACACATTTAGCCCAATTTTACTCAAAATAGAGACATTACACCTCAAATACTATTCTACGATTTCTATTGTCATTGTCACATCGTATTTTGTCTTAAATTTACATATTTAATCTAAATACTACAAGAAACGTGTAAAGATTACAAAACAAAGCGCTCTTATTCATCTGTCGTACTTACCATAAGTGATTTAATTTCAAAGTAAGTAAAATAGGAAATACGTAAATACTAGGATTTATAAAGTTAGATTTGATCTGTCAATAATAAAATTTTACAAGTAGTTTTTTTTTAATTGTATAAACTTAAAAAAAGAACTATTATTAGTAAAAACTATTGTAAGTGGAATAAATGTAAGTGGTATTTAGTAGGTACGGTTAGTATGAGTATAAATTAGTATGTTCCTGACACCGCATATTGTATTGCCCGTATTTTGAATACCACTTATTGTTTTCACATTATTAATCTTTCAGCCAATGAGCTTAAATGAGGACTATTACATATATACTATTGATTATATTCAACAATTTAAATCTTCACAAAAATAGAGCAAAAATCTTATACTTAATGATGAAAAAATATGTGAGACAAAAATAAAATAAAATCGGCCTAAAGTATTAGGTACCTTAACAGTGTAATAACTTGCTTAATCTTAATATTAAATTACATTCTAACATCGAATGAACGCAACTGATTCTTGTTATTATTGCAACAATACACCAGCCAAAACATTTTCCTTAACATTACTAACCACAGCGCCATCTATTATTACACTTCTATAACTGCTAAACCAAAATTCAACTACAAGATGGCACTGCACATAAAGTATATTTAGTATTATTTTTGTCTTCGAGAAGCGCCTTGGGCGCAACCTCAAGATTTCCACGGAATTGATTAATTTTCAGTAAGCACCAATAAGCTGTCGTCTACACTGCGCTCCACAACATAGAAAAATTTAACAATACTCATTAATTGGCAAAACGGGAGATATGTTTTGTATATGTGACTTCGATACATATCAATTTTATAATTAATCTATTTTAGACTTAATTAATATTCTTATACAAATAGAGTGGTAAAAATATGGTTTTGATTTTTAAACAAAATATTTTACCCATGAATTGAGGCTCAAAATCTTGAGTTTTCCTGCCCTTTTAATCCTCAACTGTTTGATGGACCAGTTAAGTTTTACCATTCTCTTTGTAAGACTAACGCCACGCGTCACTTACGATCTAAATCCATTACATAATTAATAATTTGCAAAAAAATATATCGATATAGCTTATATTTATGTAAATAATAGAACTAATGAAAATATAAAATTAACCGTATGATACTTTGAAGAAAATAAATAAAATAAAATTATAAATTGACTAACGGGTAGAATGACATTTTCAAAATTTAAAAATAACTGGATGACAGATAAATTAATAAAAAAAATAGATTTTATATTTATTTCTGGGCTTGATATACAATAAAAATCAAACTATTTATTAATTACACCCGCAAAAAGTTTTACGTTTCTTAAGAGTTTAAGTAAGAAAAAATTAATACTTAAATCAACACAGATTTTCACTGAAACTTATAGTACATAAATAATAATAATAATAATATGTATATATTTTACTACATTCACACAACGCTATCTAGACCCAAACTAAGCAGAGCTTGTACTATGGGTACTAGACAACTGATATAAATACATGTATACATTTTTTTGTAAATACATGCATATTATACATAGAAACACCCAGACCAGATAACAATCAGCATTAACAATAGATATATTTTATTTCCACCATTCTCACACACATTCGTTATTTAACACACCTTTATATACTTAATACTAATGATTTATATTCTAAACACTTTTACATTAAACACATATAGAGCCAAATGGAATTACTTGAGCCTTCTCTAATTTCCTTTTTACCCTAAAATATATTTTCATTGTCAAATCGTTTACGATATAATATATATTATAAAGATAACGACCAACACTCAATATACATATATTTATTTGATATATAAGAGACGGTTCGCCATTACTTAAAGACACACTAGTTAATTACGATACTGGAAGACATGGGCCCTTATTTGTAGAGGGAGGGGGGAGTAAAATGGGATTAAGACCTTTTAAATGGCAACATTGAGTGGAATTTACAGTTAAGGAGGATAGTGTACTTAGTGAATTCAAAATTTAAAAAATGCTTTAAATGTTAGGTACATTAGAATCGTTGTTTATTTTCTGAAAATGACAAAAACTAAGTGTTCCCTAATAAACACTTTTATAAACTATACTATAACTCGTCTAAAGTAAGCCATACAAACTATGACAGCTGAAAAGAGAAGACACGTTTGGCAAAAACAAAACTGTCATTCCAAAACAATTCTAATAAATCCTATAAAATTATAATTTTAAATTAATATTTACTATTTAGCTACTCCTAAATAGATGGCGGCAGTATTTAAATCTCCCCACGCATTCCTAAGTCAGTTTTCTATGCATTTTTACAGCATTTGTCTAAAGTAATAAGTTACTATAAGTGTTGAGTACTCGCTCATATATTTAACATTAAATACATTTATTTTAACAGCAAATACACATTTATTTTTGCCGCTCATTCATATATATTTTACTCTTGGAGAGTTCTATGCAACTATGAAATACAACTTTGGCAACTTGTCAAGGATACTGCTGGTGTTGCCAATACATAAACAATGTTTGTTCAAATTAGGCTACTGACCTAATGTTACCTACAGGAATGAAATAAACATTGTGTTTTCGTTCTTAAATACTGTATGTCATAAATGATTTGGTGTACCTACTTAATTTGATATTTATCTAGATGCAAATGAAAATATTTTGAAATGAAATTAAAGAAAAATACGACCGATGATATACCTAATATAAGTACATCAATTGGCAACATTCAGAAAAGGGCCATTTAATATTGAATTCTAACATTGAACAGTAAAATTGGACACAACAGTTCATTATATTTTAAACATTCAAATTCCATTCATATTATCGAGAGACAAACATGTATTTTACTTAATAATGTCTGGTTTATAGTAGTTTATTACTAATTGATCGTGGCGACGAATTTAAAGCTTATTCGATCACGATATCGTGTCCGAGGCGGTCCATCTCCGACAGAAGGAAGTCCACGTCTTTCTCGGTGACAGCTGCTGACGAGATAATGTTTCGGAAGAAGTTGGGGCGGCGGTCATCAGGCTGGTAGCCCACCATGAGGGTGCCAGATTGCATCATTTTACCCTTGAGCTTGGCGCAAACCTGGGCAAGGAGTGTTTATTCATGAGTAAAAATGCTGGGCATTTCAAGATTTAGATCATATTTGGGAATAGAATGTTGACACTAATCACAAATTTATATTAAGTTGCATCTAAATTATTAATTGTAAAGTTTTAAACCTTACGGTTTCTAAATTTTTTTTTTGACACGTATCACCAACGCGACAACGCTTCGCCCCGCTATGTGATAGTATGATGTAATAAGTAAAGCGGTGTGGCGACGCGTCGCCATGCGCAAGTGACTCTCTCTTTTTAATAAGGTATACTATATTCATTATTGCCTTTCATAAATTGTGCTTTTATACTCATAAGTTCTAAGAAATAATTTCGATAAAGTATTACAAAGACTAGCAGATTACCGATTCAAGCCTCGGTTACAATACGATATAATCACATTACAGTAAACGTTGGATGTTTAATACTTTACCACGAAATACCTTGGCAATTGCGAGATAGAGAGTTAATTGGAACTGAACTGTGACCGAACTCTCATTACGAGAGTTGGCCAGCTTTTTTTCTCTTAAACCTTTAAGTCACTCACACACTCTTCAGAGTTATGACGAACCTGAGTTGAAGGTTTTCTGGATAACAGCCACTTACCATCAGAAGCGAATGACCAAAATCAGACCTATCAAAAAAAAGAACAAAAAAACCTGTATATATTATGTCACAATGACGTCACAACGCACCTTGCCAAGTTTGATTTCCTTGTTGGCATCATGCGGCATGCCCCTCAGCTGTCTTGGCAGGTACCAGAAGGAAACGTTGACCATCTCGGGCTCCAGGATGAGGTAGAACTTATCAGGCTGCTCCTTGATGCGTCGCACCATGTACTCGGAGAGCTCCATGAGACGGTCCATCAGGCGCTCGAAGCCGGAGGTTCCCTAGAAGTACGGATCAATCACCATCGAGCATAAAAAGCAGATATCACTTCTGCATTATTCTGACCCCTCTCGTCATAGTGCTTTAGTAACCGTATTCATTCTAACCACACTCCATAGGATCCAATTATAGCAAACGACTTTGGTACCCTACTTTCTAAAAATAATTTGAAATACGACTGGGGTTCGTCACCAAGTGGTAACCGATTAGGAACCGAACCGAACCCATTGCAAAGTCAAGGAAACCAGGTCAGTCTATGGATGGATGACCATTTCTTTATACAGTAAGAGTCGTGCCTCGGAGAGAACGTTAAGCTGTCGGTTCCGTTTGCCGTCCCATCCATCTGTGGCAATCGGGACGGGTAGCTGGAGCCCTAATAGTTCGACAACAGTCTTTCGACAGGACTTCGATATCCTAGTACTTGGGGTTGTGGAGCTCTGATGGCAGCCGTAGTCGTAGTAGACCTAAACCTAACCCGAGTTTGGGAAAAAGACTCAGAGGAAGACGACCAAAGAAGAAAAGTCACGTAAAGCATACGATATCTTCTTCTCTGGAGAGTTTTATGTAAAGAGAGAAATAGAAGCAGAGAGAGTTAATACCTTGCCACGCCACTGGAGCCACAACTTGAAGATGTCGTTATGCCTGCCGCACTGGATGACCTTGTCGCCAGTGTCGTACTTGGGGTCGTAGATCTTGTCCGTCATGAACAGATACTCAGCTGACATGGCGTTGCAGTTCAGGAGGATACCCTGCAAATATGAGAAGACTTCTTATAGAGAGGCATTTTGTACAAGTTAGACTTTAATAAAACTCTTAGATAATTTACGAAGCGTTTTCACGCCCCAAAACAATATTCTACCACATTCACACAACGCCATTTAGTACCAAACTAAGCAGAGCTTGTACTATGGGTACTAGACAACTGATATAAATACATGTATACTTTTTTTTGTAAATACATACATATTATACATAGAAACACCCAGACTAAATCAAACATTAAATTTTAATGCACACAAATGTTTGACTTAAGCGGGAATCGAACCTGCGACCTTTGGAATAGCAGTCCGTTACACAAACCACTACGCCATCCGGTCATCAAAATAGTCATAGTCATAGCTTGTAGTTTACATACAAACATTTAATGTAAAATTGAAAAAGGACACTATTGCATACAGTCGGACTTGACAAATGCTTAAAATAATACATTGTGTGTAATATATTGACACATTTATGAAAATTTAATTATGTTACGCTTTTAAAATGTACTTTATATTATTTATATAATTTAAGATATTGTTTTGTATGAAACCCTATTGAACTTGTATTTATATCGACTGCCTCAGTGGTGCAGTGGTAGCGTATGCGACTACTGTGCTGAGGTCTCGGGTTCGATTCCTAGGTCGGACCAAAATGTTTGTATGATCTGCAAATACTTGTTTCGGAGTTTGGGTGTTTTCTATTTATAATATGTATGTATTTACAAAGAAAAAGTATATAAGAATTCTATCAGTCAATCTAGCTTTCATAGGACAAGGTCTACTTAGTTTGAAACTAGATCGCAAAAGTTATTTTAATATATTTTATTTGCAACAAGTTTTGTCTTATTTTCTGCTGGAATTGATTAAACGTTCGTTTAGCAAATACCAGAGAGCGTGTGTTTGTTTATTGTTGCATAAAATATTTTAAAACATAAGTTATTAACATCTGTTATCTTTAAAAACACGTCTCATCGCTTAGTATCAATTAATCGCCAACATCCATAGACAATAACATAATATAAATAGAGTTTTATTCAGTCTGTGGTAAATTATGCAGATCTGTGGTTATCTGTCGCGCCCAGATGTTTGTCTGTGATTTATATTCTAAACAGTATGTCCAGGGCTCCACCCTCCGGAGGGTACAGAGAGGGTTGTAGGTGTGGAGCTTAACTTCTTGTTATGTTAAGAGACTTTTGTCGGTTCATTCAAACGTTAGCAGAACCTTAAAAGTGTTCAAGATCGTGGAATGATCTGCACTTAATGTCAGAATCATATAAAGACCGTATAGACAGACTGACATATCAACAGATATGTATGTGAAACTATAAGGTTTCCTTGTACGTTTAAATAAATAAATAAAATAAAAATATAAAAGCCTGTATTTCCGTATCCTTAATTTCCATTTCAAATGTTGGTATTTGTTTGTTAGTGTTTAGTTAGTTATTCCTGTTTTGCTTAAAAAAAAACCTACTATTATTGCAGGGCCTCTACGCAAGCGATTACTATGTGTCTAATCCTGGTAGCTGTTATCTCATTCCTTGTTTTGGGGGATCATATTAGTAGTAGGATTTCAGTAACTGATGCAACTGAAAATAGTTTTGTGTCCGACAAAACTATTAGCCCGGCAATGTTGGTGCTGGATGACCGGATAAACGATAGCAGAATATCCGGCTGAAGATTCGGTAGAAGCGGGGCATCAAAAGTGCTAAATTTTTGACAGTGGATGAGCAATGGACGTCACACTAATCCGTGTGTTTCCTTACTCCATTCCTCATTTCCATCCTAACTGAATCTCTCCTTACTTCGTGAGCTATATTCGCTTGGCACTTTTGCCTGCACTGTTCCACAGTACGTAATACATTCTTCCAACTCAAAAACAACTTTTATACCACCCCCTTGACTTGTCTGCGGTGTTTTCCACTCGACATGAAGCGAATTTAACACAAAAGTGAATTATATACCTTATTAGGTTGTAATAAGAGTGTTTGTTTATTATAGTTAAGTAGTCGTGTCACGTCAACACAATATGCCTCATGATAAATTCTCGTGGACCCCGCCTACACAGCTCTCATAGTTAGGGAAGGGACTGTATCGATGTCGATGTTTGTAAAGAAACTGATGTCTCGACTTTTACACCCGGGAAATGTGTGATATCATATCGTCTGTATAATTTAATATAATATAGAAATAAAATAAATAAATTGTTTGTTTTGGAATTAAAAACATTACAAAAACTAAAACAAAACGGAAACGATGCTTCAAAAGTATGAATTTGTGGCACTGCCACCAACGCCCCCCTCCTTTTTTTTTTCGTGCGGAAATCCCCTCGGATACCACCTATCATGGTGGCATGTCTCGGGTACTAATAGCCGTTGAACCAGGTGTACCCTAGAAAGGCAGTCAACGCCCCCCTCCTTAGCAGGAATGTAGGTTGTCCCAGTACAGTCGCAAATACAGTTTTAAATATCATGTCTATTATTTATAAAATAGTCCATTTATTTAACTAATAATATTCTCATATATCTCCAAATTATGCAGAGCCTGTACTATGGTAACGAGACTCTGATAAATATACTTATATATTTCAAAATACATACATATTATACATAAATCACACCCAGACACTGAACAAATGATCGTGCTTTTCACACAATTATTTGCCCCGGTTCGGAATCGAAGTCACGACCTCTGGCTTAGCAGTCAGCATCACTAACCACTTGGTCAACAGGCTACTTTAACTAAACTGGCCAGTTGTTGTCGAGAGGCCAGTCGATCATCCACAGCCTTAAATAGTCCACTGCTGGCCTCTTTGGAAAGGAATATTTAAATTACTGTACCATACTGGCCAGACGGTATAGGGTTTGTTTCAAGTTTACCCATTCTTTGCAGTGCTGTTGTCCTGCGTAGTTTGCTGCCTTAGTCGGCTCTTACGACACCAGGGGCGTGCGCTCCTTGTAGGCAGAAATGCAGTGCTTTACTTGCTATTCACAGACATTTTAATAAAACGTTGGTACGTTTTTGATGACTTTAATTAATAGTAAATAAATGAAAAAACAAAATATAATAACTTAAAAACGCGTACTATTTACAAATAGCATAGCACCACACAAACATTGTTTGCCAGGTGTTTACCGAAAAGCAAGCGCAAAGCAACTCATGCCGTCGCCTCGCGCAGGACATTTGTTCGCATGTGTGTAGGAATTTTGGTGTCCGTGCACAGTTCGCATACGCACACACCCATTTATTTTATATGCAAGACTACAGCCGCAGGATACTGCAGTTGGCCTTCGGGTCCCGCGCTAATCGTTGTCGTCAGTATTCGGGTATAATCGGAAGTGTTCGTTGCCTATAAATCCACCCAATTACAATAGTCAGAAATATAATAAATCATGTATGCGGATTATGAATTTTGAATATGTTAAGGTTTTATTTGTTTAATTAACAGATATGTTTCTTGTTCGCGGGGGCCATTTTTATTTTTTGCCAGTATAATTATAGTTTTATTTGAAAGTGTGTACATTTAACAGTTTATTACTGAGTTCCGTTGATTTTTTAAAAATGTTATTTGATTGTGAGGTATGTGTGGAAAATTTGTGTATAATTTAAATTAAAAATAACAAGTTCTCACAATTGTCATTCAGTGAAAAGATTAAAATTGTATCTAAAGGTCTGTAACTATCACTCACTTGGATAAGATATTTGAGGTGGCCGAAATCTTGCGTTTATTTACATTGGGATATAGTAATCTCAAGTAACCTTAACCTTGAATATGTAAATATCAGAAAATTGAAGATGACCAGGTGAGTAGTTATAATATTTTTTAGCTTATTATTTTACTTATTAGAATTTCCTCCGCCGCGATCTATCGCCGATCTATCGCAGTTTTGTCAGTGTTTCCGTTGAAGATGTACATGAATAGTAGTACATCTAAGACTTGTTCTGTTGGCATGGTTTCCGACTTAGAGATACATCGCTTGGCTGTGGCTAAGCTAAAAATCTGTAAAAGAAAAAGTGTTTGGGACCGACTACTCTGCCGCATACCTAGTGTCATAATCCTGTGCACGCCGCTGTACGACACCCACGAGATGAATAAGGGTAGTGATACTCCATAATCTTAATCCGTCACCACATGGACAATCTTATTATATGCAGAATCATTTACTCCGTGTCTGGGTTTGATTTATCTAATACTATGTATGTATGTTTATAAGTATTTGGGTATTTGGGATTGGATTGATTACAAGTGTGTAAGGTGTCTTAATTTCTAATTATTTCTTCTTCCTCTGGATCACTTCTGGGAATAGATTTAGTAAAGATGCTAATATAACTTCTGAAAGCATTAAGCTCTATATTATTAGATTGTGGGTTCCGTATGCGTTCAGGAACAGTACAGGTTAGGCACAAAATTCATTAGATTCTTTTGAAACTTTATATCATTCAAACTGAGACTTTTCTTCTTACTCGTAGTTCTCAACCGTTTTGGTGTATGCGTCTTTCAGATTACACCATGTAAACTGGTCTTGGGTCTTACCTATAGTTCTTATATGCAACTTTTTATCTTCCTTTCTATTATTCAAGACGTTTGTAGGCCGATTAAAGTACGCCGCAAATGAGACACATTATTATTTTGTGCCCATTACGGCGGAGTATTGGGCAGTTAGCCAAATTGCGGAGATTGGTCGCCGAGTAGGGATAAAGGTGGTGACCATTCCGGCTCGTTCCTGGTGCAAAGGATGTCTGTTGCAATTCAGCGAGGCAATGCTGCCAGTATTATGTACACCTTCACACCGGAAGCGATGCGGGGCAGGTAATTTAACCTAAATCGTATGTTTTCAGAACTAAATATGTATTCTATACTCAAGACATTAAATCTTATCGATAAACATGCGCCAACCCTTACAGCAACTGACGGCGCGCGGTACGTTTAATTAAAATTCCTCCACCGACACTTCGGGACATATGTTACCAATTGGGGATCACCCCATGGTTTGTAACAAGGCATTTTCAATCAAATATCATGCGGAATAAGACTTACTTTTCTTGTATTACTTGTAGCTTTTGCGATGTAGGTACAACATGTTGTTACAATTTGGGAGTATCACGAATCTATAAGTTTTAAGTCAGTTGCTAAGTATATAATATTTATTTATATATATATGAACTTATCATACACTACAACCTATACACACTATACTTAAGTACATACATATACCTAAATACATATAAACTTATATAAAATATATATACGTACGCAAATAAATACCATTAGTTGACACTCATGTGTCAATTGATTCTGCCAATTGCTTCACAAGATACTGTTTTACTTTTGTTTTAAATGAGAAAATGTTCGTGGCCATCCTGGCTTTGAGGGGAAGCTCATTCCAAAGAAGAACGGACTGCACTAAAAAGGATTAGACAACAAACTCAGATATTTGAGAGGGACAACGAAGAAGAAGGTTATTAGAGGACCGAAGGTTTCTGTCGTGATTGCTACATAAAAGTTGGAAATAGGAGTTCAAATATGCTGACCAAAATGAGTTGTTTAAGATAGAGTATAGGACAGTGAGCGCGCGTAGTTTTCGACGTAGACGAATTGATAGCGAATTGAGCTGCGAACGGAAAGCGGATACATGATCATATTTACGGCGATTATGAACAAATCTAATGCAGTTATTAAGAAGACGGTCTAATTTGTCGAGAAGATCTGCATTTAAGTCATAACAGTACACATCACCAGACTCAATTAAGGGGAAGATAAGGGTTTTCATAAGCATAGTTTGAGCCGCACAGTGGTGAACTGATATTATCCAAGTGATGGAGGTGGAATTTTTGTCCCATTACACGATGGAGGAAAGTTGCGGCTGGTAAATCCCTGAACAATTCCTCGGAGTACTCTAATTAACTTAGAAGCGATAGAAAATATATATACCCATTTAGTTCTTTACAAAAAAAAACAAACTGTTCACGTGTATGCATCAAAAAATTGCTTCATTTCATCGCCTATGGGTGGCGGTTCCAGAAGACAGGCTGCATTGCCACGCTGAATGTCAATATTAACTTTATGCAAGGAACTTCGATATCGCCTAGTACTTGGGTTGTGGAGGTCTGATGCCAGTCGCTTCACGTAAAAAAGGATGAATGCTTAAACCACTGAGTATTGTGGGTTTCGGTTTCTATATATTGTTGTTCTGAGTCTGGGTGTTCTTTGTGTCCATTTCGTGTATGTCCTGTAAAGTCCACCGCCACAGAGTAGATTCCTAGTGCAGAAGTTGTCTTTTTAATCATAAGAAACGAAGTTTAGCCGTGTCGTAGTTGACTGAAAACCAACCCCAACCTAGATTGGGTAAAGGCTCGCAGGATCGATTGATTCTCTTCTAAATCACATCTAACTTTACATCGTTTTAATAATTTTGTTTTGAAAGATACTGTGTTCATATCGATAATTTACTTGTTCTACAGCTACTTGTAAAGGACATAATGAGGCTAATTTAAGGCGTTTTTTTACCTCGTATTTAAAGTGAACGGTGGAGCACTGCAGCAGGGTACCCATCAGCTTGTGCGGGTTCCAGGTCACGGAGTCAGCTCTGAGGACAAAGAAATGCATTTTAAAATATGTATTTTAACATAGGATTAACGGCCAATGCGTGAGGTAACGGATTAAGAATATGGAGTGTCATGAATATGTGTTTTTTCAATAAAAAAGAAGAAAGAAATAACAGCTTTCGAAAATCAATATGTTGAACCCTCGGTGGGCGAGATCTCGTAAACCTTTTCATTATCTTTCGTCCTCTCTCTTGCGATATATTGTTTTTATTCGGCTAATTTTCATCTACAAATTATCGTATCTAAATAAACAAATATGATTTTTTCTTAAATTTTGAAATAAAACCGCAACAATATTAAAAAGTGAAAGTGCAATGATGATTTTTGACTAATGTAAGGTCATAAGGGTCTTAATTCACCCTCCGGGGTCATTTACATAATTCGCTAATCAATTGTATATCAGCATTGTAAGTAACCCCTTCTATTTGTTGTGGGAAATTGATTTACACTTTATGGGGGGTGGTTTTAAACAAACAAACACACGACGTTCGCCCTAAAGGTACATGGTGACCATTTATTTCTGCCTAGACTTTTTTTTTTGTTTGACATATTGGTTGACAGTAATTTGAAAATGTTTATTTCCATTATAATTAATCTTCTTAAATTTTGCTAGATTTCGTATGCCAGAACTGGTAAACCATGTAGTACATATCACCTATATAACATCTTCATGCAATGTAAAAATTGTACTGTACTCATGTTTAAACGAAATAAAAAATTATATTCTATTCTAGAGAGGAAGGTGTAGTCTAGGATATAGTACATAGCAGATACGATTGGTCAAATTAAAGCCTCTTGACTAGGAACATTGTGGACTTTCTACTGATTTAATTCTACAGCTGTCTTTTTATAGGGTTAGCAAGAGACAAGTAATGTCTACAAATGCTGGTGGTTATACGCACCGGTTACCAATAAGCGGATTTTGTTACTTCGGTATAAAATCAAAGACATTGGAACGATACAATGGTCCTTCGAGCCGGTTAATCATTCAAAAGTGTCAAACCCTTCAGTATGATTGTTAAGTACAAACTCAAACAGTCAGTTTTATCTGGTGTTGACTCAGTGCGTGGCTCTCGAGGGATAATTCCCTGTTTTCACAGCTTCTATCTGTCAGGATGTTTTAACATCGAAGTGTAACACCGTTCATTTTTTAGATTTTTTATTAATTAGGTCGTAAAATTCCGGAGTCACTCATTTTAACTGTTTACCGTTTATTGTGTGTATTGAGTGTGTTATGTATTAAGATTGTACTTTCATACACTTTTAGTGAAATATACAGAACACAAGACGTGCCTTTATGATGCAAAAAAAAAAACCTTTTAAACAGTGGATTATTTCGGCACGGCCGGTAATATACTAACTTACATAAAACTTGAAGGTTTAAAAGTTAATAAAATGTTTGATGTGATTAGACAACTACATGCGGTGTGATAGGCGTCCATATTTAAAAACCCGAGTGATAAAATGCCCGTCCCTCGCGTGGGCCCGCTCACAGCTCTTTATTTTTTGTTGTCCCAGTGGCACAGACCCTCACAATATGCAGCCAAGGGGCTTTTAATTAATCTCAAAAGAGGTTTAATAGTGACGTTCCTGAGGGGAAGGGCGAATTGTTTTTTAAAAGAAGTGTTACAGAGAGAAAATGTTTTTCATGAAATTATAATTAACGAGCCGTTTGACCTTTTTTCGTGGTCACTGCTCTGCTTCTAAAATTCGTACCGTTATGTTTTATAATCTTGATTGATTTTCAATTAATACTGTACCTAATACAGAAGAATCATTTAGATTTTATTGATAGTTCCCGGGTTTAGTGCGCGAGAGTAACGACACTGCAGAAGTTGTCTTGCCCGTGTCATACGAACATAAAAATATTTAAAAAATAACAGTACCTCAACTTTGGTTCAAAAATTAAAAAAATAACTTTTAGAAATTCGTTGAAGCGCCACGTGCTGGTTTCAATTACGATAAACCTGCAGGATGGCACAAAAAGGTATTAAAGTCAATACAGCGGTTTAGGTGCATTTTAGTGACATACCCACGTACTCATATATACTTAGAATTAAACCAGTCAGAATACGCATGTAATTTTATACATAAAAACCGATAGATAGAAGCAAATAAGGTTCTAAACTCCCTTATCTTGCAAACTTTTACTACACTAACTTTTTTAAATTTAGGGTAAATTTAAAATTCATCCCATGGGAGTCAGGACAACAACACTGCAAAGAGAAGGTAAACTTGGAACAAACCCTATTCCAACCCTATACAGCGTGGTAAAGTAGGCCAAAACCTCCTTCCTAAGGAGAGACCTATGTCCAGCAGTGAACTATTAAAGGCCTGGGCCATTAAATATCACTTGATGATGATGAATCTAATAAATCTATTTTTCGGGAAGTACATATACTCGACATATCTAGTATACTCCCCTCTACAGTGTTCATCAAATAGGATTCGAATAAAATGTAAGGAAAGTGTGATCCCGGGATTGAGAATTTACCCAACTTGCTTCATTTTGACGTGACGTGTGAACTACGGCCTGCTACGCCGTAGCCGTAGACCTGCTACGAGTCGGTAATCCTTGACGTAAACGATAGGGTTGGCATTTTTTTTTATTAAATTATTTATCTTGTGTGTTCTTATGTTGTAATAATAACTTATTGACAACCTTAAAAAGGAAATTACAATATATTAGCATTTAAAAGTATTCGCTGACTCTGATGAGGCTAAATTATGATAAATTAAATGTAAGTTAATTTAAGTATTTTTAATTACTATTATACGACTTCTATTCGTCATCTCTTAATTTCCCACAATAGTAAGTAGTATATTTTCTTCGTTATTTAATAAAATATGCTGTGTGTGCATAAAACGATTTTATCCCAAAAACATTCGTAATTTGGAAGTAAATTTAGCATTAATTGGCAATTTTACAGGATCTTGCACAATTATTTCCAATGTGATGTCAATCAGACTAACATTTAAAATTAATTAGTTATTAGAATTACATTTGCTATTAACACAATGCCTAGACTGTTCAAAGAAATTATCCTAAATAAAAATAACTTAGCACTGAAGTAAACCACATTTCACCAGAAAAACGGTAAAGTGTGTGTGTAAGTTGGAATCGAACTGACTAAAACCACACGGTGGTCTGTCAAAGAAGGATTTATTGCACTGAATCTATGGTGTACTATTAAAGAAAACCTCGACCGAAGAGAAGAACCTTGGCTATCTGACATCAAATACTGACAAAGCTGAGTAATTAATACTATGAAGCTAAGAATTATTTTTTAAGCATTTATTGTTTTTTTTATTTGCTTATTAAATGCACAAAAATCAATTAGAACCTAAATCATAAATACTTCGTATAGATCCGGATCGTAAAGCAACTCATATGTGCACAAAGAACAACAATGAAGATTTTACAAAAAATATCTCTGATTCATAATACTGTAAGTAATATAACAATAAGTAACAAAGCAAGCTGGTAGCTAATGTGATGTAGATTTCGATGCTAATCCAAACCCAACTCACTATAGATTGGCTCACTTCAGATAGAAAAATAAACCCAAAATTGTTTAGGTTTGATAGAAATAATAAATTATATAGTAGGCCAAAACCTCCTTTCTAAGGAGAGGCCTATGTCCAGCAGTGGACTAAAGGCTGTTGATGATGATGATGATGACTTCATTAAAATTATTTGGTTACATTTATCATAAATATTTTCTAGTGATCGCCAACCCTATGTCACGTGTCACACGCACCACCGGACGCGTCTGCTACATTTAGCTTGATTTCGATCCGCGCAGCTCTGTGTTTCACATTTGAGGCCTCGACATTTTATTGTAGAGATGTTCCAGTGTCACTATTATCGATGTCTATGAAACACACGGTTCTTTTCACAGGGCTTTCGCATTTTGGGTATCTCGGTTCTGATGTGCCTATGATAATTCAGGACAGATATTCGCTGTGTCTTTATTTTACTACTTTCTAATAATTAAACGATTGAAAACATGAACTAGTAAAAAACACGAAGGAGATCGTTGTTCCACATATAATATTTTACTCCCTCTAAGCCCTATAAACACTTCTTCTTTTCTTATTCATTCTTCATTCAACACACACGACACATCGGAACCGAGATACCCAAAATGCGAAAGCCCTGTGAAAAGAACCGTGTGTTTCACCGACATCGATATTAGTTACCTTTTATTTACTCATTAGGATACTAAATTCGAAACTTTCGAACATTTTTATACGGCAATGAATAGGTATTAACTACTTTTGAATTGCCTGACGTTGTGATCAGTTGCATTAGCCGTGGTCAAGGACTGACTCAGTTTAATAAATTAATAAAAGAGAAAAATAGTACCGCTCATTTACTAAGCTAAGAGATCAAAAAAATATTTAATTAAATTTTCATATCGATAGTATCGACAACAAGGGTACATCCATATCCCCTCCCTATTCCCTCGCTGTAGCGGCTTACTCCTCCGGCATTTAGCGGCGAACAGTCATGATTGATAGACGCTAATGGCTGCCGGATTAATAACGGATAATGCGGACCTTCTTGTTTTTTGGGCCCTTTAAAGCTGCGTCGAGAACACGAGAATGTAATTAATTGACAAGGGACATACATACATACAACACGATCTCTCTTACCACCAAGCGAGAGAGAGAAACTCCAGTTTACAGTAACTTTATATATTTTATTATCTATACAAATAAATAAATTGGAGTGTCTATTTGTAATATTAAAATAACCGCTTTTTACTAAATGCATATGTATGTTTACACGGTACATATGCCAAAATAATATTTTTACAATTTTTATCTGTCTGTTTGTTCCGGGTAATCTCTGGAACGGCTGGACCGATTTCGACGGGACTTTCACTGGCAGATAGCTGATGATATAAGGAGTAACTTAGGCTACTTTTTTTAGACTAGCTTCGCCCCGCGGCGTTTCCCGCGGTTATAACCACAAACGCGGGTAACACCGCGGGTCTCAGCTGGTATTCTTATAAAATCGGTGATACTTCTACTAATCCACACTTATATTGTAAATGTGAAAGTGAGTTTGTTTGTTTGTTACGCTTTCACTCGTAAACTACAAAACCTATTTTAAAAAATATTTCACCAATCGAAAGCTACCTTATCAGCGAGTAAAATAGGGTACTTTTTACCACAATAACCAACATACAAGGCGGAGCCGCGAGAAGAAACTAGTCTAGAGGTAAAAATACTTGCCTGACTGAATTATTCATCAACGCAGAGCCTAAACCACTGGGTTACAAAATTAAAATTTTGGCGGCTGATGGTTTTATATTGTAAGCATCCACTAAGAAAGGATATTTGTGCATTTCATCCCGAATTGGAAAATAAGGGATGAACGGTTTTATGGAAATTTTAAAACACTGTAGCTGATACAAGATATAAGTGTCACTTACCTTTCAATTCCTGTAAGACGAGGGTGGCGGTATTTCTTCGAGAACAGTAGACCACCGCCCCATGCAGCCTATACACAGAAGAAAATAAATAAGCAATATGAACATCAATCTCTTAACTTGAATATGTACAACATCTACATGTTATCCTGGTATCTGAATATATTCGTCGTCCCATGTGGGGATCGGACCCACAACACTCAGCGTAGTAGTGAGCGGCGTGGCGACCGCTTAAACCACTATGCCATCAGTGCAGTCGAAAAAATCAATCAGTTAATTATCATAAATAATTATAAGGTGTATTTAATCTACAATATGTATGTATTTAGAAATGTATAAGTATGTTTGTAAGCGGTCTGGTTACCATAGTACAGGCTCTGCCTAGTTTGGGATCAGGCAGCCGTGTGTTAGATGTGTGAGGTTATTATTATTCTTTATATCTTAGTCAATGCGAACCTATCACGGGCGTACGCCAAGTGGAATGGTTCGTTAGCAATACTTGTTGGTGTTAATGTAGTGCAAGTGAGGAATAATAATAATATTCCGGACATCTGACACACAACGCCTTCTAGATTCAAACTTAATAGAGCTTGTACTAAGAAAGCTAGATTGACTGATAGAATACTTATATACTTTTTTGTTAAAACATACATATTATGCATAGAAAACACCCAAACCTAGAAACAAATATTTGTAGATCATACAAACATTCTGTCCGAAACGGGAATCAAACCCGAGACCTCAGTACAGCAGTCGATTAAAGACGATTTCTACAATAATAATTAAATATCCCTAATTAGTCTTGGGTAGAGCAGAGGCACCATATCCATCGCTAGACAGGACCTGTCGCTTCAGCAGCAAACACCACTCTGATACAACTGGTTGACACGCCTAAAACTAGTGTGGTTTCCCTAAAACAAACTCCTTAAAATTCCAACTTACATCAACGTGCATCCACATGTCGTACTTCTGGCAAATGTCAGCGATATCGTTGAGGGGGTCGAAAGCGCCCAGCACCGTCGTGCCAGAAGTAGCGTTCACGAAGAACGGCACCTAATAGACAACATACATATAGCAGAATATAGAAGGCATACCATTTAACTTGGAATCATCGAAAAGAAAAAGAGAGAAGAGAAGAGAGCCTCGCCGATTCTTGGTCATTCTTGTCTTTCTTAAGCTATTTTGTTCTACATCTGTAGGGTACAACCGTGTAACAATTTTACAATAATCGACTGTTCCCGTTAAGATAATAAGAATTTAAGGTGCACATGTCAAAGGTACCTAACGCTACTATTCAACCAGATCTTGGGTGTCAAATTGTAATTAAAATAAGGCAAGAAATAGCATGGAAGAGTTTCTTAACCATTTTTAATCTCATCATCATTGCCGGATATCCACTTTTGAATCTGTCTTTTTTATTGAACTGAATTTATTGGATGTCTAATGCTTTGTTTTTAGGGCTTTTGGGACTGAATAAACACAATATTTTTAGCGTCGAATTTAAAGAAAAAACAAAAAATTTAAAATGCTGTAGTATATCAAAGCTACACAGAGAGTTTTGAAATGGAATTAACCTTCTACTACTTCTATTAATTAATTAACCTTCTACTTCTACGACTTTCTGTAACCATCAAGCCATTAGCTTTATACTGGATCTGTCAAAGTAATTGATAATCCGTTAATCTCTGGAACCGTTGGACCGATTTCGACGGGACTTTCACTGGCAGATAGCTGATGACATAAGGAGTAACTTAGGCTACTTTTTTTAGACTAGCTTCGCCCCGCGGCGTTGCCCGCGGTTATAACAACAAACGCGGGTAACACCGCGGGTCTCAGCTAGTCTGATAATAATAATTAATGGACAGGGATTATTGGTGTGCAAATCACAAGCCCATTTGAGTTGCCAGCAACATTAAACGTGGAAATGTTCTCACACTTTTTGGAAAATACTTTGCCTGGGCTACTGAAAGATATGCTGCCTGTAATAGGAAATGAAAAGGTATTTTATAAGGCGCTGTAGAGCCCGCATCGCTGCATGTGGAGGACATTTTGAGTATTTGGTTTGAACTGTGCAATAAATGCTATTTATTAAAAACAATTTGGTTTCCTTATACTACTAAAAATAACCATGTTGCTTGTCTCCTAATAGAGTTTGGTGAGGATATCCTAATTAGATAAAATATCATAAAGTTATAAAGCCGAAATCGTAACCTTGGCACATTTCTTGAAAAATCGAAATCCTACCCTTGCTAAGTTCTTCGCTCTTTTAACTAGTATTACTTGTAATATACACATTATGATACCTTTTTAGAATCTACACAAACTAGACATGTTTCAAAGATAATGAGCAACTATGCCACAGTACTAGTACACAGTCAACGTCATGAGTATCCACGTAATGAAAAAATAATACAAAAAATGCAAATTGAAATGTTAATTTTTAAAGTGTTTGACAGTATAGCCCACAATAGTAACTAAATTTAATTTATAGCCTGGCACTAGGGGACCCTCTGATTACCGTCGGGGCACCAGGGACTTCCTTTCTAGGGTATACCTGGTTCCCCGGCTATTAGTACCCGAGACGGCGTGCGGTTTTAGTCGGTTCGAGTCCGACATGCCACCGATAGGTGGTATCCGAGGGGATTTCCGCACGGAAAAAAAAAGGGGACCCACTGATTACCGGGTTATCCAGTACTTACGACAGCCCCCGCAGAGTGTTAAGATTTAAATACAGGTACATACGTTGCCCCTGTCCTTATGGTACTTGACCAGGCGCTCCAGTTCCGTGGGTATCAAGCGTCCGTGCTCGTCTGAGGGCACAGCTATGCAGTAATCCGTGCCGAGGCCGCACACCGAAGCGCACGACTTCACCGAGTAGTGGCACTGCACACGGACAGACATTTAGTCAATATTTGTGTGTTTACCTTTTTTTTATAATAAATCGACTTGTGAACATACAATTTAAGTTATTTCATTATATATAATGAAATTACTTTAATGTTATTTACTTTAATAGGCAACTCCCGCACTATGAATATATCTTGTGTCGAAGGTGGACTTTGCAAACATTTTAGATACAAAGTACACACAGATTCAGAAAAACAATTTGTTGATCACATAAATTGTTGTACTATGTAGGGATCGAACCCACAATACTCAGCGCAGTAGGAAGCGGCAAGGTGACCGCTTAAACCACTACGCTACTCGTGCAGTCTCATTAGAAACTGTCTTAAAATGCAATAATATTAATTACTTTTTTCATATAAATTGTGCTTTTCCTATGAGTTAAGGGGATGTAAGTAAAACCTTAGCTAGACTTAAATATTATGACTATTTTTATCCAAAATCTGACGAATCCGGATTCACCTGGTCAGAAGTAAACATGACGAGATGTCCACTGATGGAGCTGAGCCCCTTCTCCTTGTACTGCGGAAACTTGTGGTGACGAGCAGCCAAGAACGCGTACAGGTTGGATACCGAACCACCTGGACGAGGAGAAGTCGAAGAGTTAGGAGGCGGTTGTGATAAGCCAATCTTTATAACCTACGAGTATGTAGCAGTGGTTCTACATCGAGGTCGCCAGTTTGATTGTGATCAAATCTGCAAGGTTAACATGGATAAAATAGAAAGAAATAGAACATTTAGGTCTGTTCTATACTCACCGGGAGCCAAAATGGAGTCTCCAGTCTTCCATCCGATCATGTTCCTCATTTTCCCAAGCACCACATTCTCCATCAAGATGAAGACCGGAGCGATCTCGTAGGTGAACATGTTAGTGTTGGCAGCAGCGGTCAGCCATTCTCCAGCAAGAGAGATAATGTCGAGTCCACAGGAGAGCTGGTTGAAAAAGTGGGGGTGTCCTGGAGAAGAAGGGAATAATTTAGTTTCTTATAATTGCCATTATCATAATAGAGGAATTTGTGTATTTATGGACCTCTGAGTTATATGTATAGAGTAAACGTATGTAGTAGCTTTATATTTATTTAACTATTCATTATTTTTAACATATTGTAATAGTACAACGCAGGTTACCCTAATTGGGATTTCCCACCCCGTCAACAAAAAAAAAAAAAATGGTTACCCTAATTTAAACTTGACAATATCGGTATAAAGGTCGTCTGTAAGAGTTCGCCATTAGTAGGCCAAAACCTCCTTTTTAAGGAGAGGCTTATGTATGTATGGTGTAGAGGTATGATGATGATGAAACAGAAAGAGAGTCATGATGATGACAATGCTCTGAAATCAAAATTTTGAACAACTGACAGTTTCTTTGTTTTCGACATGAAATATTTATAAATAAAAATCAATGTTTGTCCTCCAGGCTCTCCGAAACCATTGATCAGATTGTGGTAAAACTTTTGTAGCGTGGACGCCCTTGAGGATTCCTGGTCTAAAAACCTTTATTTATTTCTTTATATTTTAAGTTTTTTAGGAGTACAGTATAATACACAGGGTGCTTTTTGCCTAGAAAAAGTATTTTTCGAGAGAGACTAATATTTTAGTTTTACCGAGCTCCGGTCTGACAAAACCTATAATAACGCTAGTGAGACTATGGGCTATTTATTTATAACAATTACGAGTATTATTATAGACTTCATATTATTTTACTTATTTATTTAATGGCTACTAAATGACTGCACGGATGGCGTAGTGGTTTAAGAGGTCGCCACGCCACTTCCTAATGCGCCGAGTGTTGTGGGTTCAAACCCCACATGGGACAACACTTTGTGTGATCAACAAATTGTTGTTCTGAGTCTGGGTGTACTTTGCGTCCGTTTCATGTATGTTTGTAAAGTCCCCCGCGACACAGGATTTATTCCTAGTGCGGGAGCTGTCTTTTAAAAAAAAAAAAAAAATTTACAGACTGAGGCGAAAATGAGATTTGTATCGCTTCAATTTCAAATCAATTCAATAAGAAGGAATTTTGCTCCTTTGTGGCAGTAAAACAATATGTCCGCGCGGCTAAACCTTAACTAGGAAACGGATGTAATATCTCACGTCACTACACTGGACAATGATATCCGGTTCTTACCGGATATAGGGGTTTTGAGGTAGTTTTCACGACATTATTGTTGCTTATGTTGATGTAATAGATATTTATTTCGAAATGACGTAATTTATACTAATATATTAAAGGCGGGTGAGGTTTTTGTCGATCTTAAAAGTTACAGGTCGCATTCTACAATTATTTTTTTATATTAGATAGAGTATTAATTGAGGAAGGTTACACGATATTTATCATTACTTTACAGCAATTACAAGTAAAAGAGTATTAATAAATGAAGGTGCAATAAATGCAAATTATAAACATTTGTAATAAAATTTGAAACTGCTTACACCTCAAATAACATTGGAAAATATTATTGGAGAAGAATTGCAATCTTTGTGAATATAAAGACGGTTATGAGACAGCATAAAGCGCATTGGAGCGTTTGCAAGTTCACACCGATAGTTTTCAAGCAATATTGCGCAAAGAAATAACTTCATTCCTGAGAAGGGTGAGAGACAGTGAGAACGGCATCCTGAACCGGACAGTTTCAACTTTCCGATTATAAAACACTTTGTGCAGAGGGTATTTGTAGTCCGGTCAATTTAGACATAAAAATAGTGGTCAAATAACAAAAATTCCCGGAAAGCCTAATATTGGTGGAGACCTGGGGTTTAGCATTACAAACAAAGTTACAAACAAAAAAAAAATCCCCATCGATCCTATGTGTGCTACAAAGGTTATTTGGGGTCAAAGGTCAAAATTTTAGGTGTTTTGGATTTTTCTCAAAAACGGTAAGTTATATCAAAAAAAATCAAATCAAAGTTGTAGATCTTAAAATTTCGTACAAAAATGGTCTGATTTTTTTTTTTCTTGAGAGTTACCATTCCTGAGATATCGCGTTTTAAGAGTCACATTATACATGATATGCACACATTTCCACGCCACCTGTGAGGTAGTGTACTCGGCGCGCATTTTTTTTTGACTGACCGGACTATTGGTACCAACACAATATAATAAATAATGATTTAATGTAATACTAACACTTTATGGATACTTTATTTTTCCGAAATAAAAACCTTATTAATATTATTATAAAGACGAGTTATTATTTTCCAAGTCCCCTTGGATTATCGCTAAAGATATATATTTAACACCAGACGTCTACTTACCCCTCAAAACTACGAGTATCAATGTTTATGACAGAAATACATGAGTTACAGATAAAACAGTTTTGAGTACCACTTTATCAGAAAAACATTTTTTGGACGACGAGGGCGGGGCACAGATAAAAAATATGAATGGCGGTCGCTTCCCGTGGGACGGGGGAGAAAAATAATGAAATGCTTGGCTTTGATAACGTGACGGGAGATACTTAATACGTTACAAAATAATATGAAGATAATGTAGTAGCAACCAGTTTTAAATACTACGTATACTTGTGTAACTGAAACGTTTTTTGGTTGTACAGTAAAATCTCTAAAAATACCTGTCAGATTTTTTTGTATGTTACTAGCTGACCCGGCAAACGTTGTATTGCAAAACAAAAAAAAATTAGGGATGGGTCACCCTTACCATTTAGGGGTATGAAAAATAGATGTTGGCCGATTCTCAAACCTACCCGATGTGCACACAAAATTTCATGAGAATCGGTCAAGCCGTTTCGGAGGAGTACGCGAACGAACATTGTGACACGAGAATTTTAAATATAAGATTGAGGCTAGGCACTGCTAGGGTCATTAGCTTCTAATACAGATAAAACAATCGGGGCTATTTGTATAAAAAATAAACATGAGTGTATTTATATGTACCTACCGATATATATATATTTATCTCTAGTTAATATTATTTTTACGTAATAATAATAATATATCTCACACACAGCCGTCTGATTCCAAACTAGGCAGAGCCTGTACTACGGTGACCAGACTGCTGATAAACATACTTATATATTTTTAAATAGACACATCACCAACCACTACCACCAACAGCCTATAACAGTCCAGTGCTGGATATAAGCCTCTCCTTAGAAATCACACATATTATAGATAAATTACACCCAGACACACAACAAATGACCGTGCTCATCACACAATATTTGTCCTGGGTGGGAATCGAACCCACGACCTCCGGTTTAGCAGTCAGGGTCACTAACCACTAGACCAATAACCCGTCAAAATTAATTCATTGTTCCTTGTTAAACACTCGCAAAACACATCTCTGTAACACCCAAAGGTTGACTGGAAGAAAATGTCTATGGCATTAATACCGTCTTGTGCAATCTATTTGCAGAAATGTAAAGAATAAAAATCAACGAATAAGGTAAAATAAAACTTCGCTTTAAAATCTATTTAAAGCACATTTCATCATGGTGCCCACAGTTTTGATTTAATATTGTTTGCTTACCACAGCTGTGGGGGACGATAAACCGTCCCGTGGGACCTCGCGCCCTCCGTGTTCCCTCAAGTTTATCAATTGACACTCTAGAGCCAGAGGAATTTATTACCGGGATTTGGGAGGCGCTATCTATCAGCCACTTTTGGCGGGTTATCTTTTGTGAGAGTGATGAAATATATAAAAGCTTCGTTGTTAAAATTTCAATATTCTTTTTATGATCATCATCATCAACACCCTTTAATAGTCCACTGCTGGACGTAGGCCTCTCCTTAGAAAGGAGGTTTTGGCCTACTATACCACGCTGGCTAGACGGGTTGGTATAGGGTTTGTTTCAAGTTCTCCTTCTCTTTGCAGTGCTGTTGTCCTGTGTAGTCTCACGGGACGCAAAGGGGTTACGACAATCCGTATCTTATATCGTACATAATATAGTAAGTTCTTCGTACCTCTTTTGATTTATTTATTTTAAACTTAATACTACGAGTATGTTGTACAAAGGCGGACTTAATGCCATTAGGCATTCTCTCCCAGTCGACCTTCAGGTGATGTAGAAATATGATGCGTTAGGTGTAAAATAAAATATTAAATTTAACATAATTGAAGTCCAGAGACATACACAATATATAAATACACATACATACATAAACCTACATAAATTTAATAAAATATATAAGTATTCGGTCGGGTACTAGCGTTGTGACTGTTCTGCCAATTCACTCCGACAACAATTGTGGCCCACGGAAGCCTATTATATTTGGAATACTTCAATGTTCATCTGTAGAAAAGGTGCTCTGCACTTTTTCTTTATTCTATTTTTATATAATATGCGATAAATACTTAAAAATTATGTAAAATCGGTTTTATAAAACTAAGCGGTCCCACGGCAAAAGTAGTATAAAATAAAACAAAAAGCTCTGCTGCGCAAAATAAATTAAAACAAAACTTGCCCCAGTCCCCTAAGCTTGGATTAAAGTAGTGTTACATCGCACCTGATTTTGTTTGTACACAGGTTTGACCCCAGCTGTTGTAACATGAGGGGATTAAATTCGAATTAATTTTGGCGTTTTTATATTTTTTTTATAACAATTAATTGGTCTGTGGGGATTTTGTTTAAAGGGAAGTTATTCAGAACTCTTTTTATGCAACTAAGGTTAAAGCAAACAAATCATTAAAAAATATAAAAACCCGACTGCATGAATATTTATAGGGACTACTGATTATCCAGTATCACTCTCACAATTAAGACTAAGCAAGCTAAAATCCATGATGCCGTGTAGACTACAGAGCGTGCTAAATAAGTATATATACATACATATACTTGAAGAATATAAGCCTCCTTCTGGGGCAGTCGAGTAACAGTACACGATAAGAAAGAAATAATTGATCTTTTGATGTGGTCGATCATTTCATGAAATAGTCCTGAAGGTATCTCTTATAAAAAATACTTATCAGGTACCACGCATCGCGTTCAAATCGTCTTTAAGCTAACTTTTTAAGTACATTACCGGGTGTGGCAACTAAAAAACCTCATTTCATCATCATCATCATCATCAACAGCCTATACTAGTCCACTGCTGGACATAGGCCTCTCCTTAGAAAGGGGGTTTTGGCCTACTATACCAGGCTGGCCAGATGGGTGGGTATAGGGTTTGTTTCAAGTTTTCCTTCTCCTTGCAGTGCTGTTGTCCTACTTAGTTTGCTCCCTTAGTCATTTGCGCCTTACAAATTAAAACAAAAGACGCAATGTATCGTACACTTGAATAATATTTGACTAGTATAATTGCTCATAGTGTAAAAATGAAATATTCGTAGGGTGTCCATGATATGAATACCGCACGTGACTGTCCGTAATTCAATTCGCGGCGTGAGCCGCTGACGAGCTCATTCACTGGCTGTATCCGGTTTAATCTAGTTTTGGTTGGTGAGAAGCTCTGTGTGCTACAATCAGTGGTATTGTTATAGAAAATACGATATGTATTGAATATCAATCAAATGAGTAAGAAGTTGTAATGTTTTAGTAGATTTAAGAAAATTAAAAAGTTTGATTGAGGTCAAGGGCATTGATTTTTTTTTTCTTACACTTGGTAACATAACGTATTTTTCTAGACAGTTAAAAAATTATAAATAACATTATATTTATTGCATTAGAGCCTTCGCTGTGAATATATTATTTAACGGAAAGCTGTGTTAATTGTTAAGACATGCGTAATACAATGTAATCCTAGTAACAAGTAAAGAAATGTCTAACTAAGTTTTAAAAGTTAGGCTAAAAATACTACAATAGTGTAATCAATATCAAACGTAAAAAAAATTGAAACAAATCTCTGCTTGTAGAGGAATATTTGTCGTTATAGCACCTAAATATACCCAAAAGTTATTTCTAACAATTACAAGTTTCTGCTACAAAACACTGTTAGTTAAATAACACCAAGTTTATCGACCCCAACGTATTACACAAAATCTTCCATACGAATACAAACTAGTCTTGCATCGTAACACCTCGGCTCTCAAGCCCCCGCCGGTCCCAAATCCTCATTTTAAATCCCCATCTCTATAAAAATCAATCCATAACCTGAATCCTGATCAACGCAGGGCTGAGGGGTAAGCGCAGATGATCCATCAAACTATGTTAATATAGGGAACAATGGATATAAGGGTGTGGTAGGGTGGCCATAGATAAAATATAAAGCAGTTTTTAAGTATTGCATACGTCTACAACATAATAATATGGTGAGTCTTAGTAATGGAATTTCATTCTTAATAATAATGAACTATGTGGAACAGCTTAATTATTAATGAACATTATCATTTGTTTGACGTGTGGTGACGGATTAAGAATACAGAGTGTCACTACCCCTATTCATCCCGTGGGTGTCGTAAGAGCCGACTCAGGGAACAAACTACGCAGAACAACAGCATTGCAGAGAGAAGGAAAACTTGAAACAAACCCTATACCAACCCGTCTGGCCAGCGTGGTATAGTAGGCCAAAACCTCCTTTTAAGGAGAGGCCTATGTCCAGCAGTGGACTATTATAGGCTGTTGATGTTGATTATCATTTGTTTGATCTTTTAAACCTTCTATCTGTGTGGTGGCGGTTTAAGAATACGGAGTGTCACTACCCCTATTTTTCCCATAAGAGTTAACTGGGGAGCAAACACTGCAAAGAGAAGGAAAACTTGAAATAAACCCTATACCAACCCGCCTGGCCAGCGTGGTATAGTAGGCTAGTAACCTCATGTCTAAGAAGAGGTCTATGTCCAGCAGTGGACTACTAAAGGCTGTTGATGATGATTGAAACATTTAAGTTTGTTTATCAGCAGTCTGGTTACCATAGTACAAGCTGTACCAAGTTTGGGATCAGACTGCCGCGTGTAAGATGTGTGAAGTTATTTTTCATTAAATGCTATTTCTAACGACAGAATAACACAAAAGGACTTTAAAGAAGCGTGTAGAGAAAACGCATGGCAAGTTTGTCATCATTGTTATCATTCCTATTATTAAGTATGGCTGTTGTGCTTGTTTGCCAACTGTACAATATTAAACAAAAATGTAAAAATATTGTTTTGCTGTTCCAGCTTTTTTATTTATTTATTTTTTAGGCCACCAACGGCGAGTACACTATTACAATGTATTTATAAACATATGAATTTTAAAGTTAAGCATCACGCCACTTAAAGGTAGGCACAGCATGGACCAACAAAAGCGCAATAACAATTTACAAAAAATAATGTGAACTTAAAAGTTATTATAAGACTTACAAAAACTTACAAAACAAGCTTTATGTTTGTAGAATGCTTTGTCAAGAAGTATTCTCATTGTCATTTAAAAAGACAACTCCCGCATTAGAAATACATTCCTGTTTCGCGGGGACTTTACAAATATACATGAAACGGACGCAAAGAATACCCAGACTCAGAACAACAATTTGTGGATCACACAAAGTGTCGTCCCATGTGGGGTTTGAACCCACAACAGTCGGCCCAGCAGAAGCGGCGTGGCGACCGCTTAAACCACTACGCCATCGGTGCAGTATTACACTAGTGCCATCAATAAACACATTCAATATATTGTTTTTTAAACCACAACCTACGCCAAACCAAATTGTTATTATAAATTATTCTCCCAAGACTAATACTCAAAATTCCCTAATTGATGTGCACCCTTTTCTAAGCGCTATAATCCTATGATTTGCGTGTTATTAGTGGCTCTCCACGAGGCATCTACATCACTATGGACTCTGCAACCCCCGTGGAGAAGGGGCTTAAGTCATTATTTGTTGTTTTTATGGCAATTTCCGACACTTTATAGCTTTACATAAGCTTGTAATGGAATTTGATTTTAGTGTGGGTTTTGAAGTGCTTTGGTTTTGAATTACGAAATTGGATTTTTAGTTTCAAGATATTTTCTTAATACAATGTCTATTGTATATAGTGTCGTCAGATAAGAGATAGGCAAATTAGGTAGAAATAATGGAGTGATAAGCACGATTATTTATTCTGTCTTGGTCCTCTGAACTAGTATGAGATTAAACGATTACGCCGACAGTGTGTGTGTGTGTGTGTGTTTGTTGTGTGTGTGCGTGTATGTGTGGTGTGTGTGTGCATTATATTGCCGCACATACGCTGGTAGCTTCTTTCAATTGATAGACATGGCCCCTTGCACTAAACCCTCTAGTACGCAATAATCAGTTCGATTTCGACACATCCGTTTTAAATATCGTCGGGGTTAACCGTTCATAAGACTTAGTATCACATATAACTTTATTATTTCATTACCTCAAATGTTTTAAAATTGGGTTAAAATTTAGAGTAATTCATCAATCATCATCAACATCCTTTAATAGTCCACTGCTGGACATTGGCCTCTCCTTAAAAATGCCTAAGCTAATTAATAAATATTAATTAATAAATCAACATCCTAATTTTAAACTTGACTATATTTTGGCTACAATATCACCACCTCTGGACAGCTTTAGAAAATTATTATAAAGTTAAAATAGTACACGCCAATTCGCGATGGCGTTGCTCCCAAAATCATTGAAAAACAATCTCTCTGAAATCCTTGTGTTTAAAACGTTCACAATCCGGAGGCAGCTTCATCCATCAGATCAGAGCACAAACGATCGTCTCACGCTTCGCGGAGCGCGTAATCTGAGAGTGGAATTGTGATGCGGGTGGGGACCAACTCCGGTTCAAGGGTGAGCTGTTTTTAATGTCCATTGTGCACCTCTCAGATGGATTTAGAAAGAGTTTTAGTGACGTCAATGGTGATCTCCTGGCTTAAGTTATTACGAAAAACAAATTGCTGTTTTAAGAATTAAACACATATTTTAATACACTTTACTGAACCATTTTGATTGCACTCTAGAAATATTAAGATAATGTTTCTTCGAAATCTAAGAATATCAATTACGCTTGCAGCTATGCTGGAAACCACTGCCGTACTGAGTGAACAAGGTACCACACCTCATAATATTCGTTTATATGATGATTAAAGGGAAAAAATAATGGATATTTCAATAATCACAGCCCAAGTTTTAACAACTATGACACAAACAACAAGCAAAAGGCACTCACGCCTGCGTCCTTGAAGAGTTTGCAGAACCGGATAATCATCGAAATTTATAACTACAATTTAGTTCCACACAGGTAGTTTTAATGGTGTGGGCAATAATTACCGTAATATTGGGAGGCAATGGAAGGATAGGTAGTTGGTTATTGTATAAAAGGATTAAATGAAGATTATTATTATTTAAACTACAGCACTTATATGAACGAGACCCAGTGACGTTACTTTTCACAGAAATATTTTTCTAGGTAAAAGCGTGTGTACGTAAAACTGGATCTTATTCTCACTGAAGTTGGTAGTCAAATAATACAATATACTGAACCTCTCATCTGTAAGTAATACCGACAGTTGCCGACAATACCCGACGTCGCCCGATCCCCTGAACTCGAGACCGCGGCAAACAATTCAATTATGTCCGCAAATGTATCGGAATGATTGTTCCCGTACTGCTAAAGGTAAGCGCACACTGCACTTGAGTTAAACAAACATCCACAGATTTAATTTCTCAGTTGCCAACAGCACTTTGTCAATAGCTAAGTATAATCTAAATTTTCTTAACTTTTTTTCTTTTAAACATATTCTGTGTCGCAGTACTTAACAAACATATATGAAACGAACACAAAGAACAATCAGACTTGGACCAACAATTTATGGATCACACAAAGTGGGGATCGAACCCACAACACTCAACGCAGTAGGAAGTGGATAGGGGACCACTTAAACCACTACGCTATCCGTGCAGTATATTATGTCTCAGAAACACATTTCGTCGAGGTACATTTAAGTAATGAAGTTTCTAAGTGTTGTAGCTAAAACATTGCCAGCCTATGTTATTCCTCAATAAATACACTATTTAATGCAATAAGAATCATTCAAATCTGACTAACAGTTTCAGCTGTCAGATTTCAGTCAGATTAACGTATTTAAACAAATAAATAACTCTAAAAAAACTTTAATGTAATATGGATGTACAATATATAGACACCCTCTAACAATTAATTTGGCAATAAAGAGGAATAGAAAAACAAATAACTTTAGTTTTAGGATTTTTATAATACTTTCATCCATTTTAAAAGAAAAGAAACCTATTAGGGGAGAGTAACCAATATTGAACCGGCGCTTAAATTGGACCAGTTCTGTATTTATACCAAATTGGCACTATTTTTTTATACTAGCAACAAAAAAAGAAGCGCTAGCAGCGCGACTAATACTCCGCCATTTTGTAGCGCTCCTTTTTGTGCCAATAGACTATAGAAAATAGTGGCATTTTGGTAGAAATACATAAGTGGTCCAATTTAAGCGCCGGTTCAATATTGGTTCATCATCAACAGCCTATAACAGTCCACTGCTGGACATAGGCCTCTTCTTAAAAAGGAGGTTTTGGCCTACTATACCACGCTGGCCAGACGGGTTGGTATAGGGTTTGTTTCAAGTTTTCTTTCTCTTTGCAGTGCTGTTGTCCTGCTTAGTTTGCTCCCTTAGTCGGCTCTTACGACACCCACGGGATGAATTGTAGTGGTGACAATTTGTATTCTTAATCCGTCACCACATGGACTTGGTTACTCTCTCCTATATCTAATTTTGAAAGACTAAAAAATAAATGATATTTTGGTTCGTCGAGTACGTTTGCGACCATTTGCAGCCCGCTCCAGTGTTCGCGTACCCTTTTACCCTGTACTCGCGCTACACTGAGCGGAATGGCGCACAGTTATTCGTAATTGCGTTCCTCACCGATTTGCTACACTTGCCTCAACCACCAGAGCAGGAGGAGACGCGCTATGGATGGCAGCAATTATTTTAATCAATTTAACCATTTAAAACTGGAGTTTAGGGTGAATATTGTTGAATTGGCTGATTTATACAAGTTATAATCTATACATAGAAAATTAATCGCCCTAACATAAACGCAGAGCCTAAACCGGGTACAAACTTAAAATTTAGGCACCAACCATTATTTGTAAGTACCAATTAAGAAAGGAACAATATTAAGCTTTTTTGTTTTTCTTTTCGTGTTCAGAAATCCCCTCGGATATCAACCACCGGTGGGGTTATTATGTCGGTCTTGAATCGACCAAAAACCACACGACGTCTCGGGTACCAGTAGCCGGGGAACTAAGTGTACCCTAGAAAGGAAATCGCTGGGACCCAAACGTATGACAATATTATCCCTAAAATGACGAACTTCCATTCATGAGTTACTTTACTCAAAAAGTTTGTAATTTTCAAAGTTAGAAACATTTTTTTTCTTTTCTTTATGTTTTTGTGAAAGACAACTCCCGCACTAGGAATATATCCTGTGTCGCGGGGAGCTTTACAAACATACATGAAACGGACACAAAGAACACCCAGACTCAGAACAACAATTTGTAGATCACACAAAGTGTCATCCCATGTGGGGATCGAACCCACAACACTAAGTACTAGTAAGTGGCGTGGCGACCGCTTAAACCACTACGCCATCCGTGCAGTCCAAGTATATAAATTAGAAAGAATCATGAGATGGTAATAATTAACTAGGAGTTAGATAAGCCAGAACAACAGCACTGCAGAGAGAAGGAAAACTTGACACAACCCCTATACCAACTCGTCTGGCCAGCGTGGTATAGTAGGCCAAAACCTCCTTTCTAAGGAGAGGCTTATGTCCAGCAGTGGACTATTAAAAGCTGTTGATGATGATGATGATAGATAAGCCAAGCAGCATGGGTTTAATATACCTACAACCTGTCAGCTTCAGTGGTCTCTAATAATAAAAAAAGCAGAACTATAGGGTCACTCTTGTGTCTGAATGTCCGTCTGCCACAGACAGGTAGGTATACATATTCATTTATGTGATAGAAACACAGATGTTCACATTACAGGTACAAATTAGAAGCCCTTTACAAAAAATATATATATTTGCTAACTGTACCGTGATATAGGTATTTGTATATAAGACTATTGCAGTTTTAAGTTCTTAATTATTTTTAAAGATGAATGATGAAATAGATATAAATAGATATACATTTTTCTGTGAAACATAAATTAAAATGTTAAACAAATTTCTCAGAGGCGGAGATACACACTTAACACTTAGTGGGGTAACCAATGAGACATTCAGGTGAAAAATATTTGTGTTACACAAGGAATGAAAACATTCCTTTCTCTCTCTTTTTGATGTATAACATCTTCCCTCTCGTTTTCCAAAAATCTGTGAAAATAATATTGTGAAAAGAAACGGAAGTGTGTTACGGAAGCAGTCGCACTTCCGTAACACACTTCGGTTCCCTTTCCCTTTCCCACTGTTGTGTTGCTGTCTCGGGCTCGTTTCCCGGGTCGGACCTGATGTTTGTGTGAAAATATTTACTTCGGAGTTTGGGTATTTTCTATGTATAATATTTATGTATTTACAAAAAAGGTATGAAGTATTCTATCATTCAATATAGTGTTGATTGAATGAACACTGAAAATTGATGATTTCATGACGATAGGTGAGATATCTTTTTCTTTTAATACAAATTGTTATCAGTATCTACTTGCGTGTGTATGTATGTATTTATATACTTTTATACAGTATTTAAATATTATAAGGTATGTACTTATGTGTAATATTAATATGTATAGGTGTAGTATACAGATTTGTATATGTCTATAAATTATATTATTTTGTACAAAGTATACATACAATATTAAATGTCCAAATTAAATGTAACTAAAATGCACCTACTTCCTGTTTTCTCTGCATCACCCAATGAGAGTAGAGAATGCCTTAGGCATTAAGTCCGCCAATGAACCAAATGTGCATGATGTGTAAAAATAAATAAATATAATTTGCAACTACTGTAAGTCCCGTTTTGTTTTATAAATAGTTCTGTTACCTACTTTCATCATCCTTTTGCAAAGAACGTTAGTGGATATATAATATTTCTAACTATCACATCTAAAACTTACCAGTCTTGACCTGGTGCCGCAACGTCATTTTGCAGTCCTCCAGCAGCTGTTTCAGAGGCAACGGCTCCTCGTGTAAATCCAGGTCTAACATCTTCTGCATCTCCTCCGGCATCTTGAACTCCAATATCTGTATAAAGATGTGATTTAATTGTCGCTATGAGTCTTAACTTTTATTACTGTTAAAGTCTTTTGTAATACGAAACTATATCATTTTTCGTCATCATCATCATCATCAACGGGGAAATTTACAAACCTTCATGAAACGGACACAAAAACACCCAGACTCAGGACAACAATTTGTGGAACACACAAAGTGTTGCTTCCGTGTGGTGGCGGATTAAGAATACGGAGTGTCACCACCCCTATTCATCCCATAAGTGTGGTAAAAGCTGACCACGGGAGCACTGCAAAGAGAAGGAAAACTTGACACAAACCCTGTACCAACCCTTTTGGCCAGCGTGGTATAGTAGATCTAACCTCCTTTCTGAGGAGAGGCCTATATCAAACAGTGCTGAAGGCTGTTGATGAATGATGATGATAAAGTATGTGTATATAAATGTTTATTTTTTGCAAATTTCCGTATAAAGGTTGTCTGTAAGAGATCGCCGTGAGCGATAAGACCGTCTATTGTTATACCGCAATGTATTTAATATCTGTGATATGTAAATAATACCTAAAGGTTGACTGGGAGAGAATGCCTTGGGTATTAAGTCCGCCGATGTACAAATGTGCATAAAGTTATAAATAAATAATACTTGAATGGTGTTTTTTTTTTTTTTTTGTTGACGGGTTGGAAAATCCCTTCGGATCTCCGGCTTCTCGGGAACTCAGGAGCCAGGAGTATGTGGTGATTCCACTAAAAACGACCCCGACGGCCGGCCTTAGGTGTCCTACTCTGGGGAGGACCCGGACCATGTTATTTCAGGTCCTCCCTGAATTGACACCATGCCTAATCAGGCCCTATCCCAGGGGAGAACACTTCCCCCTTCAATCGCGGCATGGCAGCCCGATCGCATCTTAATGCAATCAGGCCGGCCATTCCATTCCCTACCGCAGCAATCAATCTGCCACCAGAGGTACCCACTCTCTGGCGGCCCGCGCGGCCCCGTCGACGGCTGTTCCCCGTTCAGCGGTCTCTTTCTGGAGCATTACAGCTTCACAGAAAGAGACCACTGCGCCCCAGCCCTCCTCACCCGCCACTTCAATGGTGTACAATAAAGAGATAAATAAATAAAGTGTCGTCCCATGTGGAGATCGAACCCACAACACTGAGCTATAGTATATCGGTCTATGGGTTATAGTATATCGGTGTATATATATAATAGTGTCCGTGTGGTGACGGATTAAGAATACAGATTGTCACCACCCCAATTCATCCCGTGGGTGTTGTAAGAGTCAACTAAAAGAAAAAACTACGCAGAACAACAACACTGCAGAGAGAAGGAAAACTTGACACAAACCCTATACCAACCCGTCTGGCCAGCGTGGTATAGTAGGCCAAAACCTCCTTTCTAAGGAGAGGCTTATGTCCAGCAGTGGACTATTAAAGGCTGTTGATGATGATATAATAGTGATGAATGGACAGGTGATGGTGATACCTTCTCGTTGCGATCATTGACGGCGTGCACGTAGTCCAGAAGTACGTCGACCACGCGCGCCAGGAACTCCCGTGTCTGCGCCTGGGAATCTTCCCGGTACGGCAGGATGGCTGTGGAATAATTGATTGTTTACAATCTTGGGGTTTATATCAAAAGTGTGTTAAAATTACGTAAACTCTGTATTTTACGATAGATTGCTTCAGCATTTATTAAGGGCTGCAAGTTAGGTCTGTAACTGGTTGGGGTGTCCGAAAAACATAATAATAAATGAGTGATGTCAGTGAACACTTAATACAAAAAAAAACTCCTAGAAATCTTTCTAAATGTCCTATCCCGGGACTCTAACTACCTCTATATCACATTTCATCAAAATCTATTCAGCGGTTTAAGCGTGAAGAGTAACAGACATGCAAACACACTTTCGCATTTATAATATTAGTATGGATGTGTCACAAAATTCAATGCATCTAAAATTTAGTAAAATCCACTTCTGTGAGTTCGAGATAAAGCTGTAATACTCGCAATCTAATATAACCTGATTTAACAATAAATTGACACATCTCTCACAAGCTCATTTGATTCCAAACAGCGCATAATTATTTGTCCTGGATGGGAATCGAACCTACGACCTCTGGCTCAGCAGACAGGATCACTCACCACTAGACCAACAGGCCAGTCATGAAGAGTTCAGAGTTCTTATTCATTTGATTCTTAACCCTTAGAGGTGGAATAATCTACTTATTGAACCATACCGTGAGTACAAATTATTGAAATTGATTCACAAATTATAAAGATATCTCGTAAAATACGGATAAATAAAAGCAAGACTCAGCCCATTTGAGAATTACCCTTTTTTAAGACGGTTAATAAAACCAGTGACAGTAACATAAAAAATCATTACAAATTACTCTAGGTTATAATAACTATAAATATTTTCTTAAGACGAGTAATTTCCTCTACAACCCTCGCCGTGCCCAACAAAATTGCGCCATAACATACATCTGTGCGCAATAACCCTCCCTCTGCTGCGAGGTCTACAGGGCCACTGATTAAAAAGTCACTGCTTTTAATATCGCGCGCCCTTCGTCCAGGAATGTGTGGCGGTAGGGTGGATATACGTCGGCAATTTTAAGGACTCACTCTGACACATAATCTTAATAAGAGTTTACGGAGTATTTATGAATTAGTAAAGGAAAATATGTTAAAAAAAATATATAAGCTAGCTTCTAGATATTATTTGTATTATTGTGTATTTCTTAACAACTTTTTAATTTCATAGTGATCGCTTCACATGCAATTTTATGTTTCTGGTCGTCGCGAAAGTGTCGCGTCGCGTCGCGTATTGATAATACTGATATATTAATAAGTTATATGGTAGCATATATTATACAAGGTGTCTCAAAAGAAAGTTTATATTTAGTAGATCGATTAAAAAAAAAGTAAGCAGTGTATCGAAAAAATGTTTATTAATTATTAAAGTACACAATTTGGGAATTTATTTCTTAAAAATATTATCGTCCAAATGTAGACCCTCGCGTTCGCGGCACTCATTTAATCGAACAGTAAAATTACTTATGACGGCTCGGCAGGTGAACTCAGTGATGGCTGCCATTTCGTGACGGATATTTTCTTTCAAATGCGCCAGGGAAGTCGGTTTATTCGCTTGAACTTTAGATTAAAGACAACCCCATAGGAAAAAGTCCATAGGGGTTAAATCAGGACTGCGTGGAGGCCAATTTATGTCACCTCTAATGGAGATCAATTTTCTCGTGGCAGAGACGTATTGGACGTGTGTGACGTTGCTCCGTCCTGCTGGAACCATGTTCTTTGGTTATATCCAGGAAAGTTTTGCAGTTCAGGCGCCAAGAAGTCGTCTAACATCTCCACATAACGCTCTGAATTCACTGTAACTGCACGCCCCCTTTCGTCTTCAAAAAAGTAAGGGCCGATAATTCCTCGCGCCGACATCGCAGCCCATACGGTCACTTTAGGCGAATGAAGGGGTTTCTGATGTTTGCGTTTGGATTCATTGCACTCCAGTAGCGAGAAACATGAAAATGAGCTTCATCCGAAAACAAGATGTTGGTAAACGTTGAAAAGCGCTCAATCGCCTGATTTACGAAGTCAAGCCTCTGACTGGCATCTTTGGGGCTTTAATTCTTGCACCAATTGAATTTTGTAGGGTGCAGCTTTAGGTCTTTGTGCAAAATGCGGTGTAATGATGATCTATGCACATTTAAAGCACTTAGTCGGGTCGTCACGAACAGACGGATTAACACTCTCCACGTTTTCTACCGTTCTTGATGACCTTGGTCGCCCGGATTTTGGTTTTTCCAGCTTTGTACCGGTCTCTTCAAACTTTTTGACCCATTTTCGAATAAGAGGAATGCTTGGCCCATCATTTAAATGGCGAAAACCTCGAACACTACAGAACCTTCTACGCGCTACAGTCGCCGAATCACCGTTTTTGTAAAACTCTCGCACGCACAACGCACGGTCTGCTCCCGAGAAACGCTCCATAGCGACTGAATTCCCAAGAGCCAGGCTACCGATTGACATAACCCCCGCGCCCCTCGGACTCGTTGCGTTCACGCAGTAAGCTAAATAAATATAAACTTTCTTTTGAGACACCTTGTATTACAGTATAGAGTAGTAGTATAAGTACATACAACTCTCTTAGACTCTAACTCTCCGTCCTCCATAAGCGCAGGCCTGAGGATAACAGGTGAGGCCATCTGTCACTCTAGCAGAAGAAGGCCGGGGTGAGTAGTGGCGCGACGCGCTACAGAGCGCACACGCCCTTCGGGGCCAGAAGGGAACATCCGGGTTCCCACACAGGAGGGGTCATCTATAAGTCGTAGATGGCCCGAGGTACGTCGGTGTACCAGTGCTTTCCCTTCTAGGGTATACCTTGTTCCCCGGCTACTGGTGCCTGGAGACGGCGTGCGGTTTTTGGTCGGTTCGAGTCCGACATAATCACCCACTGGTGGGTATTATCCGAGGGGAGTTCCGCACAGAAAAAGAAAAAAAAAAGAGGGCGGCTTGCAACATAAATCTTCAGTATTCGTAGTAGTCTACAAAATATTATAGCTCATATTTCTTTTGTCCCTTAAATTAAAAATAAATATTTCATGGCCACAACACAAACACAATTCATATTGCACACGAACACAGATGTCGCTGATTTATTTTCCAAACTACCCACACTCATGACGCCGCTAGAATTTATTCAAATTGGAACTTTATTGCAAGTTAATAAAGAATATGTAAACCAAATTTGTTAAATTTAGGTTTTGTTTTCCACCAAACTGGAAACACCTTTTCTGTACAAAAAAAATGTACCATTATATTTTAAAGGGATAATAATTTTAAGAGACGAATATATTGACAAAAACGTAGTACAAAAACGTGGAATTTGATATATTGTACTACTCGACCTAGCGAACTAGACGACTGTCAAACGTGACGTCATTGACTTCGGGTAGCAACCTTGCCGACGGTACTAAGACGATAAAACGCTTGGTCGAGTAGTAATACAGGTAAATTAGCTTGGAGAAATTTTTGCGTTTGTAGTAGTGTATGGTAGCGGACAGCGTAAACTGGTTTATTCTGGTTTTGTGCGTGTTTCCACTTTCCACTATCAAGTGACGATTTTTTGCTTTAGATTGAAATATCTCGGAAACGGTGCGTCCTAGGCCAAAAATAACAAAAATTTTGACCCCCCCGTAGACCCCCCGGAGTTTTAAAAACCTAGTTGAAAGGAAAAAAAAAAAAAAAAATTTAAATATCGGCCTCTCCTCTTTGAAGTTTCACTTCTATCGTGTGTGAATCGCACACACACCTTTTTTTTATAAAGTCAAAACCTTTTTCTTTAAAATAAAAACTTGTTTTTATTGAAAACAAAAATCAGAGTGTTGCTAGGGATAAATATAAAATTAAATAGTAATGTTAGGATATCGAAACATTTTTGTATAGGCCAGAACGATATAGTGGAAACGCGCTCTAAGATCTGAGTAATATACACACCACTACATATGCAAAAATTTCTCGAGACTAATTTCACTGTAGCTTCATGAGTGTACCGCAATGTATGACTGCGGTAGTGGATTAAATTGATAAAAGAAACAACTTGAGACACTTCTCACACGAACCACGTCTGAACTCAAACTAGGCAGAGCCTATATAATGGTACTCTATATACTATGTTACTAAATTCATGCATATTTTAGATAAATTACACCCAGACACAGAAAAAAAATCATGTTTATTACACAATTATTCTCCTGGGTGAGAATTGAACCCACGATCTCTGAATCAGTAGTCAAAATCACTCACCACTATACCAAGATGCCAGATGAACATTCAGTTTTACATAAGCCCATGGGCCGCTAATTACCTCTCCTACATCGAAATTCACTTAAAAGTTTAGCCATAGAAGAGTAATGCTTTAGCAAACATGGGCTAGCTCGTAGCGTCTGAACAATGCTACTAACAGTAACTTAAATATTTCATTAAAAGAGTTGACCTGTTCTATAGACAAATAAAGTATTCTTTGTTAAAACAAAAACATGAAAAAAAAAACACCAACTTCCCTGGAGCGGAAATCCCCCTCTTTAATCTCCCATCAAACTCAAAGGGCAAGCAATTCTTTATGGAAACAATCTCCTGTCTGATCATCGCACAATAGAAAACACTACAATACCAGGTATGTACGAACATGACGACAAAGGCGCTTATAATCTGTCTTTTTCGTTGAGAGTAAGTCTAAAATGAGTCTTAAATCTTATACGTTACTTTGTGTCAATGATTTAAATTGCCAAAATAATAATGATAATATTTCGGACATCTGACACACAACGCCATCTAGTTTCAAACTAAACAAAGCTTTTACTAAGAAATCTGGATTGACTGATAGAATACTAATATAGTTTTTTTTTGTAAATACATTATAGCCATAAAAAACACCCAAACTTCGAAACAAATTTTGCAGATCTTACAAACATTTGGGTTCGACCCGGGAATCGAACCCGAAACCTCAGCACAGCATACGCTACCACTGCACCACTGAGGCAGTCATATATTAATATCAATCAGTCAATACAATTCATTTTACACTCACTTACTGTATTATACATGAAGAGAAAGAGATTTAAAATGTTACGTGATCGCTTTAATTTTTGTATACATATGTACATAATCAAATATCATTCGTGTAAAAGTAACGAAGAAAAATTAGTAGTCCTTAACCAACCCGTCTGGTCAGAGTGGTATAGTAGGCCAAACCCTATGGAGGCATATGTTCAGCAGTGGACACATTCAGGCTGTTGATGAAGATGACTACATCATAGAGAGTGAACGGGTGGGAGATAGAGATACGTGACGATCGCAGCAATTCCCTTACACATATAATGTAGGTATGTGTATTATATACATAATTACATATTATGGAACACGACAGTTTAAAATTAATAAACACACTTTTATTTCTATGAACTCTTAAACACAGTCTACCAATCCCAAACTAGGGAAAGCCTATATGTACTATGGTAATCAGACTGCTGATAAATATACTTTTATATTTCTAAATACATACGAATCACACCCAGACAGAACAAATGCTCGTTACACAATTACTTGCCTTGGGTAAGAATAGAACCCACAACCTCTGGTTTAGAAATAAGACCACTAAACCAACGAACAAATAAAGTATTAAAAAAGTTTTGCATAAGTCCACAGCCCGTAAATTCCTACATCAAAATTCACTTATAAGTTTTACTGAGAGCTGATCTGTCCCCGCATTGTTGAGATTATCTGCACATGTCAAACACAGCCTGCGCCGCCACCCTCGCAGATGAGAGGTGGAGAATCTGTTGATCAGTGTCATTTAATTGAGTGAATGGCCAGTTGGGCATGCAATCAAATTAATATTTTTAACGCAAAAGTTAGTGAGGATTTTTTTTCACGTTTCTTTTTTGGTTTGAGGATGTATTTGATATTAAGTTCGTGTGAAATAGGGTTGGGTTAAATCACCTGTTATAAATCATATCATAACTCACAGTCCCACTGCGACTTATGATTAAAAAATAACTTTCTTTTCTTCGCTCAAGTTTTTGATGGGATGTATCTTTGTCTATGACCAAATCTCAGCAGAGATTTATCACAGGTGAAATCGCAGTGAATTAAACGTGACTGCACGGATGGGGCAGTGGTTTCAGCGGTCGCCACGCTGCTTACTACTACGCTGAGTGTTGTGGGTTCGATCCCCAAATGGGACGACACTTTGTATGATCCACAAATTGTTGTTCTTGGTCTGGGTGTTCTTTGTGTCTGTTTCAGGTATGTTTGTAAAGTCCCCCGCAAAACAGGATGTATTCCTAGAGCGAGAATTGTCTTTTTTTTTAAAGAAAAAAAAAGAAAAGAGAATCTATTCAACATATGATTATGTTTTAAAAGTAGCAATAATTTTCATCACCGAAATAATAATAATGTGATGAATAAGGGCTTTTCCTTGTTTTATATTCGCCTCTGTTTACCCCTTAAGGGATAAGATGGGAATGCATGTTTGTGTATGTATATTTTCATTTGTGTACTTGTGGGACCGTTGCCTAGAAAATACTTAGCTGATCAAAAACACTAACTTATGCCATTTATTCATAAATTGAAAAGGCATTCACGTCCGTGTGGTGACGGATTAAGAATACGGAGTGTCACCACCTCTATTCAGCCCATGGGTGCCTCAAGACCCGACTGAAGGAGTAATCTACGCAGAAAAACAGCACCTCGATACAAACCCTATATCAACCCGTCAGGCCAGCGAGGTATAGTGGGCCAAAACCTTATTTTTAAGGCAAGGCCCATGTTCATCAGTGGACGATTGATGATGATGAAAATGCATTTATCTTCCATCTCACCTGATACAAAATGATACTGAAGAAATTTTTAAAGTCGAATATTTTTCTACCTCAACTGTACACATTAAAGTTTTATGACATACAGCGTGTACCGTAAGGCACTATCTTCAAGCTGCTTACTTAAAACTGACAGCAGAAGCCCTTTTATCCCCTTAACACTATATTTTAACATTACAATCGATTAAGAACCACTTATGTCAGTTTCAGCTCAAACTTGTCCACAAACTAATTTAAAGCAATATGAACTTAATTTTTATTACCATACAGTCTAATTTTGCTTAACGTGACTGTAAATTCCAACTACCCTCTTTATATCACCAAGGTATTCGACCTTATTTCAAATCGAATAAAGTCTATTTTAGCTTCTTTGTTATCATCAACGATTTAAGTACCCTCAGAGTATTTGCGAAGCATTACATCGCATTCCAGATGTTATACTTTGTTCAAGATATTTTAAGGTTTGTCAAACGAATTTGAATCGTATGCTGTTGCATTATGAGCTGAGGGTGTGATATGACGTCATAAGCCGATTGTTACTGACTGTGCTTTAGGATGGAGTGAAAAGTAAATATGAGATATTTGTAGAGTTGTAAGCTTTAGTGTCTATTCGTAACAGTTTTTGACATACATCTGGCAACCCTACTTTCTTACGAGTGGAGAGTGGCAACCCTAACTCTAGCGTAGAGACGTCTGAGGTCGCAGGTTCGCAGGTCGCTAAGTGCAAATAGTAAATCTATATATCTATTAGTCGGCTTGTCTATTTATAATTATGTTAATTGACAAAAATAAATATTGCAATATCTAAGTATGTATTTAAATTTTTTGGCAATCATAGAACAAATTATGCGTTGTTTGACGGTTGTGTTGGTCTAGTCTTGTGGTTACTGATCCTAACTGCTAAGTCAGGGGTCGTGGGTTCGATTCCAACAAAAGACAAATAATTGTGTGATGCGCACGGTAATTTGTTTTGTGTTTGGGTATAATTTATCTAAAATATGTATATATTTAGAAATATATAAGTATCTTTATCAGCAGCCTGGTTACCATAGCACAGGCACGCATAATTTGAGATCAGACGGCCGTGTGAGATGTGGGAAGTTATTTTTAGTTATTTTTACATTCAACATATTATTCTACGTACAACAAATGTCCTTCAGATTTAAAACTCAAAGTAAAAAAAATACTCAACCTATAGAAGTGAGATAATACCGCTCTCTGTATCATTTCAATTAGTCGGAGGGTCTGTGAGGGGGGCCGGAGCAGTAAATACCCATAGATGAGACAAGTTGATCCGCGGCCGGAGTGCGTAATGATGGAGAATTATATGTAAGCCCTTATTTGTGAGGAGGCACTGAATTTGAGCCAAGAGGGGTAAAAAATACGGAGAAGGATTTTTTTTGTAAATTTTTTAATGTAAAGTAGGTAAAATAATTAATCTCTCTTTGAATATGTATACGAGTATGCACGGATATTAACGGGATCAATTTGCTCGCCCAACCTCGTAATACTTATTACGTGATCACGTTAATCCCCGTTATTATATACCATGGAGTCTAAGAGTTATTAATTATCTCTCGAACTGAACTTATCAGCGAAGGCTGTCCAAAAACGGACCTAATTCAGAAATATTGTCATCACACATCATCATCATCAACAACCTTTAACAGTCCACTGCTGGACATACGCCTCACCTTAGAAAGGAGGTTTTGGCCTACTATTATAAAATATTATTATTATTTTGAAATATTGTCGCCACAACAAAATCCCCCAACCCAACAAGACATTATTATTACTAGTTATGCCAATGGTGCTAAGCCATTAGACGCCTAAAAATGTTAGGCGGTGGCGGAGTATAAAGCTATGCGTTAAGTATAAGTTTACTAACGGTCAGTTAAGTGTTGATTCAAGCATGAAACAACACTTAACTGACGAAATTCATAATGTATAGTTTTGTTTTTTTTTTTTTTGTTTAAAAAAAGACAACTGCCGCACTAGGAATAAATCCTGTGTCGCGGGGGACTTTACAAACATACATGAAACGGACACAAAGTACACCCAGACTCAGAACAACAATTTGTGGATCACACAAACTGTTGTCCCATGTGGGGTTTGAACCCACAACACTCGGCGTAATAGGAAGCGGCGGGCGACCGCTTAAACCACTACGCCATCCGTGCAGTCAGTAATTGTAGTGTGGTTGTACGCGATATATTATAACATGTCTTCGCTTTCTGGAAACTGACAGTAAATCAACATGGTACGTTAGACTCAAAGTAACTAAAACCACTATTAAGGGTTTAGGACTGTATTATCCCTAACACAGGCTAGTGTGTAGCCTAGCTGGGAAAACAGCACTCAACCACGATATTATTGTAGACTTCTAATTGTAACACAAATTCATCATAATAAACGTAAAATTGTGTAAACCTACAATCTTATTTATACAATAAAAAGTTATTTAAAGTTATACTTATATTACAAATTATAAGTGATTTCCAAAAAGAAGAACGTTCTCAATTCGGCCTATATTTTTTATCTGTATTTCTTCATTAACTAGATTAAAAACATGGATAAATATATTACAATTTTGTATTTGTATTGTATACTATGTGTTCTGTTATATCTAGGGTCTCAGATATAAGCTAAAAAAGATAGTAATACACTGCCATAGCGTTTTTCACAGGACTTTTGTCGTAATTATTCGTAGTCCATCTCCATACTTACCGTTTCTCTTGCACAAGATACAGAAAGAAAAAATATTCTATTTCCTTGTAAATCCCCTAAAGCCAATAGTCTATCAATTGCAACCAAACTGCGAGGGCCATTCCACCTGACGTCTGTATGGGGTTTTAATATCGGAATATTTATATAGATGGCGCTACTGTGGTTATTAATGGTGAGCTTTAAGTGACAGCTTGGTTATTTGGAGGTTAGCCTTAATGGAGATAATTTGTTTGGCTTTGGTTGAGTATATATACAATGATTTTGAGTTTGATTAATTTTTTGTCCTAAGTGAGAATCTAACTCCACACACCCAACATTGTAGTTACGAGGCGATTACCTTAACTATTGGGCCAGCCATGCAAATGATAAAAACATACAACTCATGTGATCCTAAATAATTACCTGCTCATACAACACCAGCGTTATCTCTTGACCTTACTTTTTATTATCATCGAAATTTGGTAACCCTATTCATTACCAAAAAAAAAGTAAACTTTGAAAAGCAATGAAAAGATGCTAATACCAGTTTCTTGTGAGGACGTGATATCACCCGGTTGAACCTGTCCTTATGTGCCGAAGTATGGCTCACCGTCTATGCAAATTTTTATCATAATCATGATTTTTTGATTTTATGATTCAGTAGTTTAATAATACCACCATTACTCAGTTATAACAATGAATCGCAATATTTTCCTAACAATATTCGAGACAAGACTGCATCGAGATGTCGTTTTTTCATTACTATACAAATATCTCATACCAGAAGCTAAATATTTGACTTACAAAAATGGCACACAACAATTCATCGTTTTCATTTTAACCCTCGCGTCGTTGGCGTATACTGTAAGTTAGGGTTGTCACCTGTATCAATAGTGCACCGTTACTTTTAGACACTCAAGAAAATATTTGACTACCCTCATGGCAGTAGTGTATATTAATGGTGGAATTATACAAATGGTTTATTTTTAGAACACGTTTGCCGATTTATATAGTCTTACTACATATCATGCGAGTAACATTACTCTTAGCTTAACAAACGCTTATTGATTAGGATCTCAGAAATTATAATACTTTTCCTGGCGCGTATAACTCAAAACTTACAAAAAGAAAAATGAAATTCATTGATATTAATATTTGTGATTTTGACAACCCTAATCTATAACCCTTATCGTAGCAGGGTATGTTCGTCCCGTCGGCATCCCAAGAATGTGCATCTCCCCTCCGATTAGTCGAAATATTGTTCGTCACAATGCGTCTCGCGAACGCAGCTGCAAATTGTAACTAATGTCAGGAATTTAATTAAAAAACCCTCCTAACTTATGGTTTGATAATAAATTGAGGGTAGTATGTTTTTTAAGCTCAATAAACTTATTTTTTTAGCAAATACTGCTTAAATATTAGCCATTCATCAACTTTTGAATTCCTTTTCCGGTGTAGTGGGTCTCTTCGTAATTTTCGTTGATTTGTTAAAACATACTTTTGATAAAAATATTTCTACGTTATAGTTGTTAATCTAATATGTTTCACAACTTTCATGCTTAAATTGCATGTTGTTAGCGTTCTAAACTACATTTCGATGTGTAAGAATATTACTGAATATGCTTCAATCTGAGTCGTGTCAAGACGGCCCACTCTCACAGAACGAATCTGAAGACTAAAAACAAACATAAAATACTATACAAAAATTTAAGACGATGTCCAAATGCCCATATGGGGCATTTGGACATCGTCTTTATACAAACTTCATACAAACTTGTCCTATTCCTTATATGATTAGCTTGCCTAGAAGTAAAAACCTAAAAGTAACAACTACTGGAATATATTAATTAAATATTTATAAGACTAGGTCCATTTCTTTTTAAAGAGGAGTCATCTTATGGTAAGTGATTAGAGACGCCCGTGGACATCTGCAACTCTAGAACCACAAGTGCCCTGTAAGGGAGGTGGAGGGGTGGGAGTTGAACCTCCAGTAAACTCACACACCCAGTGAAATGCAACGAATCGCTCAACACTTGTTGTATGAGGCCGTGAAATCAGTGTGGATACAGAACCTTTTTACTCTTCTTTTCTTTACTCTTAAACATATGGAAGAAAAACTTGTGGTGTTACAAGTACCAGTCATCCATCAGTATATAATAATCACAAAACAACCATATTTCCTATCTTTATCTTCGTTTCACCGCCATCTATCCGGAAGTGTGACAGTTTCACAGATGATCTACCCCTCTTGTCATGTTTGGGGCGCGTGCGTCATTTCCGACACCGGAACTGACAGCCTCTCCCGGATGAGGCTGATAAGAGACGCGTGCGTTAAGTGTTAATTAGTATAACATTAAATAACGGCTTTGTTAATGAGCTCCTTCAAATATACAGTTAACTAGCTAATGCCCTGTATTTCGTAGACTTTTTTTTATGGCATAGGCTGGCAAAACGAGCAGACAGGACACCTGATGGTAAGTGACTACCCCCTGTACCTATAGACACCTGCTACTCAAGAGACATAAGTGCATTGCTGCTCTTTCAATCCGTGAAGGAACAGGTGTCATGTCCCTCCGACCAGGCGAGGTGATCATGCCTGGCGAGCCGCAGCCCAACGACTGATGTTGGAAAGTTGTAATATTATGCTAATCGACGAAGGAATTCTTCATATCGCGATACAGGATTAGCAGTTACTCCGTAGTTCCGTGTGTTTTCGTTAGATGACGCTGTAGTGTTTTTTTATTTATTTATGTGGAAGTTGCCACAAATCCTGCTCCCAGAAACAGGAGGAGGAAGGGTTTTGGGCTCCGGTAACGTCACTCACTCGGTGAAAAACTAGGAAAGATCTGGTTACCACCGGTTTTCTGTGAGGTCGTATCATTTCGGTGGAGCCTGGACTTTTGTGAAGAAGCATGACTCTCCCACGAATAGTCTGCATAACACACATATGCAACTAAACTGACACAAGTGACTGCTTGGATTGCGCAGTTGTTTAAGTCGCTCCACTCACACTCAGAGTAGTAGTAAGCTACTCTGAGTGTTGTGGGTCCGATCCCACATGGGACGACACTTTGAGTGATCCACAAATTGTTGTTCTGAGTCTGGGTGTTGTTTGTGTCCGTTTCTTGTAAGTTCGTAAAGTCCCCCGTGACATAGGATATATTCCTAATGCGGAAATTGTCTTTAAAAAAAATGCGTTGCCATTTTCTGTGTGCCACCTCCAGAATCAGGGAAGGAGACGGGAGTGAGAAGCTTGTGACTTTATCTTTTTATTATAATCAAACTATTTACTCTGGTGTCTTGATCACAGAGTATACGATTACTATCCATATTGGATAGTTTGATTAGATTTGCCACTCTAGTAGTGTATCTATAATTCATATGTTAGTTTTTGATTTACTACTCCAAAAGCGTGATAAATAATCTTTTCACTCTCTCACAACATGAACAGTGACGTCATTGTTTAATAATTAATTACGTTTTAAAGTAAAAACCCTTGTTGGGAGTGACCCGCGTTTTATGAGGTTAATTGATGACTGTGGATAATTATTCCACGCACTCAGATTGCTGAAAAGGAACCATTTCAACCGTCGTGTTGGGAGAATCATTTAAACCATTACTAGTTTTCGCCGGTGGTTTGGCTCGTACCCTCGGAAATATTTTTCTTTACATTTTTTCTTAACCTCTGGCAACGTGTTTGCAAAATTTCAAGCCGATTATTTTAAAAAAAAATTCTTTCGTAGCTCTCCTACGCCGTAGCAAAGACCTACGACCTCTAAGTCCGCGACCGATAATTTCAATGTTCAAATTTTTTCAGCTTTCAACTTAACTTAAACCTTTAGATTTATAATTAACTTTAAAAAGTCATCACCGACTTTAAAATTCAAAAATCATGATGTTATATTTTTGACGATCAAATGGCGTAGTGGTTTGTGTAACGGACTGCTATTCCAAAGGTCGCGGGTACGATTCCCGCTCAAGTCCAACATTTGTGTGCGTGAACATTTGATGTTTGATTTGGTCTGGGTGTTTCTATGTATAATATGTATGTATTTACAAAAAAAAAAGTATATATGTATTTATATCAGTTGTCTAGTAGCCATAGTACAAGCTCTGCTTAGTTTGGGACTAGCTGGCGTTGTGTGAATGTGGTACAATATTATCATTATTATTATATTATTATAATTTTTGATAAATGTCAAGCCAAGTGGACACCTGCCACTCAAGGATGACAAGTATTATTTTCGTGTTTCTAACTATGAAAATGCCAGTCTTCCATACAACAATTCTTCCCATATTTTACTCCCTTAGGAGCGAAATTTCAAAAAATCTTTTCTCAGTGGCTTACGACATAAAAAGCTGCCAAAGTTTCAAGTTCGTGGCCCCAGTGGTTTAGTAATCAATCAGTGTCAGGGCAACTAATATCGTATGTGTAGATAGCAGTACTGTTATAACATAAATGTACTCACAGTCATAGTAGAGGTTGCCGACGGTGGAGGTTAGCTTGGGAGTGCCTTGTCCTGACAGTGACGCCATTCTTTCTCCCTGCAAACATACGCAGCCTTAGAAAACTACGAAAAAAACCTAAACCTTTTTTTTAATGCTAAGTAACGAACTAAAAGCTTAGTATTTTTAATAAAATATTAAAAAAGCAGGTCTTTGCATGGTAGGGTTTGAAAAAATAGGGGCTTTAATAGGGGAATTTTTTTTTTTTTGGACTGGCCTGTTGCAATAGTGTTCTACTGCTGAGCCAGAGATCTTGGGTTTGACTCCCACCCAGGACAAATAATTGTAATGACTATGATGATTTGTCTTAGTGTAATTTATCCATAGTGGGTATGTATTTAAAAACATATAAGTATGTTTATCAGCAGTCTGGATACCATAGTACAGGCAATGCTTAGTTTAGGAGAGAGATATAGTAGGCCAAACCTCCTTTCTAAGGAGAGGCCAATGTCCAGCAGTGGACTGTTGATAAAATAATAATAATAATAATTTTACACATCTCACACACGGCAGTCTGATCCCAAACTAGGCAGAGCCTTTACTATGGTAATCAGACTGCTGATAAACATACTTATATATTTCTAAATATATACATAATATAGATAAATTACACAGAAAATATTTTTTACTTGTGCATATAACAATAGTCTATTTCAATGTATACGTATCTATGTCATTCTTCAAGCTCTTTCCCAAACCAGGTTGTAGTCGGCTTTCGGTTTGCTACGTCACGATTCATCTCTATTTTTACGACCACTATCAGACCTCCCCAACCCAAGTACTAGGCAATATCGAAGTTCTGTAGATAGGCTCAACGATTGCCACAGATGTTAGCACAGAACAAAGAATAAAGTCTTTTGTCTATGGATGTTAACATAGTATGGCACCCGGGACCGACGGCTTAACGAACTCTCTGATTCTCGGAGGGGTCTGAATGTGTTAAAAATAGTCACCAATCCATAAACTAACCTGATTAGGATTGCTTAACTTAACGTCGGTTACCACTTAGCTACTAAACATTCTGTATATTTCTATTTCTAAATATCTCTCTATATATCATATTGTATCTTTCGTTAAATGTAAAATATGAAATTGATTGGAGTTTTTAATAGCATCGTATGAAGTTACAAAGTTAAACATATCTTAAAATATTCCTACTTTTTTATCTTTCATTTTTCTTTGTCTTTGTTCTCCCGTAGAAAAATAATTAATTGTTCGTAATTTTTCTGAAATATTATATGATTTTTATAAAGCACGTGACTTTATTGCAAGGATTTTCATATTTCCAGTTTTTTCTAAAGGATCAGCTGGATTGTTGAAGATTATTGTGGACCTAACAATAACCCGAAATTGAAAAATAACAAAGAACCATCCAAGATCCTAAAGGTTTTTTTAGAAAATAAGGGTCAAATGCCTTATTTAAAAAAGACCTTAAAATCGTCACAAATAATATAACTTACAATAATAATGAACTTCTGAAATCCTAATCTGTAATAATGTTTCATATAAGAAGTAAACTAGAGCCGTATATTAATAATTTATTTAAAAATAATGAAATTCTGATTTAAAAAAAAACAGCTTGCATCATGCACTAGAAACTACGCTATAGTCAAGCAATATAAAAATACTTCAACGGTACAGAACAAAGAGAATGAATCCAATATGGCGGATCAAACAAGATGGCGGCTAAAATGATTAATTTGAACGAACCAACTGTATATGTTCAGCTATTTGCTTGCAGTAGGAAAAAAAGCCGTCCAAACTCAGCTTTGACATTACTAGAAACTTCTAGAAAGTTCTGTGAACAGAAAGAAAGAGAACGTTAATGATACTGACAGGGCGCCATCTTTAAACAACATATTTCTCTGTCCATAGATATTATCTTCAAAATCACTTTAAGATCTATTTTAAAAGTGATTTATAATAAAACACGTTAATTAAATTTATATTATGAATAAAATGTTAAATTTATAAACATATTATGATAAATGCAAGATGAGATTAAAAATAAATACAAATCTAAATCTACTCTATGAACAAATGTATTTTTATTTTAAGTTTGGAATACGAACCTTTGGCCGCAGCTGTGTGGCACTATTTATAACAAATATTTTTCGTTGAAAAACAAATTAAAATATGTCGTTGAGAAAAAATATAGCCAAAATCTGGGCTAAGATTTATCATAAATGAAGACTTTGGTGTAGTATTCTTATAGTATTGAAATAATTTCAACGAACGGTGTTGTTCAGCCAAGAGCTTAGGCAGACTGAAACGAGGTTTTCAGGGGCTAAGGTTTCAGGGGTTGACGCATGCGTGGTGAAAAGGTCGTGGGGGGCTGACATCTAGGCTGCGATGGGATGAGGATGCTGGTCAATAATGGGAACCAGGTCATTCGTGGGCGTCGCCTCCAACGTGTTTTTAGGAGATACGTAATTATTCGGTTGGAAGGTTTTCATTGTGATTGATTTTGTAATTAGTGATGACAAAATAATATAGGATTGTGTTTAGTTTTGTGAAAATTGGCCTCGTTCAACAAAATGTACAAATTTAACTAATAATTACCTAAATATATGTTTACCATACTCTTTTTTTTAATTGAGAAAACATGAGATTTAATTTTAACTTTCAAGTTATATCGATTGACATATACTTACATGTATTTTTTGTAAAATATTTTTAATACATAAAAAAAAACAAAAATGTAATTTTTTCTTACTATTTAGACTTAAGTTATCCCTAAAAAACCTAAAATTGAAATAAATTTATTAAGAACTAATTGTTCTGATAAAATTAAACAATTAATTGAAGCTAAGGAGTATACATTTTATGTCGCATTTTATTTTAGAACTTATCGAACAAAGACTAACTGTAATATTTAACTCATAAGATAAACAAACACTGATTTTTTTACCCCTTTATTGTCTAATATAAAATTCATGCATATATAATAGATAAAAATCATAAGTTTATCTATTATATACCACAGACAAAAAAATAAAATAAAATAAAAATATTATAAACCTCCTTTCTAAGGAGAGGCCTATGTCCAGCAGTGGACTAATAGAGGCTGTTGATGTGATACCACACAAACCATCAAGAGTTTATCCGTGTTATACCAGACACATATCGGTTACAATTATATTCAATATATAGTTGAATATCAGCTCGAGAGTAGCTAATCGTTAATCACTACAGTTTACAAATAATTTTATTCATCATTCTACAGGTTTCGATAGGTATGTTGTTCATGGTACGGGGCATAATGTGTTGTTACGGCCGCGTCCCATACACATTAGTATAAGGTTTTCTATAAGTAGGTAAGTATGACAAGTTGCGTAATAACTCCAATCTTATATTTTTCTTCAATTTAGCAATGTTGTGGTATTCCTCACCCAGTACTCATACGCTCACTTTATCGAAAACATTTAATATTAGTAGCTCATTTATTTAACAAAAATAAATCGTTTAAGTTTATTGATTTTAGTTTATAGTCTTTTGGGAATTTGTTAATATTCTTATACTGATAATCCTATCTAAATTATAAAGTACCAGCTGTACCCTTTTTTTTTCCTGTTCGGAAATCCCTTCGGATATAACCCACCGGTGGTTATGTCGGACTCGAACCGACCAAAAACCGCACGCCGTCTCGGGTACCATTTGCCGGGGAACCAGGTGTACCCTAGGAAGGAAAACCCTGATACCCCGACGTACCTCGGGCCATCTCATCTCATATGTCCCCTTTGTGTTCCCGAAAGGGCCCGCGCGCTTCGAAGCGCGTCTTGACACCACCCCCCGTTTACCACCCCCAGGCCTGCGCTTATGGAGGGCAGAGGTCATTCTGCAACCTCCGGCGCCTGAGTCGTCTGCAGTACCTGGCCCGTTGGCGTCTGGCGCTCCGGAAGAGTTCTAAACCTCTCCCGGTCTCGCTCCCCCACCTCCTTTGCAAGCATAAGTTGCTCGCAGAAGAAGACGGCGGAGTTCCACGAACTCTCGCAACGTACCATGGCGGCAATCATGTTACCGAGCGAGAGAATTTCTGCGATAACGGCGTGCCCAGTACCAGATGTACCCTGACTATAAAAATACTTTTTTATGACAGTTGTGAGATCGAGAATTGAGAGGAACTGACTTGTGACCGAAGTTTTATTACGAGAATCTGGATGCATTGCTAAAAAATGAGAAACAAAACTGACTCGAAAAATAGATGAAAATCATCTGTGACGTGGTTTGTACTCGTGTCAAAATTTTAGCTCAATCAGTGCAGAACTTTTTGAGTTTTTGAAGCAACAAACCAACTGAAAAGTTAGTTTATATACAAGACTAGCTTTTACTAACTTTTAAACTTTCGCGTTCCATGATAATTAATATTATTTAACGAGAATTAACGCGATCTCTTATTTATATATGAGTCAGCCTGTGACCACGGCCGGTGCAACCTGGTCGAAACGTCAGGCAAACCAGAGGTATGTAATACCCTAAATAAGAGATCGCGTTAATTCCCGTTACAATAATATTAATTAAGACTAGCTTTTTCCAGCCGCTCCGCTCACGGGTATGTCGGTTATCGCAGTATCAGTAAATCACACAAAGTGTTGTTCCATGTGGGGACCGAACCCACAACACTCAGCGCAGTAGAAAGCGGCGAGTGACCGCCTAAGCCTCTACGCCATGCCTGCAGTCACATTATTTTATCCATAAGCAACCCTATTGGAATATTTCAAAATAGGAGTAAACAAAAACTAAATATCTACAATTTTCATAATGTACCTCCAGTTGTAACTCGTGTTGTGTCTTATAGAACAAAGGTTGAACTTCAACCTTTTTTGTCGTCCCACACAGCTACATAACCACACACCCACTGGTTACCTCAAAGCGTGGGGATATACCACCCACCATTTCGACACCTACGCTCTCGTCCGTACATATGTGTGTACAATAAATAAATAATAATGTGTAAATATTGAATTAACACATGACATGAAACACGAACAGACAGAATTATCTATAGTAGGAAATTTTTCGTTTAATAAAACTTGTATTCTGTAAAAATAAATTAATTATCATGGTAGGAAATTATTGTTAGTAGCCAGAGACGGGTCACCGGACGGTTAGTTATGTACGTACTTATGTACATTACCAATCTTAGAAAGACAGAGTGTGGTTAAAAGAAAATATGTTACCGAGGGATAAGGAAAAAACTTTTAGGAAAGCGAAGCCACGAGCAAAAGTGGGTATAATATAAGTACTTAGTAATATACATGTGAAATGACACGGTTTGTAAACTGGTCATGGCCAGGCCGGGTACAAATACTCAAGGATACTTGGAAATGTCTTCTCGGCACACGACCCGGCCTTGCCCCAGTGATAAATGTTAGGAGCCGTCTCTACGAGAGAGAAATATTTTTTTTAGAATGAAGATATATAATATTTTTTTTAAATAATTAAAAAATAAGTCTAGCAGCAGTCTGGTTACTACAGGCTCTGCCTAGTTTGGGATCAGACAGCCGTGTGTGAGATGTGTGAAAAATATTATTATTATTATTAATGAGCGAAACGTAGTCGTATCGCCGCACGCCTTGCAGGCAGCGCGCTCGTCGCGGAATCCGCTAACAAACGCAGGGATGCCAACCACGTCATCTCTATGTTGCCTGAAGGCTAACTAGCACTACGCCCTCTGATGCCAGACAAGGGTACTACGTATTAACAAGTTTTATTTAACAATGAAAACTTTTAACTTGGAATGAGAAATAGATATGTACTTTACGTTGTGCAGTTGCCAGAGTATTTGTAGTTTATTATGGAGGCATGTATCATATTACCACACATTTCCTCTCCACTTCTCCTCTGCAGGCCCCTCTTTCCAACTGGGCACTCTGGGCACGTGCCCAGAGCCCCTCGATAGATAGAGGCCCCCTAATTCCTACCTTCCTAATTCGATAATCGATATTTATTACCGAAAACCATATTTATTTAAAAAAAACAGCGAAAATGGCTGATTATAATACCTTTTTTTGCTATTCTAACAGAATAGTAATCAGTCAAGGTCGTAGGGGCCCCATTATTCCAATGTGCCCAGGCCCACCGATAGGCTAAAGACGGCCCTGCTCCTCTGGCACCTAACTGAACCCCGTCAACAAAACTATTGCATCACACCTCGTTACTGCAACGTGGCAATTCCGTTGTGAAACGTCGCGAACGATTGAGTGACGCTGGCGGAATAATCGCCCGTTAGTGAGATTACACATCGATAAAAGTGAGGATTCGTCGCGATTCTCTCGCACGTGGAGACGGTCCCTTAAGCTCTCAGGTAATACTCTTGGAATAAGTAGTAGTTGACACAAATGGGCCGGCTCAACCAAAGTGAACTTACGGCCCCACAGAAAAGCGGAGTTAGCAATTCTTTCATTTACTTCACTAAGGTTATTGGAACCCGAAACCTGAACCCGAAAGGTTCTTGGACGAGAGCCACAAAGAGTGGGAACACACTTGTGACTCTCGAGTTGAAGTGCAGTTAAGTCTACTCATTTGCCTCCTATACCATTTTTTTTTTTCCATAAACATTTTTTCCATATTTTTTTGATTACTACTCGTAGCTTCTGCCCGCGGTGAATGTGGGTTATCGCATTAAAAAGTAGCCTATGTCCGTAATCAAGAATCAAACTATCTCACTACTAAATTTCATTTGAATTGGCTCAGTGGTTATTGATTCCCCATACAAACTTCCAACCCCCATTTTACCCCCTTAAAGGATGATTTCTGGGATATAAACTATCCTAGGGCCTTTCCCGGGACTCAAACTAAAACTATACCAAATTTTATCTAAATCCGGTCAGCGGTTTAAGCGTGAAGAGGCAATAGACAGACAGACATATAGATAGACAGACGGACACACTTTCACATTTATAATATTAGTATGGATATGGATTGATTTAAAAATGACTCACGGATGGCATAGTGGTTTAAGCGGCCACCTCGCCGTTTCCTACAACGCTGAGTGTTGCGGGTTCTTTCCCCATATGGGACAACGCCTTGTGTGACCCAAAAAATTTTTGTTCTAAGTCTGGGTGTTCTTTGTTTCCGTTTAATGAATGTTTGTAAAGTACCCGCGATACAGGATATGTTCCTAGTGTGAGAGTTGTCTTAAATAAAAAAAGAAAACAAAACTCAGTTTAATCTAATTAGATTTTATGCAACATATAACTCACATAATATAACTCTCTGTGAATACCGTTCCCGAGGTTGTCTGCAACACAGAACAATTTGTCGATACGGATCCCCTTCAAGGGGTGGTTGTCACCCCCACCCCAACATGCGGAGGTGGATGACGTCAGAGAAGACACGCCCAGTGGGTGGGGATGGATGGAAGGAGTTAACATATAGCCCTACCGATTATTATGGTTGTTTTTTATTCTCCTTGCCATGGTAAGTGGCAACTGTAACTGTAATTAACGCAAGACAACAGAAGTCAACTTTTTATTACCACGTCGTTGTTACTATTTTATTTTTATTAATTACGTTACCAACTCTAGGAGATAATTTTGAAGTGAAAACTTTTCAACAATAAACAAAAGAATGTACTCGTATTTTTGAGATGGGAAAAACCATTGAACTCGCGACACTGTGACCGTTACCGACACCTCTGTATATAAGCATCTACATATATATTACTTTTACACGAGAGTTGAGTTTGGGTTGAAATACATTGATAATATAACTATATGTAATATAAACATATATTGTGTATATACGTAAAACATGTCGGAACTTTAAGAATCGAAAAAACAAAACAAACCTGTTATAATAAAAAGACACTCCAAGAGTGCCAGTGTTATTTTTTTTTAAATCTATTATTGTCGTATTGAAATGAAAATTCACATGTTTATGTATTTGGATGATAATACTGATCAATCGTGCAGTCCCTCCGGTCTGGCCTGGCCGAAGCATAGTTCTTCCACGTTTTTATATAAATTCATCCATACATATAAAAAAACAATTGCACTCTTAGAGTCGGAGGTGTCGGTTACGGTAACAGTGTCGCGAGTTCAATTCTTTTTTCCCATCTTAATAAATGCCCAACGCGCCTAAAGAAGTTTTCACTTCAATATATACAGTGGTTTCGGTAACGGTAACAGTGTCGCGAGATCAATGGACAACCATTGAACCCATTCCCATCTCAAATTAAAATGGTCAGGTACGAGTCGAACTCGTGCGCCGAGGGTTCCGTACCTGATTTTACGTAGATTTTCTCGAAAATTTGTAAGTACCAAAATTTATCTTAATTTTTAACATTTTTTTTGGAATTATTCCTTTATTTGTGCTGTAAAACGTTTCTTTTTGCCAAATTTCGTAATTCTAGCTCAACGGGAACTACCATATAGGTTTTCGACCCAAAACCTATAGGGTACTTCCGGTTGACCTAGAATGGTCAATTTTGGTTAAAAGCAAGGTATTACAGCACAAGTTAAGAGAAAATTCTGAAAAATAAAAAAAGTTGAAAACTAAGGTTGTATTAATTTAAATTAGTCGAGTCACCATTGTGTCAATGCCCAACACCTAACTCTCACTATGAACAGTCTGCTCATCATATCCTCTGGGAATGTAGTCTTTGGTATAATGAACGTAATATAATGCTGAATAGCTTGCAGGTGACATCTGGGGCGCTATACTATGGGGATCTTGTGTCAACTAGGGTGAATTTCCGTGCGTTTAGGCGATTCTGCCATACATTTTATAGAAATCAAATATAGCTCACGTAGGACTCGTAATATTTTGTGGCCGTGGTGCTTCCCTGTTTAAAAGGGTATATGCCTATTTTACTTCATTTTGTCTCCCGCTTTGCTAAGGAGTCAAGTGGATTTACTGCATTTCCAACTCCTCCAATTTTCTTCTGATTAATTTCGTTGCGGGTTCCAAGACAGTTTAATTTCTTCCTGGGACTTCCCGAGTGTCATAACTCGGTGTGTTCGTGGGTCACTGCTGTGGATCCTGGGGTACAGGAGTTACAGTGGTGGGCGTGTGGGTGGGATTAGTCACTTTAAACCAAGGTAAATTTTGGTACTTAAGTACAAGTTTTCGCGAAAATCGAAATTTACCCACATATTTTTATCGTGTTGACTCAGGACCTTGATTTTTATACACCTAATAGGGACCATAGACTTCAGTATCTGGTATAAATTTCAAATTGCTAGGTCTACCCGTTCCTGAGAAAATTGGTGGTGACACACGGACAGACGGACAGACGAACAAGAAAGTGATCTTACGAGTATAAGGGTTCCTTTTTTACCTTTTGAGGTACGGAACCCTAAAAATATATTCTTTTGTTTATTGTTCAAAAATGCCCAATGCGCCTAAAGACGTTGAAAAGTTCTTTAAAATTTTTTGGTTAATTTGTGTACGCTTCAAAAGCTCGAAATGTTCTGTGCCGTTTGAGCCATCCATATCCTTCTTTCACGTCAGCTTTGTTCCTAATTTCTCATCAATGTAATCACAGGATGCCGTGTGGTGACGGATTAAGAATACGGAGTGTCACCACCCCAATTCATCCCGTGGGTGTCGTAAGAGGCGACTAAGGGAGCAAACTACGCAGAACAACCGCACTGCAAAGGGAAGGAAAACTTGAAACAAAACCTATACAAACCCGTCTGCCCAGCGTTTTATAGTTGGCCAAAAGTTCCTTTCTAAGGAGAGGCCTATGTCCAGCAGTGGACCAACAGTGACCAGGACCAAGTGTGGCAGGATACAGCTAGTATATTTTTGTTTTGTGTTATTTTTTTCCAACATAATAGACTACTAAAAGTTGTCGCCTGATAATAGTTATCAGCTAAAGTCCTGTCAGCTAAAAAGCTTTGTGTTTCTGATAACACATTATCTATATAGTAAGTGGTAACAGAGTACGTTAAAAATACAGAGAATGCAATATAGTATTCTCCTCCTGGCTTTATTTCCAGACTTTCATAACCAAGTCCAATATGTAAGACTCGTGAAATGAAATCATTAGTAACCAGTAACCATTAAAGAGTTTCACATGTCGTCTCCTGTTCTCATCGTCAGATTAGAAACATGTGAACTAAATGCCTACACCCATAGGCATTTAGTTTCGTGTCCGTGTGGTGACGGATTAAGAATACAAATTGTCACCACCCCAATTCATACCGTGGGTGTCGTAAGAGCCGACTAAGGGAGGAAACTAAGCAGGACAACAGCACTGCAAAGAGAAGGAAAACTTGAAACAAACCCTATACCAACCCGTCTGGCCAGCGTGGTATAGTAGGCCAAAACCTCCTTTCTAAGGAGAGGCCTATGTCCAGCAGTGGACTAGTAAAGGCTGTTGATGATGATGATGATGATGATGATGACACACGGCCTTCTGATCCCAAAACTGGCAGAATACTATCGTAACAAGACTGCTGATAAACATACTTATATATTTCTAAATATATACATATCTTGATTCATAACACAAAAATAGGTTAGTTACATGATTTATAACTCGAAAACAGCTCGACCGAAATGCAGAATAGCTATTAAGATATTAAAATAATTACGAAAAAAATATTGAAGAAACCTTATTTTCTCATTGTATATGAAACCTAATGAAGAACGCAGCTGTGACTAAAAACGCGTTTTAAACTGCGGGAAACTACTATTTATACTTAAATTACATCCAGACACAGTACAAATGATCGTGCTTATCACACAAATATTTATCATGGGTGGGAATCGAACTCACGACCTTTGACTTAGCAGTAAGGTTCACTAACCACTAGGCCCGTCAAGGAAATTCAATTTAATCGTTTAAGGACCCACAATCCGTGTGGTGACGGATTAAGAATACGGAGTGTCAGCACTCCTATTCATCCCGTGGGTGTCGTCAGAGCCGACTAAGGGAGCAAGCTACGCAGGACAACAGCACTGCAAAGAGAAGGAAAACTTGAAACAAACCCTATACCAACAGTTTTGCAACTGAGGTCTAGTGGGCCTAAACGTTTCTAAGTAAAGGCCTATGTCCAGCAGTGGACTAGTAAAGTCCTGTTGATGATGATGATGTTTATGGGGATTATTTTTCGCTTAATTTAAGAGCCACTCCTATCTATTTCCTGCGATCTGTTCGACCTTCTGATAGGCCACGACTCCCACTTTCTCATTCACTTGCTGTACCTATGTATGTTGATCTAGGCCATCCTCGTTTTCTTAGTATTATTCTGAAGAAGTTATCGTGTCTAATCAGGTGACCAACCATTTTGCCTCTTCTGTTTTCAATGGCATTCAACAATTGCCTCTCTTCGCCCACCATAAGCAGGACCTCCCTATTGATTCTTTTGTCCATCCAACTGATGTTCATCATTCACCTTCAGCACCACATTTCAAATTCTGCTAACCTGTCTCTGTCTTTTAGTCAGCGTCTACGTTTCGCAGCCATAAAGTGCAATACTCCATATATATGACTTGATGAGCTGTTTTCTTATTTCGGTGTCGATCTTGGCCTTAAACAGGTGTCGATATTGGCCTTAAACAGGTGTAGAAGGTTTGCCAGGATGGCGAGTGCTGGTGTCAGGCAGCAGTGGTACCAGTACTAGCAAGAGGAAGGAGGAGGAAGCTGATTCCATGAAGGCTCTTGACCAGATAAGAGTAGGCAGGCAACCCTGGCTACTGCACTGCGGTGTGAAAGGCAAGTGGGAGAAACTACCACCCTATAATACTGCAATGAAAATGTCACAACAAAGAGGAAACTTTCTTGGCAACATGCTTTCACGACGAAAAATTCCGTGGGGGTCTGAGTCCCGCAGGACCAGGAGCAAGTCTGACACTGTCGTCATCATGCGAAAACCTTGTAAAATAGGAATTTGGAATGTTAGGACCTTATGGACACCCAACAAGGTTGAAAAAGTAAAGATGGAAATGAAAAAATTGAATATAGACAATAGGGATTTTATTATACTAAAATGTTTGCATCTCTCAAAAAAATCCCCGTTTTTGCAACCTTTTTCATTAATGCTCGGCTCCAACTGGTGGTAGCGTGATGATTTATAGCATATAGGCTTCCTTGATTAATCGGCTATCCAACACTCAAAGAAAAGTTTCAATTCGAACCAGTTCCTAAGATAAGCTCGTTCAACGAAACAAACAAACTCTTCAGCTTTCTGATACAAACTCTGTTACGCGCATCTCACCTACGTTATATCATATTCAAGCTAAAACCAGTAGCTATATTTATTTCTGCGTATCATCTGGTAGCACTCACACGAGGTAAGTACTGTGAATCATTAAAACTTTTTTAATACTTCATATATACATACACTAGCCGTGCCCCGATGTTTTACTCGAATTTATCTTCTACTACTACGCAACTAACCGTGATGTTTAATGATCTTTTTTTTTGGTGACGGGGTGGCAAATCCCTTTGGATCTCTAACTCTAACGTAAGAGCCAGAAATATGTGGTGTTTCCACTAAAAACCACTCTAGGGAGGACCCGGACCATGTGATTTCAGGGGACCTGATCCCCGGAGCGACGCTGCACCCAACTAGACCCTATCCCGGGGATGTTAAATGCAAAGCGTATTTTTCAAATTTGTGTAACTGTTTCAGAGATTTGCGTTTTCAATCCATAAAAAAAAAGAAACTCTTAATATCTTCATTAACATTGTATATTATAAAGCTATATCCCCTAGTGGGTACGCAAAGATGTAATAAAAATAATATGGAGTAAACCCTCCACCGTTGACTTTAGCTATTAGTTGAGAAAATTAGGACAGAAAATTAAAAGGAAGTAAAATTGAATTTATTTTAGTTAGTTCCATGAAGCCACATGGAACTTTTGATCCCTCTGGTTCCATACATGGAACTAGTGGGAATAGCTATTGGAAGCGAAAAATTATACCCAGTAGTTACATGAAGTCAGTTGGCTAGCTTGTTGTTTTATAAGATATGAAACCCTTGCTTGTGCTACAAAAAATAATTTTCAGAAGAATAATTTAATCTAAAATTGATGAGATAAGAAGGGAGATAAGATGTCCAGCAGTGGACTATTAAAAGCTGTTGATGATGATGATGATGAAGAGACTCAAGAAAAGGCGATGTGTTAAAGATTTTTTTTTGTATTTCGTGCATTGTTTTGTTGTTATTAGGGTTGCCTTCGTAATCTAATTTGGTTGTAAAATCAAACAAAGTTAAATTATTTAATGATAGCAAGTTACGACGTCATAGGATGTTATTATATTTTTTAGAGATATATTAATACAGTTTTTTTTTGGGGTAAGAGGATATGACTTCAATTGATGTTTGATTACCGCATTGTATTTCAATAATTCATTATTAATAACAGTGTTATTGATTTCAATGCGACTAAATCCTAATGAATTATAATTAGATGTAGCCTTCTTTTTTCATCCTTACTTTAAATTTAAATAGGACTGACCTTGACTACAACAGATTCAATTATTGAAATCAATTATTAAATGGCGAAGGTATCGCATAACATAAAAAACAGTCGAATCGAGCCTTTCTTCATCAACAATCTATAACGGTCCACTGCTGGACATAGGCCTCTCCTTCGAAAGGAGGTTTTGGCCTACTATACCTGGCCAGACGGGTTGATATGGGGTTTGATTAAAGTTTGCCTTTTTTTTGCAATGCTGTTGTCCTGCGTAGTTTGCTCCCTTAGTCGGCTCTAACGACACCCAAGAGATGAATAGGGGTGGTGACACTCCGTATTCTTAATCCGTCATCACACGGATACATATTCGGACATTGACTACAACAGATGAAATCATTGAAATCCATTTTTAAATGGCGAAGGTATCGCATAACATAAAAACAGTCGAATTGAGCCTTAAGTGAGTGAAAAAATGATTGAACTCAATTCATGAATGGCGAAGTTATCATGTACTATACGAGTACACACAAAATAACATCAATAAATTTTAAAAGAAATGTCTTCAAAACTGCACGGATGGTGTAGTGGTTAAGTGGTCACCACGCCGCTTGCTACTACGCTGAATGTTGTGGGTCCGATCCCCATATAAGACGACATTTTGTGTGATCAACAAATTGTTGTTCTGAGTCTGGGTGTTCTTTGTGTCCGTTTCTTGTATGTTTGTAAAGTTCCCTGCGGCACAAGATATATTCCTAATGCGGGAGTTTTCTTAGTAAAATAATAATAATAATAATTGATAACAAACGTTGTCAATAATCGTAACTGAGCAAAAACAGAATCACAATTGATTAATAACTAGAGTTTTATTAATCCCTATCTATATGTTGTTGGTGTAACTACGACCATAATTATACATATAAATTTGGTTTAAATCATAATTTATTCTCAAAAAGACAATACATAAGCCACTTGCATGAGAACACAAAATAACATTTTTGTTAAATTATTAAGTACCGGTCACCGAAACAATAACTAAAATACATAGATTAACTGAGCTATGACAATAAAGACTTAATATTGTAGTTAAAACGTAATCTATACAATTAAATTTTATACTATAAAGAAAAAAAAGAAAAATTTAATACAGATACAAATTAATTAGTATGTAATACAATCTAGCCACACGCTCAACAGATGATTGCACAACACAACAAAATCAAACACTTACAAGATCATTGCGCTCAACACTTTTATTCTCACCCAGATTATTCTAACTTTGTATAAGAAAAACTTTCGCGAATGTTTTTAGATGACCGAGATTTAAAAACGCCAAACGTGCTCACACTTTTTATATCTAACGATAAATTATTATAATTATGTGCTCCTTCATAAATGATATTTTTTTTGACATAATTTGTACGAGTTCTTGGTAATACAAGTAAATTTGGTTGACGCCTACTACGTTTAGATACCTCCGAAATGGTGGTAAATGATATGTTAGTTTAAATCTTCTTATCTAAGATCTTCTTATCAGCATACAAGTCTTATACATATAAAGTTTTATAAGTAGGTGTTAAGTATGGATAGCGAAATAATATCTTTATGATCTTGTTTTGTACTCTTTGTAATTTCGTTTTTCCTGAGTTGCCCCAAATTTCTATTCATTCATTTCATTAGCAGCCTTTACTAGTCCACTGCTGGACATAGGCCTCTCCTTACAAAGGAGGTTTTGGCCTACTACACCACGCTGGCCAGACGGGTTGGTATAGGGTTTGTGTCAAGTTTTACTTCTCTCTGCAGTGCTGTTGTCCTGCGTATTCTGCTCCCTTAGTAGGCTCTTACGACACCCACGGGACGAATAGGGGTGGTGACACTCCGTATTCTTAATCCGTTACCACACGGACTTCTATTAGGTAAAGCAAATGCGATTTGACTAGAGAGTTGTATATAGTCAAGCGAATTATTTTAGGTACACAATAACTTATGTTGTAGAGTGAACCAAAGAGTGACGAAAGTTTATCCTTAACGAAATCTATTTGGGTATTCCAGTTGAGGTATCCATTCTTAAGCCAAGATATTTTTCACAGTGTTTTTGTTGTAATGGGATGCTATTAATAGTCAATGGTTCATGATCCGGAATCTTTTTATTTTTAGCCTTAAATATGACGTAATAAGTTTTTGAAATATTAATAGAAAGCAAATTATATTCGAACCATGACAAACATACATACCAAAAACGGTATGTATGTTTGTTATGAAATAAAATAAACCAGTGTCGTCTGCGTACAAAGTTAGATGTCCACGTAGTTTTAATGCTGCAATATGATTTATGTAGATTAAAAATAACAAAGGTACCAAAATGGGCCCCTGGGGAACTCCGCACGTGATAGGTAAAGCATTACTTTCAACGTCATCTATCTTGACTATCTGGTATCTATTAGTTAAATACGATATGAGGATTTTAAGTGCATTTTCTTGGATACCAGCTTGTTTGATCTTATTTATAAGTAATGACTTACAATATCGAAAGCTTTTTTAAATCGATGAATACACCTAAAACAATGTTTTTATTGTATATATTATCTCTGATTTTTGTTGTTAGATCAATTGAAGCTGCAGTAGTGTTACTTTTAGGTCTAAATCCATAATGTCATTCCAATATAAGTGAATGGTATCATAGTAATTTAATAAGTGACTATGGATAAGTTTCTCTAGTATTTTGGACATCACTGGCAGTACAGAGATCGGATGATAATTGCCGGGGTCACTCTTTGGGCCAGATTTATAGATTGTTGTCACTTTTGCAACTTTTAAAGAATCAGGAAACTCCCCGTCAGTCATGAGTTTATTAAGGCATTTTGCTAGCTGATCTGATATTAGGCCTTGTAAGGTTTTTTATGATTTTGGTGCTTATTTTATCTATACCACTACTAGAATTGGAATCTAGGTCTTTAATAATTTTAATAATTTCTTCAGCATTACATGGCTGTAATGTTGTAAGTGAATGACTTGCGATATTGAATTTGAACATTGTGGAACCGTCATGGAATTTTTTAGGTATTTTTTTTGCAAGTACAGACCCTATGGTTGAAAAATACTTGTCAAAGACTTCACAAATTTCCTTTGTATCTGTAACTATATTAGAGTTAATTATAAGCTTTGATGGAGCACTACTTTGATTTGTTTTATTATTTGCTAAATTATTTATAAGAGACCACATTTTTTTAGGATTGTTATTGTACTTTGTAAATATGTTATGGAAATAGGAATATTTCGTAAAATTTATTAGTTTAGCAACCTGGTCTCTTATCACTTTAAACTCACTTCCTAAATCCTCATTTCCTTGATACTTCTTTAGTTGCGACCATATGTGGTTTCTTAAGCTGATGCCAGCAATATTCTCGTTGCTAACCCATTCCTTTGGCGGTGGGTTCATAATTTTGGTTCTAAATAGTTCATTTTCTTTTATGTACTGTTTTAACTTAGTCTCTAACTCTTCATAATTGCCCGAAACATCTTCTAACCCATGTGACTCAACAGTACAGAATAGTTTATTGTAATCTATAGTTTCATATTTTAGATGTAGTTTCTGAGGTTTCCGTTTATTTAGTTGCAAATAGATTTGTTTGTGATCTGAGAAAGACGAGTTGATGATTGCAAAATTATACTGTTCGCTATTCAAGTTTGTGCAAACGTGGTCTAGGATTGATTTCTTCGTAGATGAGTCTCTTGTAAAATAGATTTGGTTTACTATATTTAGTATTTTGTGTCGCGATTCATGTACTCTTTGTTTGTACTTTTTTAATGTTTTGCCTTTCGTTAGTAAGTCAATGTTGAAATCACCAAACACTATATTCTTTTGCGTTCTTGTAACTGTGAATCATATGCATGCATATTGTAAACAACGCCAACATCTATTGCAAATTTCTGTAAATGTACCCATAGGTAATTGTCGCCATCTTGACATGTAGATTAAATGAGGTTATGTTTCAAATCAGTATGTATACTCGTATATGCTGAAATACCGCCTCCTCTTATGTCCGTCCTGTAGTTGTTACTATACAGGTATTTGTAGTTGTAACGCTTGGTTTTTGTTCTGTATCCAGGTTTCTGTAAGTATTATAATATGTACTGTTGTAAGTATTGCCTTAATGATGTATTTCAGTTCGTCAATCTTTCTTTTTTACGAATGCTGCGTGCATTTAAGTAAAGAAATGATAGGCGTGATTTCTAAGTTCTCAATTGTTGAAAATCGACCACTATTTGGTAGGTTACAGATTTCGTACTATTACCTATTATTTTTTAGGCGTTGGAGTTTTTTGTATTCGAATGTATAATGGTAGGTATGCCCTTGAAATATTTAATTGTGAGATAAAACCTAAGATTATAAATGATATTAAAAGTAAATTCGTATATTTTCACTCGAGTTGTCCATCCAAAGGTTCCCTGTTAGGAAGGCTGCCATTTGTACATATTTTTTAATGGAATGTTGAATAGTTGGATAGTTGGCGCTCCACTACTGTGCGCTTTTCGAGACACTTTTTGCCCCGCACAACCAATCTGTGGAACGGGTTATCGTCTCCGGTATTTCCGGACCGATACGACCTTCAAGAAAAGAGCGTACTCCTTCCAAAAAGTCCGGCAACGCGTTTGTGACTCCTGAGTTGCAGACGTTCAGGGGCGGCGATGGTCACTTTCATTCAGGTGAGCCGTCTGCTCCCTCCAACATAAAAAAGAAGAAATGGACCTACTCTTGTAAAGAAAAACAAAGGATTGTTACTGTACATTATAGATTATTCTATTATGTAGTGGTTTTAGATTCTCACTCAATACTAATATTTATTTATTTATTCACACTTTATACACAGGCGGACTGAATGCCCAGGGCATTCTCTTCCAGTGAACCTTTGGGTGGTGTCAAAATCGTGTGAGGTAGGCGCACAGGTTACATTATATGGTCAACGATATTATCGTTATAGGTAGCCAAGACCTCCTTTCTAAGGAGAGGCCTATGTCCAACAATGAACTGTTAAAGGCTGTTGATGATGATGAAGAGCAGAGAGATTACTTAATATGATCCACGAAATTATACACATCACGTAATGTTTATTTAGTTTATTGTATAGTATGTTTATTTAGATCTATACGTGCCCGGTTGACAACTATAAGCTTGCCCCCTACTCCTTAATTGGTTTAATTTAAAACACTTTCTCATTCAAAACAAAAGTAAACCAGTATCTTGTAACATAAATCCTTTACAGAATAAGTTGAACGGACTTCAAAGAATATTAAAAAAGAGCACTAAAAACCTAGCTACAATCGCGGTTGATTTTCTGACATTTTTTTAAAGAGTTCCTTTGTTTGCTTTCGAAACTCTTCATCAGATTGCAAATCCGTCTAGGTATACATGACGGAGTTATGCCCGAACACTTAACAAACGTGACAAGAATGCTACAGTAACAAATATGTTCAGATGATAAACAAATTATTTAAAAATATAGGTACTCCAAACTCCTCTAGTTCTCATAACATATAATACTACTATGTACAAAAGGAAGGACCATTATATAATGGCGCCGATCAATACCGGATACGCTATCTCTCTCTGTAACCCGTCTCTTTTTTATTAAGGCTTTTTTGTATATGTTTATCTTTGTCTACCACAGCCTTTATAATGTCTGGTTCGTATAGATTTTCAGTTAGGAGTTTCTGAACTGGTATTTTCTAAAATGGTGTTTGTTCGCGAACCCTCTGATGGCAGCCATATTGTTTTAAGCTTTTTTTAATAGTCGACTGCAAGAAGAATGACGTTCTCTAATGGTGTTTTTTTTTTGTTTATACTATATGATATATAAAATTTTTTATTTATTAAAATTATAAAAGGCTAGCTGTCTTGTCACTGACTATACATAAAAAATCAATTATTGAAATATATGGGACTTGTAGCCGTCAGCCATACAGCAAAAAAAAAAGAACAGTGGCTCCGGGAGTGCCGACAGAAGTGCAAAACTTGAAATTTGTTTTTTTTTTATTATAACAGGTTTTTTGTTATTTTCGTTTCGTTTTCGTTTCAAATATACAGCGTTGTTGTACATATATACACAATATTTAGTTATATTAATTCAACTCACGTGTAAACAAGGCCAATTTATGTAGATACTTATATACAGAGGTGTCGGTAACGGTAACAGTGTCGCGAGTTTAATGGTTTTTTCCCATATCAAAATATTTAGTTTTGTTTATTGTTCAAAAATGCCCAAAGGGCCCGAAGAAGTTTTTACTATAAAAATTCTTCATAATAACTAATTATTTGTCAGGACACTAATGTTTTTTTTTATGTGTATGGGGCAAACAAACAGTAGGGTTACCTGATGGTAAGTGACAACCGCCGCTCATGGACACCTACAACTCAAGAAGTGGAAGAAGAAGAAGTGTGTTGAATTAGGGAGGACGGCCTCTGGTACCTTCACATATTTAGAGAAAAGCAATAAAATAATTGCTTAAACACCAATTTTCCATGAGGCCGTGCATGGCACTGCCACATATGTTTGTATTTTGAATGAAACGAAACGTTAGCATTTACACCAAATTTTGAGTGTATGGGGCAAAAAGCCAAGTTATAATACATATGTACTAGCAGCTGTGTGACATGGTTTCAATAAAAAATAATAAGTGTATTGTATTCAAAGTTTGTGTAACCTCGCTACATTGCAACGTACGGATATCATTGCTATTAAAAATTTGAAAAAAAGCGTTGGGTGCCTGTTGTCAATAGTAAAAAGCCCCCCACGCTTTTTTTCAACTTTATTTTCTATTTTTTAGTTTGGTTTTCTATAGAAAGCGTGTTTTTTAGTTTTTAAAACTAATTTTTTTTTTTTAATTACTGTAGTATATTCTGACCGTTTAAAGTCAGTCAAAATCACGCCCAAAGGAGTCGGTTACAAACAAACATACAAGTGAAGCTAATATAAAGCGTGTAAAAACAAATTGAAATTAATTAGTTATGTCTGGCATGTGGGTCTAGTAGATTGTGGGGATGAAATAAAATCACAATCATCTGTGATAAATTATAAATCATATAATCGAACCTGTGACTCATTTAAAAAACAACTGCGACTCATTGTTATTATTACGCTAGCGGCGTCGTAATCTCTGATAAAAAGAATTTTGATTGATTTGCAATTATCTTTGAACCATCTTATGCTCAAGTCACAGTTGAAAACGCTGTGAATAATAACAATCATTTCATCATTTGAATATGATTTAAAATTAGCAATAACTTCCATGTGTAGTGGTTAGTGATCCTGATAGCTAAGCCATAGGAGCAGGACAAATATTGTGTCCGTATATGTATACATGTACGTATGTGTTTGTATATTATAAGTGTTGTATAGTATAGGATCTTCTTAGTTTGGAATCAAGCGGCCGCGTGTGAGGTTCTTGGTAATTTTTTTTAAACGAGTGGATCCCATGTAGATTATACTTTTAGATAGTAAATGTTATAAGGATTGACTTAGACTATGAATTTGAAAAAAAAGATTTAAGGTATCACGCAACAAATATAAATCGCGACACAGCTTGTACTTAATATCTTGACTTTAATTACATATTCCATCTATAACAAATATATACATATATATGTTACAATTCTTTAAAACCAATTATCACATTGGTAGATTTTTATTCATAAAAAAAAACTTATATTAGAAAAAGCTTAAAGCAAGATATCAGACAAATCAGTACCACCAACTTACATGACAAGTAATTTCAAAATTAGAACTCATCTCATCTCAAAACTCATTTCATAAGTTTCGTCATTAAAAACTAACAAGAAAAATTGATTTCAGATGGCCAACTTCAAATTATTTACCCTCACACTGGGCGTGCTGTTAATAGGGGCGGTTTTTGGGGACGAATCGGGGGATGCCACCCCGGACAACGAGCCAATAACAGCGATCGGGGATAAAGGGAGACGACAAGATGTGCCAGAGGTTGTTTTACAGCTTAAATACGATGGTGGTGAACTGAATAAGATATATCTGACTCAGTTTCGGAAAAACGTGAAGACTTGGTCTCCTTCAGTGGTTGACAGAGTCAACCTGTGTGCGGACCTGTGCCACGCGGGTTATTATTTGGCTGAATAACATTGTGTCCTTTGCTTGAGTGTTGTTTACACCGCCATTTTGTTTTAATTTTTATTTTGTTTTTGTGTTGTGTGTTTTTTAATGTGGAATGAATTTATCAAAAATCAGGTGAGTTAAATTATTTTTGTATTTTTAAATGTTATGAGTAAAGTAATAAAGACAAAAAATAAATTTAGGCAGCTTTGTTTTTTACAAATATTTAGCTTTCTGAATATTAATTACCATTTAAAAACTAATGTGTAGTGCTACTATATTTGCTGTCTATAATTTTATTTTTGCCATGAAATGGACTACAATATGAATTAGGTTTCAGAACATTTTCCCGCGTATTATAAAACGTTTTTTTTATGACATGGCTTTGCACGGTATGTGCTTTTGGCATTAATTAAATTAGGAAAATATTATATTTAATGGAAAAATTATTGAAAAAATGGTGATGGTTCAAATGGGTAAAAGAGTACATGGATTAATAAAAATTAAATGTACATACATAAAAATCTAATAATATGCTAGTATCTTTACTAAATGAGTTGTGTCAACTTTTTTTTACGAGTATTATGGTAGGTATAGTTGACAAGCGCGCCATTTTTCTATGATGTATGATAAAGCCATTAACTCCTTACGTAAAAAAAAACATTTATTAACTTTAAATTAGTTTTATTTTTTGTTCAAATATAATTTGACCCTTCTATTTTGAAATCGTGTAGATGTCATTAATTTTTTTTTTTAAAATAGTCTAGTGTTTCTTGTATACATGTATGTGTAGGTTCATTTTAAACAATTATTTTTATTTTAGCAAAATAAACAAAACTAAATAACATGACTAAATGCGTGTCGGACTATCGTAATCATTATCCTAATAATGTATCGTCGTTATCGTAACCATTAGCCTTATTATCAACTTAATGCTACAGATTAACTAAACTACCTAAACTAAAAAATAGAAAATAAATTTTAATAAATTTGAAAAAAAGCGTTTAGTGCCTGTTGTCAATAGTATAACACTAAACAATAAATCCTTTTCTTAGATAATGCCTTAAGTTAGGTTTTAATGTTTTTTTTTAATTTAATACTCTTGTTCTGTTGTATCAAACAGCGACAAAAGGGTTTCTTGAAACTATTTTGAATTGACGGCTAATCTCTTTATTGAAAATCATTGGCCACCATGCGTAGTTCTTTTTTTTTAATATTAAAAAAAAGTCAATTATTTGTTTTTGGCGGTCATTTTTCTATGATTTTAAACGAGGGCTCACCTTCAAGAAGTCTCAAAATAATTTGCAAAGTGCATTTGGGGAGTCTGAGTTACTTTTGAATTTAAACGTGGTCAAGAGAACCTAAACGATGACCCCAGACTCAGCTGACCTACAACTGTAGAAACTCATAAAAATGTTTTGACGAAGTCCACTAAACCGTGTGGTGACGGATTAAGAATACAAATTGTCACCACCCCAATTCATCCCGTGGGTGTCGTAAGAGCCGACTAAGGGAGCAAACTAAGCAGGACAACAGCACTGCAAAGAGAAGGAAAACTTGAAACAAACCCTATACCAACCCGTCTGGCCAGCGTGGTATAGTAGGCCAAAACCTCTTTTCTAAGAAGAGGCCTATGTCCAGCAGTGGACTAGTATAGGCTGTTGATGAAGTCCACTAGAAGTAGTAATTCCGCCAGAAGATCGTAGAACAGTTACTAGTGAATGGTATTGCGAGTTTTTCTGCCTCAAGCTTTCGGGGAGTTGAATCGCGAGTGACCGAGGAGGTATTTCCTTGTGTTTTTCACCAATATGGGGTTCCCGCTCGTGCAAGCTGCTAGAATCATGGACTATTTAAATACTCTGGGTGAACAAATATTACCACCATAAACCCCAGATTTAGTTGCCTATTTTTTTTATTACGGTAAAAAAAATTGTTTTTTTGCCAATTGTTTTTAGACGTAGGTCAAGGAGAGGCCTATGTCCAGCAGTGGACTGTTATAGGCTGTTGATGACGGCACCCCCGGAATGCCACTGTGTTTTTTTTATCTTGCCGATTTGACGCAAGTCCTCCAATATTTTTTTGACACTAACTGCAAAGCCCATAAATTGAATTAATCCAATTCAATTTCGCTTCCAATAACGTCTTCAATTCATATTCATCGTTGTCGACTATGGTTACCAGCCGAACGCAAGGCTAATTCTGCAACTCACAATTTACGATTCAAACGATTGAACCCATAATGGACCGTGTTTATGCAAGTAGTGTTAGGCCTGTACACGCTATTAATGTTTCGTGTTGCGTAACGGTATTACCACGTAGGAACTGACATTCAAAAATTATACATATTTTCAGTTTATACTGCCATAATTTCTCAAAAACCACAACACTATCTAAAACAAATGACAGAATTTTAATCCACATGTCAATCCACATGAAATTAAATCTAACCCACCCTACCATCACCCACCCTAACACACACATTCCTACACACCACACATGTATATATATTGTCCTTTTATTTTTATTTTCTTTTCTTACTTCCTTCTCTTGTATGTATAATTAAAAATAAATATATATAAACAACAATCACATTTAAAGCACACCTGAACACATTACAGACGGATGGATGTCTCCCATAATACAGGGTGTTCCTAGCATGGGGTCATTGATCAATGATTTTGTGTGTATTCTGTTTCTTTTTATTTCTAAGTGTATCAATAAGGTGAAATACTATGTATGAACAAGGTTAAAAAAGATAAAAGGAAGAAAAGAAAAAAATACTGTGTACCTAACTAACCTAAGAAAATTATGTTGTATTAGAAAATTTGTACTTAATTTTGGTGTTATTAAATATTATTATTATTATATTATTATAATCAGAAAATGCTGGTTTTAAAAATCTCCAACTTCATAATTATATAAAAAATATTATATAAAAAAAATTAGCAATTTCCTATTTCTGTCCCAGGTCTTGGCGGGGAAGCGTGTGGGTCAACATGCTCTCAACTAATCCCAGTAGGGCTAAAGTCAGCACTGCAAGAGAGTCACAACACGGATTCAGCAATGTACGGACAGCCTAGATACTCCGTGTGCCCGGCGCTATGCAGCAATCATCTAGGTAACAACAGCTTTAGCAGTATTATTTTTGTGGTCTTTTTTCTCTCCTTCCTCCTTTTCTCCGGTCTTTCTTTGAAAGTGATTGAATCTACAGTGGCTGGTGATTGTAATAAATTGACACGAGCACTGCACTACTACATTAAACTGCTGAGAATACCGTAATTGTACACGCTACAGAATGCATATACATCTAAGACTTCCGAGATTCGAAACCGTAAGATTGAGAGTGTCGACATTTCATGAAATAGTTATCACCGATTATGGCAATATCCATATCGTGACGTCTTCACATTAAGAATACGAAGTGTCACCACCCCTATTCATCCCGTGGGTGTCGTAAGAACCGACTAAGGGAACAAACTAAGCAGGACAACAGCACTGCAAAGAGAAGTAAAACTTGACACAAACCCTATACCAACCCGTCTGGCCAGCGTGGTATAGTAGGCCAAAACCTCATTTTTAAGGAGAGGCTTATGTCCAGCAGTGGACTGTTAAAAGCTGTTGATGATGGCAATATGAGAGATCTACATTGAGAAGTTCTAGAAGCAGTTCTAGAGTTCTATAGAAAAACTTAAGTTCAGCACGCCTTTCAGATTTAGTTCTGCAAAATTGAATAAATTAAATCAGCAGTTCCATTTTACTTTAATAAAACTGTAGTATTGTATTTAGTTTATGGATAATGTATTTAGTTTATGGATTTGATGCTTTATATTTTTTTTTTTTGATATTTGCCTAGAATTATAATTACATTTACCCACGGTGGTAACATTTAAGGAAACACAAAATAAATAAACCATTCGAAATTTTACAAATAAATCTACAACTTGCTTTTTTGCTGACTCGTGACGCAATATCGTGGCGAAATATTTCACTATTTTAAGAATGGATAACAAATCTAAATGTAATTACAAAAAAAAAATTTGAAAAAAATGCGTTGGGTACCTGTTTTCAATAATAAAAAGCACCCCACGCTTTTTTTCAAATTTATTTTCTATTTTGTAGTTTGGTTTTCTATAGAAAGCGTGTTTTTTAGTAGAAACTAGAACTACTAATTTCGGTTTTACATCAGAATCCATGAACTGAACTAATTAATATTTTGCGATTGCGTTTAGCCTGAACGATCACTAAAAATAAAATACTTTCATCAGTTACCCTATAGCAATCCGCTGGTGGACAAAGACAGTGGCCTTCCGCATCTAGCCCATCCCAGCCATCTTCTTCAGTTCACTAATCGATCTAGCTACCTTGTCACTCTCTGTGCGCTAGTCTTCTACTACCTTCTATTTTCCGATCACGTTCGCCATTATAGGGCCCTTGTACTTCAACAGCCAATGGTCCTTTGATAGACGTGTCCAGCCCATTGTCATTATACCAAACTTATTGTTCGAGCTATGTCGGTATTTTTAGTCTTTTGCCAGAAACCTCATCACTAATTCTTAATATCCTAATCTTTTACACGAATAGATGCTCAGCAGCTGACCCATGAACGTCTTAGAAATAGCTTATCCAGTAATTATTTCCATAGGTGAGCCACTATGCAATTGCACTAAACCAGAGGTGGAGCACGGGATCGACTGGAGCGCTGTGTGCTCAGCATTCGGCGTCGAGGGATACACACTGAATGGTAAATAAACAAACTGCTGTCCACACAAACGTTAGAATTTTTTATCTTAGAATTAAAAATTACTCGATGGACTCGAAGAGTACCCATTGAAGCAGAAGCATTATAATGGGGAAGAGGCACGAGCTGTATGTCAGGATCATGGAAAATGGTATGCTATCGTCTTTGCCTACCCCATACGGGGTTGAGGCGTGAGTGAAAGGGATGAAGGCACATAAACGTTGCAAAATACTTTTCACCGAGTGAGTGAAATTACCGGAGCCGAAACCTCCTGATTCTGAAGGGAGGGGAGGGGCTAAAAGAATGACAAGACAGTTGTGACTCTTGAATTGCAGATGTCCATGAATGGTGGTAGTCACTTACCATCAGGTGACCCGTCTGCTCGTTTGCCCTCCTTTACCATAAAAAAAGAATGCTTGTCACGTTTATATACAGAGTGGTACAAGAAGGTTATTTTAAGAATTTTTGTAGTACAACTCGTAAATCTCTAGTTTAGAAAATTATGTGAGTTTTAAACGTAAAGTAACGAAATTGAATTTGAAATTTTACTGTTCGTATGAGAGAGGTCTAGTACAATTGAAATTATGGTTGTGTTAAACACACCCAATAATAACGTTATCTTGAAGAACCGTTTAAAAACTACGCAGAATAACAGCACTGCAGAGAGAAGGAAAACTTGACACAAACCCTATATCAACCCGTCTGGCCAGGCAAAAGGAGAGGCTTATGTCCAGCAGTGGACTATTAAAGTCTGATGATGTGTGTGATGTGAAGAACCGTATACAGTACTTTCTCATTAAAGTTTTGCATTAAATTTGATGATACTCTGTTTTAATTGGTCAATACTTCAATATCCAGAAAAAAAAATCCAGGCAATAAATTAACATTACCCTTTACCCCCTATAGGTTGTTCGGCGTATCCGAATACTGCCACGTCTGAGGCAACAACCGCATTGACTAGGGCCAATGTCCGTGGCCTGGCTAACTCTGAAGGTTGGGCAGCATGGTGCAACGTACAATGTCGACAGGGCCAAGGTGGAGCAGCCTGCAACTGCAGCCGATCCCCTTTCCAGTAACATTAATCAGTTTTACCCCTTTTAATGAGTTTTACCCTTTTAACGAATTTTACCCTTTTTAAATCTTAATATTTTATGCCTTCTATTTCACTGATTAGTAACGAATAGCCCTCAATACATATAATTTTAAAATTTAGAGCATAAATATGAAAAGTTTGTTTAATTATTTTTTTTACTATTTTTTTCACTTTATACATTTAAAGCTTAAAATATAAAATAAAATAATTATGTAGAAATGCAAGTAAATGTAAAAAATATGTTAATGATTACCTATATTATAGTTTAAATGTAATCAACGCATAAACTTATAAATGTAATCGAGATTAAATTTAACATTAGCATGTAAGAATATTATCAAACTGTATTATTATATTTTCAATGAATGTATTTGGCATTTAATCAAAATTATCTACTTTAAGATTATTAAATAATAAAATCATTAAATAAGAAATGAAAAATCTGTTGGCAAGACAATATCGACCGTAATTTAAAGGCACTTTGAGTTCTTTGTACCATTTATTTTGTGTATCTTAAATTTCATTTATTAAAATTTTATTTTTCATTTATTTTGCTTTTATTTTTTTACTTATACCGTTCATTTGAACCTACCAGTCAATTATTGATTTCGACTCCCTAAATTTTTCAATTTTAATAATTCGTGTTTATAAATAGTAATGAAAAAATGTAGTTTTATGTCGTGTAGTCAGTGTTGTGTAGATAAAAACTAGTTTCAATGAATTCTAGGTGTTAATGTAATTTTTACATATTTCTTCAAACCTGAAGTGAAAAACAAAGTATAAAATTTTTGCCTTAACTCTAGCACGTTATATTGTTACTAAAATTCCATACAATACAAATTAATATCTCAATAGAATTGAAACAAAGATGAAAACGTATGTCTGGAGATTTCTTTCTCACCTAAACATACTGGATTTACAAAATGGAACAGGTGGTCCGGAAGGGAATTATCAAATTTAAATCATAAAAAAACCTTACTTACCCTAATAATAAATTTCATAAAAAATACATATTTCGTATAAAATATTACATTAAAACATAATTAATACTTGTTAATTTAATAAAACACTATTTCGACTCATCAGTTTCTGTAACTCACTAAAATAGTTTATTTTAAAACACGATTTCAAGTTATTATAACTAACTCGGAGCACTAAATTGGTGGTGTCAACTTCATTACCAAGTCACGTGAATTATCCTCACACATACTACAGTAGTTAATATAGATTATATCTTTAAAACGCATAGACCCGGCATCTAAGACATTCGAAATCTTTGTTTTATCGTGGAAACACGTTTCGTCTGTTTACCAGTAGTTAACAATAAAGTGGTATGTTGGAAGTTCAGATTCGATCAATCGAAATTAAAATCTCTGTGATGGAACACACAACAAGTAAGTTAATTACAAAAGGAATCATAATTATAAATTTTGAACGTCAATTCTGTTGCAACAAAGCTGAAAATTGTTTTTGTCTCGGCGCTAATCTTAATTACAAACAGACGAACTCAAAAAAACACTTTTTGTATTGAGTTATGAAGGTTATAAGATATTTAACATTACGCTACGACCTTTAGGAGTGGGGCAGTGAGCATAAACGTGGGTGATACAGAGGAGAACGACTGGTGCGTTTTTATTTCAGTCAATAAGATAAAATGTGTTTACATACCGTACCCATTGTATTATTGACCGATGTACCGATTGACCAGCGACTAAAAGCCATGCAAGTAGGGAACACTTACAGCAAAGTTTGTGCTGGAATATGTTTTTTTGTCGTAACTATATCGTTTTTGTCTCTACTAGAGCTAAATTCTGTTATTAAATCGTCGAAACGATCCAATCAACATTGTGCTCGGTTTATTTGTCTTTTGTTATAATGAAAACTATTTATTTCGTGTTTGCACTTGTTAATTTCTGTTTATATCTTCACGCTATGGTTTTTTGTTTATGAAATATACCAATGAAGTTATGAATAAATTCCAATTCAATCACCAGCAGAGTTCAATCTCCAATACAGTGAAAAAAAACGGTTTTTGACTCACTCTTATTTGCAAAATATTTGTACATAATTTTATTTTGTTGTCGGCAAAACCAATAAATTAGAAACTACTATAATTATCATTATTACTACCATAAAACAATTATTTTAAAGTATATTAAAAATATATTTAATATAACATATTTATATGTGCACGCAATTTGTGAATTCTATGCGCGCAATGCGTGCATTTTTAATTGCATTATTAAAATTTAGTGTTAGTGTATAAATATTGTTTAATTTGTATAAAAATTGTTGAATATAATAATTATTTATTATTTTAATGATATGTAAATAATGTGTTATTTGTGAACACGTTTCAAATAATATTAAGAGTGTGCTTGTATTTTTATGAGTGTATTCGTATGAAAGAGATTATTGTATGTATGCGTTTAGAATATTCAACCAAGAAATATCACAACAAACAATATCACAAAAGTCTTCCATTAGTTAAGGATTAGCGTGTACAAATATTTAAATATAATATATATTTAAATTGTGTAATGATAGTTTAATATTATGTATAAAATAAGCTACAATTTAGCTAATTTATTATTATATCATTAAGTAAAAATATCTTTACAATAATTAGATAGTTTGAAACTTTTTCAATCAAGTTTAATTTTAAACAAATAACTCAAATTGGTGCATCCGTTTAAAAGATTCAAAGAATTGTCCTCATTTTTCAGTTGGGAGTTAAAAAGATCAATTCAATCTTAGAGGAATATTCATTTCCTTGTAACCAGTCTCTGCTTAATACTATACTAGCCAACAAAAAATAATTACAAACAGTAATAATGATTACTAATAATAATTTAATGGGATATTTCTTGTTATGTGTTCTAAATGACGTAATCGTCTTTTTATAATTCAAAATACTTAAAAGATAAAATTGAGTTTAATTATGAAAAGGCAGATAGGGGCATCATTCATTTTGTCACACGAATTTCATGGTTTTTTAACCCCTACCTTGTTACATATGTGAAACCATAGTGTGACGTCATATATTTTGCAATTTAACATTGAGAAATTATTAATTTAACATTACTTTTAGATAGATTTTTTTTAAATCAACATCAAACCGAGCTCTGGGATGTGACGTTATTTACGGGTGGCCCCTTATAATATTTTATTAATATTTATATACATATATACGGTACTCACATATGTATTCTGCTATCTACCAGGCTGAAGACAGAGTCCGATGCAGTACCAAAGAGTCCTCCACCTTCAGTAATTGAAGAACACGAATGGGATAGAAGGTATTACGAGAATACTCGACTAGTTTTGAATCCAATTTACCATGACTTTAGCAAGGGTGCAACTGTCTTCAATACCGACAAGCCGATTCTTTATAAACATGCCAGTTATTAAAAGAACCGGCCAAGTGCGAGTCTGACTCGCGCACGAAGGGTTCCGTACTATTATCTATAAAAACAACGTTTGTTGTATGGAAGCCCCCTTTAAATAATTATTTTATTCTGTTTAGTATTTTTTTCACTGAAATACATCATCTGTGCAAAATTTCAACTGTCTAACTATCACAATTTATGAGATAAAGCCTGGTGACATACGGTCAGACAGACAAACGGACGGACAGCGGAGTCTTTACCCTTTGGGTACGGAACCCTAAATAAGAGAGTAGTTGTCTCTATATAGTTGCTTTTAGTTTTTAAATATCAACAAATAGACATTCCGGGTAGAAAAAATCAGTTAACAGAATTATATTTAGTTAACTTTGTACAGTAAAATTAATAAACAAAAATCTCAAAATGCGTTCTTATTATCTTTCGTGGGACTAACATCACAAGGTTGATAATAAAACAATTCCTAATAAACGTAATGCCAAGAAGATTTCTTAGAACATGTAATAAAGATTATTGTGTACTTACATTAACCATGACTCGCGTTCCACTTTTAACGAGTAGATCTTTACTGCTGCACGATCCCATGATACTCTTTTGTAATCGTCTGAAAACCAAATGAAAAAATTGCAATTTCATTTCTTTTTTTTTCTTTTTTATGGAATGGGGCACAAGCGAGCAGACGGGTCATTCTTACTCTATACCCTTTTTTCTACTATAAAATATTTTGCAGAAACAGTATTATTTTGCTTAGAATTTGACGGGCCTGTTGGTGTAGTGGTTCGTGACCTTGACTGCTATCCCGGAGGTCGTGGATTCGATTCCCATCCAGGACAAATATTGTGTGATGAGCATGGTCATTTGTTCGGTGTCTGGTTGTAATTTATCTATAATATGTATCCATTTAAAAATATATAAGTATGTATATCAGAAGTCTGGTTACCATAGTACAGGCTTTGCCTAGTTTGGGACCAGACGGCCTTGTGTGAGATGTGTGAAATATATTATATTATTAATTATAATCTAAGATATTATTTTTATTTAACGCAATAGGAGTGAACGATGAAATATGCAAATAAAATCAAATATTACTTTTTTTATATCGTGTCGGAACCCCACGAGTCCTCGGTCCTCACCTCACTGGGGCTCATGATGATGTGGTGTGTCTAAATTGAACTAATAAAACCACAGAGTGAACCATACCTTAAGGAGGATAGCAAGGAATTGTCCGAGAATCTAAGCATTTATTTATCTAAATTACGACAAAATAACATAAAAGCGCGCTTTATGTACATTTAAATTGGAAAGTAACGCACAATAATAATTTTATTAAAATAAGTAACGTAATATAGAACTAGTAACTATACTTTTTAATAAAATTTTACTACCATTAATTCATAGACAATTTACCATCTTGTATTTATTTCAATAACATACGAAACACACTACAAATTTCAATAATAACATAAAATATTTAGTGATGATAAATTATTCTAGTGTCTAAGTATATATTATTATTGCATGCTAAAAATTATAATAACATGCAATAATTATAATAATAGTAATAAAGATTTTTTTATGAAAGAGGAGCAAACCGCAATTTATTTACATAGATACTTTTTTCAATAATTTGTGTAAAAATGTCTTGTATGTCTGGCATAAAAAGGAGAGTAATGTTTTTAGATTTTATGTATATTCTTAACTTTTAAATGCTTGAACAGATTTGGATCTATGAAAATCTTGACGCTGGCTACAATTAAAAATAAAAATGGCGTTAGTGAAATTGGCGCCAGTTACAAATGTCAACAAAAGAACGCATTTTTATCGGGACAGTTACTTATTAACCGACTTCAAAAAGGAGGAGGTTCTATGTTACACTGTATGTATTTTTTTAAATGTATATACAGAATGTTTTAGTCAATTCTTACTTGTCTACTTACTTTTTACTTATAATAATGGATAATTTAGAAATAAGTTAAATTCTATAGCACATAAGACGTTTAAATTAACTAAATCCTTACCATAATATCTACTATTATATCATATCTTTTTCTCTAAAATTAAGTCTCTGAAACATAAGTAATTGTCTATGTCCAACGTACTCATTTTCGAAAAGTCTCTCAAAACTCAAATGTCACCACTACCAATCATAATATGTTTACATATTTTAGCATCAATACAAAAAACTTACTATAGCCCTTATCATAGTATAACAATCAGAGGCGGATTATCCCTAAGGCAAACTATTACAAACAAATATAAAATAAAGGCTTAGCTTAAAATGCATTGTGTCAGTACTTAAGTATGCACTTAATTACACAATTTCAAGATTCTTTAATTTTATAGAGATGTTTAAAATTATTCTTCAATTCTTGATTGTTCCTACACTTGCATTTATAGTCCAATTGGTAAAATACAATTATAATGCTGCGTATCGCGTCGATCTCGTGATCTCACGTCGCGTACCTAGATCTCACAAAGGCGCCAATCGATATTATGTATAATATGGCAAAAGATATACCTTTGCCAAGAAACCAGTCTCAGTATTGCCTTTTGTGATTATTGCTATTCAGCCCAATATTTGTTTAAGATTTTGTTTATAAGTAATTATCTAAGGGAATATGGCCCCAATACTAACAAAATAACAGACAAGGAACGGTCTCTTTGACCTACTATCAGCGGTATCTAGTTAAATATCATATTATTGACGGGCCTGTTGGTCTAGTGGTTAGTAACCCTGACTGCTAAACCGGAGGTCGTGGGTTCGATTCCCACCCACGACGAATGTTGTGTGATGAGCACACGGTCATTTGTTCTGTGTCTGGGTGTACTTTATCTATAATATGTATGTATTTAGAAATATATAGGTATGTTTATCAGCAGTCTGGTTACCATAGTACAGGCTCTGCCTAGTTTGGGATCAGACGGCCGTGTGTGAGATATGTGAGGTAATTATTATTATATTATTATTAGATATTTATGTACCAGAACTTAATGTGTATGTTATATTTATTTTATTTATTTTATTTTATTGAATCTCCAACAAGAAATACACCTTACATGCTAGTTATAAAGCCAATAAAATTTTAAGTCTTGTGCTTCCTCAATTATAGGAGACCACAACATGGACATTACAAAAAAAGATTAAAGACAGTGGCCACAAATGGCCTTTGTAAATAAAAAAAAAACAATTAAAGAAATATAACAATCAATTGTGCAAAAAATTGTAGATTATAAATTGCAAATTTATAATCTACAATTTTTTGCACAATTGACAATTAGCAGCAGTCAAAATTCAAAATTTAAATGGTAAGGAGGTACGTCAACAATCACACAGTGTTCAATATATGAGTGCGAACATTTTTTTTAAATTTACCCAGACTATTAGAAAAGATGTCTATGTCCTCCGAAGCAACTGAAATAGTGTCATATTCGCGAGTCATCCTAGCAATTGGTGCTTGCTTCCCTAAATTCGTCCGGGCTCGTGGGACCTTAAATAGCGGGCGAGGGTAGCGTGGGATTCTAGTTGGAACACCTATACCGACCTTACTGAGGACATTATATATTATATAATAACATTGGAGTTAAAACGTATTTTTGTTACAAGTATAAATTTGTATTTCTATGCGATCATATGTGTATGTGTGTGTATGTGTATGTACGTTTATGTATGTATGTGTGTGGTATTTAGATGTATACACCAAATTCTCTCTTCATTATTCTTATCATTTATTACCCCCCATGAATGCACCTACCTCATTCTTTCTTAGCATCGCCCAATCGGTCGACTGGCAGAGAATGCCTTAGGCATTAAGTCCTCCGATGCATGTACTTGTGCAAAAAGTTGTAAAATAAAATAAATAAATAAAAACAAATTCGGCTGAAAGATATAACGGATTCAAACTATATTTGTAAAACCCTAAAAAACCTACGTAGGAAGAATCGAATGATAATTCACAGTTCACTGTGATTTTGTCCCATGCCTTCAGGTTACCGAAGGCAGCGGCAGCCCATAGATCCTCCCCCCCTATTCCATTCTCTCTATCTCTCTACCTCTCAGAGCCCAGCAACGCACTTTTACTCTTGTGTTGCGAATGTTAATGGATAGCTGTAAATTATTTACCATCAAGGGACATTCCTGCTGATTTACCCCCTTTTAACATTATGAATAGTAGTAGATTTCATATAAATTAAGTAATAAACTTATAATTATAAACAACAAAAGGTATAACTTGTAGGTTAATTCAACGTCAATACGTTAGATACTTATCTAAATAAGCATAATATGTCTAGGTAATATAGATTTACAATAACTGCGACAATCTGTTGTGACGACAATAAGAAACATTTGTATAATTATCATTAAGGAATAATATTAAATAATAATTAGTATTTAGATACTGGTATTAATTGTAAATAAATAAGAAAATCAGATTTTCGGTTTGAGAGCTCGGGCTGTCCAACAAAAGCCGTCTTCTTTTCTTATTTAACTTTCCTTGCAATTTGTATGTCAAAAGAGGACTACTACAACTACCAACTAAATTACTATTAGTGTGTGGTGCTGCCTACAGGCCCTGTTCTCCCGCTGGGCACTCTGGGCACGAGCCCAGGGCCCCTCGATCGATAGGGGCCCATTAATTCCTGCCACATCACCAATCGATAATCAATATTTATCACCGAAAAACATATTTATTTCGATTTCCAGTTACAATAAATGACTATAGTACTTTCTATTCTGTCTATTCTAACAAAATAGTGCTCAGTCAAGTTTGTTTTTGCCAAATTATCCTAATGTGCCCAGGGCCTCCAATAGGCTAAAGACGGGCCTGGCTACCTACAGCACAAACTCTTTAAACTTCAGGTTAAATATGTTTCAGAAGATTTTTATGATAAAAACTCTTTAGAGATTTGAAGGATTTACGGAATACTCTTATCATGTCGTTTGATAAATTTACGACTATTATTCTCAGGTGAAAAATCATTTATGTAATAAATATCTATGACAATATAAAAGTGTCCGTATATGGAGGGACAGGTGAGTGACTAGAATGGTAGAAACCATTTGCCAATATTTGTATGCCAGAATATATTCATTTTGATTAATCTGTATATTTTTATATTAATAGTAAGTTTGTTTCTTTAAACTATCTTTACAAATTACCTTTTTACCGTTCTTAGATATTTAAAAAAATCCTTTGGTAAAATATATGTAAATGTTGGCAAAACTAATAATACTCTTAAACAACATTAATATTCACGACATATTTTGTGAATGAATTAATGAAATCATTACAGAAAACGGAACGTTTGCCGTAATTTCCCTGGCCACTCACTCCATGACCACTCACGCATATATAAAATAATAAAGGCAATATATTATAATCTTATATTTTTAACTTTAATTCCATCATAATAGGGTCTTTAGTTGATAATGATTGATAATTAGTAATTTAAATTAGTAATTAAATAGGTTTACCTCTAGTACCGTTAGTAACTTTTATTTTTATTGTACATAATTAAAAACATACGTGTGTTAGCAATGTCGTTAAAAAATCATATGTGCGTATCATATTTATAATCTTCAAAATATTTGTAAGTTAGTTATAATAGGACCTGGATCTGAACAATTAACAGAAGAAAAGCTCAGATCTCGACTGGAACTTCTCTGGAAGAGAGAATCTCCACGAATAAGCATGATAATGAGTGTTAACTGTCGGTCTAAAGTCAAAACTCTATCCAAGTTCCATCGATTAGTTCTTTTAGGCGAAAACATTGTAGCCTTGAGGTAGAAATTAAATAACTAAAAATTAAGATCTATATGTAATCATGTACCCAATTAACGCAAATAAATTACTTTGAATTTAAACTAGCAAAAAGCTACAATTTTTAGTGAGAGTACGTAAGTCCAAACAATAAAAGTTCAAGTCTTATTGTCTAAAAACCGAAAATGAATTATGGTGAAAATTCAACCATAGACAATCTTCAATATGTTTAATCACCCCTAGAAATAAATAAGTTAATGTTAATGTTAAAATGTTCAACTTTATTTTCTGTGATAATAATTTTATTATTAGAAACGTTTTTTATTCCTAGTTTGTTAATTGTAGTCGTATGTATTATGACTCCTGACTTTGATTTTTAAGAAAAAATTGTCGAAGCTATGCCTTTGAATTCATGCATTCAAGTCTCTGAAAGTGTTTATAGGTTTATTGTGGAGTAATGCCGTTTGTGTAATGTTGTTTTAACAGTATGTTATTGTACTGACTGACTATGTAGGTATGTCACTATGACTACGCAGTCAGTAGTATATCAGATGAAAAATAACTTGGTAGCCAATGAATCGCAGATTTTGGTCTGTAGTGAAAAGTATGTGTAAATAGTTAAGTAACTTATAATATAATCTGTTTATCAATTATATTAGTTTGTAAAATATGTACTTAATTAAGATTTTTATTTATCAATAATGATAAATAAAAATCTTAATTAAGTACATATTTTATAATACTTACTTAATACTTACTTACTTAATTAAGTACATATAATATAAATTTCCAGTTTATAAGTTCGTTAAAATGTTTTCATCTATAACAGATTTCTTAAAAAAAAAACATATTTGTGTTCTGTAAAATTTTGTGTTTTTTTTATATTCGGGATTACAATATTAAGTTAATCGACTATTCCATGATGAGCATTTTATTTTCTTACGTCTTCCATGGCAAACATCATTGTTCTAATAGTAATTAGAACAATAATGTTTTCATTAATACGAGTACCTACGTTAAACTGGTACCGTTCGGCAAACTTGAATGTTGCATGTATGTCTCAACGGAAGAAATAACTCGAATTAGGTATTGATGTTGACTGTGTATGCCTATTACTATAAATTTACCATTCTACTATTTTTCTCATGATATTATTACTACTATTTAAAGCTTCTGCTTTGGCAGTCACCTCTAGTTCACATAAAATAGAGGTCAATGTAATGTGAACATTTATATTGGAAGGTGTAGAGAGATATGGTAGAAATATTGTTTCAATTAAAATTCTACCCACAGGTACGTAGAGTTAATATTATAAAAATTATATTGTTTGTAACTATGTCTAGTCTAACCACTTCGAAAACGTAAAAAATCTGTCTATGTTTATTTCTAAATGTTTTAATGTGAAATATAATTGTTGCAATTAGAAAATAAACAGTACATTAAATGTGTTTGTTGTTTTATTTTTACCTTAACACGCTACATGCTTCAATTGCACAAATGAGCCGACTATAATAGAGACCGTCTATATAATAGACCCGTCTATAATAGAGATGGGCCTCAGAGTAAACCAGCAATTCAGTCGCCACTTTTCAACCGGGAGTTAACCCTTCTCCCATCTAATTCTGGCGTGGGACTAAAGGCCGGCAACGCAAATGTGACTTCTGAGTAGCAGGTATCCATTTACAAATTTGTTTTCTTTTATTTTAATCTAATCCCAAAGAACAAGGATATTTTTTGTCATGGACCTAATAAATATATATCAATATGGCATCTGTATAATGAAAATACAGGTCGCTAGCGTACGAAAAACTACGATATGAACATAGCTGTTGTAGACGGAGTGAAGAGTGCTGAGTTAAAATATTATAATACTTTTATTGTCTGAAAGTTATTACATGTTTATATATTGTCTGTAAAACGCATTGACTATTTTCGCAGTCTAGTACACAGTATCTAATTATTATTTAAGCCAATATAAATTTATCCTAGGGTACCAACAAAGAGAGTTTACAAAGTTAGGATACTAAAAATTCAAAAAGCACACTAGCCCTTGGCGAAATTATAGTGAAATTTTACATATTTAATTATACGTCGGCTCATCGTCAAGAGTACCAAAAGGACGAAGGGTGTCTTTTATTCTGAAATATACCAAACCAATTCGAAGTCGAGTGAGTTCGAGTCGAACGAAGCTGCGAACAAAAGCTTTTAAGAAAAGTTGAGCTTACAGTAGTTCAATCATTCTTCGGTAGATGGCGTGGAGAAATGTTTGGTATTTGATGTTGCAACCGACTCAACTTTCATCTGATAAAATTAACACCATTACTCAAACCATGAAAATAATATATAACTCTCTCTCAATAATTTAGTTCATTAATTATTGTAAATAAATTTAGATTAATATTTATCTTAATGTAGAGTATTATTTCAAGTTGCCCTAACATCGAGCACTGCAGTTCAAAACTCTCTAATTTGAAGTTTTAGTATTTCCTTGTTTTGGGACCAAATCATCATCATCATCAGCCTATATACTTATATGTTATTGTAATATAATGTAAATACACATTCCAAAGATTAAATTAAGAGATGAGACAAGATTTAAATATTAGTTAACTTTTCTACACATGAAATGATAACTCTACTAAACCAAATCCAAAAATCATCGATAGTATACATCACTACCATCTCATTTTTTTACTCTGTTCTTGTTTGTCTTTTTTGACAAAAGTATAAAGAAGTTTGACGGATACTTTTTCGTGTATTTATATTACAAAAACGGATATTGATAATGAAGTAATGTAATAATTACCATTTGAAACATGGAAAACTTATATTGCCGCTTTTGCGCCGAGCCCAAGAGCTCTGACAAATTATTGAACCTACAGAACGACGAGAAAAAATACGATGAAATCCTATTAAAACTCGCGTTTGTTAATGCTGTTTATGTCAACGTATCAACTAGCGATATGCTACCGAAAACAGTTTGCCTGATTTGCTACGACAACCTGAATAAAGCCTACGAATTTCTCGACAACGTGAAGAAAGCGCAGGACGTTCTAACAAGCCTATTCTCCGCCGTTGACGAAAGTAAATGTGATCTCTCAGACGATGACAGAATGACTGTTTTCGATGATTTTCTTTGCAATGATGCGTCTCCGGCCATCAAATTGGAAGAAAAGTCTGACAGAGTTGAGGAAGCCGAGGGAGACGACAAAGTTGAGGTGAAGCGCGAACTTAAAGAGGAGCCAGATTTGGAAGAACAAACAAATTATGACGACACATTAAATGTTCAGGATATACTTGATGCTGCGATGTGCACGGCACCCTTCACGCCTAACGTCACGATATATGCTAAAGAAATATCAAATTTAAGTAAGAAAGTTATTAAAAATTGGAAAGATTATCCATGGATGTGTGCCTTTTGTAATATTGAGTTCTTAAACATTGATATGTTAAGATCCCATTGTAAAGTTGTCCACGGTAAATGTTCAGCATTTCTGTGCATAGATTGCAAAGTTGGGAGGAATGAAGATTTTGCCAATTTCATTAAACATGTCCGGAAACATCAGAAATCTTTAAGGTATGTATTATATGGATGACTATTTGGTACCCTCTACTCCGTTCGCGTGGAATTTAAAACGCTGCCTTAGTGATGTAGTACTGCACGTGAATGCAGTCATGTCATGTAACCTCAAATTTGATTCCCAGACTGGGCTTTTTCTGAGAGGAAAAATCGTCTAAGTTACTTCTTATATAGACAGTTACCTGGTAGTAAAATATTATTAAAATCGGTACATCAGTATAGTCATTTAAAAGATTACTCAGAAAAAACAGACAGACACTCAAAAAAAATATTTCAACTGGTTTTTAGGCATAGGTATTGTTCATAAACCCATATGAGCATGAATAAACCTATTATTTGACATTACAAACAGACACTTCAATTTTATTTGTTTGTATAGCTTAAATGATCACGCTCATCACACAATTATTTGTTCTGGTTAAGAATTGAACCCACAACTTCCAATTCAGCAGTCACAACAATAACAATCCAGTCGCTACCACCAAGATTGATTTTCACCACAAAACAGTATACCATATCCTGTGCAATTCATTAAAACTCAAAACATTCAAGTTCTGTGGTTTACTTGTGAAAATGTAACAAAGTTCTTTTTGCTTGTTTAATATTGCTGTACCCTCTGTGCATCTACCTTATAAGACACCACCCAAAATGTGACTGGAAGAGAATGCCCTGGGCATTAAGTTGCCAATGTACAAAGATGCATTAAGTTTGAAATATATAAAAATTAGTATAGAATTATAATTAACTGAAAATCGAACTGACTGGCGTGCGATTAGAGAGGCCTATGTCCAGCAGTGGACTGCGATAGGCTGATTATGATGATGGAATTATATTGTAATAGCAGAGTACATTTATGCTTTCTGTAAATTTTTTGGAGGCCATCGTTTGTTGTAGATATATTCTCTCTGAAGTCTTTTCTGGTAACTGGCCACTGTAATTTTTTTTAAATGTAGGGGGCAAACTAGCACCCAAGTTACCTAGGGCCTTGAGAAATGTATATTTTTGCTTGTACACGTTTTAAATTTGTGATACATGATACAACTAGCTACTTCTACTCAAATAATTTTATTTATTTATTTATTTAAATAAATAAATTGATTGAATAATTGAAAACATCATTTAAAATTCTTAGGAACACTTTAAACATTTTCCTTTGACCATCTATTTGTCAACACCAAAATGAAAGTAGCCAGGCAGCTGACTATTCACATCAGCAGCCTTTAGTATTCCACTGCCCCTTCTCAGAAAGGAGGTTTTGGCCTACTATACCACACTTGACAGACGGGTTGGAATAGGGTTTGTATCAACTTTTCCTTCTCTTTGCAGTGCTGTTGTCCTGCCTAGTTTACTCCCTTAGTCGGCTCTTACGACACCCACGGGATGAATAGGGGTGGTGTCACTCCACATTCTTAATCGGACGCCACACGGACAGCACTTGACTATTAAACAAACTAAATTATATCTAGGCATTTCGTTAAAAAGATACTCACCAGAGGCAGCGGCAGTAGAGTTTAAAGTGGTATGAGAGGAGATAGTGTAGATCAACATTTTACTTCTTAATTTCTACCTCTTTTATCTATTAAAAATGGTCTTATTATTCCCGGTCAGGCATGGGTCATGACTTTGGGGTTATCAAGAGTTCAAACAGTAGTAACACCACATATTCATTATCTTAAAAAAAAAACTCTTTTTCAGTATTCTTATATTTATTTGTTTTCATATAGATAAATACATTCTGTGATAAAGTTTATTCACTTTAAACCTGTAGTTTAAATTACTTTGTTATTTCAGACACCAATGCTACTATTGCGATGTTACAGTCGATAAACCAGAAAACCTACCTGCACACATTAGAACCCACTTCTCAAAGTCACAAATAGCATGTCCGCTCTGCGGAGAAATACTTAAAAGTGAGGAATCCTTGAAAGTTCATTTACAAGATTTTACTATAGTCAAACAGAAGCGCAGACCGCGAAGAAAACCTGGCACACCCATCACTATTGAAGACCTAACATGCGGACTGTGCAAAAAAGTCTACAAAAACCCAAACAGTCTCCGAGATCATATGAAACTCCACACTATGGACCGTAAAAGAAACTACACATGTGACCGTTGTGGCAAAATGTTTTATAATAAAGGTACACTAACCTCTCATATATTATCCCATGATAAGAATCGTCCGCATGTCTGCAGAATATGTAACAAGTCATTTTTATATCCAAACATGTTGAGGAGACATGTTGAAATGCATTCTGGGATTAAACCGTTTTCTTGTGAGCAATGCGGTCGGTGTTTTAGACTTCAATATCAGTTGAACGCTCATAAAATTATTCACACTGATGCAATGCCTTACGTTTGTTCGTACTGCAATAAAGCTTTTAGATTCAAACAGATTTTGAAGAATCATGAAAGACAACATACGGGTGCCAAACCATATTCTTGCCAAAACTGTGGAATGGAATTTACAAACTGGTCAAATTATAATAAGCATATGAAAAGAAGACACGGAACAGACACATCTAAGAAGAAGATCACCCCAGAAGGTGTGTTCCCTGTTAACCCAGAGACAGGTCAGATCATACAAGTGGACGATCCTGTGGGTACAGAAGAGTGGAAGACTAAGATAATGGTACCTGGCAAGAGAGGGAAGAAGAAAGTGATTAAACAAGAGGGTAGTTAGCTAGAGCTGTTTTTACAGGACTTTATGTGGACCTTTTTGGGGTCGCTGATTGTATAAACAGATTTCTAAATGACTATTTTTGCCTTGTTCTGCCTTACACGAGATAATCGTAACGAGTATAGACAATCTTAGAGCATTTTGTTACAAAGCTAACTTTACTTTAAATATTTAATATAATTGTCACTCAAAACTGTGATTTACAAAACAGTTCCCATCTTGATCTGCATATTACGGGACTCGTTTTGGTCTATGTTACAAAACAGTTTTTTCAGACCAACAGACACAAAGATGGACACAAATTTATTCAATAAGTATATATTTCTTCGTTGTTTGTGACTTGAATGTATATTCCCTGTATAGAAAAGTATAAGAGAGAAAATAAAATATAAGCAATAATTTAATAGGGATAGGATTTATGTAATATACAGTTATAATAATGCGTTGATTGAATTATTTGTGAACTATGGAATTTAGAATAATTTATGTTTAAAGGCCATAGCTTATTAGAGCCACCCGACACGACCAGCACCGCCTCGCCTCGAGCGGTGCTGGTCTATGGGTATACGCTCACTACCTCAACTCGGGAGCGCCTCGCTCGTGAGTTGACCACCTGTGGACGGCGAATGGACAAATCGGTGACCACCTGGCTCTTGTCTTGCGTAGCCTCCGCGCAGGTCCTGGATTCCGCGCTGTCATCGAGTGGTTCACGAGGTCGATGAATTGGAGAATGACGATGACGTTCCCTGACCAACTATTCATCTGTTCGTGGACTACGCAATGTCCATCTCGTTGACCACGGGACATTCACTCTTGAACAACGCAACGTCGACTCGTTGACAACCTGACGTTCACAGGACCACCCGACAACGAGTTTACAGAGAGCGACGATGTGGTGCTGGTCGAGTGTCGGGTGGGTCTAATGACCTTCAATGTAGGAGTGTAAAAAATTGTGTAAAAATGACCATATAAATGTATAGAGGTCATGGTGTAAGGCTAAACAGTGACAGTTCCAATTAAAATGGTCTTTGAATTAGAACAAGACATTCAACGCGGTTGAAATTCGACCACCAGGATCTCTAGTATATTTATAAACTAAAGTCTTCCGGAGTTACTAAGTGGACGATGGTCTATTGACTACGCTAGCATCTCAGTTAAATAAGTTTCAGCAACCAGGTCACAGTATTGTAAATTTTAGTTTAGCAAGTCCCTCCGGGCTACAACTAAGTGAATAAGTATTCCATTCCATGAGAAGGAGCGAAGCCAGTTCTTAATTGAAGGCGATCTGTTTTGTGTAGACAGGACTCAAAACCAGCTCCAATTTGATTACTTACTTGAACTTGTACGCACTACACCTAATAAATGATGTGGAAGTACCTGGCGAGCTCCCCCCCCCTCCCCTCCATGAATCTGCCCTTGGCGAAACTTGGCGGGATCTTATAGATTTTCACATTCAGACATTTTCATAGATCTCATAACACAATATTTTTCAACTTTTTTTATATTAGGGTAAACATCCTTTGTCTGTTAGTTGTTGTACATACCTATTAATTACCAATCTGCCTGTTTTAATACTTTATTCCATAAAGTATTAAAACAGGCAGCATTAAAGCATTGTTTAAACTGACTACGTAAGACTCGAGCGGGAGGGACTCCAAGGGCGGCAACGCACTTGTGACTTTTGAGTTGCAAGTGTCCATGGGCGGCGGTCGTTGCTTACCATCCGGTGACCCGTCTGCTCGTTTGCCCCCTTATACGATAAAAAAAACAAACATACATAAACTCACGCTTACGTCCCTGTAGAGGTAGGCAGAGACGTGTTAAACGCTTAGTCATACAGAATCACAAAGTTACTTCTGCCGTTTTTATGTCCCGACACAACATTATCAATTTTTTTCTACTTGAGTTATCAAGACTAAACTGTCTTTAAAATTTTGTCAGTCTTATATACCTAGTGTATGAGTGACTGAGTCAAACAATATTCCAACAATTTTAGAGTATAGGTTCAAATCAAATGTAATTTAGAAATATTATTGCCTATTCATTATCTGCCTACCCTTTTCCCAATTTTATTTGGGGTCGGCGCAGTATGTATGATTTTTCCATTCTACTCTGTCATGCGTCATCTCACTGTTTACTCCCTTCCTAGCCATATCCTCCCTGACGCAGTCCATTCACCTCTTCTTCGGTCTGCCTCTTCTCTTGTACCCTTCAACTCTCATACCTAAAACTTTCTTCCCCACATTTTCCTCATCCCTCCGCATGACATGTCCATACCAAGATAACCTATTACTTCTTAACTTTTCATCCAGTGGCGCTACTTTCAGACTCCCTCGTATATACTCATTCCTAACCTTGTCCATCTGAGTCACACCACACATCCATCTCAGCATTCGCATTTCGGCTACGTTCAGGCGTCTCTCATCCGTTCTCTTAATGGGCCAACTTTCAGAGCCATACAGGACGGCAGGTCTGATAATAGTTTTATAAATTTGTCCCTTCAGTGTTAAGGGGAAACTGGGGTCACAAGTTGTTCCCGTTACCTGCCGCCACTTCATCCATCCCGTATTGATTCGATGCTGTACAGTTCGATCAATCTCACCATCACATTGTAAGAGGGAGCCGAGGTACTTGAAATTGGAGCAGACTGTTATCGTTATCCCATCCAGCGAAATGGTTTCAGGACTGGAGAGACCGCCGAAATCGCAGAACATGTACTCAGTTTTGGTTCTGCTGATTTTCAAGCCAACATTCTCCAGCCTTTGCTGCCATTTTTCCAGTCTGCTCTAGACCTCAACCCCATCTTCACCGACCAACACAATGTCATCTGCAAATAGCATGCACCAAGGTGCCTCCTCCTGTATGTCCGATGTCAGAGCATCCATTATCAACGGGAAGAGGTATGGGCTCAGAGCTGATCCCTGGTGCAAGCCTACAGAGACACTGAATTGATCAGTGTTTCCCGTGACCGACCTTACATGACTGCTAGACTCTCTGTACATGGCACGAATCAATTCTACATACTTTACAGGCACTCTTTCTTCTTTCAAAGCCCACCACAAAACCTCTCGGGGTACCCTATCATATGCCTTTTCGAGATCCACAAACACTATATGCGGTTAATATTATTGCCTATTCTAAGCCCAAAATCGAACTAAAAGTGGCGTACAATGGGAGAAACCTATGTCCAGCAGTGGACTGCGATAGGCTGATGATGATGACGATTGCCTATTGGTCAATGACAATACAGATCTTTAGCCTTATCCACAATGAAGGTACAAACGGGGTTCCAGTCCTAAATGGCTATGACATAAGGATGGGACATTTCTGTGTGACACTATTGTGTCCCCAGATACTTCAGCCTGTTGCCGTCCACCGCTGAACTACGGCTTCCCCCAAAGAGCGCCAACCATCGCGGTCTTAGGTCCTCATCCATCAGCTGCCAGCCCAAATACGTATGTGAAAAATTTGATTGTCGTGTTATTTTTTTTGTTAAGTTAAAAATGGATTTGAGGTAAAAGAAATCCGTGTTTTTTTTTTATTTCGACTGCACGGATGGCGTAGTGGTTTAAGCGGTCACCACGCCGCTTCCTACTACGCCGAGTGTTGTGGGTTCAAACCCCACATGGGACGACACTTTGTGTGATCCACGAATTGTTGTTCTGAGTCTGGGTGTTCTTTGTGTCCGTTTCATGTATGTTTGTATAGTCCCCCGCGACACAGGATTTATTCCTAATGCGGGAGTTGTCTTTTTAAATTGATAAATTGATAATTGATTTGATTTGTTACAATTTTTTTTTTTTGAGTTTCACCATAATGGGTGGACGTACTAAGATGAGAACCTCTGTTATAAAAAAAATGTTTCACTCAATATGTACCTCTGTTTGAACAAAATCGCTATGTATACATCGCTAACTAACATTCTCGCCTTGTCTATGTTAGATGTGTAAATTGGGACTTATCACGGTAATAATTGCAATGTACAATACCTTTTTTTATACCTATAGTTTTGATCGCTGCTTACAGCGCTGTAAATCACCAAAAAAGCAAATTTTTGCGCTGTCGCCCCTTTGATCCAACCGCTATGTCCAACTGATTGTACCATGGGTAAGTAAAACTATCCATGATCCAATCGCTTGGACTACGGGTAGTGAATTTATCAGTATGTTTACCCATGGTTCAACTGGTTACACCACGGAAATACACGTTTATTCATGGAGCTATTATTGTTTTCTGAACTGCAATTGATTGAAGTCTCGTTTGATATTGTCACATTGTCAAAATCGGTACAAAGAAAGGAACTTCCAGAAAAAACAAGTGATAATATTATAGTGTGGTTTATTTATGTATTAGTTAATAAATAACTGTAACGTTTATTTTGCACATATACACTAATCATATGAGGAGGCAAGATTATATTTTTATTAAGGGAATCGATATGTAAAGCACGATACTATTAAAATGCAGTTAACCTGTGTGTGTATGTTTTTATTAAACATTACTAGGAGTAAACAATATTTAATTTCATATAATCGTGTTCTTAGTTTATTTTTAGGGGTGAGGGGTGTTGGCGGCAAACGCGTTGCGAAGCGCGCTCGCTTCCAGGGAGCAGAGGGAACATGGGGTTCCCACACAGGGGGGGTCGTCTACTCGTCTGTAGATGGCCCGAGGTATGTCAGGGCACCAGGGATTTCCTTTCTAGGGTATACCTGGTTCCCCGGCTATTACTACCCGAAACGGCGTGCGGTTTTAGTCGGTTCGAGTACGACATGCCACCGGTATCCGAGGGGATTGCCGCACGGAAAAAAAAAAGGGGTGAGGGGTGTAATATGTACGTTAAATTCACAATATGTATACATGTGTCAGTCTATGGCATTTTCGCTCCAAAACGTATATTGCTCGTCTCGACGCGATATCTGCTGGATTGTCTTTAGATCGAACATGTGACCACTGGGTACTTTCCATCGCGGTAAGCATTTCAGAAACCCTATTACCGACAAACGTGTTCCACCGACTGGGATGACCTCTCAACCAAGCAAGAAACTCAAGAGTCAGTCCAAGCAAGTATATTATCGCGCCATCTATCGGACTTAAACAAAACTAATGCACATTATTCGTATTGAACACAGCCCGAGGGGCGAATTTTCTAGAGGCGGCGCGCCTGGCCACCAAGGATATCTCTGGTGGTATGGGGCATTTTAAAAAAATTTAAATGAGAACTTCCTAACTAGGAATATATCCTGTGTCGCGGTGGACTTTACAAACACATATGAAATGGGCGCAAAGAACACCCAGACTCAGAACAACAATTTGTGAATCACACAGTGTTGTCCCATGTGGGGATCGAACCCACAACACTAAGTGCACACCATTCAGGCGATGAACTTTTTTTTTATGCCATACATAACAAACGAGGAAACGGGTCACCTGATGGTAAGCAACTACCGCCGCCCATGGACACCTGCAACCCAAAAGTTACAAGTGCGTTGCCGCCCTTGGAGTCCCTCCCGCTCGAGTCAGCGGGAGAGGGGACTTGGGCTCCGGTAACCTCACTCACTCAGTGAAAGGCAACGAAACAATTGCTTAACACCGGTTTTATGTGAGGCCGTGGTATCACTCCGGTCGAGCCGGCCCATTCGTACCGAAGCATGGCTCTCCCACGGTGAGACTTACAGGTTGCCCTGTATAAGACGAAGAACGTCTTATTTTATGGGCCCCGTCGTGGTCACACCGTGTCTACGGAGGCGGCGTGAGCGTTGGCCGGAATATCCCCGTGGGATTTAGAAGTAAAAGTGCTCGTCGAAGTAATCTGCGGGTGGCTAAGTTCTATGCGGGTATCGGCAGTCGGCCCCGCTGCAAGTAGTTTGCAAGTGGCGTGAGGCCACTTGCCGACCCACGATGGTTCGCTCGGTTGTCCCAGCCGGAGTCTTCAGAAGCTGGCTTTGCCGCCGTGGAGGCGCTCCAGCTTGTCATCGTGTGGGTGTCAGCACGGAAAGGAGGAGAGTCGAAGGAAAGGCACCCCCTTTCCTTCCGACTGTTGTTTGATGTTTCATCGCTGTCGCCTTCTGCGAAGATGTCATCGCCTGGAAGGAAGCGGCGGAGAGGGTCTGGGAGGAAGATTTCTTCTCGGACCCAGTTTGCCGCTGGCGAAACGGGGGCGGAGGCGCGCATTCTAGGGCCTCATGCCGCACTGAGTGTACCCTAGAAAGGAGCTCCCTGGAACCCCGACGTACCTCGGGCCATCTACAACGTGTAGATGACCTCCTCCTGTATGGGAACCCCTATGTCCCCTTTGTGCTCCCGAAAGAAGATACAGAAGGACACGGCGGAGTTCCACGCACTCACGCTCCGTAAATATTTTTGTGCCTACCACATTTAGTGCACATTTATTATTATGATGCCAAAAATGAGAATTTCAGGAAGCGGGCGTGCTTCAGGGTAGTATTCTAGGACCAGATAACTTTTAATATAAGAAATATCTTTAAGATATTGTGAGTACCCACATTTTGTATTCCGCCAAGTTATCTTATAAAATTCACTTATAAAGGAATAATACCGTAAATGAAACACTTTTTTATAACATTTTATATTATCACAACAAACTTTTATATCACTTGTAGTTAGCAAATAACTAAATAAACATCTCATTATAAACTAAAAAAACTTCAATGAATCTCCTTGTTTATCACGCAACTTCTGACCAAATAACATATTAAATGGCACAAGGAGTCCGAACAAAAAATAGACAATTTACTTAAGAAAACAAAATTTAGAAGATATAAACAAAAAATCTATGTAATTAAGATTAAATATAACACCACCAATAATTGTACAGTAAGCGCACAAGTTGAATGAGCTTGAGGGGCAGCAGTATTTGTCCAAAAAACCCCTGCTGCCCAGAAACCTCACCTTTCAAGCCTGCGGTGTAATAAATAAATAATATTGTACCACATTCACACAACGCCATCTAGTCCCAAACTTAGCAGAGCTTGTACTATGACTACTAGACAACTGATATAAATATATATATACTTTTTTTTGTAAATACATACTTATTATACATAGAAACACCCAGACCAAATCAAACATTTAATGTTCATGCACACAAGCGGAGCTTTCGTAACTTCTGGAGCGGGAATCGAACCCGCGACCTTTGGAATAGCAGTCCGTTACACAAACCACTACGCCATTCGGTCGTCAAATGCTGCCCCTTTTCTCTCATATTCCTGAACTCTGGATTCAACTCGCACACCTATCATTGCTTCAAATTAAGATTCCACAAAAATGACTACACTAATTTTTTATAAATTCTCATTCATATGTAGAAAAATAATCTATTAATTTAAATATTCTATATTTTAGAATACTCGCGAAATAATCGGTTTTACTCGCTAGTGTTTTCGTAGTATTCGTTAGATGTTTAATTCTGGACCCCACGGGAGACTTTTATGAAGCATTTCTGTTAAATAATAATATTTCAGATAACTAACACAGAACGCCATCTAGTTTCAAACTAAGCAGAGCTTAGTACAAGCTCTGCTTAGTTTGAAAGCTAGATAGACTGATCGAATACTTATATACTTTTTTAAGTAAATACATACATATTATACATAGAAAACACCCAAACTCCGAAACAAAATTTGCAGAGCATACAAAGATTTGATCCATCCGGGGAATCGGACCCAAGACCTCAAAACAGCAGTCGCATACGCTACCACTGCGCCGTTGAGGCATAAGAAAGTCCTAGATTGATAATATTGTCAATAGTGCAATTATTTCTTGCTAAATAAATGATTTATTTATTATTATTATAAATATACCGACTTCAAGGCACTACATCATTATTAATTGTGATACCTTACCATTAAGGGAGGTATTTTTTCTTCAAATTTGAATAGCACCAATAGGGGGGGACATATTTCCCTTCAAAGTTCAGAAATAAAAGAGTTCTTAGGTAACAAAAGTTATAGCTTAACAAACACCAATTCTTTTTGTTAATTTAGGAAAACGTTTTGTAATCACAATTCTTTTGTTTTCTTGTACACATATCTCTGTAACCTGACACAAATGCATAAGAAATATCTTGAAAGAATACAAGTAACAGTCAATACGTAATTATATTTTTGAAAGAGTTATCATCTAACTCCTAAAAGTCAAGCACCTCTCCATCATCAGCTTGGCAACATGAGATTATGAGTATCAAACATAAATTCATGTATGGCTTGAGAAAAAAGATGAAACATATTGTATGGGGCTATAAAACTTGAGGGTTTTTCTCATGTATCCCCTCATAAGATACTGACTTGGTGACATTTGGACCACCACCAACTCAAAATTGACGGAGAACTTACATAACAAACATAAAAAAATCTGTCAAAATGAGAACCTCCTCAGTTTTAAAGTCGGGTCAGAAAAAAAGCATCCTCAAAATACACAAGTGAGTAAAACCATTGATCTTTTATAAACATTCTGTACATTCTCTATAATTTGGAACAGCAAGAGACTTCAGTCTAATTGTAAATATTTCTAATTATGTAGTCTCTTTAGTTTTTGATTTCTATCACAACACTAACTTTATCCGTTTTAGGTCTACCTGGTTTCGTATTAACTAATATTTTGTTTTTCCATTCCAAAATTTTATCCATTTCAGAATTTTTAACTTTACCTGTAGTTTCATCTAAAGGGCAAAGGTCACCTGGTGTATATTTTCTCTTTGCCATATCCATACTATGTCTGCGTTTCATGTGCTTGTTATAATTTGGCCAATTTGTGAAATCCCTTCCACAGATATCACATGTATATGGTCTTACACCGGTGTGTTGACGAATATGTTGATTCAAAATTGTTTTAAATCTAAATCTCTTATCACAGTATGTACAAATATGAGGAAGCAAGTCTGTGTGGATTATACTATGAGAATTTAATTGTTTTTGTAGACGGAAACTTTTATTGCATTGTTTACAAGAAAAAGGTTTATCACCATCATGCACACCAACATGATTACGTAACTGATTTTTGGTTCTGAATGATGATTTGCAAATTTCACAATGAAAGGGTCTTTTATCCCCATGTAGCATCATATGCCCATCTAAACCACATTTCTGCAAGAAACATTTGCCACATATTTCGCATGTGTAATTACGCTTTCTCTCTGTGTGTGTCAATAAATGTGTGTGCAAAGATGTTTTTGTTTTATACTCCTTTGTGCAAATCAAACATTGCAAAATGTCTTTTTGAGCCTGAAGTGGTATGTTACGTGACCGTGAGTTTTTGTAAAATAAGTCGGAATGTTTTTGTAATTCCTCATTATTTGGAAGACTTGTATTACAACCAACACATTTATAATTAGATGTAATATGTGTAGCTCTATGTTTCCTTGCCTCGTGGGCTGATGGAAATGTTTTAAAACATTTATAGCATGAGAACTGTAGGTATTTTCTATGGGTACGGACATGTGTTAAGAAACGATCCAACCTTAACTTTTTAACATTACAATCGTTACAACAATATGCATTACAAGACTTATGGTACTTCATAGAATGGCTAATAAGGTCTGTAACAGTAGCGAATTGAGTCTCGCAGTACGAACAGGTCCAGAAGTAGTCCTCCCAGGTCAGTTTTAGTTGCGAGAGTGGTATGGAGTCTAAATCTGATACTTTCTTTGTTTTCCCATTTTTCGTAGTTCCCGTATGGTTTATTAAAGCTTTGTTTTGGGCAGCACTAGCTTCGTTATCGGACTCTGATTTTACAGTAATATTATCTTCGTATTTCTCTTCTAACATTTCATAAACGAATGTTTCGTCACAGTCAGAATTATCGGACTCTTTTTTTATAGGCTGCGTTATAATTACATCTTTTAATACACGTTGAGCTTGTTCCACGGCGACTACAAAGTCAGATGCGTGTGTCAGTGCGTTAATACATAGTAAACAAACAGTCTTGGGCAGAATATTTTCACTAAAATCCAACTGACAGTCGAGTAGTTTCAGTTTGTTTACTATGAAATTTCTTTTTACCTGATCTATTTGTAAGTCTACGAGCTTGTCTTGAGGCTTACAGACAGCGCAGAGACGACAATAAGCATTTTCTGTGCTACCCATGTTGCAAAGTGAAAATAATATATATAATATTTTATAATCTCATCACAACCCGCACAACAACACAAGTCAAAAATTAACACAATACGGCTCATACTAGACCACAGAATCACTGATTAGTATAGTGTACTAGACTAGTGACTAGTCATGGGAATTATTGCTACTTTCAAATCATTTGATGACGTGTTTGGCTTTAGTCACATCAATTTCACATGTGATTGTGATTACGTCATAGACAAAGATAAATGGCATTTAAATCTTAAAATCAAATTTATCAAACGTTACGACCTTTTTGTATTGATTTAATTTTATACCTTTGGCGAGTCTTGCGCTAGCGTAATAGTAATAATTAAGTAGCAGTGGTTTTATAAATTAGTCACAGGTGTGATGATATCATTTTCCACATGCGATTGTGATTTTATTTCATTCCTAGTGCATACGGCCAATACAAACAAATACGTTCTTGTATGGAAATTAAGTGTTGCCTTTGAACAAAACTAAAAGTCGCTAGCTGGTTTCTATAATTCCTCTAGATTAGAAAAAAAACCGTTCCCCTAAAATCCGCTGGAAGTCGCTAATCGGCAAATCTTAAATAACTTCGCATTTAATCACCAAGACATAGCTGATGTCGTGCTGTTCGGCAATATTCAAAGCTAAGGTACACTCAGGTCATGCTGAAGGCTTACAAACCTTCCCTGGTCCTATGAATAATGTCATTTGCTTATTTTTTTAAATCAATTTACTTTTAGCTTTATGTTTTTTAGTTTCTAAATGCTTCTTCAAATCATTCAGTTTTGCAAACATATCTGAGTGGCAATGTTTGTACTTCTCGGATTTTTCCCATTCTTTTCTGTAATTTTGACTGTTTATACCTTATTTTAGCAATCATACAATAAGAAATTATGATATCAACTTTCAAGTATGCAAACAACAACGAAACTTTGATGGACGCAACGAAGTGATTTTATTCTTTGAAAACAAAGTTTGATTTTATTGTTTTCTTTTATTCAGCTCAGACGTGAAAGATAGATACTTCGAGAATCCGAGTCATTTTCTTCGACTTGAAGAACGAACCACGTGGAAGACCGCATACACAGGTTAATAACGCTAAATTGAAGGAGATGAATCCGAGGAAGCCGATACTAGTCAAACTACGCAGGAATTAGTGGCATGCTTTTACGTTACCCTATCTACATTATTCTCATTTACATCAAATCAATAAAAAAAAAAAAAATGGGTACCTCATGATTTGATTGATCTGCAGAAAGAAATGCGTGTTGAAACTTGTGTAGCCTTGTAGAATTGGCACAGAAATGTAGGAATATTGGATCAAATTGTTTACGATAACCGTAAGCGAAAAATGGCTGACCCAAGTCAAACGCCGCACAAGTGTCCTCAAGCAAAGCTTACCAATAAAAAGGTAATGGTAACTGTATCGTGGTCTCTTCATGATGTTGTTCACTGTAGCTTTCTCAGGTCTGGTCAGGCAAATCGAACAATAATGGCGAAACTGGCAGTAAAACAGCCCCTACCCGTGAATCGATTTTTATCATTATTGCTCCATGATAACGTAAGACCTCACACTGCACGAGAACCCGTTGTAACTCTACAGGAGATGCAGTTAGAAACCATACGTCATCGTTCGTACTCGCCAGACTTTGCTCTAACGGACTACAATTTTTTTCGTGATTTGAACAATTTTCTACGTAATAAAAAAAATCTTCCCAGGAGGCAAGTACAAAAGGCATTCACACAGTTTGGCGAATCTAAATCCCCAGAGTTCTTAAATGCGTTTTAAAAGTTCTTTATTAAAAAACGAGTTTCAACTTTTCAATACAAATCGGCAATGTCATCCTTTAACCCCTTTTTTTTCCGTGCGGAAATCCCCTCGGATACCACCTATCGGTGGCATGTCGAACTCGAACCGACTAAAACCGCACGCCGTCTCGGGTACTAATAGCCAGGGAACCAGGTATACCCTAGAAAGGAAGTCCCTGGTGTTCCTTTAACCCCTAATATTTTACTTATTTAGAAAATACTGTTGTAAATTATATGCTAATGCAGTCAAATAACGTCAGATAGCATATCGTGTCAAAGTTTGAACTCAATCAGTGCACATCTTCTTAAGTTTTTAAAGCGTACACAAAATAACTTAACATTTTTAAAAACTTACTTATATAAATTATATATTTATATAGATGATGACGACTCTATTGCCATAAAATCAAAAGCACCTGTGTCAATGGTTTTTTACACAGGCGCTATGGCAACTTACCCCGTTCAACATCCTCGTAGCTTTTGAACGGAGAATGCTACTGCTAATCCTCAGTTGGGCGGTTACGGTACACAAACTCCAGGGCACTACCCTAAAATTCCCAAAGCTAATATTTTTGTTGCGCTAAGTTGCGTAAAGATGGCATAATGATGGTGTTGCCCTTTGTGACTTAGACCCTTACTAATCCAAACAAAGCAACGATTAGACTAATATTAAATATTTAAATTAGAACACTACGAAGGTATGTAGTGCAGGTTGCTAATCCAATCCTCAGCTTTACATGTCTTTTCTTTCCTGTACATTACAGGTTACAATGTCGGCATCTTAAAGTAAAATATAACTCCTAACCGTTAAAGAGTTTTACCTTCCATCATCAGCTTACCTGAATGACTTGAAAGAATACAACTAAAAGTCTAAACACACATATATGGTATTTAAAGAACTATCCTCCAACTCCTAACCATTTAGTTAGGATTTGTATCTTCCGTCACTAGCTCAGCAACATGAGATAATGACTACCAGACTCAAATACTAGAATAGCTTTTGAAAATAAATGAAAGACAATACGTGCCTATAAAATTTGTTATTATTACACCCAATTTGTTTGCGAAATTTTTAATCTTTCCGCCTGTTTTAGGATCAAAAGCATTGCCACTTCATGATAGCCAATTGCAGCTAAGCTAAACAGAGACAGAGGGACGTATCGGGCATCCATCTCAGGCAGCTGCATCCAGTGTTAACTCTATACTTATATCTCTGTGAGAGAGAAGAATGAGATTCGAACGAAAAATGAACGTCAACTTTAGACATTTGACATTTCCACATTTTCCACACAAAAACGTATTTGTATGGGCCGAATGGCCGTATGTTTACGCACCGTATTGTGTTTTGTGCGGGTTGTGATAAGATTATAAAATATTACCTATATTATTCTTTGCAACATGGGTAGCACAGAAAATGCTTATTGTCGTCTCTGCGCTGTCTGTAAGCCTCACGACAAGCTCGTAGACTTACAAATAGATCAGCAAAAAAGAAATTTCACAGTAAACAAACTGAAACTACTCAACTGTCAGTTGGATTTTAGTGAAAATTTTCTACCTAAAACTGTTTGTTTAGTATGTATTAACTCACTTACACACGCAGCTGACTTTGTAGTCGCCGTGGAACAAGCTCAAGTTGTGTTAAGAGATGTAATTTTAACGCAACCTATCAAAAAAGATTCCTATAACTCTGACTGCGAAGGAGCATTCGTTTGTGAAATTTTAGAAGAGAAATGTGAAGATAATATTAATGTAAGATCGGAGTCCATTAATGAAGCTCATATGAAAATAAAATCAGATTTGTGTAACGTAGGTGGTATTAATAAAAAAACAGATAGAACTTCCAAGAACAAAGCTTTAATAAATCAAACAGGAAGTACGAAAAATGGGAAAGAAGAGAAACTATCAGATTTAGACTCCGTACCTCCCTCTCAACGAAAATCAACCTGGGAAGACTACACCTGGACCTGTTCGTACTGCGAGACTCAATTTGCAACTGTTACAGAACTTATAAGCCATTCTATGAAGTACCACAAGTCATGTACTGCATATTGTTGTACTGATTGTAATGTTAAAAGGTTAAGACTTGATCGATTCTTAACACACGTCCGTACCCATAGAAAATACCTACAGCTCTCATGCTATATATGTTTTAAAACATTTCCATCAGCCCACGAGGTAAATAAACATAGAGCTACACATATCACATCTAATTATAAATGTGTTGGTTGTAATACAAGTCTGCCAAGTAATGAGGAATTACAAAAACATTCTAATTTATTTTACAAAAACTCACGGTCACGTAACATACCACTTCAGGCACAAAAAGACATTTTGCAATGTTTGATTTGCACAAAAGAGTATAAAACAAAAACATCTTTGCACACACATTTATTAAAACACACTGACAGAAAACCCAAATATACATGTGAAGTTTGCGGAAAATGTTTCTGGCAGAAAAGTGGTTTAGATGCACATATAATGCTACATGAGGACAAAAGACCATTTCGTTGTGAAATTTGCAAATCATCCTTCAGAAATAAACATCAGTTACGTTATCATGTTGGTGTTCATGATGGTGAAAAACCTTTTTCTTGTAAACAATGCGGAAAATGTTTCCGTCTACAAAAACAATTAACTTCACATAGTATAATCCACACAGACTCGCTCCCTCACATCTGCACATTCTGTAATAAGAGATTTAGATTGAAAGCTTATTTAAATGTACATATTCGTCAACACACCGGAGTCAGGCCATATACATGTGATACCTGTGGAAGAGACTTCACAAATTGGGCAAATTATAACAAGCATTTGAGACGCAGACATAACATGGATATAACAAAGAGAAAATATACTTCAGGTGATCTTTGCCCTGTAGGTAAAACTACAGGCAAAGTTAATTATCCAGAAATGGATAAAATTTTGGAATGGAAAAATAAAATACTATATAAAGAAAAGCCAGTACCTAGGACAGATGAATTTACAATTGTTATGGAAATCAAAAGTAAAGAGACCAATAATAATTGACTTCTAGTTGAGTCTGGTGTTTCCTGCCACAGTGTTAATCATTTAACAGGCGCTTACTGTACCTTTTATTTAATTTTTTATTTAGTTATTTGCTAACCACAAGGGAAATAAAAGTTTGTTGTTATGAATGATATAATATTAAAAATGTGTTTCATTCATGGGGCTATTCCTTTATAAGTAGATGGCAGAACAATTGTAATGCACATTCTATGGTCACAATATCTTAGACATTCCTCTTAGACATTCCTATCTTAGACATTCCTCAAAGAAAAAATGGCTTGGTCCTAGAATACTGCCTTGAAGCATACCCACTTTTAATTTTACCTTACCTTAAAAACCATTTTACTAGAGCAGCATAGTAATTAATTTGGTGGTCAACAAAAGATGACAAAACACTAAGAGAACAGAATAAGTTTTTTTTTTTTTTTTTTTTAAATTAACAATTTATGGCATAATGGTAAATGCAGCATTGCAAAGTTGTAATCCGTTAAATCTAAATGGCGCCAAGTATAGAAACACAATGTATGCTCTTATAGTTAATTATTTCATTAGGTAATTTTTAACGGAGAGCTTTTTATAATTACAACATAATCATAAATGAGTTAATGCGTTCATAAAGGCCATATATTGCGTACTGACTAGCTCTTTGATGTTTTTACAAATTTTATCATAGATTTGTTTGTTTTTATTGTAAGTCTTGCATTATTGTATTGGTCTATATGTGATAATAATGTATAGTATGGTATAAAAAAAAAAATCGCTGTCAGTAGTGAAAAGAGTCCGTCTCAAAAGCTTTACCAAAATCTATAAGCGAATAGTTCAAATAATAGAGACTAACTTTTATAAGCTACTAATGCCAAACATCGTGGTGAAATCTTTTCGTTTAGTATTTTCTTAAAGCTACAATTATTTACACCATTTTCTTTTAAATAAACTAATCTATCATATAAAACAAAATTTTCCATCACTGGTTGTAGATGATTTTGTAACAGAATATAAATGGCTGCTTTTTTAAAGGTTACAGATGATATATTAGCCCACATTGATTTAAGATCTTCTACGTTGAAACTTGGATTTTCCTGGTCTTCGCTTAAAGGTACGGTAGGTGTAAGTGTGAAGCCGCTCTCAATTGAATTTTGGACATACTGGTCGAAATTATTGTCCATAGTTTTAGTTTTGACAGGTTTTCGTCTGTTTCTCTTAAGTTTGTAATTATCTGGAACAAAGTAACTTGTTAGGAAACGAGGCACAAAGCAGCACTAGAATTTCATTTAGAAATATCAATATAACCATAACAGTGTAATATTGAAGTTGTATTTAGAAACATATACGTAAACATATTTACATAAATATTTCTGAATCCATACATATTATAAATAAAATACACCCAAACAGAACAAATGATCGTGATCATCACACAATTATTTGACCTAGGTGAGAATCGAACTCACGTCTGGCCTCAGAGTCAGGATCACTAGCCACTAGACATACAGGCACGTAATTTTTTCTTATCGGTGCATTGGGATTTCGGTATTTACTCTTATCTATTTAGGTTACAAAAGATTCCCTTTAATAAACCAAATCAACTATCCATATTATTAACTCACGTTTAGAAGCATAAACTTGCAGTACTGCTCTTGAGAGTAAATTAAATACTAAATCTTGTAATTTTTCTTCTACGCGTGGCGGTTGGGCAGCTAATCTTAAAAACGGTACATTCATTTTCACATCTCCCTCCCATCTTTCGTAGACGTTCTTCAATGTACTACTTATCGGAAAGTTTTTAAAATGTCCATTAGTTTCAATCATTTTATGATAACAGCATGGCATTATAGCAATCGCTTTTGCCTTTTCCATTTCAAAAAAAATATTAATTGCATCAATGGTCAGGTCTGCGCAAGCATGAAGGCCAGTGATACAAAACTTGTCAAGATTTTGAAACTTTTCTGTTAAAAAAAAATTGATTTTTTCATGCGAATCGCCTTTAATTGTGTGCTTGACATACTTAACGTTCTGTAAAGAATTTTCGTGGTATTTCCGTTGTCTTTTTTTGGCGCCAACGTAATGGTTTTCATTACATTCGATGCCCAGAACTTTGTAGTTAGTTGTTTCAAATAGTAATTGATCCAAATAGCCCTGAAACAAATATTAACAAAGCTTAAAATTACACACGTACCCGTACATTAAACTCAATAGATAAGTATAACCCCAAACGCGTAATTAGCCAAAACTTCCTTTCTTTAGGCCTCTCCTTAGTACAGCATCTGCTCCAGCAGTGGACTATTAAGGCTGTCGACTATTAAAGTCAGAGGTGGCATTTGGTTCTATGTGAAAATATTTGTATTGCATTGTATATACAGGTGTTGCTGTGTGTAACTATAAATAAAAATATTATGAATAAAATGTTTGGAAAAATATCTTACCAAACCCGAGCCAAAGTCTACTATCACATCACAATTATTATTTCCGCATATTTCATTTATCTCTTTAGCCAAATACATTATCTCGTGTTTCTTTTTAATACTTAATGGAACATTGATATTATATTCTACTTCATCTTGGAGGAAATCTTTATGGAATACTTGAAGTTTCTTCAGTTTTGAAAAGAATTTGATCAAATAATCATCGCTTATGGCAGCTAGATCTATGTTGTCATCAAAAACATCGATATCTCCAGCGTTGAGATCTATTTTATCCAAAACATTATGTAAAAGGATTTCAACATTTGATGTGTTGTATAAATATTGATAATCTTCAAAGAATTTAAGGCATTCGGTGAAATATTCTTCACTGGATTCGAAATCTTTTGGTAACGACATTTAAACCTGAAATTAATAGAGAAGCATTATAAAGTACCTACCTATTACTACAGAGTCCAAAATACGAAGATTTAACTATTTGTATTATTTATGCACGAAGAATACAAATCTAATGTATTGTTTTGGACCATGTAGTTAAAGAAATAAGTATACCGTGATGAAAATTAGTTACTAGTGGTTATAAATTTTTCTTTTTTCCCATAACTTTGGTGACCGGTTGACCTATAACACAACAGCCCAGTATAAACAGCCACGGATCCATTTAAGCTTGTTCCGTCTTCTGCTCCATAAGTTTTATCTGAGCTGATATTGGATAGGTACTATTCTATTTTCGCATACCAAAATTTACTAAAATGTTTGGATCTGTCTTGTACAATATGTGTCTCTCTTGAAAACTCTTACCCTTACTTCTAGATTCGTATATTCAGAAGTATCGTTATAACGTACAGAAGTATTACACATTTCAGTTTAGATGCGTAAACGTAACAATACCGCTGGTACTAAATCGACTTGTCAGTTCATTCGTGTACCTATTCAGCAATCTGCGGTGTCGCATTAAAGTTGACAATAATTTTAAACATGCAAACGGTGACTACCGTCGTCCACGCGTCTCTCAGTCCGAGACTCTTCAACTCGACAGCCACAAAAGCTTTGCATAGGTCAAAATTATATTTCGGACATCAGACACACACAACGCCATTCAGTTTCAAACTAATCAGAGCTTGTACTATAAAAGCTAGATTGACTGATAGAATACTTATACCTATAGCTTTTTTTTTGTAAATATGTACACACATATAAAACACCCAAACTCTGAAACAAATATATGTAAATCATACAAACATTTGGTCCGACCCGGGAATCGAACCTGAGTACACAGTACAACAGTCGCGTACGCTTCAACTGCAACACCGAGGCAGTCCAACATTTCGAAACATGGGTCTCCCATGGTTAAAATAATTCATTACACACGGCTTGCAAAAATAAAAACAAACTCGATTAGAAAATAACATTTATTAACAACGGACTCAGTAATAAATAAAATGCTTTTGCGTTGCTGTTAGACGCCTTTGCTTGCTCTGTATTCTCAACGAGCTAACGAACTTGCACTGTCACTAAATTGCCGTTAATTGTTGTTTGATAATTCTGTAGGTCAATGCTTCAAATTCATTTCCAAGATACAATTTATAAGCCTCCAGTTCAGTTCAACGTCGAGGAACAAAGGAAGACAGTAGTATGTACCAGAAGAACAATTTGTTTAAGACGTATGAGAAGACACTTTAGGTCTCAGTCGAGACTCAGAATTTCCTCTGACCTAAATTCCTGAAGCATTTAAAATTACCATGAAACTCTTCAAAATATCCATATATATTGTTTTAACTTGAACTTCCTACAGTTCATTTTATAGATAAAATGCTAGTTTTATCTTTTACTATTCCAAAGGCTTGCCAGCAGCCTTTTCAACCAACTAATTTCTACAAGCAGGCGTCTAGTTATTGCTGTGGACCACTAACAGTGTCCCAATTCTCATTGCCCTCTTTCAGATCTTTCGATCCTTCTCCAATTACGCATTTGGCAGACCATGAATTAACTCCTAAGTACTTATTGCACACTTCAAGGAGATCATCCTTATTGACTGCTAAAATTCTTTCCCGTTGAGTTTTCCAGATATCATATGACAATCCGTACAAGAATAAATCAACGCCTTTCATATATTCAGCAACAGGTTGATCCATTTGTTGCAGAATTGAAAGTTTTGCTTCAAATAGATTCTGTTCATCAATTAAATCAGTGTTCTTTAACATCCAGTTCGTTGTATCGTCGAAAACATCCAGTGTAACCTTTGAATTGGGATCTCTGTACGAGTAATAGTTAAATATTCCATCTAAAGTTAACATGGCTCCACCGCCGTAAGCGCCATTTTGTTCCCTGACAATTGGATGTAAAAACTTCGATGTTAAGAATCTAGACAGCACCCTCAATTTAGGGTAGTCTGGATCAGTATAAGGTACTGTCGGAATGGCTTTCGCGCAGAAATTGACTGGAATATTCATTAAAATGTGCATACCCCGATTTTCTTTTTGCATATTCTTGGAGTCAGTCCAATTGATTCTATTCATGTCTTTGTGTTCGACACCCTTGCACAATTTCTTGCAGAAATCATCAATATACTTTTGAGCATCCACATTGGTATTACAATAGTGGAAAGCTGCTCTCAAATTTGTGCCTTTTAAAATCTTTTGGCCTATATTTTCAATTTTTGATTGTATTTGTTCAATGGATTGATTCTTCTGAATGTCCTGCATGTTTATTATGTGATGTAAACCTATAAGGTTCTCTTTACATTCATCTACAGAAGAGATTAATGATCTAGCTGCCTGCATAGCATAAGTATGACCACTGTCGATAATCCCATTGCTTAAAGATGAGCAATAATTGGTGAGTAACATCTGCATTCGTTCACTGTTGCTGAAATTTGGAATACTGAAAATTTCTGTCCAAATGTCCATCATTTTAGGAAGATTTTCATCTAGGCAATGGCTACTGATGACGATGCCCTGTTCATATTGGCCACTCTGATCAATATGCTCCGTAATATGGGTAAGGAAGCCCAGGCCTGATGTAGTTTTGCTCACATACTTATCAAAGTCCCGATAATTATAAGACTTGGTGTCAAACTTGGTGATTACATAGTTAAAGTATGGTAATAGAAGTCTTTCTGGCTGAGATAAATTATCAGTCCCTAACACACCCTTTAAATATGTAACACCATTAGTATTGGCTTCACACAGTTGTAGAGGAATAGTGGCAGCAACTGTATGTTTCAATGGTGGAGCTGTCTTATTTAGTGTAATCTCCTCAATTTTTAAACAAGGTAACACATCCAAATTTTGAGTTTCTTTCTGTGCTTTAGACAGTGCAAGCCCTTCTTTGTAAATCCCTAATTTCTGTTCTTCACTAAGGGCTTCAACTTTAGCTTGAAGTGCCCTCGCCTCAGCTGCAGTAAAAGCCTCATCAAATTTGTGGTCAGGTTCCATTGTCATTACTAATTTGTGTTTGTTCTGAATAAAATAATCTTCAATAACTTTCTTTACGAAACTCGGATTCATTAAATCTACTTTCAATTGGTTCAATAAATTATTCACTTTTAAAGCCTTTAACACTGGACCATTATGGTTCCAAATTGGCATAAGATTGAATATAAGATTCAGTCCAAATTTTGGGGATTGATGTTTTATTGACAGTTCAAAACCGTGCAGTACACTCTCAATATGATCTTTATCAAAACCGTCTTTATGAATTTTCTCTAAAGTTTCATTAACAATAGATTCTACCATGTCAAACTTTGATGCCTCAACATCTCTCAAACCAACAACAAATAATGTATCTCTTATTTGATTATCATAACCCGTCAATGAATTATAGCCTCCTGATATATTTTTCTCAATCAAACTTTTATAAAACGCAGAATTCGGACCGATAATCATTAATTCGGCGAGAGCCATGATCATGAAAGTCTCATAAATTTTTGTAATATCAGACATTACGTAACCAATAGCAATTTGATTTTGTTTTTCAATTGGCACTCCATATTGATCTACTCTGCATGATATGTTTGCACGTTTTGGATCTGTCCATCTCGGCTGTGGTTGGACAATACTGTGTTTTGGATCCAAGTATTCATACTTGTTTAAGTAAGCCTCATTCAAAAACTTCAAATTAGCATCTAAAGGAAAGTTGCCATAAGAATAAATTCTGGAATTACTGGGGTGGTAGTAAGTTGAATGGAATTTTTTTAAATGGTCATGTGAGAGTTCTGGTATGTGTAACGGATCTCCTCCAGAGACATAACCGTAAGTTCCAGTTGGTAAAATGGTATTGATAAATCTTTGACCAAACAATGAGCTTGTTTCAGAAAATGCACCCTTCATTTCATTGTAGACAACTCCTTTCAACATCAGAGCTGACTTAAGGTCTTCAATATTCGAGTGTTCTAATCTCCAGCCTTCTTGTAAAAAATCTAAGCGAGAAAGATTAGGCTTAAATACAGCATCAAGGTATACTTTTTGGAGATTTCTGTAATCAACCTCATTTTGTGATGAAAATGGGTAGAAAGTATAATCTGGGCCTGTTAAAGCATTCATGAAAGTCGCTAAAGAACGATTCAACATTTTGAAAAATGGATCTCTCACTGGATATTTTTCTGATCCACATAAAACTGTATGTTCCAGTATATGAGGGGTTCCCATAGAATCTAAGGGTGTTGTTCGGAAACCTACAGAAAATACATTATTGGCATCGTCTCTATCTAAGTGTAGATACTCTGTTTTAGTCTTCTCATGCACTAAAAAGTATGCTGTCATATTGTATTCTTTAATTTGTTCCACTTCTGCGCAAAGGAAGCCATGGATGGTTTTGCCCGGTTGGATGAGTTTCGATAAATTTTCTTTCTTTTTTAAAATGGTGCTGCTGTACTTCTGATTTGACGAGTGACGGTAGTGTAGACTAGCCCTCGCACAGCTATGTAATCTCGAATACATCTTTTGCCAGTACTTTTCACTTTCCAATTAATCTGCAATTTATATACATCACTCACTATTTTGAAAGTAATAAGAACGTACATCTAGATAAGAGTAAATGTAGAAAAAAATCTTGTAAGACTGCAAGGTAAACTCGCGTGAGGAAATCGAGGAAATCTCTGTCGGTAAAAATGATAAAACAAATGAAAAATGATGCAATGCAATACTTACAATTTTTAACAACTCTGTGAAGAATAATGTACTTTGATAATTCAGAACACTCAGTAAATATATTTAAAATGTTCCAGTGATTCCAATTTTATAATATACCTGACATTATTTTAAATTATAATACCGACAGTCAGCAATCATCAGCTTAACCTCTACTGCCATTTGATCACAGTTTGACGTTACTTTGGCTACATTGCTAGATTGAAAATTTTTGCTTAGTTTTCAAATATTGAGTTAAGATAAAAATTAACTACTTAATTGCAGTATCAAATTAGACACGTAAGTGAGATTGCCCCAGAGGAAATTTTTCGTTAGATAAATGATATCACGCTAAGTCACTCGACAAGAATTTATTAACTAAAAATTACATGTAGGTGCAACCATAACGTCAAATCTTATTTTGACGCAAAGATTTGACGTTTCGTCCTTTTATAAACACGTGTTTACGTGTGGAACAAATGCGAGTTCCATTTTATTTTATAAGTGTAATAAAATAGCTCAAAATGAATTTATATAACTTCAAGAAGATCGCTGTAGTCCCTACAGCTAAGGTAATTATTCTAAATATTTCTTACTGAAGTAAATTACGAGAAGTTACCTACAAAGACCCAATATAACCTATATTTCTAGGATTTCTAAGTATAATTTTTATTTCTAGGACTTCATAGATATAATATTGTCGAAAACACAACGTAAAACACCTACGGTTGTACACAAACACTACAAAATATCAAGAATACGTGGGTTTTACATAAGAAAAGTTAAATTCACGCAACAGAACTTCCACGACCGCCTGTCAAGGATTATACAAGTAAGTAATTACTGTATTTATAACTAACTATAGAACTTTCGAACTATAGAAATTTTGTTAAAAACAGAATATAATGGTAGTAATTATTCTTTAAAGTATTAAATGGATGCATTTAGTTGTAAAAAGCGTAAAGCGCTAAGTGTGAGTCAATGGCTGCTTTAGAGGACATATTAGGTTTTTTTTAATTACTATGCCAAAATAGCTCACGTCACTTGGTAAGTGTATCCCATACTACTTAGTCTGGGATCCACTGGTATGACACCACCAATTGTATCATTAATCCTTCACAGTATAACCACCCTCCCTAAGGTCTGGTCTGTGAATCCCCACTAATTCAATTAGATATGTTATTGTGTTTTTTTTCTGTTTTATATTTTGCTTTGATTTGAACTTTGTCATTAGTAACTTTGTAATATCTGATGAGTTGCACATATTGTGCAATATGTTTACAGAATTAACTGTTTGCCTTATTCCTGGTTTATATTAGAATAAAAATACATTTGATTATTTGAACTTCAATTTTAATAAATAAAGGTACTGTTTTATTCCAAGTACAATAAGATGTACTTGTATTAAATAACACTTGCATATAACATTGTAAGTGTGTATATAATTTAGAAAGAGACAGTATGTGACTGCAGCCCATAAGGATTCGGGTTCAAGAATTTTTATAGAGTTTTTCTGAGAGGTTAACTAAATTACTGGCTCAGCACGAAACATTCAATGGCGAAAATTCCATGTAATCTGTGGTAGGGTTTGACATAAATATTGCAAAAATATTTATTTGCATATTTTTCTTCTCAAAAACTATGCGCGTTGCGTGTGTGCTTATAATTATATTATGATGTCAATGGAAAGTCGTAACAAGTTACTCCTTATTAGACAGCTACCTAGTAGTAAAATATTATCAAAATCGGTCCAGCCATTTTGAAGATTCAGGTAATCTATAACTGACAGATAGACAAAAAATATTTCAACTGGTTTTTAGGCATAAGTATCGTGCAAATAGCCATGTGACCATAAAAAACCCTATTACTTTTATTTATGTAGATAAATAACACAGACACAAAACAAATGATCTTGCTCATCACACAGAATACATTCTGGTTAGGCCATGACTTTTGACTATGATGATGATTAAAACAAGCAAGCAAACAGTCCATAAGGAACAACTATTTCTGTGTTGTTATAAATTAATACTACATTACTGTCAACAATCAAGTATATGTTAAAGACAAAATATATTTTTATGTTTGTTGCTTTTAGGAATTCCCAAAACTAGATGATGTGCATCCGTTCTATGCGGATCTTATGAACGTGTTGTACGACAAGGACCACTACAAACTAGGTCTTGGGCAGCTGAACACAGCCAGACATCTCATTGACACGTAAGTTGGATTTGATATCAACTACTGCTCTATTTAGTCCAGAAAAGAGCCAAGTTTATAGTCACTACTCAATCATTGTAGCTGTCACTTGCCACTTTAAAAATTTTTTTAGATAGAAAACAAAACTAAAAAATTGAAAATAAATTTTAATTAATTTGAAAAAAAAGCGTTGGGTGCCTGTTGTCAATAGTAAAAAGCGCCCACCCAGTTTTTTATATAAAGCGTGGTTTTTTTAGTTTTTTAAAACTATGTCCTCCATATATCTACAAAGTTTGAACGAATTCTGACCGTTTAAAGGCAGTCAAAATCACGCACAAAGGAGTCGGTTACAAACAAACATACAAGTGAAGCTAATGTGATAACATTTTAGTGCATCATGGCTGAACTAAAGTATATATAACTAAAGTAACATAGAAGGAAGAATTGATGAAGTTCCAACTAAATCAATTCTTTCCTCTATGTACAGTCAGTTCTTCTCTGGAATGCGCTCCCAGTTAAATCAGGATGTCCACTAATCTGTTTGTAATATTAAAAAAATATATATTTTAAGTAATGTAATTCTATGTTGCATACAAATGAATAAACTAACTGGTTCGGCACCACAAATTCTAACAAAACCAATAATCTCGGGCGCCAGGTGCCACGCCATCTCTCCGAGCCTTACTGAAACGTCAGAAACTTCAACTGTCAAAATAAAAACACGATAATTAACTTTCCTGTAATGGTGCGAAATGCACCGTTACAGTATTTTGATATTTATGTATTTTATAAATGTGTATGTTCATGTATCATATGTGTATACTTGGGACTTCTATGTATATATGTAGTAATGAATATAGTATCTTAAATTAATAAATTTAATATAAATAAAGTCAAATTCTCTGTTTCCTCATGCACCTACCGCATCATCACTGGCAGAGAATGCCTCGGGCATTAAGTCCTCCTGTGTACAACTTTGCGCATTAAGTTAAATAAATAAAAATAAAAAAGTATGAAATTTAAGGAAAATGCTATAATTTTTCCAATTATGTTTTATTATTTTACAGAGTGGCAAAGGATTATGTGCGTCTATTAAAATACGGTGACTCTTTATATCGATGCAAGCAGTTGAAGCGAGCGGCTCTCGGCCGCATGGCCACCATCATGAAACGTCAAGCGGCCAACCTTACTTATCTAGAACAGGTATGAAATCTTTCCGTTCTAAGCAATATGCTTTGGTATATATTGTCATCAAGTACTATTGTTGTAATTTAATTTTTATCTGAATATGTTGTGAAACATTTAGTTTTTAGTGAATTAATTAAAAAAGGCTATTTTTTAAACTGAGCAAAAGTCCGTGTGGTGACGGATTAAGAATATGGAGTGTCACCACCACTATTCATCCCGTGGGTGTCGTAAGAGACGACTAAGAGTGCAAACTACGCAGTACAACAGCACTGCAAAGAGAAAGAAAAGTTGAAACAAACCCTATACCAACCCGTCTGGCCAGCGTGGTATAGTAGGCCAAAACCTCCTTTCTAAGGAGAGGCTTATGTCCAGCAGTGGACTGTTAAAAGCTGTTGATGATGATGATGATGATGTTGTGCAAAAGTACTAAATATTCTATGTAGAAGCGCATGACAAAACTTACTTCAATAATTGTACTATTACTATTTGATTGACCAATGAACCAGGTCGGACTTATATTAGCTTATTACTTATATTGCCTAGCAACTAAAGTAGCTATCCTCTTAAATAGGATGTTCACCAAGTAATACTACTAAGTCCTTGGTCAACCAAATTTGAAGTTAACTGTGTTAGTCATAATAACTATACTCTATTATCAGGTCCGTCAACATTTGTCGCGTCTGCCGTCCATCGATCCGTACACACGTACCATCATCATCTGCGGCTTCCCTAATGTTGGCAAATCCAGTTTTATCAACAAGGTGAGTTTATTTTTCACGCAATTTTGATCGAAATAAGACCAATGATTTAGCATGTATATATTAATGTAGCTGCCTGACAATACTGCAAATAGACCTAGAGATGATTTGATCAAGTTGCAGCAAGATGGCGGAAGTTGGTGGGACTTTTCAGTGGTTATAAGAGCCATTTGCTGTGTTTCTGTATTTTTATATAATATTTACGTCTTTCACAGATCACAAGAGCTGATGTAGAAGTGCAGCCTTATGCGTTCACTACGAAGAGTCTGTACGTTGGACACACCGACTACAAGTACTTGAGGTGGCAGGTGTGTATATTAATAATAACTAGACAGTCTACCGTGGGAGAGCCATGCTTCGGCACTAATGGGCCGGCTCGACTGGAGTGATATCACGGCCTCACAGAAACCAGTGTTAAGCAATTCTTTTGTTGCCTTTCACTGAGTGACTGAGGTTACCGAAGCCCAAACCCCCCCTCCCGCTGACTAGAGCGGGAGGGACTGCAAGGGCAGCAACGCATTTGTGTCTTTTGAGTTGCAGGTGTTCATGGGCGGCTGTAGTTGCTTACCATCAGGTGACCCGTCTGTTCGTTTGCACCCTTATGCCATAAAAAAAGCACCTGTAATTTTATTGAACTGTTACTATAAAAATTGAGAAACTAATAATGCAGAATGGTGTTGACGAGTAAAGGAATGTTAGTGTTATTTAAAATTTACACATGTGTAAACATATAATAAAATACTTATTGTACTTACACACACATGTAACACTGATCAGGTATTTCAGTTAGCCGTGTATACGTATAGCCCTATAGATAGTGTTATACGAAACTTGGACAATGTCAAACACATCGCGGAAGAGCTATGCTTGGCAGCACATGTTGGCCAGATTCGAGCAGGTGATACCATGGACTCCCAATAAAACCAGCTTTTCACCGAGTGAGTAGGGTTACCAGAGCTCAAACCCTCGCCTACCCTTATTTGGGAGACTGAAAGGGCGGCAACTACTGACTCTTGACTGACTGTTGCAGGTGTCCATAGGCCGTGGTGGTCACTTGCCATTAGATGACTTGTTTCTCTCTCTCTTTGCATTTAAGGGGAACGTACCCATATTACGTGATCTTTAAAATACCACGCGGGGGTAGAGCTTAGGTTTTCGTCACGTCGTCAATATCCTCTAGGGTAGTCTCGTGCTTTTTCGAGTTATATTCAAATATACCGCGCAGCGTTTAGCGTTTCTTAAACTCCCAGATGTCAACACTGATGTACATATACCTGTACTGCAGTGAGGTTATTAACTTTCTGACATTTAAAACCATATTTATGAATTATTACGTGATAACTAGAGGCTAACCTCCTTTCTAAGGAGAGGCCTATGTCCAGCAGTGGACTATTATAGGCTGTTGATGTGATGATGTGTGATGGCGGAAGGAGGGGGTCACTGAGGGGGGTGATAAAAAATGTGTCACACAGTATGGGTACATTCCCTTATACTGTTATGATTTAAAGATTAAAAAAATAGATCATAGATATTGTTCCTAATTATAACTGTTCCCTGTGTACAGGTAATCGACACCCCAGGTATCCTGGACCACCCTCTAGAGGAGCGCAACGTGATAGAGATGCAGGCTGTCACCGCCCTGGCTCATCTGCGGGCTGCAGTACTCTACTTTGTGGACCCATCGGAGCAGTGCGGACACAGTATTGAAGAACAGGTATCTACTATTTATAAAATATACTTTCGGATTAATTGGTTTAGATTCGTTTATAGTCAGTAGTGTGTCTTTCTACCTTTTCCCTAAATTCATTAGGGGTTGTAATGAGTTTTCATCTACCTTTTTGATCAATCAACATCTTTTTTCACGCACTTCTTTATTTCATTGTGAAAAGGTATTGATTTTTTGACGTCAACCTTCCTTGGGAATGGAATGTTTGGTAGTCATAAAAAAAAATGCATTTTATACATTATAAGCAAGCTGTGTAATTGGTAGTTAGTAATCCATACTAATATTTTAAATGCGAAAGTGTGTCTATCTGTCTGTTACCTCTTCAACCGCTAAACCGATTTAGAAAAATTTGGTACAGAGATAGTTTGAGTCCTGGAAAAGGACATGGATAGTTATTATTCCAGAAATCAGTTTAAGTTTGTATGGGGAATGAATAACCGCTGAACCGATTCACAGAAAACCAGTGTTTAAGCAATTCTTTCGTTGTTCTTGCACCCCCTCCCCCTCCTGATGTGACCTGTGACCTTTGAGTTGCACATACACCATTATGCGAGAGCATAGGGAGATAATTTAGAGAATTTCCCCTCTAAATAACAACGAAAAAGCTAAAACATCTGTTTTTTATTTTTTTTTATTTATTCATTTCTCATCGAGTAACAAAACTCAGTGTCTCATGACTTAGTTGATTCCAGATACAAAACAGTTGCACTCCGGGAGTGCCGACAGAAGTGAAAACTTGAACTTTTGTTTTTTTTTAATTAGAACATCCTTTTTTTTTCGATTCGAAAAGTTCCTAAATGAATATATATCTATGTTGTACGTATACACACAATAAATGTTTATATTAGATATAGTTATATTATCAATGTATTTCAACCCAAACTCAACTCTCATGTAAACGGGGCCCATATATGTAGGTACTTATACACAGAGGTGTCCGTAACGGTACCAATGTAATGGTTTTTTCCCATCTTAAAAAATACATTCTTATGTTTGTTGTTTAAAAATGCCTAACGTGCCGAAAGAAGTTTTCATTTTAAAAACCTTATCAAAATCGAACCAGTCATTAATACCTTTGAGTTTTAATATCCCAAATTAATAACAGAAAATGTGTGTTTCAGATATCACTATTTCAGAGTATTAAACCCCTGTTCAGCAACAAGCCTCTCATAGTAGTGCTCAACAAGATGGATGTGGTGAAGCCCGAGGACCTGGCCCCTGCCAAGAAGCAGCTCATCGAGAACCTAATGGAGATTTGTTCTAAAGGAAATCTTGTCAAGTAAGTTATAAAGTGCATTTATAAACATCTAACAGGGTCTTATCAGAAGGTGTGTTAGCAGATTCATATATTTGAACATAGCACGAATTTTTTTTTTTAGACAAATCACGCATTAGAAATATATCTTGTATCGCGGGGGACTTTACAAATATATATTAAACGAACACAAAAACACCCAGCCTCAGAACAACAATTTGTGGATCACACAAAGTGTCGTCCCATGTGGGGTTTGAACTCATAACACTCAGCGTAGTAGAGGTGACCGCTTAAACCACTACGCCATCCATACAGTCACAGCTTATACAGCAATGATCATAACACTTGTCTAGTCCGTGTGGTGACGGTTTAAGAATACAAATTGTCACCACCCCAATTCATCCCGTGGGTGTCGTAAGAGCCGACTAAGGGAGCAAACTAAGCAGGACAACAGCACTGCAAAGTGAAGGAAAACTTGAAACAAACCCTATACCAACCCGTCTGGCCAGCGTGGTATAGTAGACCAAAACCTCCTTTCTAAGGAGAGGCCTATGTCCAGCAGTGGACTAGTATAGGCTGTTGATGATGATGACACCATGACACCTAACATAACAATTATCATTGTTTATTTTTCTAATTTTCAGCGCGGACGCGAACTCGGATCTGTCGGTAGTGCCTGTCATGCGTATGTCTACCATAACAGAGGAGGGCGTACAGGAGGTTAAAATAGAAGCCTGCGAAAGGCTGTTGTCGCACAGAGTTACAGAGAAGATGAGGACCAAAAAGGTATGTGAGAACTAGGGCTAACCACAGAAACTAATTTTAAAGGACTTGTATAGTAGTGATGTGCCGAGTCGCTGTTTTGGTGGATCGAATCGACTCGAGTCGGTTTATACGGTATTCGACTCGATTCCGCGATTCGAGCCCAGTACTCGAGTTCTATGTTTGGTATTCAAACGTTAACTCTGGTCCAGGACTCGAGTCTAAAAATTCGAGTCCAGAACTCTAGTCTGGAAATTCGATCTAGAATTTGAGTCTAGAAATTCGGGTCCAGAACTCTTCTCCCCTGGGATAGGGCCTGATTAGGCATGGTGTCAATTCGGGGAGGACCTGAAATAACATGGTCCGGGTCCTCCCCAGAGTAGGACACCTGAGGCCGGCCGTCGGGGTGGTTTTTAGTGGAATCACCACATACTCCTGGCTCATAGTCCCCGAGGAGTAGGAGATCCGAAGGGATTTTCCACCCCAACAACAAAAAAAAAGGCGTCACATCATTCCTTATGTAAACAGATATCGAGTACGAGCGAGTCAACCTAACTCGTATGCTAGATTCGAGTCACATCGAATCGATAAACAGAATCGAGTCAGCGAGTACAAATTCGATTCTTCCTGACTCGAGTGCCGGAATCGAGTCCGGCGTACTCGAATCAAAATAAATTGGTATTCCAATAAGCGAGTCTAAAGCAGGAATCGAGTCTGACTCGAGTCAAGCCCTACTCGGCACATCGCTATTGTATAGTTATAACACATTAGCCATTTTTTCTAGTTTATGGCATTAACCATCGTTTATGGTCGCTGCTATACACTATAGGGTTGAAGTGTGATCTTTAATAGCACATAACCTTCCGAAATAATTAAGCTATTAAATGCTAAAAGTTTTTTCAGATGTGACTATGACTTGTGAGTGTCAAGACAAGGCTGGTCTGTTCTAACTATTACCCAGGGCCATTGCTAACTTCTGCGATACACATATCACTGACCCATTTGCATTTCTTGTTTTTTTTTGTGTACACCACTGAAATTAGGACTTATCTTTGCAAGCCACATACAATCTGGTACCGCTAACTAGCTGGATCTGCATCACTTCAAAATCTCAGTACAGTAGCAGTGAAAGGAATGCTCATCTATTAAGTCTTCTTCCATTCACATTGTACACACCAATCTGCTGCTCTCTGTCTGTCTTGAGCTGTGTGACCAGACTAAGTAGGCTTTGGTAGAAAATTGCAGATAGTCCATGATGTTCAGCTGCTCAAATATCCTCACACAGCCATCTGATCTAAACTAGGCAGAGCCTGTACTAAGGTAATCGGACTGCTGATAAACATACTTGAATACAAACAAATTATCACACAATTATTTGTCCTCAGTAGGTATCAAACCCACGACGCCCGGCTTAGCAGTTAGGGTCCCTAACCACCAGGCCAGTCAATCAATAATATTACTTGTGTTTTTTTATCAGGTGGATGGCATACTAAACAGGTTACATGTAGCAGTCCCCACTCCTCGTGACTCCAAGGCTCGCCCCGCCGTCATACCTCCCTCCGTCGCGCTCAAGAAACAACAGCAGGCCGAGAAGCTGTCTAGGAAACGGAAGTTGGAGAGGGAGATTGAGATTGAAGAGGGAGACGACTATGTACTTGGTGAGAGACCCTATAACTGTTCATGGAAGAAGCAGCTGTCCATAATAGGGTTGATGACTGTCCCATTAAATCAGTATATTTTTGTATGTAATACTATTCCATGACCTCATACCTATAGTCCCATCGCGTTAAGAAAATACTGACGCGTCGATCAAACCCCGCCCCCTGACCAATCAGGTTCCAAGAAATTATCGTTTTGTACGAAAGTTAAATTTAACTACAACTTGCTAGTTACTTTATCACTGTCCGTGTAACATATAACACAATCAGTTAATACATCCTCTTAATATTTATTTTTCAATTACCCATCGACACCTGAACATGGTCCTTCGAGCCGGATCTATTTCGAGAGACCTACTAGTGCTGTAGCTTATATGTTCCATTCAGCCTACACCTACCTAGCTCATGTAGTATATACACAATTTGCCTATTTATCATTTGTTTACAACAATAGATTTTCCCCTATTCCTTGCATGAGACTTTCTTATATCTGTTAAAATGTGTTATATCTTTATATATATAATTCTTCTGTGAGTGTGTATGTCACTGAACTTCTCTCAAACGACTGGACCGATTTTGATGAATTTTTTTGTGTGTGTTCAAGGGGATCTGGGAATGGTTTAGATTCACAATTTTGTCCGCTGGACAATGTTTTTTTAATTAATTTTTAATTTATTAGTAGTTGTTGATTTTGGAATGTTTTACATTGGATCAGACAGACGGCGCTACCATCGCAGTGTCAAATTTGACAGGACAACGTCTGTCGGGTTCGCTAGTAATAAGTAAAATGAGTGTCTATTCGTGTCGGATTAAGATAACAGTGTCTCCACCCTTATTCATCCCATGGGTGTCGTAACTCTTACGTCCAGCAGTAGACTATTAATAGTCCACTACTGGACATAGGACTCTTCTTACAAAGGAAGTTTTGGCTTACTATACCATGCTGGCCAGGCGGGTTGGTGTAAGGTTTGTGTCAAGTTTTCCTTCTCTTACCTCCAGCAGTGGACTATTAAAGGCTGTTGATGATGATGGCTCATCCACGGTACTGTACAATATGATCACTGGTGATTGACCAAGCCGTTAAGTAGTCGTACGTTTATCTTGTCATATTGTCAAGACTATTAAAGGCTGTTGATGTGATGTGTCTAAAACGCCACTAAGACACCCCAAGGATATACAGAGCGTGGGTAGATATTGTATGTGCTACGATCTGACAGATTAACCTACAGCATTTTTTTTTGTCCTATTCTAGACCTCCAGAAGAACTACTCAGATATCCCAGAAGAGGAGAGACACGACCCCATACCTGAGTTCTGGGAGGGACACAACATCGCTGATTATATTGATCCAGAGATATTTGATGTAAGTTATAAAATAATTATAAATATTATTGATTATAGAAGTGAATTTAGGAACTTAAGAATTATATTACACATAAAGTGTGTATTTTTCGTTGGTGGGTATCTCCACCTTAAACCCCTCTAAGAATTCGACCCATAACAATCCTGGAGAGAGTGTGTACTTTGTCAACCTACAGTAATAGACTGTCCAATCAAATTAATTTTTCAATATTTAACTTCGAAATGATGCTGTGGAACACTTGTTTACAATTGAGAATACCTCCAATTGAGAATACCTACCTGAATATAATGTTGAAAATTAGCTTTTTGCTCATCTATAATCAAAATTTTATAAATTTATATAAAATTTTGATTATAGATGAGCAAAAAGCTAATTCTCAACATTATATATACATAAAAGTTTATACAATGACAGTTCAACTTATACTGGAAGTCAATAGTGATGTATGTTTATATAATAATTATATATATTGAAAAGTTAATGAGATCGACCAACACACTAAATACATAGTATTTTTTTTTTTACTTTCTTATATAAGTATAAAATTGGAGGAATATAATACATTTCATTTATTTCCCATGAAATGTTCATTTACAGAAACTAGCGGAACTGGAGAAGGAGGAAGAACTCCGCGAAGCAGGAGGCATGTACGCTGTGCCCAAGATCGAGCTAGACGACACCATGAAGGAGATCAGGGAACTGGCGCGGCAGATTCGGTGAGTTTACATGTCCATGTAATACGGAGAAGTTATTCAATAGACCGCCTCTATCTGGTACAGTTTTTTAAGGATGCATTTCATCATCACATCAACAACCTGTAATAGTCTACTGCTGGACATAGGCCTCTCCTTAGAAAGGAGGTTTTGGCCTACTATACCACGCTGGCCAGACAGGTTGGTATAGGGTTTGTTTCAAGTTTCCCTTCTTTTTGCAGTGCTATTGTATTGCGTAGTTTGCTTTCTTAGTCGGCTCTTACGATGACATGACTTAAATCACAAATTAAATTAAAAAGTGAATTAATGTTCGTATGATCGTCATCGTAAATATCGTACAAATAACAACACTGTGGTAACCAATTTAGGAATAAATAGATGTAATAATATTCATTTCCTCACACACGGCCTTCTGATCCCAAGCTAGCCAGAGCCTGTACTATGGTGACCAGACTGCTGATAAACATACTTACATATTTCTAAATACATACATATACCTCAGCCTATGCTTGTCCACTGCTGGACATAGACCTCTCCCAATGATTTCCAGCGGGGACGGTTGATTGCGGCCTGCATCCAACGGTTTCCGGCAACCTTTACCAGGTCGTCCGTCCATCGGGTAGGCGGTCGTCCCACACTGCGCTTTCCAGTACGTGGTCTCCATTGGAGAACCTTGCTGCCCCATCGGCCGTCAGTTCTCCTTGCTATGTGCCCTGCCCATTGCCACTTTGCCACAAATACATACATATTAAAGATAAATTACACCCAGACATAATAATTGATGATGCTCATCACACAATTATTTGTCCTAGGTGGGAATCGAACCCACGACTTCTGCCATAGCAGTCAGGGCGTCACCAACAGGCCCATCAAATAGTAACAAGTAACAATAGTATAGCAGTCAGAATCGTTCCGACTAGACCAGCGGGCCAGTCGAAATATCTAATGTTTCAATGTCTATGTAATATCGCGTTGCAGCAACAAGAAGGCGATCCTGAAGGACGAGTCTCGGCTGGTGAAGCAGTCCACGAAGCCCGTCATGCCCCGCAACAGCCGCGCCCGCGCCAAGGACCGCTCCACCACCAAGCTGCGGGAGGAGATGGAGAAACTTGGTGAGGGGACTGCACCTAACTTTGTTTTAGTTTTTTATATGGAGGGGGCAGACGAGCAGACGGGTCACCTGATGGAAAGTGCCACCCATGAACGTCTGCAACTTAACAGGCACAAACGCGTAGCCGGCCTTTTAGAAAGGAGTACGCTCTTTTCTTGTAGGTTTGAAGGTATCGGTCCGGAAAATACCGCAGACGATAACCCGTTTTAGTTATAACTAGCTGAGACCCGCGGTGTTACCCGCGTTTGTTGTTATAACCGCGGGCAACGCCGCGGGGCGAAGCTAGTCTAAAAAAAGTAGCCTAAGTTACTCCTTACGTCATCAGCTATCTGCCAGTGAGAGTCCCGTCGAAATCGGTCCAGCCGTTCCAGAGATTAACCGGAACAGACAAACAAAAATTGTAAAAAATGTTATTTTGTCATATGTACCGTGTAAACATACATATGCATTTAGTAAAAAGCGGTTATTTTAATATTACAAACAGACACTCCAATTTTATTTATTTGTATAGATTTGTACTTCTATTGATCACTCCAACAATAGACACAACAAAAGTATAGAATTATAAAATTTCTTGCCTCGTATAAGTATCGTTCGCCTGTTAAAAATAATTAATAAAATATCTAATTTATTTCAAAAGAGACATTCATACAAACATGATTCCAAAGTATTCCTTTTTGGTAAGTTCTTTAAAGTTGTGGTTTTGGTAGATTAATCTCAAACAGGTTTTAGTCGGTTGTTTAGTTAAAAAGAGTGGAGGAACATGTGTTATATCCCTCCGACACAGAGGGAGGTTTGTCCTACCAGGCGAGGTATTCAGGGATAGCGGGAGTAACTCAACAATATATATATAAAGTTTAAGTTGGTTTGTGTGCGCTTCAAAAACTCAAAAATTTTGACACTATGCACAACCCGTAACAATTTGTGTCAACTAGTAGGCCAAAACCTCCTTTCTAAGAAGAGGCCTATGTCCAGCAGTGGACTAGTAAAGGCTGTTGATGTGATGTGATATCAACTTGTATCAACTAGAGTGAATTTCCGTGCGATTCTGCCATACATATTATAGAAACCAAATATAGCTCACCTAGGACCCGTAATATTTTGTGGCCGTGGTGCTTCCCTGTTTAAAAGGGTGTATGCCTATTTTACTTCATTTTGTCTACCGCTTTGGTAAGGATGGGAGGTGGATTTACTGTATTGCCAATTTTCTTCTGATTAATTTCGTTGCGGGTTCCAAGAAGTTTATTTTTTACCTGGGACTACCCGAGTGTCATAACTCGGTGTGTTCGTGGGTCACTGCTGTGGATCCTGGTGTACAGAAGTTAGTGTGGGTGGGATTAGGCCCAATATAAAAAAAAACCGTATCAAACATTGATTTTATCTGTTTCTAACTCCCGACGTTAAAACGACGGGGTGTTTTAAGTTTGACGTGTCCGTGTGTCTGTCTGTGGCATCGTAGCTCCCGAACGGATGAACCGATTTTGATTTTCTTTGAAAGGTAAGTTAGTCGGGAGTGTTCTTAGCTATGTTTGATGAATATCAGAATTGTGGATTATATATTTTTTTACAACTCCCTCAATATGGGTATCAAATGAAAAAGCTTGACTTGTAGAATACACTATGACAAATTACAAATTAAAGATGTGTGTCCTGAGTTTTTTTTATTTAATTTTATTTCCATCAATTTCGTTAGTAATTGCTCATGAATGCAACATCAATGAGCCACTGCAAACCGTGGCAGGGTACACCTAGTTTTGTATAAATTAAAAACCTAATGCGCGATGCAGAATTTTTGAAGTTAGAAGTTAAGGAGTAGCTCGGTGTGTCTTCCTTAGATAGAATTGTAGTATATTTTTTTGTTTACGAGTCTGACAGACAGCTGTGAGCTCGTTCATTGTATGAGTTTAGTCTAGTACATGAAATAAGTTTATGCTTTTAGAGGTATTATTTGATACCCTAGCGAAATGTTTTGGCCCGATCGAAGCTGAGCAGGTACGTGTATGTCCTGCGTCAGTCAAACCGCGGCCCAAAGTAACTCTTGGCTCAAGGTCGCGGGCTCAGCGCGTGCTGAGTGCGCATTACCCGGGTCACGTACATATAAATATATTGTCAGGACAATATGTTTTTAATAAATTGAACAATGGAAGAAAATATGATCTACGTATCTCTGCCGTATATATTATTAGAATCAGTTATAGTATACTTATTAACGTACGTACTTTCCATTGCATTGATACTTAGTTTCATTTGAATTCACTAGATGGCGCTGAAGTACATTTATCTGTGGATAACACGACAGACTGCAAGATATACAAACGAATATATTTCTTTTGAGTTTTATTTATTTAAATTAAAGAGTAGTCACGTTTATAAGTATTAATAATAACATTATTTTATGTTTCAGGTGTGGATATGTCGGAGACGAAGGAGGCGCACTTCACCCGCTCCAAGTCCCGCTCCCGCTCCCGCTCCGCCCCTGCCGCCAAGCGCCAGCGGGTGGATGAGCGGGGCCGCTCCGTCAGCCGGCCCGCCAGGGACACAGAAGGCGTTGGGGATAAGATTGTAAGTCACGCTCTTGTATACATACTTGTATATTGCTATTACATGATAGAAGAACAAACATTTCATGTTTTTATTTTCATAAACATCAAGGAAATTAATTGGTGTTATGCCGTCAATTTCTCCGTTTTCATAAATTGTTTGAAGTAACCCTTTTTACGAAGTGAAAATTATAGATAAACACAAAGTAAAATTATTGTATAAAAATAACAAATAATGCCTTTTTGCTAATAGAAAAAATTGATGGTTCAACCCGTTTTATGCTGTGCTTTGTAAGAAAAAAGCAAACAAATAACACACACATAACAAACTGTTTTATTTAACTAAAACAAATCAGAATGAATATAATTTATAGTTTTATAATTATTTTTACTAGAAGATACAACTTTAGCCATTAGTTTAAATAAAAATAATAATAATAATAAATTTTATTCCTCTTCCACAAAGGTTCCTTAAAATTAAAACTTATAAATATATTGAGAGTATCGGTACCAGATGTCCCTGTCACACAGATTACCAGGGCCCCCAGGATATAATTAGCTTACATAGTAACAAGCTACTCTAGAATATTAAATATAGGAAGGAATAACAGATATTTATAGACTAATGTGTGTGTATGTGTACGCATGCGTGTGTATGTATGAGTGCGTATGTGAAAATGAATCATCATCTCCTTTAGTTTTAATTTTGGCCCGATCGAAGCTGTCTAGCGTCTTATATGCGCTGTGTCAGTCAAACCGCGGCCTATATAAACCTTTTGTCATAAGGTCGCGCTCTTAGCGAGTGCTTTGCAGCGCATTACCCATGGCAAATACAATAGGAAATTTATTTAAATAGGCAATGCTGGGCTTTTTGGTCAAGTGGTTATCGATGCTAACTGCTAAGCTAGGTTGTGGGTTCTTTTTTCATCCAGGACAAAAGCTGTGTGGTGAGCAGGATTAATTGTTCTGTCTGTTTGTAATTTATCTACAATATGTATGTATTTAGAAATATATAAGTATATTTATCAGCAGTCTGGTTACCATAGTACAGGCTCTGCCTAGTTTGGGATTAGACGGTTGTGTGTGAGATGTGTGTAGGACATTATAATAGCCAGTTAGCAATTTATAAATTTAGAAAATCACTCATATGTTCTATATACGTAAAAAAGCAAGCTTGTTATAAAAATATTTGTGTGTTACAGATGCAAACTAAAGCCAAGAGGATGGCTCACGTGGCCATCGCGAAGAAGACCAAACGGATGGGTCTCAAGGGTGAGGCTGATCGGTTCATTGGTACCAAGAAACCAAAACATCTGTTCTCTGGCAAACGAGGAGTGGGCAAGACAGACCGGCGGTAGACAACATATGGATATAAGCTGTGGCATTCACCCAACAAACTTAATAAATATTTTTAACAATATTTGAATTTTTATTGCAGCAAGAAATTTGTGGATCTTGAAGAGTTCCTTAATTTTGTTTTTTTAGGGAAATTTTGACGTGTGGTGACGGATTAAGAATACGTAGTTTCCCAATGCACGATTTTTCTGTTATACATTTTGTAGACAAATTTCGATACACATATGTATATTTTTCATATAAGTATATATCTTTGCCGTTTGTGAGCCGATTTGAATTATTACAACTAAAAAAGTATGTATTAGTAATATCATAAATCTGAAGTTTGTTTGAATGCGCTTATCTCAGGCACTACTGGTTCTAATATAAAAACATTTATTTTAGTGTTTGTGCCCGGGGAAGGCTACAAACTAAACAGCATTACCCTTCCACCAATAGGAGCAGAGCATCAATGAAAAATATTGCAAAGAAAGTAATCCCTTTTGAAACTCCGAATTAGTTGCGCGAGATCTAGTAATTTATAAATTGAATTTAATTTACTGTCCAAATCTCTAGATTATTTAGCTACAATATTAAGTGTAGGGCATTATCAAATACCTCGTCATCACTCACGCCTATTACGCAGAAGAGGTGGCTAGAGTACTTTTAAAGCCTACATTTTACGTGCCTTAAATTTTGTTTCACGAACGTAGTACTGTCCTCAATCGGGCAATAGGAATTAGATGGGCAAATTTAGAATTTATAAAAGGTTGATAGGAAATTAAAAGGTAGGTATAGAGGACGTAGGAGTTCGTGTGGTGACGGATTAAGAATACGCAGTGTCACCACCGCTATTCATCCCGTGGGTGTTGTAAAAGCCGACTAAGAGCAACACAACAACAGACAGTACAAGTAAATATAGGTAATTTTCCTTTCAGATACTCTATTAATAGCTAATATAACTAAAATGTTCCTAATCTTTTGCTATACGAAAGCCTTCTTTAATCAGTGTGTGCTTACGTCCTGACACGATTCCCTCTAATCCTTTCAAAGCGACGCAGCCGGTCGTGTGTATATCAAACCAAAGGGATTAAATCGTAACTCTGTAAAAATGATTGCGACTAAAACTTGGCAAAAAGCGAAACATTTTTTATCATTATTCGGCAACAAAGCCTTGGTGTTGGCATGTCACAAATCTTATCGGATTTGCTTCGAGTCGAAATGCTATTGTTGAACTAATCCGTTTATCAAAATAATAGTCCTTCGAACAGACAACTTTTGTGATGCTGAGAGCTTCGTCTTAGAAGGGCTGTCGACTGTGAAATCAATCTTAAAGTTTGATGATTTCGGTGAAAGAAATGGCTGTAATAATTCCTTGTTTGTTGAAATATGTGTACATGACATTCTGGTAGCGTCTTGAAATTCCTTGTAAATATCTTAGCACAAAACGGCCCTAATTTATTTTACTTGTGTGTGTGCAAATCTATGCTTGTGAGGACAGCAACACTGCAAGGAGAAGAAACACTTGACACAAACCCCATAACCTTCTAAGGAGAGGCCTATGTCCAGCAATTGACCATTAAAGGCTGTCGATGATAGTCCGACCTGTTACCAACTTTCTAGAGTTGAATAAAACACCATTTCTGTAGATATGTTTTAATTTAAATACAAAATCTAACATATAACATGTTCGGTACAAATTATGTCTAATATATAAAAACCTAATGATAGGCTTACGAATAATTTTCAATTCGTGATAGACATTGCGTTGATATTTGAGCAGAGACGTAGTACGAATCTGGTTTGAACACATAATATTAGCCACGACGTATAAACAGACAAGCGGACCAAATCCGGAGTTAGTGATTTATCTAAGTATCATAAAGCAGGAGGTACTTTTATTGGACGTTCAAGTATTCAAGTATTGTGTAAGAAGCAGTTGAGTCATTCTAGAGTTGTTCCTTCCTCTTGTCACCAATGCTGTCACCATTGTATTCGTCTGATGCTTACGGTATTTTTATAATTCTTCATTTCTTAATTGTAATTTATAAGCAAATACCCAGGTAAGAAATTATCATATTTAAAAATTACATAAATAAATATTTCATTGAGCAAATAATACATTAATAACATAAAAAGGATCTTCTGATATCCTGTCCTCTTTTGAGTTTAGGCATGTTGGGTTGCCATATTTATCTGTTTAATTTAAAGAAAAAAGTAAATGAACAAATATTAAGTTAATCAAAATCTAATTTCTAAGAAGAGGCATATGTCCACCAGTGAACTAGTAAAGGCTGTTGATGATGAATCACCAATCACCACCACCAAACTCCATTGTATGAACCTTTGTTTCGATTATCTTCTAAGACAAAGGTTGGAAAGTCTATCCTTCAACGCTAAGTAAATAATATTTGAACGACTCTTATGTCTCTAATATTCTAAGGAAGGTCTTCGGTTAACATCACGCCACCATCCCTTTAGAAACCAGTGACCGAGTATCAAAATTGCAGGGTTGCTAGTAATCATTTATCAGAAAAATAAACCGATTACTATTACGCGTCCTGTTTATGCTTCGTGGTTTTAATCACAAAAAAAAACAGTCACATGACACAGCACCTCAATCATTAAACATCAGAAAATATTGAAACTTCTTCATTGTAGGAATAAGTATTAAAATGAATGAATGAATGAAATTGAATTTTTCATACCGTTTAGACCAAGTAATGGCTGTCTAAAAGATATGCATGTTAGCCCAATGCATGAGGAAGGTTACCTACCTTTTAAAACCTAAATAAGGGTATTCAATGTAAAATACCGTTTAAACCAATTGGCTGTCCAAAAGACGTGTAGATGTAGTGGCAATGTGACTGTTTTTTGTGATACGAATAATATAAGGCATACAAGCATGTATAAACACATTTTGAAGGCGTTACACAGATATAAGCAATGCTTAATCGTTTCGATTAACGCAATAATCACATGGACAGAAGAAAAAAAAAAAATTAAAATACTTTAAACTATCTTATAAGATTTGATAGTTTATAGGTTTATTGTTTGAAGTTACACACCAAAAAATATAAAGAAATTATTAAAATAAATAAACGGGCGAGATACGGTTGTCGCATATATAAGATCTGACATCACACCTACCATCTGTTGGTTTAATGGTTAGTTACCTCGTCCGCTAAACCAGAGATCGCGGGTTCGATTCCCACCCAAGACAAACAATTGTGTGTATGTCTTAGTATATTTTATCTTTATTTATTTACATAACTTTATGCACTTTGTTTCTTTAGTATGTATATTTAGAAATACATACCTAAGTATGTTTATCAGCAGTCTGGTTCCCGTACCATAGCATAGGCTCTGCCTAGTTTGAGATCAGACACTGCCGTGTGTAAGGTTATTCATCTGCGAAACAATTTTAGCACCAACCGCAATCACTCAAAGGTGCACGGAAGCAAGAATATAAGTATATGTATATAGCGAACCGTATATATCTTCATTGATTACTTACTATATTAAGACGTAACCTCTGTGCATCTACCTTACAAGACTTTTATACCACCCAAAGGTTGACTGGAAGAGAATGCCCTGAGCATTAAATCCACCGATTTAAAACAATGCATAAAGTTAAGTCATAAAAATAGATAAACAAATATAATTATCAAAAAAAAACAGTTTTTTTTTTCATCTACCCACATTTTTCGCAGTTTCATATGTTTTTGCTTTTAAGTGAAACTAAGTGAGGCGCACTATTTTTTTTGAAACTAAGTGAGGCGCACTATTTTTTTTGTTGAATAAAACGTTTATTCAACAAAAAAATAGTGCGCCTCACTTAAAATTGTTATGAGTAAAAAATATTGAAAGACGCAAGCGAAACAATTAAGCATTACTTAAATAGGTAAATAGTTATCCTAGTGTATTGGAACCATAGACAATTTGAAAGTACACGAAGGTAAGCAGGTAACCACACACGTGTTCTATAGGAATGTATAAATTGGTTTTGTAATAATTATAAAACATGCTTCTAATAATTTTTGCTCCACGAAATAATTTCCTCACTATATAAGTTTATTCATTAAGTTTTTTTTTTAATAAGATTTACATAACTTTTACAAATGAAGATATTCTTTTAGTTAGACATATGTATATGGCAACACATCCTTAATGTTGCAAGTTCAAATAATGTTTTTTTTCATTTACTAGAAGAGGTTACTGTCTCACACACATACTTGTGTAGTCAAGGCAAGTATTTGGATATTACTATTCGTTGGGCAGTCTAGTGGCAGTTAAACTATATCTGGACACACAGATTATAACCTTTGATAGTCAGCTTAGATGGCAGTTGGCGTGGACTTTCAATTACTGTGTTTATATAGTTATTTTATCATAAAGCTTACAAAGTAGGCATGAGAACGTAACGTTCATTCAAGTTATGTAAACCTCTATCTTTTGACAATAATGAGTAAAATAGCGGCTAAAATCGTATATTAAAATAACATATCTTCTAAATGTGACGATAGTATGGTTAGACATGATGTTTATGTTGTACACTGCAGTGCACAAAAATAGGCCACGTCTGAACTTAGTTAAAAACCTTGTTGTCTCTAGGGTGGTATTATGTATCGATGGAGTAAAAGGAATGCCCATTCCCATTTATAAGGCCCATTTGGTGGGAAAATTTATTAAAGATAAAGTCAGAACGTTTAGCTCCTTGACGAAGAGCCACCGTTTGCTCCATAACTGGTCGAGAATCCTCAACGTGCACGTATGAGTAAAATCGTTTATCTTTAATAAATATGAATACCACTTAAAGAAAATTCTACTACATAATATACTAATTTTTAGCACAAGACAGTTAAACGTCAGATTTGAGCGACAGCATAATTATCCAAAAAGTTTATAAGGCTTTTTAACATCACGATACAACACTTAAGCGCGGGTAAATAACCCTGGGAAGTAGAACATTATCCTGAGGGAGGGGAGGGGGGGGGCTATTTCCAGACTTTCGCCAAAGGTAACCATGACGTAGTGACGCCTAATGCAGATAGAACTAAGTCCATCCAAGTAAATCAATAGAAATTGGATAGTATACACAATAAAGATTTTAACACAATTTTCAGTGGTCCTATTTTTGTACACACAAGTGTACACGACTTTTATAATGTTTGTGCGTATAACAATAAGTACAAAAAGTCTTTCTGGCACTCTCTTTAACTCTTACAATTCACCACCAAAAAACTATTTGGGTCGACAGTTGAATTAGGTAATTCCCCGAAGTTCTGATGACAGGACTTCAAAGGGATGATTGTACATATCCACCATTTAATACCGATACCAATTCATTTGGTTTTTATAGCACTAACCTCTAGTCCCATACACGAGTTTTTTTTGTTCATGAGTTTTGAGCAAACTAGCAGACGGATAACCTGAAGGGTTACCGCAGCCCAAAGACACTTGCAAATACATTATCGGTCTTTGAGGATGAGACATATCCTTATGTCTTTGTCTTTGGTCTATGAGGTCTATTAGGAGAGAGTATGCTTTTTTTTGAAGACTTGAAGGTCGTATCTGTACAGTTTATTTTAGGTTAATTTCTCCTGGACAAACTTGGTCTGCTAACATGGTCTCAACCACACCTTGTAATAATAATATTTAACTCTGATCTTAAGACTGGGTTTAAGTTCTTTATAACTATTTTATTTAATCAATGTCGACCCAGAAATTTAATCCAAAATGATCACATCCAGCAGAACATTGCCATTAAAATTTTACTGACCGCTCGATGCGAGCGGTATACGTATCACTGAGGCTCTTCCACTTCAGGATCTGGATTGACCTCGGGGACCTCTTCATCTCTTACTCTGTTTGCGTCTAACTCGATTACAGGGTCCGCCGTCGCCTCAGCCAGGTTCGTCACAGATTTGGACTTAAAACACTGGAAGTCAACATGGCGGCTCTTCGCTTCTTCCTTTTCCCAGGACATGTGGATGAAAGGTCTTTGGACATAGTTGTATATGACCTCTGCGCGACCCCCAGGCCGTTTGCGGACTTTCTCTTTGTATGTTGGGTACCCTTCAACTCCTAAACGGATCTTCTTTAGACCTCTTTCTTTCATAACTTGTTTCGCTACGTCTCTGGAAAAGAAAACAATTGCTCAGAGTACTTTTTTTGCGGATAAACTGTTTTTTTTAATGGTATTATGGGGGGGATGGGTGGCAAACGAGCAGACGATTACTTGATAATAAGTGACTACGCCACCGGCGCCGGGTTCGATTCCCGTTCAGTGCAAATATATTTATAATAGGTATGCATTACTATGTCTATTATAAAGAGTAAAGATGAAGGCTTTTTTGTTTGTCTCTCGCTCGCTCTCTCGCTCTGGACCTATCAGTCAGTATTGATTGATTATTTTTCTACAAAACATTACGCTACGACGCTTAGGAACTTGGCAGCGACTATAAATGCACTTGAAACTGCAGATAATGGCTACAAATACTTACCTATTTTCAATATACTTGAAGAATCTATACAGCGGTGTGGACAACACAGTCTGACTGTACTCATCTCCCATCTGCGGTGGATACTGCTCATCCCACTCTACGGAGTCGTCATCTAACAACACGACGACATGACACTCCCTGTCTCCCCTCTCGGCGGACTCCACCATGAGAGGGAGAATGAGCCTTTCGAGGAATGACTCGAACTGACGGCGAGCGCCTTCGTTTGATAATTCGTGGAGAAGGCCCCGAAGGTTCTGGAAATAATATTATCTACTTAGCTTATACATATTAGAAAAATCTTCTTCTGTGATCTCACTTCCCATCACTTGGAAAACTGGCGCTCCACTACTGTGCGTTTTTAAAGACACTTTTTGCCTCGCACAACCAATCTGTGGAACAAGTTATCGTCTTCGGTATTGTTTTCTGTGATCAATTAAGTAGTTTAATGAAAATGGCACAAACCAACACAAATTCCCCTTGTATAATATATTTTTATAATATAATATATTTTACTACATTCACACAACCCCATCTAGTCCCAAACTAAGCAGAGCTTGTACTATGGCTACTAGACAACTGATATAAATACATTTATACTTTTTTTGTAAATACATACTTATTATACATAGAAACAACCAGACCAAATCAAACAATAAATGTTCATGCAAATGTTTGACTTGAGCGGGAATTGAACCCGCGATCTTTGGAATAGCAGTCCGTTACACAAACCACTATGCCATCCGGTCGTCAATGTCAATGTCGTCAATGTATACAAACAATGTAACACTTTTTTTTCCTGTGAATTCCTGAAATCCCCTCGGATATCACCCACCGGGTGATTATGTCGGACTCGAATCGACCAAAAACCGCACGCCGTCTCGGGTACCAGTAGCCGGGGAACCAGGTGTACCCTAGAAAGGAAATCCCTGGTATCCCGACGTAGTACAATGTGACACTAACGCCCGCTTTTGCTCATGTTAAATTTATTTTGCAATTTCTTGAGCCCAGTACTGTTTCCTAGGCCTTTGTATTTAATTTTTTGGCTTTTTTTTTTAAAGACATCTCTCGCATTAGGAATATACCCTATATCGCGGGGGACTGTACAAACATACCTAAAACGGACACAAAGAACACCCAGACTCAGAACAACAATTTGTGGATTACACAAAGTGTCGTCCCATGTGGGGTTTGAACCCACAACACTCGGCGTAGTAGGAAGCGGTATGGCGGCCGCTTATACAACTACGCCAACCGTGCACAATTACTGTACCTATGACAAGGTTTTTTTCACATTTGTTATGTTAGTATACCCACTGACCTGACACCTGACAGTATTTGCATCAAAAGGCACAAGGAGGTAATCGCATGCCTCCCGCAACTCCTGCACGGAGACGGTGGGAGGACACCTTATGGTGCCAAACCTGTAGTACTCCAAGATAGCTCTGAACACCGTCGCCGATATACCCTCGGCAACTTCGTACTCACCACGCTCGTTCGGGTGAGTGAATTCTAGACCTGGAACAATGGGTGGGACTCATGAACATCAACGGAAAGAGTTTGACACATGTCGAGTGCCACAATTAAATTAATGGTGTATTTATTTATACATATATATAAATTTTTGATTTGATGTTGATTAAAAAATAAAAAGTTAATAAAATTATTTTTGGCTTGAAAATCAGCAGAACCAAAACTGAGTACATGTTCTGCGATTTCGGCAGTCTCTCCAGTCCTGAAACCATTTCGCTGGATGGGATAGCGATAACAGTCTGCTTCAATTTCAAGTACCTCGGCTCCCTCTTACAATGTGATGGTGAGATTGATCAAACTGTACAGCATCTAATCAATACGGGATGGATGAAGTGGCGGCAGGTAACGGGAACAACTTGTGACCCCAGTTTCCCCTTAACACTGAAGGGGCAAATTTATAAAACTATTATCAGACCTGCCGTCCTGTACGGCTCTGAAAGTTGGCCCATTAAGAGAACGGATGAGAGACGCCTGAACGTAGCCGAAATGCGAATGCTGAGATGGATGTGTAGTGTGACTCAGATGGACAAGGTTAGGAATGAGTATATACGAGCGAGTCTGAAAGTAGCGCCACTGGATCAAAAGTTAAGAAGTAATAGGTTATCTTGGTATGGACATGTCATGCGGAGGGATGAGGAAAATGTGGCGAAGAAAGTTTTAGGTATGAGAGTTGAAGGGTACAAGAGAAGAGGTGGATGGACTGCGTCAGGGAGGATATGGCTAGGAAGGGAGTAAACAGTGAGATGACGCATGACAGAGTAGAATGGAAAAATCATACATACTGCGCCGACCCCAAATAAAATTGGGAAAAGGGTAGGCAGATGATGATGAAAATTATTTTTGGAACTACGGTTTTAATTTAATATCTAAATGTATAATGGGAAAAAATGGACGAAGGATGTAATGGAATGGTACCCCAGAAATGGGAAAAGACAAAGAGGACGACAAATCCAAAGATGGGAGGATTTGCCGAAAGGATGGATAAGGATAGATAGAGATGGAACTGGGGGAGGCCTATGTCGAAAGACAGAGGAAATATTGTTTTTTAAGTAGTATATAAGTTAAAATGTGTAATATGGTCAGTGAATAAATGCTTTTATTTATTTATTTAGATGTATAATAGCAAGGACTTCAGGAAAGTGGCTAACAGCGGATGGATGCCCGAGAGCGGGATAGTTGGCGCTCTTCGGGGAAGACTTTCGATCAGCAGTCATGATGATGATGATGATGTAAAATTGTAAAATATGTGACACCATACCTACTAGAGAGGGGGGGTCTCACAAATAAGATCAGCTGTGACAAGCACGGGGATAGGGTTCAAAAATCATGTTATTCGTGTGACGTATTTTATGGACGACCCCTGAAAATGTGTGGAATGCAATTTTGGCCTATCTGTGCTCTCGACTTTTGACGATTACTACGTCAGAATTTCACGTTCGCCTTCAATTTCTCAATGATTTGTAAAATACCAACTTTCATTTAATATTTTTTTGTTAGTAATAATTAGGATTGTTTGCTCAAAACATTATAGCAATCGTAACGCAATCTTGAACACTGACGTAATTTTATTTTTAATATTTTTGACCGACGCCAATGCAACAATTTATATTTGACTGCATGGATGGCGTAGTGGTTAAAGCTGTCACCTCGCCGGTTACTACTACGCTGAGTGTTATGGGTCCAATCCCCACACGGGACGACACTTTGTGTGATCCACAAATTGTTGTTCTGGGTCTGGGTATTCTTTGTGTCTGATTCATAAAGTCCCTATCTATACAAATAAATAAAATTCGAGTGTCTGTTTGTAATATTAAAATAACCGCTTTTTACTAAATGCATATGTATGTTTACACGGTACATATGCCAAAATAACATTTTTTACAATTTTTGTCTGTCTGTCTTTTTGTTCCGGGTAATCCCTGGAACGGCTGGACCGATTTCGACGGGGCTTTCACTGGCAGATAGCTGACGACATAAGGAGTAACTAAGGCTACTTTTTTTAGACTAGCTTCGCCCCGAGGCGTTGCCCGCGGTTATAACAACAAACGCGGGTAACACCGCGGTGACACTCCGTATTTCTAATCCGTCACCACACGGATACGTAATGTTAACACAAAAGAACATTACAAATCAGCGTATCACGTTTGAGTTAAGTTTATGATAGAGAGCTAATACAATTATTGAATCGTATTATTGATATAACTATATATATACTGATATTGCCTTTTATAATTAACTTAGTTGAATCTTAGTTATATAATCTTTAAAAAACTTCATGATAAAATTGGAGTTTAGATATCTATACAATGGATGGATGGCGTAGTGGTTTAAGCGGTCGCCACGCCGCTTCCTTCTACGCCGAGTGTTGTGGGTTCAAACCCCACCTGGGACGACACTTTGTGTGATCCACAAATTGTTGTTCTGAGTCTGGGTGTTCTTTGTGACCGTTTCATGTATGTTTGTAAAGTCCCCCGCGACACAGGATTTATTCCTAATGCGGGCGTTGTCTTTTTAAAAAAAAATAAAAAAAAAAATTTAAGTGTCTATTTGTAATGTCAAAATTTTTTCATGCTTACACGGTTATTTGTACGATACCTATGCCTAAAAACCAGTTTAAATATTTTTTGCCTGTCTGTCTGTCTGTTTGTTCTGGGTAATCTTTAAAACGACTGGACCAATTTTGATGATAATAATATTAATATTCTACCATATCCACACATCTAGTCCCAAACTAAGCAGAGCTTGTACTATGGGTACTAGACAACTGATAAAAACATAAATACTTTTTTTTGTAAATACATATATACATAGAAACACCGATACTAAATCAAACATTAAATGCTCATGCACACAAATTTTTGACTTGAGCGGGAATCGAACCCGCGACCTTTGGCATAGCAGTCCGTTACACAAACCACTACGCCATTCGGTCGTCAAGTGATAATATTTTACTACCAAGTAGCTATATATGGAGATATTTAGGCTATTTTTTCTCTCAGAAAAAACCCTATAAATTTTTCCTGGTCCGGGAATCGAACTCATTAAGGCACTTTTCAAATTCCACGCGAACAAAGTCTTTTATCATCACCTTACGACCTTTAAGAGCGGAGTAGAGACCATAAACAATTAATTTATTTTATTTTAAATGTCTATTATACAAAGTGTCGTACGGGAATCTTTCGAATTATCTTCCGCGAATGCAACAGTTTGCGTATTAATTTCTTTTTGCAGTCTTTGCCCGCAGCTCCGCTCACATTAAAGTAGCTACATATATGCTATTCCCGATTAAAATCTATCTGTGTGCTAAATTTCATCCAGATTCGTTTTGGCGTGATTGAATATTAAACATCTATTTATACATCCATACCATACCATAAAAAACGGGACACAGAAATTAAACATTAAAAAACTAGGAGTATAGAAAATACTTTGTTTATACGGATGCACTGGAGCAGTGTCCAAACTTAATTAGAAATCCTAGTCACGAGAATTTGTAAGACAAAGACCATTCTTTGGACAACGGCATTCAGGGGGATATGACCGCCTCGTCTAGTCAACGCGTGGGTCAAAGTAACACTAAATGCAGAGACAATGTGAAATAAACTGTGTCTGCTTCCCCGCCGACGTTGAACCAGAAGATTAAAATAAAACTACTTACTTTAAACTGAGTTGTATTTATAAAAAGAAAAGAGGTTTGAAGAAACTTTGTCTGCCTCGGTGGCGCAGTGGTAGCGTATGCGACTGATGTGCTGAGGGCTCGGGTTCGATTACCGGGTCGCACTAAATGTTTGTATGATCTACAAATATTTATTTCGAAGTTTGGGTGTTTTCTATGTATAATATGTATGTATTATGAAAAAAGTATATAAGTATTCTATCAGTCAATCTATTTTTCATAGTACAAGCTCTGCTTGGTTTGAAACTAGATGGCGTTGTGTGTCAGATGTCTGAAATATTATTATTAAACACAAACTCGTCTATTTATTTATTTATTTATTAGGATCTCCTACGAAAGATATACACACAAGTAAAAAAACAGTAATTAACAGAATGGGTTTAAAGTCGGTGTACTCCTTCACTTACAAGAGACCACAGCAAGCACAGTGAAAAAATAATAATACCATCAATCAAGCGAACAAAGTTACAAGCGATGTTTAACATTTAAATTCTTAAAAGAAACAAATTCTAAAACAGTCTAATTAGTCAATGCCAATGAACTGTCAAAAAGTTACGATGTTACGTAGTAGCCCCTATATTTCTATCAAAATTGCACTTTTTTTTACACTAGCAACACAAAAAGGAACGCTAACAGCGCCACTAATACTCCGCCATTTTGTAGCGCTCCTTTTTGTGCCAATATTCTATACCAAATAGTTCTATTTTGGTTAAAATAAAGAAGTGGTCCAATTTAAGCGCCGTTTCAATATTGGTTACTCTTTCCTACTACAACAGCATTTTTTTTCAATCTATATTAATATTATAAAGCCGAAGAGTGATTTTAGCAGAGGCCCAGGGAGTGAGAGAGAGGGAGAGGGAGAGCTGGACCGAGCTGTGCGAAGGCTGGCTTCCCACAATACCGCGCCCGGACGTGATGGGGAGGATACCTGGGGACGGGGTGGCATTGGCGGTTAGCCTTGATATCGTCAACGCGTTCGGCACCCTCCCCTGGCAAGCGATAAGGGTGCCCTTGACTATCACGAGGTGCCGCTCTCCCTTCGGGCCGTCATTGGGGCCGTAGGAAAGATTCGTGAGTTGGGCCTGAGGGTGCCGTTACAGAAAACTGAGGCGATATGGTTCCAATGCATACGTAAGCGCCAGGAACGTACGCTTGAGCTTCGGTCGTACGCTTTCGGTACGTCGAGTCGGTTGAGCTTCGAAGAGCATTTCAAGCGCGGGTAGGGGGGGTAGCGGGTGCGCTGCACCGCCTGCGGTCCAATATCGGGGGACTACGGGAAGAAGTTCGTCGGCTCTACATGGGCGTCGTGCGATCCATGACCTTCTATGGGGCACCCGTGTGGTCTAATGACCTGGCCGGTGCCTCCCGCTCCAAGGCTCCACTCAGAAGCCAGCAGCGGTTGATGGCCATACGGATCGTACGGGGCTATCGTACGATCCTGGCACGATATCCACTCTTCGACATTCTTATTTAAAAGAATGTACATAATTATCTTATCGACCAAAAGACGGAAGTTCCTTAAATACAAGTATTATTTGAAAAAGAATATGTATTTATATGTATATTTATTTATATATATGTGTAATTGTATAATGTATGTAAATTTAGTTTCGTTATTTTATGTTTATTGATTTAAAAAAAACAGTTATTACTACGAGATTTCTACTTCACCAAAAGGTTGGCTGGTAGAGAATACACAGGGCAATAAGTCCGCCGATGTACGAGTAAATAAGGGCATGAAAATGTAATAAAAATAACGCAAAAGCAGAGAAAATTAATTCCTTTGGGAGACGCAGACTGATTTGCACGGCTCAGCTAGTTCAAATACTAAATGTTAAAACGTCCTCTTATTATATCAAATCATTTACCAACATCAAACCAACTATAATACCTCAGACAGTCGTTCGCATTTGTTCTTAATAACTCGATTTGAATCAGTCTATGTGGGGTACTAACCGCCCCAGACGCCCTCGGGTCACAGCCCGGTGTAAACGACCCGGGAGACTTGTAGCCTCCGTGCAACCCCCCCCCCCCCCATGGGTGACATCTAGATGGAATGACCTTAGATAAAAGCCTTTACATGTTGCGCGTGTATTGGAAAGTTAATGGACAACAACAATTTATGGACATTTTAGGTAACTAACTGATATATGTCTGGAAAAATAATCTGGCAAATGATCTGGAGACTTCTGAAGTCTTTAAAAATAATAATAAACTTTATTAAAAGTATCAATTCGGATTCATAATGATAAAAAAATTGACCACATATTTCACGCGGGGCCGTCTGATCCCAAACGAGACAGTACCCGTGTGCTATGGTAACCCGACTGCTGATAAACATACTTATATATATATTACTAAATACATTTAAATATATTTGTAAATGTTAAGTTGGTTTGTGTGCGTTTCAAGAACTCAAAACAGTTCTGCAACAAATGACACAACATACAAACCGCATGGTCATCCCTATTCATCCCGTGGGTGTCGTAACAGTCGACTAGACCGAGAAGGAAAACTTGACACAAACCCTATACTAACCTGTCTGGCCAGCGTGGTATAGTAGGCCAAGATCTCTTTTCCAAGGAGAGGCCTATGTCCAGAAGTGGACTATTAAAGGCTATTATTACTATATCGACAGTCTATTGACACTGTGAACTTGTTTTAGTAGAATACCGATATTTAGACCGATGTCAGTGGCATTTAAATGGCATCTCAATACTGTGTCAATGGAATTACAGTAGCTTGGCGTTACCATAAAATAGCAGAATTGAGGCCCTGTTTATGATAAAATATTAAGGTAGATAATTATTTATCTAAAATAGTGCGATGTTTCATCGTCACTAAAATAGTCTAAAGTTTTCGTGGACATTTACCATAATGGGATTAACTATGATTAGTTTGGGAGACAACTTTAACAGGATAGCAATATGTAAAATTTCACATTAAATGAGGTTTTGGTCATCAATTATTATTTTTGACAGCATAAAGTGTTTTTTTAACATGTTATTTTACTATATCTAGTCGTAAATTAAACATAAGCCGATTAAAATGTACGAAGTAGGTACGCAATGTGACGAATCAATTGCGTCGTGATAAGCTTCACAACGGCAGCACATGAGAGCCACGTGGGGGTGAACTACTGAGAAATGGGTTAAAGTTCAAATGGAAATACATTCACGCACATATCTACTAGTGGTCACCAACAGGGCCTCAATTCTGTTATTTTATGTTCAGGCCAAGCTACTGTCATACCACTGACACGCTATTGAGATGCCATCAAGTGGCCATTTGCATCGGTATAAATATCGGTAGTCTACACTAACTCAGTGTCTTTACAGTGGCGATGGAATGGCAGTGGCTCATCAGTGGTGATATCAAAAAGATTGCCATATTTTGAAAAATAAATAAATCATTTCCTTATCATTTGAAAATATATTACGTTTTTTTGAGGAAATGTCAGTGGTATGTCAGTGGCTTAGCGTGAACATAAAATAGCAGAATTGAGGCCCAGGTTGAAATTAGACATTATCTATTAAAGCTTTTGTCCGCGGTTTTATTCACTTAAATGTATAGTTTCCGTCTCATTATAATTGTCTTTCTGGATACAAGATACCAGGCAAAGTAAATGTAAAAATTATACGTTGACCAGAGGGTGAAGTGCCAGTTTATTTAATATCAACTATTCAGGAATCGGTTGCTTCCGGCTTGACCGGAGTGATTCCATGGTGTCACAGAAAACCGCTGTTATGCAATTTTTTCGTTGCTCTTCACCGAGGAAGGGAGGTAATCAGATCCCCCTTCTCTCCCCTCCTGGAATTAGAGAGACTTGCCTTTGGAGGATTGTAGCCTGTTCCATAAAAAAAAGTGAGTATTTGCAATTCAAACACGGCAGTGAAACTTCCGATTTTTTTCAACTCACAAAAACCCTATAAAATTTTGCCCGGCCCGGGAATCGAACCCACTAAGGCAGCGTTTTTTCAAATTCCAAGCAAACAAAGTCGCGGGTGCCAGCTAGTGTTAAATAAAAAGATAAAAATATTCACACTGTCGAAATATTATATTAAAAATAATGTGTAATGTACTCGTATTCTAACTCATTCTCTCGCCGACTTAATCCTATACATTTATGTGTATTCTTTATCGTGACGCATTTTCGTTTCATCGAGTTTCAAATCACAACGATTCTAAACAAGTTTCACTTCAAAAACATCACTGTTCTGTCTTTACCTATTTGTATTTCGTTATTTAATCGAAGGCTCAACCACTTGGAAACGGGCGGTTGTAGATCGCCACAGGCATATCATAGATTTAAATTTATTTTGATAAATATTTGACAAAACAGAGATTGTTACTATTCTGTGTGTGTGTGTTGATCTACGCCTTTGTTCTACATAAAAGACGATTAAAAACAATTTTTATGAAATAAAGATATTTTGTGTGTTGAGTTTAATAAATATTGTTTGTTAACTGCAGCAATTCTCTTATCCTCAAAGACTGGCCCAAGCATACGAAAGAGACGTTGGTCCGTCGAGCTCCACGATACCATCAACGCCGCTTAAGATAGGACGAGATGGCGGAAACTATTCTGTAAAAGAATATTGCAAAGAGGTCACGATCCTCAGCGCTGAGAATACATAAGGCATTGATAAGGTGGACTTTTTGGCATCTTATCTTTCTCTCTATTCAACCTTTCAGGACTTTGACAATGTTCAAAACCGCTTTTGATATACACCTATTTAATAATCAATTCACTACATCACTGTAGGTATTTGTCCCGTCTAAGATAACCACTTTTAAAGCAACCGACTTTTCAACGAACATATTTGCAAAAGTTATATTAAAGTGATTTAAATACACAACTTATGAGTCATCATCAACAACAGCCTTTAATAGTCTACTGATGGACAAACGCCTCTCCTTAGAAAAGAGGTTTTGGTCTACTATACCACGCTGGCCAGAAGGTTTGGCCTCTGAGTAAATACACACCTCTTCTAGACGTTCATTTGGAAATAGACAATAGAACTCTTAGGTCGTAGCGATAATCACGCACCGACTAGGACGCTCACGGGCTGTAACGACGCTCAGGAGCGGTAAGGACGTTTACGGGCTCAACGACGGTTGCGGGCGAGTCAAAGTTACATACTATTTTCCTAATTTCGAATTAAAATTAAAGCTTTCATCTAGTTTTTCTTTGTTTATTATTACAGAGTTCAACGTTTTAGGAAAACATGGTTAAGTAAATATGACCTGTATACGTGTTTTTACTGAATGTTTATGTTTATATTAACAGTAGCATAATTAGGATACAATAATAAACACATGCCAGCATTTATTTTACGTATTTTGTTAGAATTATTTTTAAAATTATTGCAAATATGGGTCCGTTCTAGACTATGATGGCAGGAACACACTGCCTCGCATGTTTTACAATAATATTTCTTTTTTACGGTATAAGGGCAAATTAACGAATGGATCACTTAATGGTAAGTGACTGAAACTCAAGTCACAAGGGCATTGCCGGCCTTTGAGTGCTAGGATTAGGGAAGTAGGGGGCTCCAATACCTCAGTCATTTGGTGAAATGCAACAAAAGGAATGCTTGACAACGGTTTTTTGAAGTGGCCAGCCTACGTGTGTAGAAGCATGGCCCTAGCATGATTATAATTAAACAGAGCCGTCTGAGAGCCGCCATTAAGTTTGCATCGGACTATACTATGGTAATCAGACTGCTAAAAAATATACTTATATCACATCACACATCAACAGCCTTTAATAGTCCACTGCTGGACATAGGCCTCTCCTTAGAAAGGAGTTTTGGCCTACAATACCGCGCTGGCCAGACGGGTTGGCAGCATTGCAGAGAGAAGGAAAACTTGACACAACCCTTTACTTAATAAATACATCTTATAAAAAAAAAAAAAACAACTCAGACGAAGAACAAATGGTCGTAACCGATACAAAATGGTATGGTACAAAATGTGTAGGTATATTTATCTTTACGAACAAATAAACAATAATTACTTATTTTCATAAAGGAATCTAGATCACTCGTTGCCTGGCCATACCCATCTTTTCAATGAATAAGTATACTGTAAAATAACAATCTTCTCCAAAAGCCTTTTGATTTTTTGTACTTCATTCGATTTCCTGCCTTTTAAAAAACTGTGTGTGTGTATGTTTGAGTACAATACACGAGAAGTATGAAATGTTTAGAATTTTACATTTATTTTACTGAACTGATGATGAAGATGAAGTAATATCATGGGGACTCGCGTTTAGAATATTTGTATAACAGAAATAAAAACTAAAAAAGTTTTAATAAAATTTAAAATTCAATTTATGAACTGAACTAACATTTTTCAATTTCCTATTGCCTAACTATTTGCTATTTCGTTTTTTATCATTCATATTATATCCCATTGCAAATATCAGTTTCAAAAAATTTTTTTTGCTAAATTCACCCCTAACTTACAAATAAACTAAAGAACTCCCAATCCCAATTTAATGTGCACACATACATAGTTAGGGTGTGACATCATGATAAACAAACAAGTCTCTAATAACAAACATCACCTCAATGAGGTTTGTAAACAACTTGTTTACAGATCTATATTATCTGTGACTCATATGCAAACATCTAGATGACAGAGACTATTATATCTCTTATAACTGTTATATCTCTTTTATTTCTATAGACCTGGGCCTCAATTCTGCTATTTTATGTTAACGCCAAGCCACTGTCATTCAATTGATACGCTATTGAGACGCCATTGACATAGGTCAAAATATCAGTATTCTACTAACATAAATTCACAATATCAATAGACTGTCGATATAGTAATATAGGTCATCAATGTTGATATCAAAAACCTTCAAAATTAAATAAATCATTTTCTTACAAATTTAAAATGTACCATTTACCAAACTGTTACAAAGACATCGACGCCATTTGTATCAGTGACAAGTCTTCGGGATGCCATTGGTCTTACATAGTTAGTAGAATACGAAAAGTGCAAAACTATTCCGACGACATTCCATCGACAGTCTATCGATATAATAGCCGAATTGAGGCCCTGGAGGCGTTTTTCTTTTGTGATGGAGCATAATCCCATAGAAAAAGCAACATGGCTATAAGTGGAGAGTTACCAATGGATTGGAATGGATTACCTGGCCTGTTGGTCCTCAGACCAACAGACCTCTTGCCAGACCTCTGGTGTAGCAGTCAGGGTCACTAACCATTAGTGGTTAGTGACCCTGACTGCTACACCAGAGATTGTGGGTTCGATTCAGGCCCAGGACGAATAATTGTGTGATGAGCATGGTCATTTGTTCTGTGTCTGGGTGTACTTTATCTATAGGTACTTAATATGTCAGTTCATATTTAGAAATATATAAGTATGATTTCAGCAGTCTGGTTACTAAAGCACAGGCTCTGCCTAGTTTAGGATCGGACAGCCATGTGTGAGATGTGTGAAAATATTATTTTTATATCTAGAGAACGTTTCACATTGCAGAATATAAATGTCTGTGAAAAAAATACTTTGGACCCTTTTTTAAATAAACCCTGTGCATGAAAGCACATATTATTTGGAATACTTATTGTTTAAATGTAGAAGATTTGCAAAAATATAATTTTATTACACAATATGTGTTATAAAGTTAAAATAGGTGCATAAAGCTACAGAGGTATGGTATACGACTTGTTCTGTTGTAGTAAAAAAGATTAAAGTGGCAGTTTAAATTATAACAGTGAAGGAAATAAGACAAGTAGTGTCCGGCCGAAACTGGTTTTTACGACCGAAACCGAAACCGAATTTCGGCAACGGTCTCAGTTTCGGCCGAAACCGAAACCGAAACTTTTTTATAAGGATCATGTTTTCAGAAAAAAATAAAGAAAATGTATTATAATCAGTTAGTTCAGTATACAGTAGGTATCTGTACTTAAATGTTACTTCTTATTAATATTCATAGTTAAACAATCTTATATTATAGGTAAGAAACAATAGTTTATCAACATTTTCGCCTCGCGGATTACTCCTTCTGTCTGAATAAATTTGTTCAGCAGCAATAAATAATTGTTCACTGGAAACACTCGTTGGTGGAGCTGATAAGTATTTCAGTGCCACCTTTCTCAAAGACAGATATGGACTAGAATCCCAGTAAGAATAAATATCTGCACTTCTCTGTAATCTAGGCTCTGACAAGTATGCCTGAATAGTTTGCTTAATTTGAGTTAAACAATCACTGCTTTCCACACCAGAAGTTTCTATAAAGTTACAAGTAGATTTATCATGGGCGTCCCAAAGCAATTCTGATTTTTCCGAAGACACTATTCAAGATGAACAAGATGGATGTGGTTCTCCAGAATGATAAACTCACAACAAACAAAATGCACTGCAAACAAGCAGGTTACGACATGATTACGCACGTGGAAGCGGCCAAATGTCATCGTCGCTTGGATGTCATTTACCGCGCCGAACACACCCGAGCACAGCGCGGAAACTCTCGAATGCAGTTTCGGTTTCGGTCGTAGTTTCGGCAGGTTTGCTGCCGAAACCGAAACATAACCGAAACTCGTTTTTTTGCCGAAATTCGACCGAAACCGAAACCGAAACCGAACATTCGGTCGGACACTAAAGACAAGACATTAAAACTGATTGAAATCACACCATATAGCAATATTTCTCCTCATTATATTGTTGCATATAATATGAAATGATGTATTTATAAATGTATGTAATTATCATACATTAAAATTCCCTTAAAGTGCAATTATTATATAAAAAATGTTCATTAAATGAAAACTACTGGGCCTAACTATGTTAAATTTTTATGGGACCAAATGGCAACTATTCCGCATCAAACTAAAGAAGAATCACGTAAATCGGATCATAAATCTCAGAGTAATCAGTGTACATACATTGAAAGAAAAAAACTGAGAATTGAGAACCTCCTCCTTTTTGAAGTCGATTAAAAATACTATAACAAGCTAATTTTTGACGACCAGATTTAGTAGTTGTTTGTATATTATCATCATCAGCCTAACGCAGTCCACTGCTGGACATAGGCCTCTCCCATTGCACGCCACTTAGATCAATTTTGATCTCGCATCATCTAGTTTGGGATAAGGGACTGCTATTCCACAGGTTGTGGGTTTGATTACCCCTCGAGTCAAACATTTCTTAGCATGAAGATTTAATGATTGATCTTTGTCTGGGTGTTTCTATGTATAATATTATGTATGTATTTACAAAACCACATCTAATATGCTGTATATTGCCTACAACCCGAAATTTGCCACCTTTAGATTTTAGTTGAACATTTTCCATAAATTGTCCAATCTTATTTACAACTAATTCAATTAAAACAAAAGAAATATTGAAATGTGTTCAGACATAGTAAAGACATCAGACACAGTTTTTTATTATGAGTTAAAACTGAGTATTTGCTCAAGAAAATGTTATTTTCTAAGAAATTATTGTAAAGATATATAAAATAAATAATGCTACACATATAGCCAGGTATACATGTGAATCATGGGTTTATAAACACTAAAACCATTAAACTTCAGTCAATACAATTCATTAACACAATGTAAAACTGAAACTTAATTTAAACTGAATTTAACACTATCATTTCAAATAGTGTTAAATAATACTATAAGAAAGTTGTTTGACAATAAGTTTTTTTGAAAATAAATAGTAAATATTAATAAATGGCAATCATCTGATATATTTATATAAATATAAACTTTGTCAAACTTTCTAAATAACAGTGACACTACTCAGCTTGGTAGAGTACAATAAGATTGATCAAAACTTAACTCAAGTAAACTTACTTAATTGGTAAGTTTGGAACAAAGCTTTGATAACAATGAAAAAATTTGTTTTACTGTTAAAAACTTCATAAGATGACCTACTAAAAAAAAGTTTACTCATGATTTATGACTTAACTTTTTTAATAAAGAAAGAAAAAAGAACTTACCAGAACTGAACATTCTTCCCAACATAGTGTTTGGGTGAGCAGTAAACTGAGCTGGATCCACCACGAAACGGGTGTTGTCCACCACCAACGTGATCCTATCTTCACACAGCTGACCCTTCTGCCCATTCCTAGGGGGATCCTGAGCCGTGGAAGTAGAAGGCGTCGGAGTATTAGCGCTCAAGTTCTTCGGAGGCATGTTCGGACGAGTTCTTATATTCGGTCCTGTCCGTTTCGACAACCGCTTGCGTCTCTCCTCGTCCCTTCTATATTCTTCTGTGTCACTACTGCTGTCGGGATAGAAATAAGGACGTCTTTCTGACATGGCCTCAGGCCCATTCGTCTGAGAGTCTGACATAGGCGTGCGCTCGTCCCCGCGAGCCCTCACATCACGGTCGATGCTCCTTTGTCCCTGTGACGGTGAGCCGTTATTGAAAGCCGTTTTTCAGTGTTGTTAAAAATATTGTATAGAAAGAAATTCTACGAAAACGTCAACGTAACGTCGTAACTAGTTTGACAGTTAGGAAATTGCTGCTATGTGAAAAAAAAACACTATTATTGCTTTTTCAGTTTCTCCACTAAGTATTTATACAACATTAAAAATGCTTTCTATAGAATGCTTCTCGACAAATCATTGTATTTGAGGCAATCACCGTAAGTATAAAATATAAAATAATTTTATTTGTGCACCAGTCATGTGCTATGATTCATCATGACGCACAACAAACCTATCAAAAAAACATTTGTATTCCTATTCACAAAGATTTCAAAACAACATAATTGATAAAATCCAGGATTACCTTATAAAATAATAACATTTCATAATACATTTTAGTGTATTGTGAAAATATATTATTTTCAAGTTTATGAACTGTAAATTTTATGTTCAACGTTTGCTGAATGCGTTCAAAAAATGAAAAACTTGAATGAATCGGCTGTTGACCTTTTCACTGTCAGATGCGGATATTGGTTAACACAATAATTGTTTTTTTTTTATTATTAAATTACGTTATCGTAAACATCCCACCTACCTGAGCTGTGAAATTAATGTGATAAATAACCAAAAACATAAGTGCCGTGACTCTATATATTGTAAATATACTGTGTAACGTAAAGCAACGCTTGTAGGGCGTCACTCATTTTAATTGTATAATTTACCACAAATGGATAATAAAGAAGAATATCATGATCCTGACTATCCAGAAGTGCCAGTAGTTGTCAAAGAGGAGCCCCAAACCTTCGACGAAGAGGAGAAAGTTAAAAAAATCAAAGAAATCATCAGGCGGGAATTTTTAAATGAACTTGAAATTAGAGAAAATGAAGTTATGCTAATAGATCAACGGTAAGTTAAACTATTTTTTACTTTTAATCGTCAATAAAACCTGTTTGGGAATGCACTGACCCTTAAAACACGTACTTTTAAATACGTTTATGCACCATGTGGTCTTTTGTTATGACTTTTCTTCCTAGTTCAAATAAAACGACGTGTTATTTTTTTTATGTTTTTGTAATTAACAGTTGTATAGTTCTGCCTTTAGAAATAAATATCTTTAAAATTTAATATTACGTTGTTTATAATAGTTTATTGAGAGGCTGAGTCATATGTGAATGAAATTATAAGTAATGTGATTATATTTATTCAGATTTATAAAGTTTTATGGTACTTTCAAGGTTATATGGAGAACACATGTCGCATAGGGAATTAAATATCAATGTTCTTAACAATTTAGAGGAGTTGAAGCTATAGATAAATTATATAAACACACTAGATGTAACCCATCCATGCTACTCTGTGGCACATTGTATTTCAATGATGGAAAATAAGGAACAAAACTGATGCAAAAAGTAGTTAAAAATAATTTCTGAAGCGGGTTGTATATCAATCAAAATTTGAGCTTAATCGATGCGGAACTTTTTAAGTTTTTGAGTGTACACAAACCAACTTTACATTTTGAAATAAATAATGTTGGATGTGACTACTTATGTATACAGATTATCCTCTATTAGAGCACCATAACAATGAATAGTCTTTAAGTTGACAGTATATCAGTTACAATAAACAGTTATTTATAATTTTAAATTTATGATAATGCAGTCCTTTGTTATTAGTTTCAATTCGTTTAGTTGTCAAAGGTGTTTCACTGCCCTTATTCATCCTGTGGGTGTTGCAAGAGCCGACAAAGGGAGCAAACTATGCATGACAACAGCACTGGAAAGAGGGAAAACTTAAAACTTGCTATTGTGGGCCAAAACCTAGAAATCCTTTCTAAAGATGTTGATGATGATGATGAAAGGTTGCCTAGAAAAAAATGCTATAAATCATCATGATCTTAGAATAATGTTGGTATTGAAAAAAACTCGAAATTCTATTTTTAACATATTTGGATACTACATTGTCCAAATATTATTGTTATGTTCAAGAAAAAATTATATGTATGTTAGATTTTAATTTATTCAGTGTTTGTTTGATAGGCGCTCAAAGTAAAATAAAGCATGTGATTTTTCTAGAAAATTGTCTAATTATTAGTTATTATATGTTAATAGCATTTTAAAACAAACTTTATTTTTCACTTGTATGCCAATTTTCATAATTATAGATTTAGAATTAAAAAAGTAATGTCAAAAAACTAACATAATTATCAGATCTGACAGTATTCTACGATTATGACGAAATGATTAGAACGGCAAAGAAATTTTCATGGTGTATAATAATAAGTCCAGCAGTGGACTGTTAAAGGCTGTTGATGATGATGATGATGATGATAATAATAAGAATCTGGTTGTTATGTTTAAGCAACGTAAAAGACTGAATGGATGTTTTTCGCAAAAAAATGATTTTATTATTTTTACACAATTTAAGTGAAATCAAATTTTTATTACTAATATTCCAAAGCGGGAATGTATGTGTAGTGGTTGAAACATTTAATTTCTTTTTGGTTTTACTTACAATATCCTTACAGAATTATTCTAATGCGATATTGTACTTACATTCTAAATTGCAAACTAAAGTAACAAATTTTACTAAGTGGTTTAATTGTGAATTCACTCAGAGCATAATAAAATGTATCCACATAGTCATGTATGAGGTTAAGTGCCGACTGCACAGATGGCATAGTGGTTTACTCACTACTACGCTGAGTGTTGTGGGTCCGATCCCCACGTGGGACAAAGCTTTGTGTAATCCACAAACTGTCCGTTTTAATGTATGTTTGTAAAGTCCCCGCGACACAGGATATATTCCTAATGCGGAAGTTGCCTTTTTAACAAAGATGTAATGATTCTGCTATTAAGAAAGTTACTTTAAGACATAAATATAAGCTTTATTTAAGTTAAATTATATGTATTTATAAACGCATGCATTTCTCCATGTGAGAGTAGAACTAATAGTATGTTTTATTTATTATAGTGTTATCAATATAATATAATAATAATAAAACATAGTTTTCACACTCATTACATACTAGGACCATATAATTCTTTACTTTTTATGCAATCTAATATATAAAATTCTCGTGTCACGGTGTGCGTAGTTGAAAACGACTCCTCCAAAACGGCTCAACCGATTTTCAAGAAATTTTTGTGTGCATATCGGGTAGGTCTGAGAATCGACCAACATCTATTTTTAATAAACCAAATTTTTTAACTTGGACAATTTTTGTTCGAAAAAATGGATATGGCAAAACAACGTTTGATGGGTCAGCTAGTAAAATATAAGATATACTAGAAAACTAAGAAAGTATTGTGTATGTAAGAAATATTTCGGACATCTGACACAGAACGCCATCTAGTTTCAAAACTAAAAAGAGCTAGTACTATGAAAGCTAGATTGACTGGTGGAATACTGGAATATTTTTTCTGTAAATACATAGAAAACGCTCAAACAAATATTTGCAGATCATACAAACATTTGTTCCAACCCTGGAATCGAATCTTAGATCTCAGCACAGCATTTGCATATGCTACCACTGCACCACCTAGGCAGTCATTCAGTCAGGTATAATTTAATAAATTCATGTAGAAATCTGATCCCAAACTAACCAGAGCCTGTACTATGGACACGAGACTGCTGATAAACATACTTATACAATATTTTTAAATACATCACATCATCAGCCTTTAATAGTCCACTGCTGAACATAGGCCTCTCCTTAGAAAGGAGGTTTTGGCCTACTATACCACGCTGGCCAGACGGGTTGGTATAGGGTTTGTGTCAAGTTTTCCTTCTCTCTACAGTGCTGTTGTCCTGCGTGGTTTGCTCCCTTAGTCGCCTCTTACGACACCCACGGGATGAATAGGGGTGGTGACACTCTGTATTCTTAATCCGTCACCACACGGATAGATACATTTAAATACATACTATACATTATATAGCTACCGACCGCTATAGGTCGGTATATATTATAACTGTCTGGTATTCAAGAGATGGGTCAAGGAGCCGAGGTCACAAAGTGAGAAGATGATCTGAAATTGACTCTAGGTCCCCTTTGGCTAAGGATTGCAACCTATAGTAAACAGTGGAAGACTTTGGAGGAGGCCTATGCCGTAAGGCACACCGAACTTAGGGACATATTATGACTAATGTACTAGGGATTATTGAGTAGTATGAAAAACTGTATAACTTCGGCATTAAAGGCTTATTATTATACTATACATTATACTTTTTGACTGCACGGATGGCGTAGTGGTTTTAGCGGTCGCCACGCCGCTTCCTACTACGCCGAGTGTTGTGGGTTCAAACCCCACATGGGACGACACTTTGTGTGACCCACAAATTGTTGTTCTGAGTCTGGGTGTTCTTTGTGTCCGTTTCATGTATGTTTGTAAAGTCCCCCGCGACACAGGATATTTTCCTAATGCGGGAGTTGTCTTTTTTACCAAAAAACAAAAAAACAAACAAAAACTTATTTTTTTACACCCAAGACAAAGAATAAATGATCGTGTTCATCACAAAATTACTTGTCCTGGCTGTGAAATGAACCGACAACCTCTGGCAGCAGTCAGGTTTGCTAACCACTAGACCCCAGAGGCCTGTCTGTAGAACTGAATAAACTTTATTGTACACCAGAAGGGCAATTCTCGTAATAAAAGTTCGCTCACAATTCAGTTCCGATCAACTCTCGATCTCATTACTGTCATAAGGGTATTTTTGTAGTAAAATAATAAAGTATTACTAAGACTAGCAATGCAATGGGAGAGGCCTATGTCCAGCAGTGGACTGCGATAGGCTGATGATGATGATGAAGACTAGCAGATTACCGATTCAATCCTCGATCACAATATGATATAATCACATTGCAGTGAACGTTGGATGTTTAATACTTTACTCAGGGCCGTCTTTAGCCTATCGGAGGGCCTGGGCACATTGGGATAACGGGGCCCCTACGACCTTGACTGATTAGTGTCTGTGATAGAATAGCCAAACAAGGTATTATAATCAGCCATTTTCCCTGGATTTTTCTGAATAAATATGGTTTTCGGTAATAAATACCGATTATCGAATAAGGTAGGCAGGAATTAGGGGGCCACTATCTATCGAGGGGCCCTATCACTACGAAAATACATTTTATGACAGTATGTTTTATACCTTTACCTTTACAGAGACATAATATGATAGTGGCTACTCGAATGCACAGAATGTCATCATCATACACCTACTGTCTATATTCCTGAAGGGGTAAGCAGAAGCGTATTAAATGTCCACATTTTACCGTCAATAATTTTAATTCCTATCACATAAGAGCGGTTTAAAAATACGGTCCGAAGTCGTTGTAGAACGATTGCTATGGTAGCTTACGCACTAGATTCGACTTCCGTTATCCGTGAATTCTCTCTCGATTCCGGACAAGTTAATGACGGACCATAGAAGCCATTCTGTTGTTTTTATGAACGCATCACATCACATGATGATGCGATGTGGTCGCTCTGCTGTGGCTCCGCGTAAAATGACGTATGCTAAAAGGTGACCCCTGAATTGCTTCGATTAGAGGCGGAAGTCGCAATAGTGCGTGAACTATATACGAATTCAGTCAGTCAGTCAGCCTTTAAAATACGTAATCACGGATCAGAAATCGAAAGCAATATCCAAATTCAGCCTGAGATTTCTAGATCCGTATTTTCACGGATTCTGATCGGACGTTGTGCTAAGCCGCTCTAATAGGCGCCAAGCTTATTGTTGGGGAAAAATGCTGCTTGCATTTGCCACCTGCTTGGAGGTGCATGTAACATGATATATAATTATTCGTTTGCGTATTATTATACTTTGACTGTGGCTGTGGTCATGTAGTAATAGGCCAACTTAGTCAACCTTAACTATGACCAATCATCATCATCATTAGTCTATCGCAGTCCACTGCTGGACACAGGCCTCTCCCACTGCACGCCACTTAAATCGATTTTCGGATTCTCGCATCCAGCTCCTGCCAGCCATCTTGCGCAGATCGTCACTCCTACACTACCTTTGCCTAGACGCGTTCTCCACTCAAGAACTCGTTTACCCCAAAAGGCCAGCCCACTGCCACTTCAGCTTACTAATCCGGTGGGCTATGTCGATGACCTGTAAATATATCACAATACTATAGTTTGAAATCTTGGAGCTGATCTGATGATGGAGTCTCTTTTTTACTTTTGGTAATCAAATAGATTTACGTCCCGTCACAGGTTTGTTTAAGAACCTGCAATAGTTTTAAGGCCATTGCTTTTGTTCTACGTTAAGTTCTTTTTCTTGAAAAAATCACTTGATTCTGCTCTTTTATGTTGATAGAATATATGTGGGTTTATAATTAGTTCATATGTATATACTTACTAGTTGAGACCCGCGGTGTTACCCGCGTTTGTTGTTATAACCGCGGGCAACGCCGCGGGGCGAAGCTAGTCTAAAAAAAGTAGCCTAAGTTACTCCTTATGTCATCAGCTATCTGCCAGTGAAAGTCCCGTCGAAATCGGTCCAGCCGTTCCAGAGATTACCCGTACAAACAAACAAAATATTTTGGTATATGTACCGTGTAAACATGCATATGCATGTAGTAAAAAGCGGTTATTTTAATATTTCAAACAGACACTCCAATTTTATTTATTTGTATATACTTGTATATAATATAATAAAATAAATAATATATTTTACTACATTCACACAACGCCATCTAGTCCCAAACTAAGCAGAGCTTGTACTATGGGTACTAGGCAACTGATATGAATACATATATACTTTTTTTTGTAAATACACACATATTATACAAAGAAACACCCAGACCAAATTAAACATTAAATGTTCACGCACACAAATGTTTGACTTGAGCGGGAATCGAACCCGCGACCTTTGAAATAGCAGTCCGTTACACAAACCAGTATGCCAGCCGGTCGTCAAATGTTTAGTTGGTTTGTACGCCACAAAAACACAAAAAATGATGCACCGATTAAGCCTAAATTTTGACACGAGATATAAACCGCTTCAAAGATTGTTTTTATCAATTTTTCGCGCCAGTCTTGTTCCTCATTTTCCATTAATGCAACCACATGCTCCACAGCGGACCGTAGCAGGATACAGCTAATAAATAATAATAATAATCTTATTTCTACTTAGCATGACAACATCCCGCCGATTACTGCATCGTCTCCGGTATGCCCTCGTAAGCAACTACTACAATGATCAGAAACTCAAACTGAGCAATGGGCAAGTGCAGGACGAGATTGCATCACAACATGAACCCCGAGCTAGGGCTGAGGTATGTAACTAAATGTTTTAGGAAGAATAGAAAAGCTTCTACTCGTGACACCTGTACATAGGAGATAAAAACATTAAATTTCCGTCATCGTATAATTCAAAGTGCGATCCATGAGCGCTGGCTTGGAGGATAAAGCCCTCTGGACTTAATGGTGTGACTATCAATGACGGGATTCTTGGGGACTTCCTTCCCAGAATATAATTAAGTCGGGTGTCGTAAGAGCCGACTAAGGGACTTAACTACGCAGGTCAATAGCACTGCAAAGAGAAAGCAAAACTTGACACAAACCCTGTACCAACCCGTCTGGCCAGCGTGGCTTTTTTTTAATTTTTAAAAAGACAAACTCCCATTAGGAATATATCCTGCGTTGCGGGGGACTTTACAAACGTACATGAAACGGATACAAAGAACACCTAGACTCAGAACAACAATTTTTGGATCACACAAAGTGTCGTCCCATGTGAGGTTTGAACCCACAACACTCGGCGTAATAGGAAGCGGCGTGGTGACCGCTTAAACCACTATGCCATCATGTCATGGTGTCATCACGTCAGTCATGGTGGTGGCTATAATAGCCATAAACCTTCTTTCTAAAGAGAGTCCTATGGCCACCAGTGGTCTATTCAATCTAAGCAATGTGTTCATGATGTTTTAATTGGTTATAATGTGGTTTTAACATTTATAAAAAAAAAGATTTGCGAAACACTGTATGGTTTTGGTCCCTTTGATTCCGTTTGATGAAATGAAAATGAAATTTTGCATTTCCTATTTAACGTGGGTTATTACCTCAAAGGGGCTCATGGTGGATCGAAATGGCGGCACATTCCGATCTACCCACATGGTAAAAAAGAAATTCAAAATATTACGAAACCATGGAATATTTTCTAAATTAAATGTGTGCATACGTGTATAGCTGTATGCAGACATGGGTATATGCAAGTGGTCATGCATTTATGTTTGTGATTTAATTTATTTGGTCCACATTGGAGTACTCTGACGTCAGTAAAATTTTAGTGAAATATTATCTGATGATATCCATGAGATAGCGAGCCTATCGCTATTATCTAACATTCGAGCAGAAACGTGTGAATTGTTGTGCTGATAAAATAAAAAAAAAAATATTTGCAGAATCAGAATAAAGTTTTGGTTACATTTTGTATATGATTTTTATCTTATAGTTATAAGATTCTCATATAAAGTTTGTTACTAAAGCTAACATAAAACTAGTATATGATTATTTTAAATTGTCCAAGATTGAATATAAAGAGGTACAAACAAAATATTACAAATTCTTTTGCAAACGGCCTGAGCTAGGTGTGAGACCCGTTTTAGGCAGTCGCTTGACTATGTTAGTTACAGGACGTTCATATGTTAAAGTTCTAATAGATTGATAATGTTAATTACTTCAGACTGGTTTGTATACACAAATATATATTACTTATTGTTTAATAACCTAATTATAATTAAAATTATATCATTTTGAAATTGCCAAGATGTTTTCTGTGTCTGCGTAATTAAGCTTACCTAAATATTCTCCTACTAGATTTTGACACTTTGTATACATCACATCAGGTATTTGAATGGATATTCACAGGAATATGATGTTTCGCCTATCTTGTGGGTGAGACATGTTAGACATCATCACATCAACAGCCTTTACAGTCCACTGCTGGACATAAGCCTCTCCTTAGAAAGAAGGTTTTGGCCTACTATACCACGCTGGCCAGACGGGTTGGTATAGGGATTGTATCAAGTTTTCCTTCTTTTTGCAGTGCTGGTGTCCTGCGTTGTTTTGCGCCCTTAGTCGCCTCTTACGACATCCACGGGATGAATTGGGGTAGTGACATTCCGTATTCTTAATACGTCACTACACTACTTTGTATACGATACGTCATATATTTTGAAGACATTGTTTATATTATTAAATAGATGTGGAGCGAAGAAGGGATAAAATTTGTTAATGTATGTATGCGTTGTTTGGGGTTAGCACATACAATGTCGTTCCTTCTCTTGTCTAAGGATTAAATGGTAGTTCCGCGTGTTGTTTTAGTATGATGTGCAATATAAATAACTGCTGAACTGTTAATACTTTGCATTCCAGATAGAGTTGATGAGTAGGGAACCTAAATCGGCGACAGGTGGCTACTTTTAGTATTGCTCGTTTAAGTGGAAGTAAAATGGTCTTAGCAGCGTCATCCCACGAAGTTATGCAATATGTTAGTATCGACTGACACAAAGCCAAATAGTTCTGTTTTATCTATACTAATATTATAAAGCTGAAGAGTTTGTTTGTTTGTTTGAACGCGCTAATCTCAGGAACTACTGGTCCGATTTGAAAAATTCTTTCAGTGTTAGATAGCCCATTTATCGAGGAAGGCTATAGGCTATATATCATCACGCTAAGACCAATAGGAGCGGAGCACTAATGAAGAATGTTTCAAAAACGGAGAAAATTTATTACTATTGAGAGACGCAGACGAAGTTGCGCGGGTCAGCTAGTTACATAATAATCTGCAATACTCCGTAAATTTTCAACAATGTATATAAGTTTGCGTAATCTCGTACATAAAAAATCTATGTGTTTGCGAAAATTTAAATATGTGTCAATCGTTATACCTAAATATTTCACATCATCAGTTTTATTTAAAGCAGGTGATAAAATAACGGTCCGTATGGTGACGGATTAAGAACACAGAGGGTCATCACCCCTATTCATCCCGTGGGTGTCGTAAGAGCCTACTAAAGGAAAAACTACGCAGAACACCAGCACTGCAGATATAAGGAAAACTTGACCCAAACCCTATACCAAACCGTCTGGCCAGCGTGGTATAGTAGGCCAACACCTCCTTTCTAAGGAGAGACTTATGTCCAGCAGTGGACTATTAAAGGCTATAAAATGATAATTTGTTTTGACATACTATCATTTTGAACTAATCAACCGTAATGTTTAGGTATCGTTGCCTTATCTAATCCAATGTGTTAGGTATATCTTTTTACCAAAGAAACAAGTAATCATGACACTTAATTAATTGGGTAATTTACCGTTAGCATACAATTGGCTCCATATTTCCCATTTTATAACGATTACGTCCGTATCGTATTGACGCGCCTGCTGGTCTAGTGATTAGTGACCCTTACTGCTAAGCCGGAGGTCATGGGTTTGATTCCCAACCAGGACAAATATTGTGTGATGAGCACGGTCATTTGTTCTGTGTCTGGGTGTAATTTATCTAAAATATGTGTGTATTTAAAAATATATAAGTATGTTTAGCAGCAGTCTGGTTACCATAGCACAGGCTCTGCCTAGTTTGGGATCAGATGGTTGAGTGTGAGATGCGTGAGGTATATTATATTATCTATACTAATATTATAAAGCTAAAGAGTTTGTTTGTTTGTTTGAACGCGCTAATCTCAGGAACTACTGGTCCGATTTGAAAAATTCTTTCAGTGTTAGATAGCCCATTTATCGAGGAAGGCTATAGGCTATATATCATCACGCTAAGACCAATAGGAGCGGAGCACCAATGAAGAATGTTTCAAAAACGGAGAAAATTTATTACTATTGAGAGACGCAGACGAAGTTGCGCGGGTCAGCTAGTTGTATATATATTATATTAAGAATATGAAATGTCACCACTCCTATTTATCCCAAGGCCACCCCCCCCCCCATCTGGGGGTAGGTGGCACTTAAAGGGCGGTATCGCACTTATGTCTCTTGAATTTCATGTGTCCGTTGGCAGCGGTAGGCACTTGCCATCAAGTGACCCGTTTGCTCGTTTGCCCCCTTTTAACAGTCCACTGCTGGTCATATGCTTCTCGTTAGAAAGGAGGTTTTGGCCTACTATACCATAACAAAAAAAATCTGGCCGTTATCTAATTATCTTTGCAAACCAAGCAATGGCCGTTTTTTAAAGTAAGCTATAACTGAGTCACTTCTGCGTGTCCTACTGTGCTGCGTGTTGTGTGTTCGATTCCCATATGAGACTACACTTTGTGTGATCCACAAATTGTTGTTCTGGGTCTGGGTGCTCTACGTAGAATACTGCGGAACAGTCGATCAGAGCAGACGTGTACAATTTTTACTCATAAAATTAAAATAACATAAACCTAATTACAATTTAAAAAAAAATGGCTGCACAGATAGCGTAGTGGTTTAAGCGGTCGTCACACCGCTTACTACTACGCTGAGTGTTGTGGGTTCGACCCCACATGGGACGACACTGTGTGTGGTCCACAAATTGTTGTTCTGAGTCTGGGTGTTATTTGTGTCCGTTTCATGTATGTTTGTAAAATCCCTCGAGACAAATGATATATTCCTAATGCGGAAGTTGATTTAAAATAAAAACGATGTTTCCTTTTGAATGAGTGTTTGTAAAGTCCCCAGCGACACAGGATATTTTCCTATGTTATTTTTTAAAATTCATACACCTTTTAGCAACATAAGTTGGTGCGCAGACGTATAAACTAAATATTTATGACCCCAGGACAGGAGCTTGCATCCTCTGTCTTTAAAGTAATCACGGTACCGTTAGGGTTCACTCAAAGTTAAGTAGCCCCCCCTTAAATCTATATATCACTAGAATAGTTATTCATATTTTTGACTTTTCACCAGGTTTCGTCAGTCCTACGAGATGGACAGCGTCGCTTGCATCCGTCCGTCCGCAAGCTGCTGGGCAAGAAGGCCGTGGATCTGGACGAGATATTCAAGATCAGAGAGCCCCGGAACAAGACAAGAAAAGATTATTCTGTACGTATGACATTCAGTCATCAATATAAAGTGGTGGAAAAACCGGAGTTTTTCCTTCGACTCAGAATGACTGAATTAACTTGAGAATCCTTACACAGAGTAATAATAAGGGATACAGAGAGGAATAATGATAACCAAACCTCCCACGTCTCACACACAGTTTGATTCCAAACTAGGCAGAGCCTGTACTATGGTAACCAGACTGCTGATAAACATACTTATATATTTCTAAATACATACATATTATAGATAAATAAATAAGACTGCACGGATGGCGTAGTGGTTTAAGCGGTCACCTTGCCGTTTCCTACTGCGATGAGTGTTGTGGGTACGATCCCCACATGGGACAATACTTTGTTTGATCCACAAATAGTTGTTCTGAGTCTGGGTGTCTTTTGTGTCCGTTTCATGTATGTTTGTAAAGTCTCCCGCGACACAGGATATATTCCTAGTGCGGGAGTTGTCTTTCTTAAAAAAAAAGTACACCCAGACACGGAAAAAATGATCGTGCTCATCACTCATTTATTTGTCCTGGGTGGGAACCGAACCCACGACCTCTGTTTTAGCAGTCAAGGTCACTAACCACTAGACCAAGAGGCCCGTCAACTGGACAGAGAACAGATGATCGTGCTCATCACATAATTAATTGTCCTGCGCGAGAATCGAACATACGACCTTTAGCTTCTGGTAGGATCACTAAACACTGAACTAAGAGGGCAGTCATATATGTATGTATTAACTATTATATTAAAAATAAAGGCCACCATTTCTTCACGTGCACTTTGGAAATAAACAAAAATAATAGCTTATAGTCTATCACTGACCATGGAAAAGCATAGAAAAACCCAGAAATCTGTCTAAAAATACCGCATATCATCGTCCACTGTTGAACGAAGGCCTCCCCCAAGTAGCGGCACCTTTTTCAGCCTTGGGCAGTTCGCATTTATCCACTGCCAGCCACTTTCCTCAAGTCGTCGGTCCCTACACTACACGTTTGCCTAACTGCGGCTTCCACTCTGACACTCTAACTCCGACTTGTGAAATATCTTTGGACTTGTAAAAAGATCTGCTTACAGAAATAAATATCATTTATCATTTGTCGGCTCCAGGGATCATCAGTCCGCCTGGAGCCATGACCGGCCCACTTCCACTTTAGCGTACTGTTCCTCATAATTTCTAAATCTGACATTAATATTTAAATATCCAATTTTCTATATTTTACAGGCAATGCTTCAGAAACGTAACTACACAATATCAGCCGACACAACAAAAACCCTACGTCCGGACAGTAAGCCAGATGATATCGATCTCCTGGAGACGTCAGAAGATCCGTGCACCAGTCGACCGAAGAAGGTCCCACGGCATCTGGACCCCAAGGCCACCAACGTCCTCACCTTGGACGAGGTGACTAGAAATAAGACGAAATATAGATACAGGATTGTCATAGGTGAGTTTTTGAAAGAAATTTTAAAATTCGAAAGAGCGTACTCCTTCCTAAAAGCCCAGCAACGTGTTTGTGACTCCAGAGTTGCAGACGTTCATGGGCGGCGATGGTCAATCATCAGGTGACCCGTCTGCTCGTCTGCCTCCTACCCTACCTATTAAAGAAATAAATTCAAGGACAAAACGGACACAAGGAACACCCAGACTCAGAACAATAATTTGTTGATCATAGTATTGTCCCATGTGAGGATCGAACCCACAACACTCAGCACAGTAAGAAGCGGCGAGGTGACCCTTTAAACCACTTCGCCATCCGTGCACCTGTCTTTGATCCGCAAGGAGTCAAAGCCTGAGTGCCACCACTGCCAGAACCACTGTCACTGTCGAACACACTGCCAGACCGTGGACACGGTGCTCCACACGCTGGCAATGGAATGATAACGCTGGAATGCCCGGCGTGGGTGGAGCAGAGGCGTGACCTCGTGCAGGCCATCGGAATGGCAATTCTCTCGCTCGGTACCATGATTGCCGTGAAACGGAGCAAGAGCTCGGGGAACTCCGCCGTCTCCTTTTGCGAGCAAGTTATGCTTGCGCAGGAGACGGTTGAGTGAGACCGGAAATGGTTTTGAACTCTTCCGCTCCGCCAGACCCGGAAAAGGGCGATACCTATATCGCAAAAGACTCAGGCGCCGGCGTTTTCTGAACAACCTTCGTCCTCTATACGCTCAGGCCTGGAGGTGATAGGTGAGGCCATCTGTCACCCTAGCAGAGGCAGGATTTCCTTTCTAGGGTCACCTGGTTCATCTGCTACTGGTACCCTAGACGGCGTGCGGTTTCAGTCGGTTCGAGTCCGGCATAACCACCACATTGGTATCCGACGGGATTGCCGTACAGGAAAAAAAGGAGTGGGTTGACAGTGGTTTTATCCAGTTCGATCCAACTATATGTGTGATAACGTGTGTTCGTCTGGTTAAGGTAACACGTCGAAGTACGCGCCGCCCGCGTCCCGCGCGGACCGCTCCACGCACAAGTGGCTGCTGTACGTGCGCGGCGCGCCGCACGCGCCCGACCCCTCCGCGCTCGTCACGGCCGTCACCGTGCGCCTGCACCACTCCTACGCGCCGCACCACACCGTGCACATCGAGTGAGTCCGCATGCATGGTTTAGTATAGGTCAGTGACGTCACTGCACGTCCGAGCTCGACCCCTCCGCGCTCGTCACGGCCGTCACCGTGCGCCTGCACCACTCCTACGCGCCGCACCACACCGTGCACATCGAGTGAGTCCGCATGCATGGTTTAGTATAGGTCAGTGACGTCACTGCACGTCCGAGCTCGACCCCTCCGCGCTCGTCACGGCCGTCACCGTGCGCCTGCACCACTCCTACGCGCCGCACCACACCGTGCACATCGAGTGAGTCCGCATGCATGGTTTAGTATAGGTCAGTGACGTCACTGCACGTCCGAGCTCGACCCCTCCGCGCTCGTCACGGCCGTCACCGTGCGCCTGCACCACTCCTACGCGCCGCACCACACCGTGCACATCGAGTGAGTCCGCATGCATGGTTTAGTATAGGTCAGTGACGTCACTGCACGTCCGAGCTCGACCCCTCCGCGCTCGTCACGGCCGTCACCGTGCGCCTGCACCACTCCTACGCGCCGCACCACACCGTGCACATCGAGTGAGTCCGCATGCATGGTTTAGTATAGGTCAGTGACGTCACTGCACGTCCGAGCTCGACCCCTCCGCGCTCGTCACGGCCGTCACCGTGCGCCTGCACCACTCCTACGCGCCGCACCACACCGTGCACATCGAGTGAGTCCGCATGCATGGTTTAGTATAGGTCAGTGACGTCACTGCACGTCCGAGCTCGACCCCTCCGCGCTCGTCACGGCCGTCACCGTGCGCCTGCACCACTCCTACGCGCCGCACCACACCGTGCACATCGAGTGAGTCCGCATGCATGGTTTAGTATAGGTCAGTGACGTCACTGCACGTCCGAGCTCGACCCCTCCGCGCTCGTCACGGCCGTCACCGTGCGCCTGCACCACTCCTACGCGCCGCACCACACCGTGCACATCGAGTGAGTCCGCATGCATGGTTTAGTATAGGTCAGTGACGTCACTGCACGTCCGAGCTCGACCCCTCCGCGCTCGTCACGGCCGTCACCGTGCGCCTGCACCACTCCTACGCGCCGCACCACACCGTGCACATCGAGTGAGTCCGCATGCATGGTTTAGTATAGGTCAGTGACGTCACTGCACGTCCGAGCTCGACCCCTCCGCGCTCGTCACGGCCGTCACCGTGCGCCTGCACCACTCCTACGCGCCGCACCACACCGTGCACATCGAGTGAGTCCGCATGCATGGTTTAGTATAGGTCAGTGACGTCACTGCACGTCCGAGCTCGACCCCTCCGCGCTCGTCACGGCCGTCACCGTGCGCCTGCACCACTCCTACGCGCCGCACCACACCGTGCACATCGAGTGAGTCCGCATGCATGGTTTAGTATAGGTCAGTGACGTCACTGCACGTCCGAGCTCGACCCCTCCGCGCTCGTCACGGCCGTCACCGTGCGCCTGCACCACTCCTACGCGCCGCACCACACCGTGCACATCGAGTGAGTCCGCATGCATGGTTTAGTATAGGTCAGTGACGTCACTGCACGTCCGAGCTCGACCCCTCCGCGCTCGTCACGGCCGTCACCGTGCGCCTGCACCACTCCTACGCGCCGCACCACACCGTGCACATCGAGTGAGTCCGCATGCATGGTTTAGTATAGGTCAGTGACGTCACTGCACGTCCGAGCTCGACCCCTCCGCGCTCGTCACGGCCGTCACCGTGCGCCTGCACCACTCCTACGCGCCGCACCACACCGTGCACATCGAGTGAGTCCGCATGCATGGTTTAGTATAGGTCAGTGACGTCACTGCACGTCCGAGCTCGACCCCTCCGCGCTCGTCACGGCCGTCACCGTGCGCCTGCACCACTCCTACGCGCCGCACCACACCGTGCACATCGAGTGAGTCCGCATGCATGGTTTAGTATAGGTCAGTGACGTCACTGCACGTCCGAGCTCGACCCCTCCGCGCTCGTCACGGCCGTCACCGTGCGCCTGCACCACTCCTACGCGCCGCACCACACCGTGCACATCGAGTGAGTCCGCATGCATGGTTTAGTATAGGTCAGTGACGTCACTGCACGTCCGAGCTCGACCCCTCCGCGCTCGTCACGGCCGTCACCGTGCGCCTGCACCACTCCTACGCGCCGCACCACACCGTGCACATCGAGTGAGTCCGCATGCATGGTTTAGTATAGGTCAGTGACGTCACTGCACGTCCGAGCTCGACCCCTCCGCGCTCGTCACGGCCGTCACCGTGCGCCTGCACCACTCCTACGCGCCGCACCACACCGTGCACATCGAGTGAGTCCGCATGCATGGTTTAGTATAGGTCAGTGACGTCACTGCACGTCCGAGCTCGACCCCTCCGCGCTCGTCACGGCCGTCACCGTGCGCCTGCACCACTCCTACGCGCCGCACCACACCGTGCACATCGAGTGAGTCCGCATGCATGGTTTAGTATAGGTCAGTGACGTCACTGCACGTCCGAGCTCGACCCCTCCGCGCTCGTCACGGCCGTCACCGTGCGCCTGCACCACTCCTACGCGCCGCACCACACCGTGCACATCGAGTGAGTCCGCATGCATGGTTTAGTATAGGTCAGTGACGTCACTGCACGTCCGAGCTCGACCCCTCCGCGCTCGTCACGGCCGTCACCGTGCGCCTGCACCACTCCTACGCGCCGCACCACACCGTGCACATCGAGTGAGTCCGCATGCATGGTTTAGTATAGGTCAGTGACGTCACTGCACGTCCGAGCTCGACCCCTCCGCGCTCGTCACGGCCGTCACCGTGCGCCTGCACCACTCCTACGCGCCGCACCACACCGTGCACATCGAGTGAGTCCGCATGCATGGTTTAGTATAGGTCAGTGACGTCACTGCACGTCCGAGCTCGACCCCTCCGCGCTCGTCACGGCCGTCACCGTGCGCCTGCACCACTCCTACGCGCCGCACCACACCGTGCACATCGAGTGAGTCCGCATGCATGGTTTAGTATAGGTCAGTGACGTCACTGCACGTCCGAGCTCGACCCCTCCGCGCTCGTCACGGCCGTCACCGTGCGCCTGCACCACTCCTACGCGCCGCACCACACCGTGCACATCGAGTGAGTCCGCATGCATGGTTTAGTATAGGTCAGTGACGTCACTGCACGTCCGAGCTCGACCCCTCCGCGCTCGTCACGGCCGTCACCGTGCGCCTGCACCACTCCTACGCGCCGCACCACACCGTGCACATCGAGTGAGTCCGCATGCATGGTTTAGTATAGGTCAGTGACGTCACTGCACGTCCGAGCTCGACCCCTCCGCGCTCGTCACGGCCGTCACCGTGCGCCTGCACCACTCCTACGCGCCGCACCACACCGTGCACATCGAGTGAGTCCGCATGCATGGTTTAGTATAGGTCAGTGACGTCACTGCACGTCCGAGCTCGACCCCTCCGCGCTCGTCACGGCCGTCACCGTGCGCCTGCACCACTCCTACGCGCCGCACCACACCGTGCACATCGAGTGAGTCCGCATGCATGGTTTAGTATAGGTCAGTGACGTCACTGCACGTCCGAGCTCGACCCCTCCGCGCTCGTCACGGCCGTCACCGTGCGCCTGCACCACTCCTACGCGCCGCACCACACCGTGCACATCGAGTGAGTCCGCATGCATGGTTTAGTATAGGTCAGTGACGTCACTGCACGTCCGAGCTCGACCCCTCCGCGCTCGTCACGGCCGTCACCGTGCGCCTGCACCACTCCTACGCGCCGCACCACACCGTGCACATCGAGTGAGTCCGCATGCATGGTTTAGTATAGGTCAGTGACGTCACTGCACGTCCGAGCTCGACCCCTCCGCGCTCGTCACGGCCGTCACCGTGCGCCTGCACCACTCCTACGCGCCGCACCACACCGTGCACATCGAGTGAGTCCGCATGCATGGTTTAGTATAGGTCAGTGACGTCACTGCACGTCCGAGCTCGACCCCTCCGCGCTCGTCACGGCCGTCACCGTGCGCCTGCACCACTCCTACGCGCCGCACCACACCGTGCACATCGAGTGAGTCCGCATGCATGGTTTAGTATAGGTCAGTGACGTCACTGCACGTCCGAGCTCGACCCCTCCGCGCTCGTCACGGCCGTCACCGTGCGCCTGCACCACTCCTACGCGCCGCACCACACCGTGCACATCGAGTGAGTCCGCATGCATGATGTAGTATAGGTCAGTGACGTCACTGCACGTCCGAGCTCGACCCCTGAAGAAAGTATGTGATGCGCCTGCATCACATACTTTCTTCAATCTCTCGCCACTCTTCCTCTATCCAATATATAAATTTCTTATTCAATTCCAGTAAGCCCCCGTACCACGTGTCCCGTCGTGGTTGGGGTGAGTTTCCCGCCAAGATCGAGCTTCACTTCGCATTACCGGAGCGGAATAGGCCCGCAACCGTCGAGCACACTATCAAGCTGGACAGAAACTACACAGGCCTGCAGATGCTGGGTAAGTTGGTATGCAGAACCTACGTAGCATCACAATAATCTTAAAATGTTAGAATGATATAATAACTCACAGAAGAAACTAAAGCAGGAGTGATATGCACTCTTATCGTGAGCAAACCACACTTCGACACATATGTTTGTGTTCACAGGGGACCGGTGTTTTACCTCCTGGAAACTAAGTGGTTTAGGGGGATTGATAAATCAAAAATAAACTGCCTCAATTCTGCTATTTTATCATTGAATTTATTTTATTCGGAATGTCGTCGGAATCATTTTTCCTATTCTACTAATTATGTAAGACCAATGGCTTGTCACTGATACTAATGTCGTCGATGTCTTTGTAATAGTTTGGTGAACAATTTTCCAGGTATGGCAATGTTGTTGACATCCCCATTGATGAGCCATTGTCACTACATCGACAGTCTATTGACACTGTCAATTTATGTTAGTAGAATACCGATATCTTGACCGATGACAATGGCGTCTTAATGGCATCTCAATAGCGTGTCAATGGAATGACAGCGGCTTGGCTTTAACATAAAATAGCAGAATTGAGGCCCAGGTTTTCCACTTAGAGGAACGCTCCATGTCTGTTTCATGGGATATAAAACACTGTACGTAATGTGGTAGTTATTCGGTTTTTGCAGATCTTAACATCGCGATCTACAAAATAATCCGTTTAGACCACACCATCTGTCGATCAATTATGGTACCATATATTAACAACAATTATAAGATCATAATAGATGGCGTAACATGTTCCATTATAACGATAAAAATTTAGTTCATTATACGACATTCCGCCCACCAAGGACATATTAAAACAGTATATCCTTAGGAACTGTTAAGCAGTTCTTCTGATCTTCTGATCCCTCGTTTGACCTTGTGCCAAAAAAATGGCTAAAAGTATTTTAATTCTGACTCTTTCTCTTCAACTTTCGTCCATTAGACAACCAGTGGAAGAGTTAACTAATTCAGCCATTATTACAGGTGCGGAAACACTAGTAGATGTCTGGTTATACAGTACACCAGAAATGATTCAGTATGAGTTCAAAGAAGACGCTGAAGTAACCACAACCCAAGACCAACCTCAAATCAAATCCGAGCCAGAACTACAAACAGAGACAATCGAACAAATGGACACAGACCCTAACGACATACAGAGCGACAATTGGTTAGACTTCTTCTCAAAAGGACCTTCAGAAGTAGACGTTGATGAACTGATAATAAAACCATTAAAAAAACCCAGTGAGATAAAGACAGAAGTGGAGGAAGCAATGGATGTGAGCGAGACAAATAATGTCGTTGAAAACGAGGAGGTCATCACCGATGGTGTTGTCAAAATTGAGTCAACGTGGTCGGACGATGGTAACCCTTATGATATACCAAATGAGATTCTCACTCAACCGACGTCGCCGAAGAAGAGGATAGTTAAGTATATAGACCCAACCACAGGGAAGATATATTATCTAGAAATGGACAGAGCATTAGATTTGAGCAAGGTTCAGGAAATCGTCATAACTAATCAAACAGCCAAAATCAGTCCGGTCAAAGCTAACGGCGTCAAGAATATCCGAAAGAAAAAAGGCGGTGTATCATTATTGAAGCCTGAAGTAAAAAATATGTTAAAAAATTCAGAAAATAACGTCAAAAACATGTCCAATTATGCTCATATAGAAAATGATCATTGTTATCTGGCAACACCGAAAAAAATTCCCAGTGTTGCTAGTGTAGAAATTAAAAAAGAAAGGACGTTGTATGAGTGTCTATGCGCGAATGTTGGTAGGTTAAATACAGTGCGGGCCGCAGTTAACTATTTGGTAAAGAAAATACCCTTAATCAGTGATCAGGCCAGGGACCCAGACTTTGTTAAATTTTTCCCTTTCGTTGTCGAGTCTGAGGAGAGGTATTGGAAGCTGGACTTCGCTAAAAGAAGAAATATAGAGGTAAGTCACTATTATTCATTTGACGACACGTATTGCCAAAAAAATCTAAGTATTTAATATCTTGTGTATTCTAAAAGCTCTTTTTAGCTTTACCTAAATCATGGCACGAGAAATTTACATAAGTATCATTTTCAACATTGTGAGTTCCTGATGCTTGCCAATAAAAAAGAAATAAAAATTTGTTAGATAAAATAGAATAAAAGGATTACCCGAGTTATCTTTGTTTTGTCTTAAAACGATTATATTCACAAGGAAGGTTGGCGTGTGGCAGGCCGCCCTGCCATAAACACAGGTACAGGTACAGCCTTAATAAGAAACAGACAAAATCATTTAATATGTTATAAATTGCGCTTACGCTAAACAGAACTAAATTCTACTAGCTGCCCAGACATACTTTTATCAAAAGTTATTAGTCTGTGGAGTCCAATAGAAAAAAATATTTAAAACGTACTTTATTTTGGGCAGACATAGATCAATATCCATACAGCGTAGTGAACTTGAAGGCACGCCAAAGATAATCCTAAAGCGCCTTTTTGTTGTTTTTATTGACGTTCAGTATTTGACAGCTAGGGTCAAGTGTTTTAATTTACTCTGGTTTGTATCGGAAGTGTTGTTTTTACTATATTCCTCAAATTTATGTCGTTTTCTTACCAAAAGAACCTTCCTTGTGTCTTAACGAAAATATGAAACAAAACATTCCGTATTTTCGCGCAGCTCTTGAGATTTCGATACATTTTTTATTTATACAGATATCTCAAACTTTTTTTTCAGTGGTCCCGAGCGAAACTAATAAACAAAATCATGACAGAACATATACCTACAAACGAAACAATATGGCGGACGAAACAGATTCTCCTTTACTCTCGACTCCATGGATTTTATCCCACCAGAAGTGAAACCGTCACGCAAAAAACAGACACAAACGAATGGTCATCTTGGAACGACTTCGAGAACATTAGAAAAGTCGAATCCAGCATCAAAGAGCTGTACCCAAATTCATCAGACATTAATTCATTAACGATATTTGATGACAAAGAATATAGCCGGATATCTGAAATGTCAGACACCATAGACTTATCTGATGATGAGGAGGACGTTGATGTGTTGTCTATGGAAAGGAGGGTGCAAGTCAAACAGGAAGTGTCGCCAGATGGGAGTGGTTTAACGGTGTTACCAGTTGAAAATGAAGAGGAAAGACTCCGATTTATGTTTATTGAGAGGAAGTGTGCTGATATAGGAATTGAGTTGAGGAATGAGGATGTGGGTAACGGATATTCTTATAGGTGAGTGTCAATTTATATTCAAACTATAAATTGAAACGTTTTGTGCAGAAAATATTTCGGCACAATTTGTGGTGGATTCCTATTCATCTTCTGGGTGTCGTAAGAGCTGGGGAGCTAAGGGAGCAAATTACGCAGGACAACAGCACTGCAAAAAGAAGGAAAATTTGAAACAAACTTTATGCCAATTCGTTTGGCTAGCGTGGTACAGTAGGCCAAAACCTTATTTCTAAGGAGAGATGTATGTTTAGTAGTGGACTATTAAAGGCTGTTGTTGATTATGATGGTTTATGGAATTATCCTAGTTTTGCTGCAATTATCGGTGTTTTTATAGTGTTGGAGTTCTTAGACATTTGTTACTTTAGAGTCGACCTTTGAAGGGGTGGGGGGTGCAGAAACTTTGAACTCGTTCCTTGAAATGTAACGAGAATAGTTGAATAGTGATATCGTGTGTAATTATGGTATTATTATTTTCTGTTTTAATTTTTGATGACTTTGGTGATGGTCGTATGTATATATTTTTATAACTGAAAATGTGGCTTTCTTTCCCTAGTGCTGTTCATGCCGTATTGCTGTCAGCGCTGTCGAGTTTCGCGGAGGAGTTGGTGAGGAGTGCTCTGGCGACCGGTCTGACGCAGGGGGAGGAGGGGAGTTTCTCACTTTGGTCTGGGTATGTATTAGTGGTTTTGTTATTTTATTATAGTTTATACAATCGGTGATGTGTAATGCATATAATGCAGGTCGTGGGTTCGATTCCCAAGACAAATAAGATATAAGATAAATAAGTGTGATGAGCACACCTGTCTCTGCCCCCCCCCCGCAGGTCCCGCGGCGGGGCGGTGTGCGCGGGCGGGGTGCTGGGCGCGGTGCGTGCGCGCGCGCGGCTGCGGGCGCTGTGCGGGGCGGCGCTGGGTGCGCACGCGCAGGAACACGCCGGCCCGCTCTAATACACGCTACGACACATCAGCGCCTTTCATTTGCACCCGCCTCCTCCTTCCCCCGATACCACCCACATATCTATAACAGAAATAATAAATCGAATATAATTAAAAAAAAAGATCGAGTATTCCAGTAGTCACCTCGCCTACCGTCTGACGTACGACCCTGACACCACACACTTCAGTGTGACTAATGATAGAAATTATTGATCGTTTTAAATCATAATCGTATGATAAAATGCGATTTCAAATATGATAAATCACAACTGGGATTTGGTCATAGGCAAAGATAAATACCATCAAAATATAACAAAAAAATTTTTTTTTATTAAAACCTACGACCTTTTTACTTACATCTAAACCTTTCGCGAATCTAACATTAAAATAATCTAAATCATAAATCACAATGGTCATCATCGACTTACCGCAATTCACTGCTGAACGAGCCTCTTAGATCAGTATTTACGCTGCATTATACGCGACTTAAATCAATTTTGAACTTCTCGCATCCAACTCCTAGAGACAATCTTGTGTAAATCTTCACTTCACCTAACCTATAAGCATCCTACACTACGTTTACCAAGGCGTAGTCGCCTCTCAAAAACTCGTTTTCCCCAACGATCATCGGTTCTGCGACTGATAGTACCAGCTCACTGCCATTTCAACAATAAGTCACAATTACTCGTCATACTTATTCCCAGAGACGCCTCTATCTCGCGACATGTAACATGACGATCTTGCATTATTAGTTCTCCCACAGCAACAATATTTTGAAGTACAACAACCGATTATGGCCGACCTTCTTTAAATTGAATTGTGAACACAGACCGCCCTCCACTAAACTAGTGATACACAATTGTCTTTGATAGTGTTCGTCCATCATCATCATCAACAGCCTATACTAGTCCACTGCTGGACATAAGACTCTACTTAGAAAGGAGGTTTTGGCCTACTATACCACGCTGGCCAGACGGGTTGGTATATTGGTTTGTTTCAAGTTTTCCTTCTCTTTGCAGTGCTGTTGTCCTGCTTAGTTTGCTCCCTTAGTCGGCTCTTACGACACCCACGGGATGAATTGGGGTGGTGACAATTTGTATTCTTAATCCGCCACCACACGGACAAGTGTTCGTCCCCAAAAGTCAAAGTGAGTTAATCGATTCACTGTTTTTGAGTTAGCCCTCGCCGAAAATCATAATACGAAAATTTTCACCAGTTAAATCCAGTGATAGACACGCAATTTTCAAAATGACGCCACTAAGGATAAACAAATGACAGCTACATGAAACAAATTGTATTCTTCAGCTAAAGAGTTCCATTTTTAAATGTTATAATTACTTTTTTAATATTGTTCTGTAATTGGCCAGTTCCGGATACATACATAGTAACCCTCGTAATTACATTAGTGATGTCATCCGCTTTCGGTATAACTGAGACGTTATGAACTCAACTTACGAATTTCCTTTCGCCGATTTAAAGATGGAGATTCAGCAGCTTGATACAAGAACGACTACTATACTCGTACTATACACCTAATACGATTACTACACATCTAATACAGAGGGTCAGATCGGCTATTAGCATGGCGACGCGTCGCCCTACGGCATACGTCGCCACGTTACGTATATGTAACATGTAAGACGGTGTTACCACGTGTCGCCATTTTCCTTTCACGAGCTATGATTTTATACTCATTTCAGTTACCACGTGTCGCCATTTTCCTTTCACAAGCTATCATTTTATATTCATTTCAATAAAATAATTTTGATGGGAGATCAGACATCCCGCGACGGAGGATATGGAGGCAAACGAGCACACGGAGCACCTGATGGTAAATTACTACCCCTAATCATTAACGCCATGAGTTTGTTTGCCCTTTCTTCTCATAAGGCTCAACCCCTTGGAAACGGGCGGTTGTAGATCGGCACAGGCATATCATAGATTTTGTATGGGTTTGATTTTTGTTAAATTTATTTGCTTACTATTTGACAAACCAGAGATTGTTTTTGTGTGTGTTGATCTATGACTTTAGAGTCTACATAAAAGACAATTTCAAACAATTTTAATTTTTTTATGAAATAAAGAGAGTTTGAGTTTGTTACACCTACAACTCCATTGATACAAGAGCATTATCACCCTTGGTGGCCACTTCCTCTGGAATCACAAGGGAGGAGCGGGAAGCCAGCTCAATCTGCAGGAGCACGGCTCCCAAATGCATTATTAGACAGGAAAAACGGTTACAGCAGATTGAAAATAAATAAAATACATATGTACCAGTTCCGGAGTATTTATTTTAAAAATAACATTTTCATTATTGCAGCGTAATATACAAATACGACAACTCATTCGGGGACCCGGGACACCACAAACTTGTCATTTCACTGTATACAACTACAGGTTATATTGCCATTTAATATACTATTATAATTTGTAATTAAACTATATCGGGGCGAGGAAAAACATAGAAAATTTTTATTCTCGTTTCTTCAACAAGAGTAACAAGGCTCTGAACACTTAGTAATACATCAGATGATGTCAAATATAAAACTATTGTCTCCAGTCTTCCATACAAATAGAGCTACTGGTATCCGGTACGTGATCGGTATTCCGGTATACATACGGAAACGTCACGCTGGTAAAAAAGGTACGAGGCGGTAATGTTTTTTCAGATGGAAGTCCTTTCAGTTTTCTAACTATTACCCTATTAAGCAGAAAAGATCCAAGTTTTTTTTAATGTTTTTTTTTTTTTTTGAATTTCGTTTTTGGAGCAAAAATATACTATCTCATCTATAAGATAGTTTTTGCACTTTTTTTATTTATTTATACATATTTATACAGTATAATAACTACTTACATTTACTTTTAAATCAAACCAAAAAAAAAAAGATTTCGATATCAGAACGTCGATTGGACATTTTTTGCTTAATAGGATAAAAAAATATCCCACTTGTAACAATACGGTACTACCAAAACCATACCGGAGACCCGGTACGCGACTAGTAACACCATACCGGCAACCCGATATGTCATTAATATTACCCTAACGGATAGGTATGCGTTTCTAAAACAATTTTTAACATTAAATAATGTTTCACAATATTTTCATTTGCAACAGGATCTGTGAAAGTGAGATTAACAGAATCGACGCAATAGCGTCCTGGAAGCCACTCGTAGATAATGTTCGTTATCAGTGTTATCAATTACATATAAATTAGTGTACACTATCTACAATTAAACACGTCCTATCCTGCGGTTTTACTTATTTTTATTTCATATTTCACTCTAGGCGCCTGCAAAATTTTCAAATGAGTTCACTTAAGTTCATCTAGCGAGGGTGAGAGTGGGTCCGTCCCTGTGGGGGTGACCTTAGGCGGGGGCGGGCGTGCCCAGCAGAGGAGCCCCGGATGGGGCGGTGGGGGCTGTTATGGGCTCCTTGCTGGGTTTAGTGTGACGTTCAACCTTTACTTTTTCTCCGTTCATTATTGCCTTTATGTCATCTGCGTCCAGTGTCTCATACCTGTAAGTATAAATTAACAACATCACTTATGTATATACAATAATATGTGACCAAAAACATTTAATTCTTGGTTCTAGTTTCTAATCATCGTCGACATCACCAGACGCGGTTAATTACCACTATGCCAATCTGAAGGGCCTATTCTAAGTTGGGTCACAATTTACTTCCGACTGTCATAAAAGGTATTATCGTAGTAAAATAGTAAAGTACTACTCAGACTAGCAGATTACCGATTCGATTTTCAGTTAAGATACGATATAATCACATTACGTTGACTACGTTGGATGTTTAATACTTTACTACGGAAATACCTTTTGACAGTTGTGAGATCGAAAGTTGATCGGAGCTGAATAGGGAATATGCACGTGACACCAAAATGGACAAAATATTTTTATTTGTAATTTTTATTGCTAAAAGAAGCATACAATTATTTTTGAAATTTATTATAATTTAATAGTGAAATTTAATCATCAAATTTGGCTTTTTTAAGATTCCCTCGCAAATTTCTAAAACGCAACGCTATTGGTTGAATAAAACGTGACGTCAACTTACACTGTCAAGAGTGTCAACAAGTTGTGTGTATTTGTAATATTTGGTTTCTTGTAGACTTGCAACGAATATTCGGTTACTATTCAGTATTCGGCCTATTCGGCTGCTTTTATTATATTCGGCCGAATACCGAATATCTACATATTATTCGGCCGAATACCGAATACTTAAATAATATATTTTGTCATTGAGAAATAATTGGTAAAATGAAAAATTAAAAACGATTGATTACGTATATATTCATATTTTTATTTCTGTTATAATCATTTAAGTAATCATTGGTGCATAACACAGGTAAATAATCATCTTCTAAATTGGAAAAATGAAGGATTCTATGTATTTGAATTATTGTGGTAATCAAAATTTAGAAGGGTAAGGTTCTCATTTCTTTTATAATCATTTATTAAGTAGTCATTGGTACATAAAACAGGTACATAATTTAATTCACGTCTGTACAAGTTTTTGGCGCTAAAATCCAGCCGAATACTTTTGCCTAATATTCAGCTATTCGGTCAGGGGCCTCGCCGAATATTCGGTATTCGGTATACTGCCGAATATACTATTCGTTGCAAGTCTAGTTTCTTGTGATTATTTGTTTCATTTTAAGTTAATAACTAATACGTTTTCAGTGTTAAATTATTAAATTCCCGTGTAGAAAGACTCAACACAATGACTGAATATACTTTGTCAGGTGCAGTTTTGATATTATTTTGGCACAAAGGAACGGCACAATATTTATAATAAGTTTTTATTGGCTTTTCCATGGTAATAAGTTAATTTATATCACTCACTTTTTTAACTTTCACAAACTTTGTAAACTTCACTCCGTTGTTGACATCGAATTCGTCTGAAAGTGTAGTCTGACGTCACAAAAAAAGCGCGCCAAAATGGACGTGTTCAAATTGCCCCAAAATGATAGTGATATTAATAATTTTTTTTTGCTAACGGTTTATGTTTCGGATGTGTTATATTTATTTTTGGTAATGTAATAACGAGTTGAATCGTTTAAAAAAATAAAAAAAAAACATGCATATTCCCTATTGAGACTGAATTGTTATTACGAGAATTGGCCTTCTAGTAAATGTACAACGGTGCGAGGTGTAAGCTATTTGTTATAGTTATAAATAACTAGAACTAGAAAGAAAGCTATTTCACAGATTACCCCCCAATAGATACCGCATTATTGAATATTTGTTCTGATTCGAGTTCACCTAATTCGGCGGTATGTTTTTGTAAATCAAAATTGGGAACTATTCTTTTACAGCTTAAAGATGGACAATTAGTCTAGTAAACAAGGAAACTATTGCTACTTTTAAATCATATTCGTTTGATGAAATGATTAGTTTTAGTCACATTGATTGCTTATGTGATTGTCATTTCGTCATAGACAAAGAAAAATGGCATTAAAATCAATCAAAGATCACGACCATTTTTTTTGTAAAATACAGACAGGAGTGATTATGGATGACTGCACGGATGGCGTAGTGGTTTAAGCGGTCGCCACGCCGCTTCCTACTACGCCGAGTGTTGTGGGTTCAAACCCCACATGGGACGACACTTTGTGTGATCCACAAATTGTTGTTCTGAGTCTGGGTGTTCTTTGTGTCCGTTTCATGTATGTTTGTAAAGTCCCCCGCGACACAGGATATATATTCCTAATGCGGGAGTTGTCTTTTTATAAGAAAATAAGAAAGAAAAATATATGACTTAGGAATCATATGATTTATCGCATGTGATTGTGATTTTATTCCATTCCTACTGTCCAGTAAATTTTAATTCCAATTTGGTACTATGCTATACTATGGTAATATGCTCTCGGCGCATATGGGCCAGCTCGACTGGCGTGATGCCTTGGCCTCACACAAAACCGATGTTAAGTAATTTTACCAATTTTTCAAAAAACTGCTTCCAAAAAAAAAGAAATATTTAGCGACTGCAACTGACGGTGACTATTACTGGGTAATGTTCTGATGAGGTGGGTATACGTACTATAATATATATGTATAATAGTGTACGTACTTAAGCAGGGCCTCTGCCAGCGCCTTGTGTTCTTTGGCGTGAGTGCGCAGGATGAGCTTGGCGCGCTCATAGCTGTCTGAAAGGATCTTCTTGATTTCTCCGTCAACCTAACCAAGCATTACGTTTAAGATTTGAATCAATGTTATAACGAATATAAAATTATAATGTATTGAACTCTATTGGATATATTCCGCTACCATTTTGCAAATAATGTACACTATTTATATACAGGATGTAAGGGATGGTATAACGAATACTAAAATAGTGCACTCAGACCATCATTCTGAGTCGAAAATCATTGGAATTTTTTGTCGGAAAATTAAACGTTTTATGCAGTCAAACGTTAAGGTAGGTAGGTATCGCACAAAAGTAATAACTACATTTGTATTTCGTTCAAACTGTCTACGCACACTAACACAAGTTGGCAGCCGGGGGGAAGGACCCGCGCGCTTAGGCCGTGTGTTTACTTACTCATTGTGATATCATTTTTATAAAAAAATATTGATGAATAGAAAATTCTAATGATTTTCGAGTCAGAATGAAGGTTTGAATACACTATTTCAGTATTCGTTACACCATCTCTTACACCCTGTGTATAAATATATATATATATTTTATGTATCAAAAAAATATATTTATTTATATATATCTCAAATCAAATAAAAAAGTTAAGATGGGACTCTGTGAACAAAGAAGTGAGGTCAATTAAAATTACACCTTGGCGTGTACATACACAAGAGATAGATAGTAGAATGGAATCGCATTTCACACATAAGTAAGTGTAGAAACCAACATTTTCAATTAAAAAAAAATATGATGGTGAAACCGGCCAACGCACACATGTTTATAAAACTGGCGTCACTTCGTTCTTCGCAAACTTCCATTTTAACTTTTTCATTAAATCTGAGATAGATATTACAAAAAATTGTTATTACAATCCATTTGCGTTAAGAAAATAGTGACGTATCGACCTTAACCAATCAGGTTTCAAGCTTTCGTACGATAATTTCTTGGAACGGACTACAAGTTGGATCCACTAAAGTGCATACAAGTGCGTACCAGCTCGTTGGTGTAGGGCCCGAGCTGCTCGGCGGAGGCGACGGAGGTGCGCGGGGCCTCCATGGTGCGGAGCCCCACCTTCTCGCTCATGCCCCACTCGCGCACCATGTGGCACGCGATCGACGTCGCCTGCTTCAGGTCCGACGACGCTCCTGCCACCGACATTACCAAATCTTTATGTGCTCACAAATACACACAACATCTTCAACTTTCTCTATGTATCAGTGAGTGAACTAAACTCTTTTTATTTATTTGACGGGTCTGTTGGTCTAGTGGTTAGTGACCATGATTGCTAAACCGGAGGTCGTGGGTTCGATTCCCACCCAGGACAGTTATTGTGTGATGAGCACACGGTCATTTGTTCTGTGTCTGGGTGTAATTTATCTATAATATGTATGTATTTAAAACGATATGAGTATGTTTATCAGCAGTCTGGTTACCGTAGTACAGGCTCTGCCTAGTTTGGGATCAGACTGCCGTGTGTGAGATATATAATATCTATATATATATTCTTTGTAATTTTGAGACCAATATGATGCAGAGAAGCATATCATATTTTGAATATTAAAATATTTATGTGTATAACATAATCAACAGCCTTTACTAGTCAACTGCTGGACATAGGCCTCTCCTTGGAAAGAAGGTTTAGACCTACTATGTGTCCACGGTCCTTGTCCTACCACGGGTTGGTATAGAGTTGGATTTAAATTTTCTTTCTCTTTGCAGTGGTTGTTCCACCTAGTTTGCTTACCCTTAGTCGGCTCTTACGACACCCACAGAATGAATAGGGGTGGTGACACTCTGTATTCTTATCAAAACGGAAATACAGAAAACTAAAAAGTTCCAATATTTCTAAATGTTGACCTGTCATACAAAGATACAGACAAGTTATACAGGTCAAAGAAACAAGCCATTCCAAACGCTCGTAATGTCACCAGTCGATATCCAGTAAGTACGAATACCTGATGTGATTTTGTCGGGTCCAAAGATGAGTTCCTCCGCCGCTCGGCCACCCATCATGGTGTCCATCATCGCTAGAAGCTGTTGTTTTGTAACGTGATATCTGTGGGAGGAAAGTTGAATATTTTTCATATCATTCATTAGTTTTACATTTAATTTTATTAACCGACTTCAAAAAGGAGGAGGTTCTCAATTCGATTGGTATTTTTTTTTAAATGTATGTACACCGATTACTCTGAGATTTATGATCCGATTTACGTGATTCTTCTTTAGTTTGATGCGGAATAGTTGCCATTTGGTCCCATAAACATTTAACATAGTTAGGCCCAGTAGTTTTCATTTTATGAACATTTTTTTGTAACTATAAGTTGAACTATTTAAAGATTTTAATTGTGATGTCAAATTAATATAATAAATTTATGTATTATCCAGATGGTTTTTTTTTATGGTTTTCCTTATTGCCTTCGAGCCTTTTTCCCACACTTGGTTAGGATCGGCGATTGACTCTATTACGATACGTCTAAACTACGATTTTTACGTGTAGCTACTGCTGACAAGTACTATAGTTAAACCGCCGTAAGCTTGGCCCTCCTGATGGTTTGGGGGACGCGGGGCGGGGGTGCATTCAACCAATTAGCTAGTGCGTCGCTGTCCGCCGGCAGTGACTGACGTGAAAGCATGGCTGTACGTGTTATTTTTCTTAAGACTGCTACACACGGTATTATTTTGCAACATGGATAATCTGCCGACTCTGCGTCACAAAAAGATTTAAAAACTTGAAGTTCGGCTTACAGAGGTTCTACTGTTAAAGTTCTAATAAAGAATATTTATTATTTTACTTAATTTTTAAAATTGTATCTGAATATAATTTACATGATGAAGATAAGGTGATTTTATTAAAATTATTTTACAGTATTAAATTTTACAATTAATCATAAAAACTTACAATACACTGACATTATAATACATGGAAATAAATTCGATTTTTATTACATCGTGTGTAGATTAAATCTCAAACAAATAAATCTGAAGATATCGAAGATCTGTTGTCAGACTTTTTAGGGCACCAACTACAAGTAAAGATGGCCACAGATGTTCGTATGGCAACTGGAACCAACGGCGTAACATGCTCTTCGAGGCATTGAGAGGTCTCAATGTGTTAATGGTCACCCATCCATTAACTGACCTTGCTAGGAGTGCTTAACTTTGCCATGTGCTAACCTACTCGATTACCACTTAGCCACAAGCCCCTGATAGTAAGTGATTACCGTTGCCCATGGACGCCTGCGACTCGATTGTGTTGTCCACCTTTAATTGCCGTCATCACAATTTTTGGGATTTTAGTAACCATACTCACTAAGAATGTACTAATCACTATAAGAATACCCTTGAAAGAATAGCTTAACACCGGTTTTCTGAGGGCAAACTGGGAGTTTATTTCACTTCTACTCAATGGTCACGGTGACCGCGTTCGACGCTATAGTTGGACCGCACTGTAATCTCCACCAATCGCAACGCTAAAAACGCTCGCCGTCGAGAGCGTGTCGATGTGAAATAAACTTGCACTCGGCCCTCTGTGAATCCGTGGTATAACTCCGGTCGAGCCGGCCCATTTACACTGAAGCATAGATCTTCGCACGGTTAGAAAACAAAAGACAGCCGACATTATTATTATCCTAGAATAGCTAACAATAATTTAAATTTAACTCCTTGGTCGCGCTAGAAAACCGCTTAATTGGTAATCCGCTGTTTCGTAAAACAATACTACCGAAATTACTAGAATAATCCCGAGGATTCGATAGAATATTCCAGACAGACCTATGTATAATAAGGAATAGTCCAGCAGTTACAATATTCCGTTACTCGATACGAGATAGCGCCGCAAGTATCGAAATTATGATCTATAATTTCAACGCGTAGTGTTCGTTGTGCGTTACTTGATACTAGATGGCGCTGTCTTAGAGATTCCATACGCCTCTGGATTGTTCACGAACTAACTACTCAATACTAGAACCATTTAATCCTATGGCCCAACAGTTCTAAAGGTGTTTTAAATAAAAAAATAAACCGAGAAGGAACTGATTGTCCGACTATCAAAACGGTATATTCTGTACAACACTTGTTTGGAACACAAACCTGTGACGTCACAGCTTACCATCATTTACTATTAATGGTTAGTTTCGTTACAACACAAACTTTTTCCCAGCTTATTCAGCCCAATGCTGGGCTAAGGCCTTCTTCAAATGCTATATACTTTTCCTGGGTCATCCCAAACCAGCCCGGCGGTTGCGTTAAAGTCATAACGTCACCCCTCTAACAGAGTCGATCCGGCAAATAAATAACGGAACGTATTATTAAATATATTATCTATACTAATATTATAAAGCTGAAGAGTTTGTTTGTTTGTTTGAACGCGCTAATCTCAGGAACTACTGGTCCGATTTAAAAAATTCTTTCAGTGTTAGATAGCCCATTTATCGAGGAAGGCTATAGGCTATATATCCTTACGCTAAGACCAATAGGAGCGGAGCACCAATGAAGAATGATCAAAAACGGAGAAAATTTATTACTATTGTGAGGCGCAGACGAAGTTGCGCGGGTCAGCTAGTCTTAAATATACAGAGTGAGTACATACCTTTCTTTGGCAGGTATGTAGGCGGTGTGGCCGAGGGACGGCCCGCGGGGCATGATGGTCACCTTGTGCAGGGGGTGCGCGTCCTGGAGTACACGCAGACATGCATAAATTAATATTGTTTATTAAGGTTTCTGTAAATACTCCCCAACCCATCCTGCCTAACTTTCAAACTAACCTTTCCCTTTTAAAAGTGTCGAATTTTATCTTTTTCGGTCATTTGAAAACACTATTTACTCGACTGTATATTTCTTTTGCAAGTTTTGAGTTTTGAGTAAGTACCTATACATATATTTTTACGCAGTCCGGTTTTTTGTTCTTTTTTAAACTTTGCAGAAAACGAATAAAATGGACTTTGAATTAGCTTTATACTGTTTAATTTACTAACCTTAGTGTAATAAGCCACAATGGCATGTCCACCTTCGTGGAAGGCGGTGATGGCGTTGGCTTCCTCGTCAGGCAGCCGCGACCTTCGCTCGGGACCCATCAGTACTTTATCCCGAGCGTCCTCCAAGTACTTCATAGTCACATTCTTGGCACCGTCGATGGCAGCCCTGAGGAACAACATTATCATACACTGAATGTTTACACTATTGATATAAAAAAAAAATATGTCAGAGGGGGCAGACGAGCAGACGGGTCACCTGATGGAAAGTGACCATCGCCGCCCAAGAACGTCTGCAACTCAGGAGTCACAAACGCGTTGAAGGCCTTCTAGGAAGGAGTACGCTCTTTTCTTGAAGGTTTGAAGGTCGTTTGGTTGGTACCTGCAGAGTTGGTAGTTTTACAATATTTTCGCCTATTTAGCCGTCAATACTGCATGCAAAAAAGATTATCTCAGATTATCTGTTAGGTTAACTTGAAGATTGTCGTAAAATTAATTAAAATCGGTCCAGTCATTTCAGAGATGAGAGGTCTGTCGATATATTGTTTACACTTCCCAATGCGTAAGTTATATTTCTCTTTTCTTTTGCACATACTTTTCTTTCTTAAAACATCAATAGGTTAACAGCTACCGGAGTTCTCCTATTATCCTATTCCGGAGTCTGACGCAGTGTGTGGTTCTAGTCAATTCGATTCCGATAAACCCTGGTGGGATGACGGCAAGAGGGGTTCTCGTAGCTCTTATGTGAATGAGAGCAATTTAAAGTTGATTAAAGTAGGTGACTCATGCGCCTCTGGCTCTACTAAAGCTCTTCCTCCCCCCTCCCCCCCCCTCCACGACCTCAACTTCAAAATATTTGTGAAAAATATTAGCCAACAGTGAGAACTGTCAGTCATTTTTATACCATGCTATCCCTACTCTGCCACGCTCCCTTTGGTACGTGTAGCGCATTGATTCGAAATGAGAAAGAAAGAGATTGACGAGAAAGATATGTAGATAAAATCTTTGAAGCGGGTGTATCATCAACAGCCTTTACTAGTCCATTGCTGGACATAGGCCTCTCCTTAGAAAGAGGGTGCATATCATTTCAAAATTAGATCTAAATCGGTACAGATGTTAGAGTTTTTGAAACGTACACAAAGCAACTTATATAGATTAGAATGTGTTAAGGGTAGTGTGGGGTGCTAACTTGAGCGCGGCCTGGTTGACCATGTTCTCCAGGTCCGCGCCGGTGAAGCCGGTGGTGCCGCGCGCCAGCACGTCGCAGTCCACGTCGGTGTTGGCGCGCACCCGCGCCAGGTACAGCTCCAGGATCTCGCGCCGCCCCCCGTAGTCCGGCGTCGGCACGGTCACCTGACACCATCACCATATACCATTACTTTGGAGCCGTAGAGATCCATACTAGGGCGTAGTGACACCAAGGTCTCACAAAAAACACTGTCAAGCAGTTTTTTCAAAGAGTGAATAATATATTAATAATATTGTACCACATTCACACAACGCTATCTAGTCCCGAACTAAGCACAGCTTGTACTATGGGTACTAGACAACTGATATAAATAAATATATACTTCTTTTTGTAAATACATACATGTTATATATAGAAATACCCAGACCAAATCAAACATTAAATGTTCATGCACACAAATTTTTGACTTGAACAGGAATCGTTCCCGCGACCTTTGGAATAGCAGTCCCTTACCCAAACAACTACTATGTTTGTGTTTATTTTAATATACTAAAATTAATTTTGAATTAGTTTTAAATATCTTATTTCATTGACCATTATAACTTGAAATGCTATTGTATTATAACAAATTAAAGTAAATATTAATCTAACAAATTATTTTGCTTAAAAAGCATCTAGGTTTGAAAACTTCTGCCCATAAACAAAAAATACCTATTCTAATTCTTCTGTGGCCTATGTTTCTTTGAAAAGAGTTTAATATATTTATATTTTCTTAATTAATTAATTAATACATGGATGCAATAAACCTAACGTGATAATTTCTTTTGTTGAACAAGTTAATGTTTAGAAAATATTATATGCATTGAATAATTCAATCTATACTAATATTATACAACTGAAGAGATTGTTTGTTAGGATGTACGCGGTGAGCTCAGGAACTACTGGTTCGAACTGAACATTTCTACATCACTACGACCAATTGGAGCTGATCATCAATGAAAAATGTTACAAGGCGAGGTTGCTCGAGTCAACGAGTTCTTGACCTAGGTCCATCCATCCATCAATCCACAGCCTTTACTAGTCCACTATTGGACATAGGCCTCACCATAGAAAGGAGGTTTTGGCCTACTATACCAGATGGCCAGACGGGGTGGTATAGGGTTTGTGTCAAGTTTCCTTCTCTTTGCAGTGTTGTTATTCTACGTAGTTTTCTCCCTTAGTCGGCTCTTACGACACCCACGGGATGAATAGGGGTGGTGACACTCTGTATTCTTGATCCGTCGCCACACGGTGCCGGTATTGTTATAATATCCTTAATGACAGATCAAGGTCATTAAGGATATTTTAACATAACGCTCAAACTCTTACGAGTAAAGCAGTCACCATACATTTTCTCCTTTGAATTTACTAGAAGCCACATTTTTCTCATTGTTATAGAGGGAAACGAGTATTTGACTTAATAACAGGTGTCTCACCTCAACGTCGAACCTGCCGGGCCGCAGCAGCGCCTGGTCCAGGTCGTCCCGCCTGTTGGTAGCGCCCAGCACTATCACACCCTCGTTCTGATGGAAGCCGTCCATTTCTGATAGCAGCTGGTTTATCGTCTGCGAAAACAACCATTTGTTATTTACTTTGCACATAGTACAGTTAGTAAAAAAAGGTTAATTGAGACAAAATCTTTTTTTTGTTTTGTATTGACTTAAGAAGGGGGTAGTCTAGTCAATGCAGAAGCTAAGCTAAGCTTCGAAAGATCTACAATACACATATTGGCTCGTTTACACTATACTATAAAATAATAATTCAAGTGTGTACATATCTACAAAAAAAAAAAATTGTCTGCTTGTTTGAGTTAAAGTGTGGTTTCCCAAATAAGTGAATGCCATGTACCTGGTTAGCATAGGGATGTAAGACACTGTTGGTCCTCTTGGCGCCGACTGAGTCTATCTCGTCGATGAAGATCACGCACGGAGCGCGCTCCTTGGCTGCCTCTGTATACAACATGCGTTATACTTAGTGTTAGAGATAGGCGAGTTCATTTCCCTGTCCTCATCATCATTATCAAACAGCCTTTACTAGTCCACTGCTGGACGTAGGGCTTCTCCTCAGAAAGGAGGTTTTGGCCTACTATACCACGCTGGCCAGACGTTGCTGTCCTGCTTAGTTTGCTCTCTTAGTCGGCTCTTAGGACACCCACGGGATGAATAGGGGTGGTGACACTCCGTATTCTTGATCCGTCACCACACGGATTCCCTGTCCTAGTGAGCATAAATCTGAATTCGTTCAAAACAGTTTTCTACAAATTTATTATTCCTCTTGGCATACCGACTTAAGACGAGACAGGCTACTCCCGCATTAGGAATATATAAATCCTGTGTCGCGGGGGACTTTACTAACATACATGAAACGGACACAAAGAACACCCAGACTCAGAACAACAATTTGTGGATCACACAAAGTGTCGTCCCACGTGGGGTTTGAACCCGCAACACTCGGCGTAGTAGAAAGCGGTGTGGCGACCGCTTAAACCACTCCGCCATCCGTGCAGTCAGTTTTACAGCTGATTAGTTAATCCGCTGTCAAAATTGTATTACATGATGATTATGACACTTTTTCTGATTCTGATCACGTGACCCAAGGTTAAATAACATCTCAAGAGTTAATAAAATAATAATATATCTCACACACGGCTGTCTGATCCCAAACTAGGCAGAGCCTGTACTATGGTAACCAGACTGCTGATAAACATACTTATATAGTTCTAAATACATACATATTGTAGATAAATTAAACAATATTTGTCCTGGGTGGGCACATAATTTGCGCTTAGCAGTCACACTCGAGCTTGGTCTACCAACAGGCTCGTCAAAATAAATTAATACATTATTGAAAGTATTTTAGGATTTTTTTAAATTAACTCTCAGATTTACTGTTAAAAATGATTACATCTAGATTAATCGTTACGATAAATCAATATTAAGATTTTCTAAATTAAAAAACGTGTGTCATACAATAATAATAATACCTAATAATAATAATATTGTACCACATTCACACAACGCCATCTAGTCCCAAACTAAGCAGAGCGGTACTAGACAACTGATATAAATACATATATACTTTTTTTTTGTAAATACATACTAACACCCAGACTAAATCAAACATTAAATGTTCACGCACACAAATGTTTGACTTGAGCGGAAATCGAACCCGCGACCTTTGGAATAGCAGTCCGTTACACAAACCACTACGCCATTCGGTCGTCAACAATATTGGCTTCATGTCGGTACGCAGTTGGATTTGTACTGGCTATTACTCGGTTACAAATCATATTAAATACGCTTCCGTCACCTGAATAGGGTAAATATCTGTCAATTCAGTATCTTTTTTTTAACATAAAAACGCTAAACGCGGCACATTTTTGTATGAAATACCATTTCGTGACGTCATACCTAGCTATTGTCAAATCATTTAGCTATTATCAATGATAAGATTACATTGACAATGGAGGCCATTCAGGTTAACGGTTACGGTGACAGTGTGTGAGGTATATCGGTACTGACTGAAGAGGTCCCGGACCCGTCGCGCGCCCTGCCCCACGAGGATCTCGTCGAACTCTGGCCCCGCGGCGTGGAAGAAGGGCACGCGCGCCTCGCCCGCCACGGCCCGCGCCAGCAGCGTCTTGCCGGTGCCGGGCGGGCCCACCAGCAGCACGCCCTTGGGCAGCTTGCCGCCCAGCGTTGAGAACTTCTCCGGCGACTTCAGGAACTCCACCTGCCACACGTCGAAGCCCGTGTTAACCGCTAACTATATTTCATATTTTATATGTCGGAGGGCTCGGCCTCACCGACCCGTCTTATAATACATAATAATATACAATATTTTTCGTATATCTTACACACGACATCTAAGGGAAGTTTATACTATGAAAACTAGATTGACTGATAAAAAGGACATATACCTACAAAAATATATATACCTTACATAAATATATTTAATTGCATTAAAAGGATTTTGACAGCGTAAAAATAGGCCATGTTCCTGTCGAACCTCGTGCTGTTTCGATCCCTTGATACATTATTTTTAAATTGTTCTATAGCAGTTTTTGTTTTTTAATTGTGACTTGTTATTACTGATTTGCACAATACAATACAAAATTGATAACTAATAAAAATTTTGAAAAATATATGCGCTCCACGCAACTTTTGTAATTATGTCCCATCGAAAATATTTTTGGAAATTTACAGATAAGCTGGATTAGTTGATTACCCCCCCCCCCCCCCTCACCCTCCCACACACACAAACACCTTCAGGTATGCTTAACCCAAAATAAATCTATACTAATATTATAAAGCTGAAGAGTTTGTTTGTTTGTTTGTTTGAACGCGCTAATCTCAGGAACTACTGGTCCGATTTGAAAAATTCGAGGAAGGCTATAGGCTATATATCATCACGCTAAGAGCAATAGGAGCGGAGCACCAATGAAGAATGTTTCAAAAACGGAGAAAATTTATTACTATTTAGAGACGCAAACGAAGTTGCGCGGATCAGCTAGTATATGAGAAAGAAAAGAAACTCACAACATCCTTCAATTCCTGCTTCGCCTCGTCAGCTCCCTTCACATCGTCGAACGTAACAGATATATCTTCAGGGTCCACTTCCACTTGGTTGCCCAACTGAATTCTGAAACATATTTTTTTTTGTATATAGTATAATCCTTTAAACAACGAGCACGCCACAACGGTGTCTCAGAGCAACTTTAAATCTTAGAACTTCGAATCAATCACTAACTCTGTATGACAAAAAGGCCTAAATGATAATTCACAATGGCCCACTCAAGATCCGCAGAGTATATATACATTAAATATAATAATTTATATTATAAATTATTTGTAATAGAGTTCTTAAATAATAGTAATATTTTCAGACATCTGTCACACAACGCCATCTAGTTTCAAACTAAGCAGAGCTTGTACTATGAAAGCTAGATTGACTAATAGAATAATTATATTTTGTTTTTGTAAATACATATATATTATACATAGAAAACATCCAAATTCCGAAACATATAATTGCAGATGCTACAAACATTTGGTGCGACCTGGGAATCGAAACCGATACCTCAGCACAGCAGTCGCATACGTACGCTACCACTTCACCACCGAGGCAGTAATAATTTATTTATTTTAACTAACTTTAGATCATCCACTGTATTCCCTACCTTTATATTATTAGTTAACGCTCTTTGGGGGAGGTGTTCGTTCAGTAATATAGGGAACGGCGATAGGCTGATGATGAATTATTATTATTACTAGTGTTTGACACACTCACTGCCCATATGTACCCCTCCAGGGTTACAAAGGCAGTGAGTGTATGTATGTATGTGTACATACCTGAAAACAGTACCGCTGACGGAGGCCATGAGACTCACGAAGATGGCAAGGAACAGGACAATGGTGAGCAATTGTTGGACTAGCTTTAAGTATTTTGAAGCCTTCGTACCACGAACATTGTCTGGGTGAGACCCTGGAACAAACATTTATCTTTTTATAGCATAGAGGGGCAAACGAGCACCGGGTCACTTGATGGCAAGTGACAGTTGCAGCTCAAGAGTTACACGTGAGTTGCCGCCTTAGTCTTCCCCCCAGATAATATAACACTGCTTTATTTAATTGACCAGTATAACTTGACCTGTCATTGTTTACTATAGGTCAACATAATATACTGGATTTCTATAGTTTTATGTAGGCTGCATGGATGGTTAAAGAGGTCACCTCGCCGCTTCCTACTGCGCTGTGTGTTGTGAATTTGATTCCCACATGGGACGACACTTTGCGTGATCCACAAATTGTCGTTCTGAGTCTGGGTGTTCTTTGTGTCCGTTTGTAAAGTCCCCCGCGACACAATTTATTCTTAGGGCGGGAATTGTCTTTTTTTTAAATGTAGGCGTTTTTGTATATATTTTTACTTCGTAGAACATATTGTTTTAAAATTTAGCTTAAGGTGCATTCGGTTCTTAGCGACCGCGACGCACAATTGGTACCGCACCAGATAGCGGCGGGGCTACCGCAACCCGGTCGCTCCAGAGGGCGACGCTGGTTTCACCACCTGATAGGGCAGAGATTTAGGGTACGGGATACAGCAACTCTCGGATGGGAAGCGGGCCTGAGAGTGCAGTAGCTCGAAAAGGGCCAGGGTCGCGTACCCGTATGGGCGACCTGGGATAGGAGAGAACGATATTTTTTAATTATTAAGAGGCAAAAAAACTGCTTCAAAGTTTGGAGGTAATACCGGTCCGGAAATACCGCAGGCGACAACATTTCACAGATTGTTTGTGAGAGGGAAGCTTCTTGGGAAGCGCACAGAGATATGTAGTTTAGAAAAAATGCATCTTGTAGCTATTCGTTAATCTAAAGCGCATAATATAACTTGTAATTTCCTCCATCCGCACAAACCAATTCAAAAACCAAACAACTATTCCCAAACTGCGAACATATCACTAAACATATACACAAACAACAATCGAAATGAAAACCTTTCTAAAGACGTTTATAAATATAGGTATATAACCACGTATTCGTATAATGCACTGCACGGATGGCGTAGTGGTTTAAGCGGTCGCCACGCCGCTTTCTATTGCGCCGAGTGCTGTGGGTTCAAACCCCACATGGGATAACACTTTGTGTGATCCACAAATTGTTGTTCTGAGTCTGGGTGTACTTTGTGTCCGTTTCATGTATGTTTGTAAAGTCCCCCGCGACACGGGATTTATTCCTTGTGCGGGAGTTGTCTTTATAAAAAGAAAAATAACTAAAAACGTCGCTTTTTGGGAACGAGCAGATGGGTCACCTGATGGAAAGCGACTATCCATACCCATTTCGTCAATGTCACTCCATCACGGGCTGTTTGATTTGTAAAGTTGGTTCATGATTTAATAGGCATATACATCTATTTATACACGCACTTGCTATTTCCCGTGGCTTCGTTTGCCAGATTATTTCTTATTTTGTATTTCTAACTTTGAACATTACGAACTTCCAGACAACCATTCGTCCATTATGTTACCCCCTTTTATTGTTGACGGGGTGTAAAATCCTTTCGGGTCTCCTGCTCTTCGGGGACTCAGGAGCCAGAAGTATGTGGTGATTCCACTAAAAACCAACCCGACGGCCGGCCTCAGGTCTTCTACTCTGGGAGGACCCGCACCATGTTATTTCAAACCCTCCCCGAATTGACACCATGTCTATTCAGGCCCTATCCCAGGGGAAAATACTTCCCCCCTCAATCACGGCATTGCGGCCCGATTGCATCTTAATGCAACCAGGCTGCCATTCCATCCCCAATATTTAACACCCCTAGGGATAAATTAAAAAAAATCCTTTCTTAGTGGATGCTTACAACATAAAAAGCAACAGAAGATTCATCATTGCATAGCCTCAGTCAGTCAGTCAGGACAAATAGTTTTATAAGTATAGATAAGACAACATTTATTTAAATAAACTACAATATTCATAAATCCGAAATTAACGACAATCCTTACTTGCTTACTCGTCAAATAGCAGAACAAGAATCAATCTACAACGCATCACGATTGGTATACGAAAAGCCGTTTCGTAAACCGCTTTAGAAATTTCTAGAACATTCGATCAGTACCATTTTAAATACCATATAATTCTCAAGCTACCGACTGCTCACCTATTACATAACCTTCGGCAAAAGCTATATTCGTCTTCAGTTCTTTCATTTCGGGACATTCAGCTGGCTTTGCCTTGACACTGGGGTCCACCTTCTCGGACAGGATTTGCTCCAGATTCGGAATGCCAGCCCCTAAGTTCAATCACTACTGTTACTAAAGTCTAACGAATCGATAAAAAAAGGGGCTATTTACATTTATTCTACGCGAAACTAAACATACTCTATCCAGTTTATGGTAGGATTTATGATCTCTTTAAAAATGTTTAAAGAAGAACATTAAATCTGTATACTGTACGGAGCCAGATAACTAGTCCCAACAGGGACCCATTACCAAGAGGTGAAGCGACCTGCCTCATGGTACACTTTCGAGCGCGCTCTTCCCTTTTTGTGTTCATGTTTTAACGTCTTTCAAAATATTTTTTCTAATATTAACACCTATATACGATTGGTAAATAATATTACTGTCTATTTTATGGATATTTGTTGTAAATTCCTAAGTTTAATTAAATAATATGAAGATCAAAAACATCTGTCATGGTTGTGTAATATATCATCATCAACAGCCTTTTATAGTCCACTGCTGGACATAGGCCTCTCATTAGAAAGGAGGTTTTGGCTTACAATGCCACGTTGGCCAGACGGATTGGTATGGGGTTTGTGTCAAGTTTTCCTTCTCTCTGCAGTGCTGTAGTCCTGCGTAGCTTGCTCCCTTAGTCGTCTCTTACGTCACCACGGGATGAATAGAGGTGGTGACACTGTATTCTTAATCCGGATTCCCACCACACGGATTCCCTGCCCTAGTGAGCATAGATCTGAACTTGTTCAAATTCTGATCTATTTTTGATCATTATTCCATTAAAAAAACATTGAAACAGAACGTTTTTATTGATTTTTATAATTTTTCATTTAATACAAATGTGGGCTTATTCAGTTGTTTGTACGTTATACTTTCACGCTTTAACTACTAAACCAATCAGTACAAAATTTTGCATACGCGATATCAAAGGGATACAGGGTTCCTTCTATTTAGGTAAGGGTAGGTTCCTGAGGCAATACAATGCTAACATTATACCGGGTGTTAGAAAAGTACCGGAAAACAGAATAATTCGCTACGAATGCATTTTTCGAAAATACGTTAATCCCAAAAGTTACAGGAATTTTCCTTGGCTATCCTTGATCACAATCTTGAAGGTTATCTCAAGGTCTAGGGCAAGGGCAATTTTCAAATGGGATTGCATATTTTTGAGCCCGGAATTGAAAACCCGGTATAACTGTTTTGACAATGCAAGCGAAGTCGTCAAAACTAAATGTATGTTATACGTTTGTGTGCGTCTCGCAAAAGGAATAAATTGTCTCCGTTTTTGCAACATTTTTCATTGAAGCTCGGCTCCTATTGGCGTAATGTTATATAGCCTATGGCCATCCCCGATAGATGGGCTATTTAAAATAAAGAACTTTTCCCATTTGAACTAGTATTTCTTGAAATTAACGCGTTCAACCAAACAAACTTTTCAGTTTTTAAATGTTAGTACCTACAGAGTGAGGCTCAAAGTATTTAGAGACATGTGGTAATTGTTTGGCAAAGGCAAACCACTGCTTCGATATTTTTTTTGTTTTGATCTATAAATTTTATTAATTATTATTTTATAACCGTCGATATCGAAAAAATTGAAACAATTTTACGACAAGGACACTTAAACTTAAAAAAAGAAGAAAATTAAAAATACCGCCTGGTGTCTGATATATTAAACTGTTTTTTTTGTACTTGATATTTAGGTAAATTTTATAAATATTTTATAATCAGCCCGTGATGGGATATCATCAATTGTTATCTAAATAAAATCAATACATTATTATGTTTACGTGAATTATCTTTAAGAATAATTTTGAACTGACCACGGTCAGCCTCAATTCTGCTATTTTAATATTGTAGCAATAGACTGTCGATGGAATGTCGTCGGAATAGTTTTGCAGTATTCCACTAACTATGTAAGACCAATGGCCTCCCAATGAATTGTCACTGAACTGCCACTGATACAAAAGTTATCGATGTCTTTTGAATAGTATGGTTAAGGAAATTATATATTTAATTTTCCAGAAATGGCAATGTTGTTGAGATCACCATTGATGATCCATTGCCACTACACGAACCTGTGAATTTATGTTAGTATAAACATCGACAGTCTATTGGCACCTGTAAATTTATGTTAGTAGAATGCCGATTTTCAACAGCGTATCAACAAATATCAGCGACAGTGGCTTGTACGTTAACATAAAATAGCAGAATTGAGGCTCTGGTCGAAACGTCTGTCAATTCAAAGGTATGTCCTTAATACCTCTCGTGAGCGCGTTAATTCTCGTAAACATTTATTATGGAATGCGATAGTTTAGAAGTTGTTTGATACAGGGGATAAAGCAGCAACTTCCTTTCTAGGGTATACCTGGTTCCCCGGCTATTAGTACCCGAGACGGCGTGCGGTTTTAGTCGGTTCGAGTCCGACATGCCACCGGTGGTATCCGAGGGGATTTCCGCACTTAAAAAAAAAGGGGATAAAGGAGCAGATGGGTCAAATGATGGAAAGTGACTACCACCGCCCATGAACTCAGGAGTTACATGCTCGTTGCCGAATTATGAGGTGGGATTACGCTCTTTTCGACACCACCGCTTTTTTACCTCGAAGACTGCTGAAACCTTGGGTCTCGGCTGTTAAGGCTCAGCTCCCTATAGTATTTGAAATGTGATAATTTGAAGCTGATAACTCACCCGCAAGGTAACCTTCAGCGAATGCTATCTTGATTTTGTCTTTCTGTTGATGCGTGAGGTGCGACTCCTCAGTGAGCAGCTTCTCCAAACGAGGAGCAACATCAGGGTTATTAGAAGTATGTTTCTCTGGTGGTTCGGTTGCATTTAAGCCTGTGGACGTAGAACATACATGATTAACCAGCTGTACCCTGGCACGCTTCACTATGGCACTTTGTGGTTGCATTCTCATTCTTATTAAAAAAGACAACTCCCGCATCTTCTATACAAATAAATAACATTGGAGTGTCTGTTTGTAATATTAAAATAACCGCTTTTTACTAAATGCATATGTATGTTTACACGGTACATATGCCAAAATAACATTTTTATCAATTTTTGTCTGTCTGTCTGTTTGTTCCGGGTAATCTCTGGAACGGCTGGACCGATTTCGACGGGACTTTCACTGGCAGATAGTTGATGACATAAGGAGTAACTAAGGCTACTTTTTTTAGATTAGCTTCGTCCCGCGGCGTTGCCCGCGGTTATAACAACAAACGCGGGTAACACCGCGGGTCACAGCTAGTTAGGAATAAAACTGATAAGAAAAATAGATCAAAACAATCTTTGAACTAGTTTGTATACCTTGTCAAATTTTGAGCTCAATCGGTGAAGAACTTTTGAGTCTTTAAAGCGTACACAAACCAACCCAACACTTATATACATATATATTGACTAACTGTCCCGATGTACGTTGTCTTGTGCACACGTCTTAAATTTAAAAAATCATTTTGTAGTGGACCGAATTGTGAATCTAAACCATTCTCTTTTTTAGTGTGCTCAAGCGGATTCGCACTAAAAAAATTTCATCAAAACCGGTCCAGCCGTTTAGGAGGAGTTCAGTCACATACACACGCACAGAGGAATTATATATATATATATATATATATATATATAACCGGCCCGTCAGTGGTCTATCTTTATATATATAAAGATAGACCACTGACGGGCCGGTTGGTCCAGTGGTTAGTGACCCTGACTGTTAAGCCGGAGGTCGTAGGTTCTATTCCCCCCCCCCCCCCAAATAAATAGTTGTGTGATGAGCATGTTGATTTGTTCTGTGTCTCTGTGTATTTGTATAAATTATGTATGTATTTACAAATATATAAGTATGTTTATCAGCAGTCTGGTTACAATAGTACAGATTCTGCCTAGTTTGGGATCAGATGACCGTGAGTAAGGTTATTATTATTACTGAAAGAGTATTGTTGTCTCGTTCTATTGCAGACATACATTAATAGGATAAGCAGAGACAGAGCAGTCCTTCATTTTGTTTTATTCATACATATAAATAAATATATTATCTGTATAAACCTTCCGTACGCCTGCCGGTTTCAGCTTTTTAAAGTTAAAAACGTAATGTTATAGAAATGGCAAAATGCTTATTCCAAATGAAATTCTGGAATCTTCATAATAGGCTTATTGAAACTGTACCAAACAATCGTCGTTCTAAATAAAAGTTATGCTAAACGAAATTATAAAACTTTGCCAAATACCTTTGGCAAAGTTTTATAATTTCGTTGTAATGTGTGCATAATTGTGGCAAATAAAATTCTGCCATCTTAAAGGTATGCCATAGAGAGGCCTATGTCCAGCAGTTGACTAGTATAGGCTGTTGATGATGATGAAAGGTATGCCATTGTAGATTCGGACATATGAACATTCTGCCAAACAATAATTATTTTAAATAGTTTGTTTGCCTTAAAAATATTCGTTTACAGAAGATGGTCAAATAAATTTCGAAATCATCAAAATCCTGCGAGATAGAAGAAAAACGCCTTGCAAGGGAGGAGAAAGAGAGGAGGTCGGTCTTCCTGTGACCTCACATATTTGGTGAACATGCAATCAAAAAATTACCGGTTTTCTGTGAGGTTCGGTCTAGGCTAGGATTCTGCGCAGGCATTCTGCGGTGCCGCGCCGCACGCTCACCGGGCCACGCCGAGGGGGAGGGTGTATGAGCACCAGGGACTTCCTTTTTAGGGTATAGCTGGTTCCCCGGCTATTAGTACCCGAGACGGCGTGCGGTTTTAGTCGGTTCGAGTCCGACATGCCACCGATAGGTGGTATCCGAGGGGAGGGTGTATGCGCCGGATCGGCACCGCTGCCACTCCGACGTCGCAGCCGTGTTGACTTAGTTGTGAAATGTAGGTGCTTCCTCGCGTCGTGTATTTTTGCCCGTAATTTCATATTTTATTTCCATCGTAGGTTCTAAAATGAGTACTAATAAGGATGATAATATACCTAGATATGGACTATCTCATACCACTGAACTGTCCCCGCTCACTGCGGAGCACCACAACGTTACCGACATTCTTGCGACGCCGCGTGTGGCCTCTCCCTTAGTTCTCATCTACCGCTGTTTCTAAAGGTATAATGGCTCGGATGGTAGTTGCTACTTACGCAGTCTGTTGATGAGGTTGGGGTTACGTTTGAGATCCGCGTGGATACTGCGCTCCGTCTTGAACCCACGCACCTGGATCGAATACTTAAAGGAGTTGTTACTGCATATGCTCTGAGCTAGCAATCCGACGAAATTGTTTGAGCAACTTATTCTGAAAACCACAAATTGACATTTTAATTTACATCCATATATATAGCTATTACATCTGTGGAGACTAATAAGTTGATAACACACTTTGACAGGCTTCTTGGTCTAAGAGGTTACAGGTTCGATTCTCACTCAGGGTAAATAATAGTGTGATGGACCTGTTTCGCCCGTCGGAGTCACGATGCCCGGTCTCACAGAAAATCGGTGTTAAGCAGTTCTTTCTTTTTTTTCTCACCGAGTGAGGTTATTGGAGTAGACTGTACGTTGAAGGTCTTTAGGTGACGATAGTCACTTACCATCAGGTGACCGGTCTGCTCGTATGCCTCTTTTACCATGAAGAATGTAAACAATAGCTTGAGTAGGTCAGGGACGCATCGGCGCATGCGCATGTATGTAACAGTATTGTATATAAGCTTACTTGGTACTCCTTGGTGTCAGGTCGACGGCGACAGTGGGCGCTGGCGTCCATCCATTCTTGTTCTCATCGAAGGTGGCTGCGGAGACATGTGACACCTTCCGCGATGAGCACAGCTCACGCAAACGTGGCAAACGCCGTGCTGGGATCGATAATCCTCGCAGCTCGATACTTTTCATCTCGCTACAAGAAGACACATAGATTTGACAGGTCTTTTGGTTTAATGTTTAGAGATATTGTCTGCTGCTTCGATCCCTACCCAGAACAAATAATTCATGACCAAGAACATTTGTTCCGTGTCTGGGTGTAATTTATCTATAATACGTATGTATTTATATTTCATATTTAGTTACGATTCGTTCAGGATAGACGTTCAAAACCAAAGTCACAATCAAAAATATAGTTCTAGTATTTGTCACAAGATGTCGTGCTACCTACATAGATCGCGTTATGATTGTTTGCAAACTGTAGTATATAAACATGAGGGAATTGTATGTTAACATTGAGTTGTTTGGAGAGGTTCATAGTCAGTTTCTGTAGATCAGTGCACAGTAGTTTCATTTGAATTCCTATTTATGTACACAAAAGCTCACTTTAGAGCACTTAATTCAGTGCATAGAGCAACGCATCGGCTAATAAAAAAATAACTTTCAAGCGAGCGAACCAGCGGATAAAAGGTAGTTGGCAATCGCCGGTTCAATACCAGCTCAGTATTGTGTTTTAATAAAACAGCAAGTACAGCTATGTGCATACACACAAACCTTTAACTTGTACAGGTCTCCGTCGAGATCAAACTCTTCAGTATCCATATATTCCGCTGAATTTATTTATAATTTAAATAAATGATATTTTTAATATTTGAAGGCGTGCTCAATACAGATTCCTGAATGGAAGTGATGGCTTTTCCTATAAATTCCTCATGTTTATATAGTACGGTTAGCAAATAATTATAACACAATATATGTATGCACGCCATCTTGTGACAAAACATAGAACTACATTTTTGAGTATATTTATCGTACAATATTATAAGTATTAGTTTATCAAAAGCCTTAACCTTTAGGTCACATAATAAAATCATAATACTGGTTATGTCAAGAAAGTACATTATTATGATAACAAACAAATAAGATTAAGATTTAAGCGGTAATGGATTGAGGAGGCTTATGCTGAGCTGGCTGAATGTGGAAATGGACTTATGGTGTGATCAAAATGGTCAAGATGAAAAATGAATACATTAAAGAACTAACTTTTATTTTTAATGTGTGGAAACCCCCTCGGGCCGTCACCCCACTTATTATTACCATTAAAGAACGGTAGTTCTACACCACCCAAAGGTTGACTGGAAGAGAATGCCCTGGGCATCAAGTCTGCTGATGTACATAAGTGCATAAAGCTAGTGGATGTAAAGTTGCTGCCTGCCGATGATTGCCTTATTAAGGAGATGAATGGATAACACTCTATCATACTTATGTTTGTGATTGCAAAATTGGGGGATGAAACAAAAAAAAAAGATGGATGGACTTTATTAGCCATATCTCTTTCATTCAGAAAGAGAATAAATATTATTCTATACTATTCTATTCTAGTTCCGTGTGGTGACGGATTAAGAATACAGTGTGTCACCACCCCTATTCATCCCGTGGGTGTCGTAAGAGCCGACTAAGGAAGCAAACTACGCAGGACAACAGCACTGCAGAGAGAAGGAAAACTTGAAACAAACCCTATACCAACCCGTCTGGCCAGCGTGGTATAGTAAAGGCTGTTGATTTTTTTGATGATGATTTTGATGATTCTATTCTAATCTATATGGCTCAAAAAAAAAAAAAAATATTAGTTTTTTTTTTAATTTCAATGTCAAAATTTTATTCATTTCATTTCTTGCTCAACAACTATTTAAGATCCTCAATTCAATGGAGAATCCAAAACAATTTCCATTTTATCCTGTTTTTAATACAGTACTGAGTTATAACCCTTAAGGTTACATAGGTTGTTACACTGACATCAGTCATATCACACATAAGGCACACATATATTTTATATTAATAATAACACGTATGACGTAATATTTATGTTGTTATAGTATTATTGAGAAAACGTGAATAGCATTGAAACTATGTATGTATCTAAATTTATCTGAAAAACATAACATTAACATGGTATCTAAATACAAACATCAACAACTAATAGTAAATGTTGCCAAAAATATTGATGCCAAGTTTTATTTGATTTGCTTAGGTCACAACACACATTTGTTTTTATCTGAATAAAGCTGAAATGTTTGTATTCTAGTCTGAAATCTTCATCATCTCCCTACTCTCTTTATTATTTTCTACAGCACAACAGCACCATATGGGGCAGTTAAACCTGAATGCCAATTCTCTTATTAAAAGTTTGGTTACAATTCAATTCATCATCATCATCAACAGCCTATACTAGTCCACTGCGGGACATAGGCCTCTCCTTAGAAAGGAGGTTTTGGCCTACTATACCACGCTGGCCAGACGGGTTGGTATACGGTTTGTTTCAAGTTTTCCTTCTCTCTGCAGTGTTGTTGTCCTGCGTAGTTTTCTCCCTTAGTCGCCTCTTACGACACCCACGGGATGAATAGGGGTGGTGACACTCTGTATTCTTAATCCGTCACCACACGGACAATTCAATTCAGATAAATAGATAATATTAGTTCATGGGCGGCGGTAGTCACTTTCCATCAGGTGACCCGTCTGCTCGATTGCCCCCTATTCCATAAAAAAAAAAAACGATCAACTCACAATCTCACAAGTGTCATAAACGGTATTTTCGTAGTAAATTATTAAACATACAACGTTGACTGCAATGTGATTATATCATATGGTAACTGAAAATCGAATCGGTAATCTGCTAGTCTTAGCAATACTTTATTAATTTACTACGAAAACATATGTTATGTCAGTTGTGAGCTCAAGAGTTGATCGGAACTGAATTGTGACCAAACTTTTCTTACGAGAATTGGCCTTCAGTGACAACGGCCTTACAGAAAACATTTCTTTTGTAGCTTTTTGTCTGCTCGTATGCCCCGTATTCTATAAAACAACAAACAAAAAAAAGGAGGTAAGGTAACCACCCTTCTAATGCTAGAGGAAACAATCCACTTGTGCCTCTGGACTAGCAGGTGACCATAGGAAGCAGCAGTCACTCACCATCAAAACTGAACCATGCATGAAACCATCACAAAGATCACCCACGTCATGCAAAATGTTATCCCACATGGGGATAGAACCCATAACACTCAGGTAGTTGGAAGTGGCTAGCTTAAACTATTATGCTATCCATGCAGTTCAACATTGTTGAGTTGACTTATTTTAAATATTTTTATACCATTATATATGACTGCACGGATGGCATAGTGGTTTAAGCGGTCGGCCCTACTACGCCGAGTGTTGTGGGTTCAAACCCCACATGGAACGACACTTTGTGTGATCCACAAATTGTTGTTCTGAGTCTGGGTGTTCTTTGTGTACGTTTCATGTATGTTTGTAAAGTCCCCCGCGACACAGGATTTATTCTTAATGCGGGAGTTGTTTTTTTTAAAGGAAAAAAAATAAAAAGATTATTATGGTAATATTTTTAAATATCACCAGTATGTAACTACAGTGAAAATAAATATTATCAGAATACAGATTTTTCAATAAGGGCTAAATGCAGTCATGAAAGATTTTTCATGAACTGGTGTAATAGCAAACTATTTGCATTGTCTATAAAGACTAACAGCATGTGCGGTGTCCATTGCCTGTGGTTAATACTAAGCAAACAAGATGGCAGCAATAATTTAATAATGAAAATGATTTATTTGCTATCTCACACTGAAACTGACATCAAAAATAATACTAAACTAAGGCTAAGTGTAACATTACTAAGAAAGCAAATCTGTGTGAGAGACCCGTATTTGTATTAGAATGCACCTGTATGACAGATTATATATTACCGTTTTCTTCTTCTGATTCTAGATAACTGGTACCCAAAGATAATAATATGTGAGTGTGTCTATGTGTGTGTGTGCATGTGTGGATGTATTTATGTGTGGGTGTGTGCGTATATGTGTTAGTGTATATATATATATATATATATGTGTGTGTGGTGTATTAAAAATAGTTTGATATGTTTAAAAGTAAATCTTACTTTATTGACATTCTTTAAGTACCAGACAAACATATACTAATCTACAGTAATATATTAAGTAAAAGAGTTTTCTTTGTTTGTTTATTTAAATCCATGAACCTCTATTCTAGTTAGATTTGAATATTTCTTATTAGAATTGGGGTATGTAACCTAGGGCCAGAACAATCAGTATACAGACAGCAGATGAAACTGGAGGAAACTGCTAATCCAAAAAAGGCAAGCTAGAAAGCAAAAGGTAATCACTATTTGTTTTTTTTAGCGAGTTGTCAAAAGGTCATTGAACCAAGTTTACATATTATGATAAAAAAACTGACACATCAATTTTCAAGAATATCATAAAATTTTATTAAATCAGTATGCGTATTTTGACAAATGAAGCCATAATGTTGACAATATGTTACGTTAAATCAATTATTTACAGACTATGTACTGAAACGTAGAAAACTTGATACAATACTTTGTAGTTTACAGAATATTTATAAGATTTACTAGCAGTTGCTAAATTTCAAGTCAAAACATAGAAATTTTCCAAAAAATTTATGATGAGCAAACGTATGAAACAGTCCGAATACAATCGGCTTATTCAGCAGTACTTACCTTATGACATTCTTATCGAAATTTTTTATTGTTTGCTGCAAACTCTCCGGACAAATTGTTGCGTCATAAACTGTGCATGATGCCTCTTTACCCTTCACATTTTTGTTTTTCACACTCCTTTGCTTGCTATGTCTAAAATATTTCGAATATCTTGCTGATAATTGACTAAAACTAACTAAAACCTGCAATGACAAAAGGTTATATTTAATGACAAAACATCTTTGTCGTCAACAATCAAATTTTACGCGTCCGGAATATTATAATAAATAGTTACCTGGTTTTGGGTGTTTATAGAATTCAATGAGAACATGTTACATGTAGATGGTAATGTGTTTTTTTCTTTATGAAGTACACTCGAAAATTTTGTAGGCTGCTCTCACGTCAAACTTAATTTTCGGCCACAAAAAAGTGACCATAGAGCAGAATTTTCCATAGAACAATCACGTAAGGAGTACGCGCTATTGTTAGTCGACTATATTTTTTCTTTATTGACATCAGACCTAAAAAAAATAACTGTAGTAAAATATTTGCAATACAAAGGTGATTTGAAATATAAAATAACAGTAGGTTTTGAGTTTATTTTGATGTTAATTTCTAGAAGAGAACCTACTACGTTTAGAATAACCGACAATTGCATCACTTCGTTCAATCGGTGGCAAATTGGCAATGCATTCATACTATTTTCAATCTATTTCACAAAATTGCATTTTTCAAAATTAAGTACTCACGGATGGCGTCGTCTAAGTCTGGCTTAAGATACCATGTTACAGGTGTAACTAAGCAATGTCGACAATATTTCAAATAAATCTGTATAAACGCTGACATACGTACTAAAACTACTTTTTCATTAAGGACTAATGTTTATGAATGACAGAGTTCCGAAATAATAAGCATAAAGAAAAAAGAAAGAAAAAACATTAATCGAGATTTCCTTTTTTGAAGTCGGTTAAAATAATTTTAATTAACTTGACTATTTTAATAAGATTTATCGCTAGTATAAAGTTATTAAAGCCGAAAAATTTATAATAATATATCACTTATTGGACACAGAACAAAAATACGTGTGATAAGCATAATCATTTATTAAAATTAGAAAAAAAATGAGTCGAATATTAGCAATACACAGTAAGGGAGGTGCCTCATTGCCGATTATTCGTTTTCCATATATTTTCTGTGATATGGCAATTATTAGTTTGTTAATGCGTGGCACACACATTAATAAACGAATAATTAGAAAAAAAATGTGATTAAAATAAGAGGGGGCAAACGAGTAGACGGTTCACCTGATGCAAAGTGACTGCCGCCACCCATGAACGCCCGCAACTTAGGAATCACAGGCGGCCTTTGAGAAAGAACCCTTGACTTTCTAATTTACGGGTTAAATTCTATTTGCCATTCTAAACTTTGGTTCAGGTCTTACCTCCACAAGCACTCTCATATTATTAAATTAGAACAAACATCGTTTTAATTATCTTCATTTATAAGTTCTTAAGTAGAAACTAGTTAGATATTTTTTAACCATATCATGGAGGAACGGGTGTCATGTCCCCCCAACTCAAAGGGAGAATCAAACCATCATCGAACCAGGAGAGGTGATCATGCCTGGTGGGCGCGGCACAACGGTTCATGTTGGGAAGTTGCATATATGCTAATCGGCGTGTGAATTACTCATATCGCGATACAGGATTAGCAGTTACTCCGTAGTTCAATGTATCTTCGTTAGATAGCGCTATAGTATGTTTCTACGATTCGCCTGGAAATCGACACAACCACAGACTTATAAAAAAAACTGATATTAAAATAATTTGTGAACTAACGTTAATTTTGGTACATCATTTTTATAAAAATAATCAAGTTCTAAAGAAAAAATAACTATTTTAAAATTGTAGAGATATTACATACAAGGTACATGGTAACGAATACCGAAGTAGCCGACCATGATTCTGAGTCGAAAATCATTGGAATTTCTGCCGAAAATTCATCCTTTTTATTCTCCCTTTTTTTATATTCACTCTTGCACGTTTTAGAATAGTCATATACTAGTTTTATGTTAGCTTTAGTAACAAACTCTATATAAGAATCTAATGACGATGAGACGTAAATCATATACAAAATGTAACCAAGACATTCTGAATGTACAAACACCATTTACGTTTTTTTTTTTCATCCTCGTTACAAATATATCCAAACATTACACCATTCAATCAATTCTTATACACAATTTGTAATTTTGATTAGCTCCAATACTCGAGGGGAATTAAGGAAAGCTAAAATCTCACATAATTGTATTCTCTTCAATTCAAATAGTTTTTATTTGTATAGCTAAGCGTACGTTACTATTTTTATGTCTAAAATTTAGTTTTACTTTGGTTACATTTTTAAGTGATCAACCTCATCATCATCATCATCCACAGCCTTTAATAGACCACTGCTGGACATAGGCCTGTCTTCAGAAAAGATGCCGATTAACCTCATTATTTTGTTTTTACAGCAAAAGTATGAAATTTGTCATCAAAACAAATGAATGTTTGAATGAGGACGAGTTGTGGCATGTAAGAAGGTTTTTAAAAATATTTATGGTAAATATTTAGAACAGTTACTAAATGAACTCTCCTAAATATTTGTAACATGGCAAAGTTGAAATATATTATGAGAACCTTATTAAGAGAGTGATTCATGAGGCGGGTTTATATGTATAATACATTTATATTATACTGGAGAAAATGAGAGAATTTCAAAGATTTGTAATGTAATGTCGTAAAACACATATTTTTGTGCACTTACAGTGCAAATGCTTGCTAAACCTTACAAGACAGATCAGAATAATGTACTACGGAATTGACTGGAGTGGTTTAAATGGTCGCCACGCCGCTTACGCTGAGTGTTGTGGGTTCGATCCCCATGTGGGAAAACACTTTGTGTGATCCAAAAATTGTTGTACTGAGTCTGGGTGTTCTTTGTGTCCATTTCATCTATGTTTGTAAGGTCTCCTGCGACACTGGATATATTCCTAATTAGGGAGTTGTCTTTAAAAACACATAAAAAAATGTTTATCTCAATAAGATCCACAAAAGAGTCCGCGATGGTTTATGTCTACCTCCAAAAAATAAACTAAAGTAACTATTTTTCCCTTATAATATTTAAAAAAAATGATGGTATATTTATGTAGCTATGTTAAACAATGTAGTATTGTTTCTTGTCCAATTAAAAACATTATATACGTTGTGCATTTAATGTGGATCAAATTTGTCTTTTACAGCATATCATTAAAATGAATAATAATTATCTTAGAAGAAATCAGAGGTTTAAAACGCAGGACCGTTCGGCCGTACGTCTGTGCTGGGTGTCAGTGGCCTGCAGGCGCAGACCGTGCCTATAAATATTTTATATAAAAATATCCTGATATACAGTCCAGTTCAAAATAATATTATTATTCATTACCACACACTGACATCACATTTGTAGCTATAGTGCACTCGTGCGAAGCCTGGAATGGTCGCTATCGATTTTATAAATTTTAAGCATTTTGTTTTTGTACTTAAAAAAAAATGGAAATGAAAAACAAAAATTAAAAATACAAATTAATAGTTAAAAAAATATATGTTTCTTATAATGAAAATTTCAGGAGTTGGTTCCAATGAGGACTAACCAAAGAAAACACCAGTATGTAAACTTTTAAACAGATGTCTGTAATTAAATTTACAACTAATATGAATTTCCGACTCTACTTACCTACTACTTAAATCCTACTTAGTATATTACCTACCTACCTTACTGGCTACTTACCTTGAATCTGAGATTTTAAAATACTTACATAATATTGTCTAGATTCAATTCAAATATGTAATTTCTAATATATGTGAGAATATTTTATTAAATGTTTTACACCAGTAACTTTTTACTATGTAAATACTTTATTATGTAAATTATTTAGGGCCTTTTTAGAGTTACAATTTTAATTAAATAACTTCATTATTTACTTAAACAGTTGATGGTTTCGTGGCTAAAGTGGTAACCGAGTAGGTTAACCCTTTGCAAGCTAAGCAATGCTTGCCAGGTCAGTCTATGGATGGGTGACCTTTGTTAATGCATTGAGACCATTTCGTGTATCGGAGAGCATGTTGAGCAGTTGCCTCGATCCCGGTTGCCACACGAATATCTGTGGCAATCGTTACGGGCATTTGGAACCCTTAAAAAGTTCGACAACAGCCTTTTACAGAACATCGATATCGCCTACTACTTGGTTGTGCAGGTCTGATGGCAATCGCTCCGCGTAAAAATCGAAGACTTAAAGCTGACCACAACTTAGTTGGGATAAAGGCTTGGAGGAAGAAGAATTTACTTTAAACCAACATAGTCGTGACTTAAATTGTTAAATATACGTAGGTTTTGATTTAGAAAGTTTTGTAAATTTAGTCTCGTGAATGCGAAACTGTAAACTTAAAAAAACATTCTTGGCGCTGGCTAACTCGAACTATTCGAAAAATTTACATATACGAATTGTTCGAGTTAGCATTGATTTACAGGTAATTGTTAGTATCAATTAATACAATCACAATTACAGGGAATGGTGTGCATATATTAGGTTAACACTATCTTATGTGAGATGGTACAATACATTCTAAAAATTAATACCTAAGTTCTCGGAAAATGATTATGAATAACGTCATTTAATTCAAACTCTACTTTGTCTATGCTTTATTTGGACAGTATAATCCAAAATGGCGACGAGCGATGACGAGCCTATGCATTTATATGAAGTTTTTCAGAACTGTTTTAATAAAATAGCAAATAAACAACAAGGTGAGTTAGAATACGCATATCGTGGCTCGTCTCGCGTTCCTCGAAAGAACTGTAGTGCTAAAGTGAAGTGTTTCATTGTGAATATCAGTCATAGTGTTTGCGTGTTATGCCATTTCTTGTGTTATAAGCAACAGCATTTTTTCAAAATACGCCCGAATTACTCAACCTACGTATATGAGACCCTGTCTTTGCCCTTCTCTAATAGTTAATGTATGCAATTTATTAACGTGGGATGCCTAATAGTTACGTTTTGAGTGTAAAAAGGCTATGTTTTGATCGTATGCTAAGATATCAATGTGCCTGTACCATTGTGCTACAGCGATTTCAGTGCGAATCTGAATTGTTTTACGGGATTTATTTACGTTGACGTCGACGTTCACAAATGTATAAGGTAAAACTAACGAATGTGTTAAGAAAAAATATTAATTTGTCCGTATTTATCTCAAGAAAGAAGTGACTGCGTTTCTTGATGTATTTTTTTTCACATTCAAGTATCAATGGGTACAATGTTGTCCAGCTTGTCGTATAGAGGTGTATTTGCGAATTCAGTTCGCGAATCGTTGTTTTTATGTTCTCATTGTACCAATGTTTACAGCATATTTTTTTTGTTTATTTACACACGTAAGGCGCGGACTTCGAGCGTTCATGAAATCGACTGTTTGTAGGCAAGCACTATTTAAAAAAAAACCTAAGTACTTGTAAATGTGTGTGTGTAATTCATGAATTTTGGTAATGATTGATGCTAAATGCATAATGTTAAAACTACTTCACAAAACTACTATTTCTTTTGAATAATTTAGTGTTTTAAAGCTATACTAAGTCATTCAAACATCTAAATCAATTCCATTTTTAAATCTATCTTTGAATGTTTTTTTTATATATTTGAAATGTGGTCCTTTTACCTTCTAGAGGAGAGTCATAAATCTCATCTCATCTCTCTGTCACAATTGAGTTTATGCTACCTAACCTAACTTTGATTGAGTTGGAATGCCTCCATTAATGTTTTTGTTTATTATATTTGTAAACATGAGTCATTTATTTGCAAAAATAAAATAGTCAAACATTTTTTATTTTACATATAAATCCAATGAATGGCTAAAATCATCATATGTTCCCCACATTTGTCACTTGTCGTTGTTTTACTAACTTTTTTTACACAGTACTAAATAGAGACCATCCTAAAAACCCCTATAGTATACCTATGAATAAATATTTTATTAATTAAAAGTATTATATGAGAAAATAGGCTAATAATATTAAATCTAATTAGAAATTGAACTAAATTGATTTTTTTTTTAGTAGAGGTAGCAAGTAAAGGCCATAGATAAAAGACTGCAGACATAATCTAAGTCTACTCTCTTCTTAGTAGACCTATTGTCTATATGGGCATTATTGCTACTATTCAATCATATTCATTTGATGAAATGATAGGTCATAGTCAGTGATTTTACACATGATTGTGATTTCGTCATAGACAAAGATAAATGGCATTAAATCAAATTCTTTTTATCAAAGTTTGAAGATATTTTTTATTTAGCACTTTCACGAGTCTTGCACCAGCGTAATAATAAAAATTAAGTAGCAAGTAGTTTTATAACTCAATCACAGGTGAGATGACATTATTTATGAATCATATGATTTGTCACATGTGATTGAACTTTAATTCCTCCCTAGTAGACACTAACTCTTCTAGGTTTACAATTTAGAACTTCTTCAGATTAGTGATAATATTACCAACACAACTGTAACTAAAATCCTTATGACAAAAGTATTTTTACAATAACTTACCATGATGTATTATGTGAAAGTGTGTGCATTTGTTTGTTACACCTTTCCACCTAAACAAATCAACAGGTCATTATGAAAGTCTGAACTAATCTGAAAGCAGAGGTACAGAAAAAGACAACATACCTTTTGTACAGGAAAAAAAACTGTTACAAGGGTACAAAAATAACTTTTATGTCAGCAAAACCATTGGTAAAAACTGAGTTGTAGGCATTCACAAGCTCTAGTCACTTTCCATAATGTGGCTTGTTTGCCACCTATATCATAAAATAAAAATAGCTGTACAACATATAAACAAACATACCCTATATCAACGTGTCTGACCAGAGTGGGATAGTAGGCCAAAACCTCTTTTCAAAGGAGAGGCCTATGTCCAGCAGTGGACTGTTATAGGCTGTTGATGATGATGATGATGATGATGTACAAAATATATCAACAAGTTGCATACATAAGTGAAGTATGTTGGTTAGGTTTGTTTTATAATACATAGCATGTAGAATCTAAATTTATAGATAGGCAATCAAACCCATTAGCTATGTACTTGATGACCAGATCTAGTAGTACATTCAGGGTAAATAATTTTATGATCACCATCATAATTTCTTCTTTTTCTCAGTGTAATTTATACAAATAAAATTGAATATTTTGTAATGTCAAAATGATAGGTTTTTTTCATGTACATTTTTTGTGTGTTTTGTCTCCCAAATATTTTTTGTCTGTCTGTTTCTTCTGGGTGATCTTCAAATGGCTTGACTGATTTTGATAATATTTTACTACCAGGTAGCTGTCTATTGGAGTAACTTAGGCTATTTTTCCTCTCGGAAAAACCCTATAAAATTTTGCCCAGGGCTCATGGACTACAGCAGCATACCATAATACACCACTAGCAATTCCAAACTAGCAAGTTTATGTATGTATAGTCGAGTTATCATATTATAGGCTTTGCCTAGTTTGGGATCAGATGACTAAGTTTAAGGCATCTTAATTAATTATTAGTGTGCAACACAATTATGAATACAAATTCTTAATTTGTGGGTTAATAAACTCCTAACTTGATGAATATTCAAATTCTAAGAAGGCTATATACATTTTTTACTTTTGTTTTTTTTTTCTATTTTGTATATTTTTCTTTATAACATTCTAAATGATCTCTTTATCATGTAAAACTGACAATTATACTAGGGTGTTACAACTCCCGCATTAGGAATATATGTAGATCCCTTGGGGACTTTACATACATGAAACGGACAGAATGAACACCCACAACAATGAACTAACACAAATTGGTGTCCCATGTGTGGATCAAACCCATAACACTCAGTGCAGTAGAAAGCGGCGTGGCGAACGCTTAAACCACTATGCCACCCGTGCAGTCATTTCATTTAATTCTTTATGCACAAATTAGTACAGGATGTGATGAATCTGCCAAGCTAATCCCACTAAAACCTGCTTAAAGACCAAAAGGCCAAAAGCTTCAGTAAGCTCTATTGCATTGAATGGCTTGGATCAAATATGGTTAGGTAGAGGGGCAACACAGCAGACAGTGGAGGTGACTGCTGACCCGTCGCAAGGAGTACTTCCTAAACCTATTCTTGGGTTGCAATTCCAAGGCACTGTCGAAGACTCATCTGTTGCCCTCATCTATTACGCGATGGACCCGGTACCCGCACGGTGAATTCATGCAATGCTAAGAATTAGGTCTCTAGAACTTATCTATACATTTATTAATATGTGAAGATTATTCTTTGCATTTTATACAAAAGATTATACAATGACAGCTTAAGTTATGCTAGACAAAAATGGTGGAAATTCGACCGTCATGCTATCTCTGGTTTAAAGAAATTATCACTCTATGAAAACTATATTCTTCAATAATATTGGGCAAAGTACCTACATATAGAGCCGTGTCTAAATTCGTATGTAGATTTAGTATTACTTATTAGTTCTAAACATCTGTCTAAATAAAATATACTTGTAAAACAAACAATGCCGTGTTACATTCAATATTTAACTTTATAGCAAGGGCATTGAGTTCAAAATGGGGTTAAATTATTTGTGTTGTAAATTTTATAAAAAATAAACAAAAGATTATGTGGTGTAGAGGGTTCTAGACTGAAAAAGAGATGTTTTAAAAGTTGAAACTTAAAGATCAGTTATGAAGTAATCTTTTATATAATACTAGCTGACCGGCGCAACTTCGTCTGCGTCTGCGTCTCTCAATAGTAATAAATTTTCTCCGTTTTTGAAACATTCTTCATTGGTGCTCCGCTCCTAGTGGTCTTAGCGTGATGATATATAGCCTATAGCCTTCCTCGATAAATGGCCTAACTAACACTGAAAGAATTTTTCAAATCGGACCAGTAGTTCCTGAGATTATCGCGTTCAAACAAACAAACAAACTCTTCAGCTTTGTAATATTAGTATAGATTCAATATAAATAATAAGCCAGAGGTTGCAGGTTTGATTCTTTCTTAGTTTATACCCAAGACAAAAAACTGTGTGACGAACACAATAATTTGTTCTTTGTAATTTACCTATCTATAAAATGTATGTATTTAGAAATATATATGTATGTTCACAAGCAGTCCGGTTACCATACTACAGGCTCTGTCTAGTTTGTGATCATGGTGATGATGAGTGAATGAGGTTACATTTGATAAATGTGAACAGCATGGTGATTGAAAATTCTAAAATCATATTTTATTCAAGAGGAATTGAATATTCTCTATCATTACACCACCTCAGTTCACACTTCTATTTAAAAAGAAAAGAACAAAGAAAAGGGAAGTTTGAACTTAGTGAGTTTGTGTAGGATAACCTCTAGAATTACTGTTGCCTATTAAAAAATCATAGTAATAAAACAGTTCCCATTTAAAAGTGACTCAAATACAATTTCATATTAACAAAATTATGCTAAAGATAGATGAAGTTATGGGTCTTAAAAAAAAAACCAAGCATGCTGATATTAATGTTACCCCTTATGTATTTTACTTTATTAATTTTTATCTGTGTGGTGAGGGATTAAGAATACGGAGTGTCACTACCCCTATTCATCCTGTGGGTGTCGTAAGAGCCGACTAAGGGAGTAAACTACGGAGGACAACAACGTCTGGCCAGCGTGGTATAGTAGGCCAAAACCTCCTTTCTGGGGAGAAGCCCTACGTCCAGCAGTGGACTAGTAAAGGCTGATGATGATGATGATGATGAATAATTTTTATCCCATTGCTACCCTCATACCACTTAACATCTAACATTTTGACATGTCATTATTCAAAAAGATGAGTTACTCTGTTATGTTGGTAGTTTGTACTGGACAGTATTTTGCCTAGCGTTGCCCAGTGGCTCCGAACAATGATGTCATCCATACAGAAATCACCAGGAACAAAACAATAAAATACAGTGATACAAATAGCCATAAAACAGTTTGAATAGTCCCGTTTGACCTAGAAACCACTATTAAGTATATTTTTAGTGCACCCGTGACTCATTATCTCGATCAATTAAAACATTTTATGTTCTGAACTCTTGAAAATTGGTCCTCTATGTGACATTTGTTTTTTAAATAATGTAATTAACCAAATCCAATAAGCAAAATGTTTTATTGTTTGTCAATTTAGTGTTAAAAGAAGAATTTGTCTGTTGTCTAACATCTCTGGTAGTATGTATCTTCTCATAATTCAATCCTTGGTGGATCTAATAAGCGACAAAACTATGAAATATAGCCTTGAATATAGAGTATAGTCATAAGTAAAAAAAACATTGGTATAGTCCACAGGTTGGTTTACGCCGGGAATGCGAGCATGTTGATAACTTTTGTTATTGTATTCGAACATCAATAGCCTTATTTACTGCTTTAAATTTGTGTATTTATTACTAACCCCCCTCACCTTAGGTTTGACAACATAGAGTGTGAGTTTCACATCATCACATCAACAGCCTTTAATAGTCCGTCTATTGCTAGATATATGTCTCTCCTTAGAAAGGACTCGATCGTCACGGTGACCGCGTTGCGATTAGCCCGCACTAAAATTTTCACCAATTGGAACGCCCAACGCGCTCGCCGTCGAGAGCGAGTTGATGTGACGTAAACTCACTCACTCACTCACACTAGGCCCGCAGCCTCAGGTTGGTCAAAGACCTTCGTTTTGATCTTCCCTGAAACTGGCCCTAATGTTCTGCCAATGTCTAGACTTGGAAACTTTCAATACTTGATACAAACCTACATCCTTATAATATTTTTACAGTACTGCAACAAAAGGAGGGTCGTGTGCATGTAGGCTTGAGGTGTAGTTAGATTCGGTGTCGACACTGGGTATGCAGTAGCGCAACCAATTTGTCCAATTGTGTTTTCAAACCATCCAGGAACCCATTGAAATATACACACCAAGTTTCACCCAAATCGATCCAGCCGTTAAGGAGGAATTAGGTTACAAACACACCTATAGAAGAATTATATATATTTAAATATATAATTAGTATGTGTGATGTGTAAAAAAGATAAAACCTACCTCCAGGCGATCTCTATTTAATCAATCCATCGTCTAGGCTTCTTCATCAATACACACACGTCAGTGCTGTAGATAACTACGTAAGACCATAACACTGAACTCTCCCATCAAATCCAACAAACTGAAATTTCTCAAACAAAACATAAACAAATCTATTATTCATCTAACTTATAGGTGAGAGAGATAGAAAATTACACATTAACAAAAACGTGAGGTAACCAAAATAACCAATATTATATTCTCGGCCTCAAATAGATGATGTCTGGCGATTATAAATCAATTTAACGAGAAAACGCGGACGTTAAAACTACGACCGGCTAGAAAATATATTGGGGAAATTGATTTTAACACTAGCGTGATGATATCGAATGTCTACCCGCAGCGTGCGAAGTGCTTATTTATAGGGAGACGGGCAGAATATCATTTAATCTAGTAAAAAATTATATTTAGCAAAATGTTTAATGAACTTCCGAATCTGGAATTGTTACGTTTTAACCCTTCCAAAACCTCTGAAGTTAACTGCATTACATTTCAATTTTAGATAAAATTGGTTTTTGTAAAACTTAGGGTTTGTGTCAAGTTTTCCTTCTCTTTGTAATGCTGATGTTCTATTTAGTTTGCTCCCTAAGTCGGCTCTTACGAGTCCCATACGGCCATGCGATAAATAGGGATATTGACACACACTGAAAGGTATCCGATACTTTATCATCATCATCAACAGCCTTTAATAGTCCACTGCTAGACATAGGCATAGAGGACTTGGCCTACTATACCTGGTTGGTATAGGGTTTGTGTCAAGTTTTCCTTCTCTTTGCAGTGCTGTTGTCCTGCATAGTTTGCACCCTTAGTCGACTCCGACACCTTCGGGATGAATAGGGGTGGTGACACTCCGTATCCTGAATCCGTCACCACACGGATACGATACCTTATAAATTGCGTTAATTCTCGTTCGTGAGTTAGTTCTATTTGACAATCGTGAGAACATTATATTTGTTAAGAGCGGAGTGTTGTAAATAAAAGTTTGTTAAATGTTTCAATGCACAGATCAATCAGTTCTGTTGTCATTGAACTATCTCGCCGTATTAGGTTTAGATTATGATTGTGCCCGTTACCGAAACGTGGTGTGAGCCATACGATGCAGCGTGGCGTGAGCGGCTGCGTAAACCTAAACTGGACGGTTTTTTTGTTGCTTTTGACAGGAGTACGAGGAGTCGAAAAACCATCCTCCATAATTTTATTTACCTCTAAAAAAACCGGTCAGGTACGAGTCGAACTCGTGCGCCAAGGGTTCCGTACCTACCCAGATTTTACGTAGATTTTCGAGAAAATTTGTGAATACCAAAATTTTTCTTAATTTTCAACTTTTTTTTTATTGTTCCTTAATTTGTGCTGTAAGACGTTTAACTACGGGAACTACCATATAGGTTTTCGACCCAAAACCTATAGGGTACTTCCGGTTGACCTGGAATTGACAATTTTGGTTAAAAGCAAGGTCTTACAGCACAAGTAAAGAGAAAATTATGTAAAATAAAAAAAAGTTGAAAATTAAGGTAAATTTTGGTACTTAGTTTTCGCAAAAATCTAAATTTGCCCATATCTTTTTATCGTGTTGACTCACGACCTTGATTTTTATACATCTAATAGGGACCATAGACTTCAGTATCTGGTATAAATTTTAACTTGCTAGGTGTACCCGTTCTTGAGAAAATCGGTGGTGACACACGGACAGACGGACAAGAAAGTGTTCCTTTTTTACCTTTTGAGGTATGGAACCCTACAAATGATATTTAAATAATATACCCTCCTATCCTATCCTATATCCCTATCGTAGTAATTTTTTTACACATTTAAGTTGAAAGTCATTATCACATCAACAAATGATGAATCCCACTCGTCTCTATAAATCTTTATTCGACGCTCCCTACCAAAATAACATTACTGCACCATGCTAGTTCGTTGCTGTTTTTTTTTGCAAGGAAATCTTTTGTGTAGAGACGTCCTGGATTAGTCCCAGAAATTTTCATTTGTATGTTTGCGATAATAAAGACGAAATTATGATTTTATGTAACCTATAATTTCCTGTAATAAATTGACGCGCAAGCAAAGCAATTGACCTTTAAACGAACAAATAAATTGTATCGCATCCGCTTATAACTTGTACCGCTCAAAACGACGCATACAGTACCTGTATGAATTAATGTCGCATTGACATTACTATGTTACATTGAGTTAGTCTTGTACCACTGACATGCATACAGGGTGCTCTAAAAGTTATGAGGAAAATAATAGGCATTAATTAAAAACTACACTTAAGTTATTTAGTGCAAGGGGGAGCTTACAAAACTTAATATGCTTTGTTTTTTATGATTTACGAAAGATTACCGGAATATATAAAGAACCATATATCACATTCCTCAAGAAACTCATTAGAATCAGAGGGCCTAGGCCTAGTTTATTTCACATCAACTCTGACAGGGGACCCGTTCAGCGTTGCGATTGGTAAAGATTTCAGTGCGGGTCAATCAGCGCTCACCATGACGATCGATTAGAAGTGAAATAAACTGGCACTTGGCCCTCAGATCAAAGCCACTAGACGTAATCATGTGCTTGTTTACCAACTTAGTGAAATACAAAAAAAAACACCACTTTAATTAGTGCACCATCTTTGAAGACATGCTTCGCTTTACTCTCATTTTTCAGTCTAACTATTGTAGCAGAGATACAGAGAGGAAGGCCCTTAGTTTAAAAAAAATGTGGTCTTAAAATGCTTCTACTTCTTTCATTGTGGCCCTGACTGCTAAGCCGGAGGTCGTGGGTTCGAAACCCACTCAGGACAAATATTGTGTGATGAGCATGGTTATTTGTTCTGTGTCTGGGTGTAAATTATCTATAATATGTATGTGTTTAAAAATATCTAAGTATGTTTATCAGCAGTCATAGCACCGGCTCTGCCTTTTTTTTTTTGTTGACGGGGTGAAAAAAACGGCTCTCCTGTTTCTCGGAGATTCAGGAGCCTCCTATGTGGTGATTCCAGTAAAAACCACCCCGACGGCTGGCCTCAGGTGCCCTACCTTACCAGAGATACCGGCCGCCGGCGGCTGGAATCTTTGCCGACGTCCTCTACGCTCGGGATCGGCCCTCTCCCGATCCCGTTAAGCGGTCTTTTTCTGGAGCATTACAGCTTCAGAGAAAGAGACCACTGCGCCCCATCCCTCCTCACCCGCCAGCATGGCAGCAATGATTGCTTGCGGGGACAGCTCCTAGTTTGAGATCAGACGGCCGTATGTTAGATGTGTAAGATATATTATCATTATATTATATTAATTATTAATTCTGGGAATGTGGGTAAGAGTGTCATGATTACCGACAAGCGAATCGATAAAATCTTGATAGTATGGCGCGACGATACAAATACCTACTTGGAAATCATTCGTAGCGTTTATTCTCTTTTAGTGTTTCTATAATTTTATTATCTGGAAGTATTAATAATATGAATAATAATAATCCTGGAAGTATTAATGACAATAATAATAACTTCACACGTTTCACACACGGCCGTCTGATCCCACACTAGGTAGAGCCTGTGCTATGGTAACCAGATTCCTGATAAACAAACATAAATATTTCTTAATACATGCATTTCGTACATAATCACACCCAGGCAAACAATTATTTGTCCTGAGTGGGAATCGAACGATTGACCTGGCTTAGCGGTCAGCGTCACTAACTACTATGCCAACAGTCCAGTCGAAATCATCTTGAAATTTATTACTGTTAAATAAAAAACAGCCTGTAGATATAACCCGACCAAATACGGTAAGTCACGTATGCCATTGTGAAGTTAAGCGTTAGCTATTAATCATATTTGGACGGGTGTCATGTGTTCTTTCGACTCCATGGTCAAACTGTTGGTATGGGATGTTTGCGATTTCTCAAGCCTTTGAACTCTGGTGGTTCTGTGACACTAATCATAAACTTACTCATGGTCTAAAAGAAGATTTTTCTTTTTTTCTCTGTTTTTTTGGGTTTCGTATACAGTTCGTTCTAAGGCTCCGCTGTCCATCTGTCTGTCAGCGGACTGTATTTTACTATAACTTAATTCCATTGATAAAAAAACAGAAAAGTTTGTGAAGGTATACTCGTTATTGACGCTAAATAATCTGGGTTATCGTGTTCCTCCAACACAAAGGAGGACTGCACGGATGGCGTAGTGCTTTAGTGGTCGCCACGCCGCTTCCTACTACTCTGAGTCTTGTGGGGTCGATCCTCACATGGGACCACACTTTGTGTGATCCACAAATTGTTGTTCTGACTCTGGGTGTTCTTTGTGTCCGTTTCATGTATGTTTGTAAAGGCCCCCGCGACACAGGATATATACATTATGCGGGAGTTGTTTTAAAAAAAAAACGAGAAAAAAAAGCAAGGCCCGACCAGGCGAGGTGATCATGCCTGGCGGGCCTCAACCAATGATGTTGAGAAGTTGTTTATATGTTAATCCGCGAGAGACTTGTTAATATCGCGATACAAGAATAGCAGTTACTCCGTAGTTCAGTGTGTTTTCGTTAGATGGCGCTTTAGTATGTTTCTTCATTTTCACCGTATGTGGAAGTCGCTACAGAGATATCTAACAGTCTGGTACATGGTATATGGCCAATTTTTGTCCATGAATAATGAATTAACAAAAACGACATTAACGCGAACAAAGCCACAGGTAAAAATTTAAACCCCCTAATCTCCAATGCAGACGTCGAAAAGGTTTACTTGGATGCAATTTAGGGAGGCCCGTATCCAGCAGTGGATGTCCCATAGCTAAATTGATGATGAACCCTCATCCCTCTTTGGTCGGTACCTCATGTCTGAGGATCGTGGTCAGCATCAGGGTTACACCTGGAACAGAAGATGTCTCTCCACCAGTTCCTATCCAGAAACCCCATAGAACTATCGTAATTCTACTTATCAGTAGAACTCCAAACAAGAAGTCATTAAATACAGGATCCTCTAGCAGTATCTAGTCTAGTAGCCATCTTCTTTTCTTTTATCTTCTGTAATTAATCTATAATTAAAGTAACATGTATGTTTATTTCTTTTTAATTGATAAAGACATGCAATAATTTAAATTGAACATGTAGATATGATATAAAATGTAGTATAATTGAATTGTTATCAGTCGGGCTTCGAACCCGCTATCTGTTAAATGACATGCGTCAGACTTTGTGCTACAAATTATATTGTTTTGTTCCTTGAATTGATGTCACGGGCCCGTATAACTTGTAAGCTTACAGCTACTCGAATTGAAGTAACCCGACTAATCAAAGTGCAACTAATCATTTTAAAACCAAGTACATCAGTTTAAATACCTGTAGTGCTTTATTACTCATCTAGGCTAGAAGGATGATTATGTTTTTCGAATTCATGTAGGTAAGTATGTGAGTTTGGAACGCTCTGTAGCCTTTTTTAATGGAGCTCGCTCCTACTCCTCGGGGACCCAGGAGCCAGGAGTATGTTGTGATGCCCGTAAAAGCCACCTCGATGACCGGCCTCAGGTGCCCTACTCTTGGAGGACCCGGACCATGTTATTTTAGGCCCTCCCCGAATTGATACCATGACCCCCCCTCAATCGCGACAATATTACAGTCAGGCCGCCATCCTATCCCCTACTGCAGCAATCAATTTGCCACCACTCGGGCTGGTATTATCGCCTACGCTCAGGATCGGTCCTCTCCCGATCCAGTTCAAGTTCACATCAACTCGCTCTCGCATCTTACATCGCTCGCGATGCGAGCGCGTTCTTCATTGCGATTGGTGAAGATTTCGACTGAACGACGTGACATCGAGTTGATGTAAAATTAAGTAGCACTATCATCAACAGCCTTTAGCGGTCAACTGCTGGACATAGGCCTCTCATTAGAAAGGAGGTTTAGACCTACTATACCACACTGGCCAGACGGGTTGGCATAGGGTTTGTTTCAAGTTTTCCTTCTCTATGCAGTGCTGTTGTTCTGTATACTTTGCTCCCTTAGCCGGCCCTTACGACACCCAAGGGATGAACAGGGGTGGTGACATTCTGTATTCTTAATCTGTCACCACACGGACAAACTCGCACTGAGGCCTGTGTTATATTTACGAAGCCAATGCGTGATAGGATATAAATGAAGTATCCAATATATTTAATTTCTTTGAAACTATAAAATTTTATGTTTAAATGCAATTTAGCAGCATCCATCATGTGCTATCTGTGCAGATTTGGCCCTGACGTCACATACTACGAATCATGGACAAAGCTATTTCATTATCAGTTGATCTCTGCCACAAGGGCCTCTAATGCGCGTAGTAACCCTGGGTTATCTGTTACATGCGAGTCAAGTAATATTTATAATTTATTGATTACCAATTAGGTACATAGTATCGCTGTTTATCTAGGTTTCGCTATAATGTGAAACTTTATATACTGATTTTAATATAATATTCTGCCACATTTACACAACGCCATCTAGTCCCAAACTAAGCAGAGCTTGTACTATGGGTTAAATGTTCATGCACACAAATGTTTCACTTGAGCGGGAATCGAACCCGCGACCTTTGACATAGGAGTCCGTTAGTCAAACCACCACGCCATCCGGTTATCATCCATCCGAATCTATCATTTATTGCATTACTAAATGGGGGGAGGGGGGTTTCAAACGAGCATATTGGTCACCTGCAACTCAAAGATTCACCATTACGTTGCCGCCCTTTCCCCCGCAAATCAGAAGCCATTCCCTCTCAAATTCAAATTCAAAATAAAAATAAAAAAATGCTTGTACAAAATCTATGATATGCCTGTGCCGATTCACAACCGCCCGTTTCCAAGGGGTTGAGCCTTCTGAGAACAAACAAACTCATGGCAACTCTAAAAACTCTGGCAAAAATTTACAGATACATAGAATGGCATCATTAAATATACCACAACATTGTTCCGATGTGTGCCAGTATGATTACCAACTGATTTAACTAATTCCCAGTTGCTTATTTTTTGCTAAACATCAGTGTATATTGAGTCATAATTAATTTTACTCGGAATAAAACCGACTTGGAGAAAAATAATTTCAACTTCTTCCAATTCCAGTCCATTTTATGTGCTTTTTGCTGCCTGCTCTTATTGGTCTAGCGTGAAATTATGTAGCCTACAGCCTTCCTCGATAAGTGGGTAATCCAAATATATTTATATATTTTTGAATTCGAACCAGTAGTTCTTGAGATTACCGCGTTCTACCAAACAAACAAGTTATTCAGCTTCACAATAATAGTATAGATACCCCCAATTTTCCCAAATAAGAATGTCTCCTCACAATCTGATATTGTATAAATTACTAAATAGCTACACCTGAATATTCTATGTAACCTTGCGTGAACCTTTACATTGTAATTACAATCTAGTAATTAAATATAAAGTATGTAACGTACCTATATCTTTTAAGTTATGTGTGCCTGCAACACAAAGGGAGAACCCTCCGACCAGGCGAGGTGTTCATGTCTGGCGCGGCCCATAGGTTGATATTGGAAAGATGTATAAATGCTAATCGGCGGGAGAACTTTTCATATCGCGTTACAGGATTAGCTGTTATAGCAGTTACTCCGTAGTTCGTTGTGTCTCCGTTAGATGGCACTTATTTATGTTCTTGTTTCATTGTATGTGGAAGACGCTACAGTTGATTTAAGGTGAATGCTTAGTTATACCTCGCATACCCCAAGTCGCCTCTCCGTGCTACTGCACTATAAGTCCCCTGACCCCATCAGAAATTTACGGTATCTCTATCAGGTAAAACATTACAAAGTTAAACAATCATAGCTAGGTCAGTCTATGGATGGGTGACCATTCTCCCACACACATTACACAGACACCTTCGTGTCTTGTAGATCACGGTAAGCCGTCAGTCCCTGTTGCCATGCGAACATCTGTCATCATTAAGGGTAGTTGCGAGTCCTAAAAAGTTGGACAACGGTCTATCTGCAGCACTTCGATATCGCCAAGTGCTTGAGTTCAGCTATATCGGAGTAGGCTTAAAGCCGATCCCAACCTAGTTTGGGTAAAGGCTCAAAGGGTGATTAACAAATAGAGAGCAAAGCTTTTTAGTTTATTTAAAACTTCTTATCTCAAGGACTATCTATCTCTATTTTTGTATGGGATAAAGTATTTAATGCGGAAGATCATGTAACAACGCCATGACTGAGGCGGAACAGTAACCATAACTGCAGGTGACACTGCATGAAACGGTTAGTAACTCACAAGAACTTGTTACGTTTCTCATTCATGTAATAAACTAATTAAATAAAAAAATTCGAAATTTGAATACGCACTCGACACGTGGCGATTGGTCGGCCGCTCGCACCAATAGGGGTTCGGCGCGGGCGCAGCTGATCAAATACACGTATATTATGAATTAGGTTATGACGCGGTTGCTAAACGTTTTTATATAAGTTAAAGTTGATGATGTTGATTTACTTTCCATAAGTGTGGAATATTTTTTTTATAACACGATTAGTTTCTGCTTTCGAAGTAAATTCATTTGAAGAGTTTCATACAGTTAAAATAAAAAATGAAAATAATTTATAAAGAAAGCATTTGGAAGGGATATAATAATTTATAATTGGAATATCAAATATAATATATTAATTGGAAAACTTCTCCGAAATAAAATAACTATGTCGACTGGAATAAACGTTATCACGTATTTTTCATTCATCATCATCATCATCATCATCTCAGCCGAAAGACGTGCACTGCCGGACATACGCCTCCCCCAAAGCTCTCCACAACAACCGGTCCTGTGCTGCCCGCATCCAACGGCTTCCTGCGACCTTAACCAAGTCGTCGGACCACCTTGTAGGGGCCTACCCACGCTCCGTCTTCCGGTACGTGATAGCCACTCCAGAACTTTTTGGCCCCATTTAGATATGGAAATTATTGCTACTTTTAAATCATATTCATTTAATGAAATGATTGGTTTTGGTTACTGGGATTTCACTTGACATAAATCACAACTTTGACTATGACCAAATCTAAGATAAATGACATCAAAATCAATCAAACTGACCTTTTTTAGATTTAGACCTTCCTGGAGTCTGACGTTAATAATAATAAGTCACAGTGATGCTGTAGATGAGTATCAGGTGTGACAAAATTCATATGATTAATCACATGTGATTGTAATTTTGTCCTATGCCTAGCCCCCTTGCATATTATTTTTAACATTCCTTTGATTATATTCTTGGAAATAAGTTTATGATGTTCAATTTTCAAATAGGCCGGCTCGACCAGAGCGGTGTCACGGTCTCACAGAGTACCGGGGTTTAAGCGGTTCTTTCGTTGTTATTCACTGAGTGACTAAGGTTCCTTGAGACCTGAAGCACCCTATTTGAAAGGGCGGCAACGGACTTGTAACTCTTGAGCTTTAAGTATTCATAGGCGGCGGTATTCACTTGCCATCATAATGTAAAACTTATCATATATATTTATAAAATTAGTCCCTTCTTCAAAATTGGCAGGCAGTACCTTGAACCCAACTAACTTTAGGCCTATTTCAGTACTGGGTACACCTGGTTCCCCGGCTACTGGTACTCGAGATGGCTTGCGGATTTTAGTCTGTTCGTGTCCGACATAGCTTCAGGTGGGTGGTATCCGAAGGGATATCCGCACAAAAAAAAGGCTTATTTTTTGAAAAAGTTGATTTTATAAGGGGTCGTTTACTCCCTATTTCCTTTACTCCTAGACAACAATCGTGGTATTTTTCTACGAAATTCACTTAAATTTTACTAAATTATATTACCCGCTAGACATCACTTAATGGTCAAATTTCGTCCATAAATCATACAATTTTTAAGTTTCATTTAAAATCATTCACCTGTTTGTAACATAAATCAAGTTGTTTGTTTCCAATATAACTTGAACTGTCAATGTGTAGTTTTTTCGTATTGTGACAGGTCAACTTTAATTCTTCAATGTTGAAATTAGAGTAATTGAAGTTTATCTATGAATATTATAATTTTCACATTCCTCAGTGCTCCAAATTTGCTTTAAAAGGTGTACAAAGAAAACTAATGACTGACTTTAAAAAGAGGTTCTCGTTTCGGTTATTTTTTTTTATTGAAGTTGTTACCGCAGAACTCCGTTGTTTATGAACCGTTTTAGATTTTTATATCCGGTATGATACACTTCCGCTTTTTCCATCCTTGGGGATGGTACTTTTTTCTTGGAAACAATACATACAATTTTCCACCCTATTTACCATCACCATATATACCCTGGCACCATCATTAGTGTGGAAAATTGATTACAGAATGTATGTATTGTATTATTATGTGGTGATTAAATTGTATATTATTTCTACCTAAGCCTGTTTATTTTACCAACCAACCGGTTACGTTCTCAAGCAACTGTCAAAATTATAAGCAAGCATTGATTATATTATCATTATCATCATCATCAACAGCATTTACTAGTCCACTGCTGGACACAGGCTTCTCCTTACAAAGAAGGTTTTGGTTTACTATACCACGCGCACCAGACGGATTCTTATAGGGTTTGTTTCAAATTTTCCTTCTCTTTGCAGTGCTGTTGTCCTGCGTAGTTGGCTCCCTTAGTCGGCTCTTACGACACCCACAGGATGAACAGGGGTAGTGACACTCCGTATGCTTAATCCGTCATCACAGGGAATTGATTACAAAATCAGAAAATCTTTACTATAGATAAAATAGAAATACATTTCTGATTAGCCTCTCATAAGCCGCGAAAAAGGCGAGAAATGCTGCTAAACTGTACAGTACCTTCACCGGTAAGCGCTGATCAGTGTAGCGGCACGTGGGGAGCTAATGAAGTGTTTCGTAGAAGAACTAAGGTGGTCCTTTGACCCTCTGTGTTATTACAATCATACGTTTGAGCTAACTCATCACTATAATACTTTATCAACGTTTGAAAACAGATCGATGACAGAAAGGTAACCCGATACAAGTGATTGGGCGTCCCCTTTATGATAACTCGGATTGTGTTCAGTGTTTACGTTAAACTATTACAAATGTACATATAAAATTAAGAAACATATGTATGTATTATATTTTTATTTATCGTTATTGAGGTCATTTTAGACAAAGAATATTTAGGTTGAACATATCTGCTACTAGCTAATAATTGAAAAAACTAAACGGCGTGAGGGGTTTATGGGCCTCCGGTCGAAACGTAAACTTTGGTAAACGTATAGCAAAAAGTGTCGGAAAAACGTCTTGTTACACACCAGCTTGCGTAAAAATGTATGTACCTACACAATTTACAAAGCAGCGATTTTCATTTTTATAATTTTCATATGACTTACAATTGAGACGAATCTAACGATACCTCAAACGCCAAAGTACACCAAGACGTTTAGGCTACAGGCTAGGGCGTGCCAAAGAAATATATGCATACATAAACTCGAAAAAAATAGCCCTCTTTCTTGGTGTAGTCGTTTAATATAAAGCATCAATCTGTTCCACTAGCTTCTAAAATCGAAATACAGAGCGCATTGCTTTATTTAAAAAAAAATATGTTAGACGAGCAGGCGGGTCACCTGAATGAAAGAAACCAAACCAAACCATACAGCTATTTAATTAAAAAGCATTAAAAACTATTAAAACAGGTCTTTAACCTAATGTAGTTGTGGCTCTTTTATCCACTGTTTATTTTACCTGTGGTAGCTTCCGCGAGCATCTTCGCCCGCGCGGATTTCACTAACCCTGATCCTTGCTTCGCTCGATTTAAATAGCATAACAATTTTTGCGACCTCTTCTACAATAATCGTTATATTTCAGTCAATTTACATAAAACCATCGTGAATTATACATCTAAACCTTAAAAATGAAGCTGAGCCTGTGTTATAGGAACCGGATTGCTGATAAACTAAACTCCGACTTGTAAAAAATCTGAAAAGATAAATATAATTTATCGTACCTCATCATCATCATCACCAGCCTTTAACAGTCCACTGATGGACATGGGCCTCTCCTTAGAAAAGAGGTTTTGGCCTACTATACCACGCTAGCCAGACGGGTTGGTATAGGGTTTGTGTCAAGTTTTCCTTCTCTCTGCAGTGCTGGTGTCCTGCGTATTTCGCTCCCTTATCGTACTTAAATATTTCTAAATACACACATATTATTGATAAATTGTGTTGATAATCAATATTATATAGAATCACTGTCTGACCCGGCAAACGTTGTTTTGCCATATACATTATTTCAATATTTTTTTGTCAAAAAAGAAAAAATAAGAAATTAGATGTATAAAAAATAGATGTTGGCCGATTCTCAGACCTACCCGATGTGCACACAAAATTTCATAAAAATCGGTCCAGCCGTTTCGGAGGAGTATGGTAACTAACATTGTGACACGAGAATTTTATATATTAGATTATAAACATGTCAACGCTAACATATTGTAATTGAGTCTCTTCCTAAATAAGGCAAGTGTCAAGACTTAGTGTTTTCACACAACGTTTAGGTGTTACGTCTAATATAAGGTCTTTAAGGACTTTTTCTACTTGACACTTTAGACTATCTCAATCTTATATGAAAACATAATCTGGTTTATGCAAACACTTTAAAGTAAAATTGACTTCTGATAAAATAATTCAAGGCGATGATAGCGCTCCGTACGCTTGTTAGCCACCTTAGTTCTTGTATTCTTCATCATCATCATCATCAACGGCCTTTAACAGTCCACAGCTGGAGAGAGGCGTCTGCTCAGAAAGGAGGTTTTGGCCTATTACACAACGTTGGCCAGATGGGTTGGTGTAGGGTTTGTAAGTTTTTTTTCCACTTTGCAGTGCTGTCGTCTGCGTAATTTGCTCCCTTAGTCAGCTCTTGCAACACCCACAGGTTGAACAGGGATAGTGACACTCCGTATTCTTAATCCGACACCACATGTACCTATTCTTCTTTGTCTTATAAAAAAAGTTAAAAATAAAAAGATAGAAGTAAAAGAAAAGATTGTGGGATTTTATGGTTAATTCGTGTTATTTTTAACATTAAACGGTGGTGCAGTGGCAGCATATGCGACTGCTGTGCTGAGCTCTCGAGTTCGATTGCCAGATCGGACCAAATGTTTGTATGATCTGCAAATATTTGTTTAGGAGTTTGGGTATTTTCTATATGTGTGTAGTATGTATGTATTTACAAAAAAAAGGATATCAGTATTCTATCAGTCAATATAGCTTTCATAGTACTAGCTCTGCTTAGTTTGAAACTAATGGCGTTGTGGGTAAGATGTCCGAAAATATTATATTAAAAAAATATATATTACTTAAATTATGATGTGTAAATGACCTTGACTAAGCCTACCCTTTTTTTGTGTAAAATTAGTAATAATATACCTATTATTATTACTAATTTTACATAGAAATAGTATTTATAGCAAAAACGTACATACAAAAATCGAAAAATAATTAAAGAAATCAGTATACAATATTAGCTAGACAGCGAAAAGTGCTCGGTTTTAAAATTTAAAGACCAAATCGGCAGAAACCATACCATTTTTATAATCAAATGTTCTTAACCATTCTAAACCTTCTGTCGTCTACTATAAGATCTCGAGTCTGTCTAAATTACATCCATCTTAGGTCGCGTTTCTCGCATTGGGCATGAGATCATGATGCGCAAGAGTTGATTATTTACACAATTTACATAAATATAAGGCTTGTAACTGAGAGTTATTTATTTTGTCCTTAAAAGGATTATTATGTGTCTATGAGAATGGAAATTACGTGAGAATTAGACTATTTATCAATCACTAGTACTAAAAACACAACTTGAATTATTTTAACCCGTCCATGGTGGTTAACTGATTTAAAAAAAAAAGGAGAAAACAGAATGAGAACCGTACTGACCGAAAATAATAATTAAAGGAACCTGAAAAACTATGTCAAAACTAGAGAGGGCGTAGAGGGGTCTTGGCATGTACAACGCGTGATCACTGAGGGGAGAACCATGGAGAGGGGTTAAAATATTCTAACTTAGACTAGTATGGATAAAAAATGTGAGTCCTGGCTTCCTTTTAATAGCTCTAATAGTGTCTTCTGCCACAGTTACACTAGTAATATTATCAACCAACTCAATTTATATCATTGTGATCATCAACAGTCTGTAATAGTCCACTGCTGGACATTGATCTCTCCTTAGACAGGAGGTTTTCTCCCACGCTGGCCAGACGGGTTAGTATAGGGTCTGTAACAAGTTTTCTAATTTTCACACTGAGGCTAATCATCATCATCATCAACAGCCTTTAGCAGTTCACTGCTGGACATAGGCCTCTCCTTAGAAAGGAGGTTTTGGCATACTATAATACCTGGCCAAACGGATTGGTATAGGGTTTGTTTCAAGTTTTCCTTCTCTTTGCAGTGCTGTTGTTCTGCGTAGTTTGCTCCCTTAGTCGGCTCTTACGACACCCACGGCATGAATAGGGATGATGACACTCTGTATTCTTAATCCGTCACCACAGGCTGAGGCTAAAGAGTTAGGGAAATGCCTAGAATATCACTCCAAGTGCTCCCAAGTCCACTGAACCGTTATACAACTACCATTAAACACGTTCAAACAAAATAATCCAATAAAAAAACAACCACAGTGTTTGCAGTACAAACGTGTTTGCCCTCCGTGTTTACTCAACGCAAACAAGAGGGATGATGCTTTGGATAATGAATTTAGTTATGTCAGAAATTCAACTGTTGGGGTTCAAGGGTGCTAGAGTAAAAAGTGCCTCGGTAGGCGTAAGGTAGGAAGATTACGTGAACTGATGACCTGAACGAGCAGACGGGTCATCTGATTGGGAGTGACTACTTCTATCCATGGACATCTGCAACTCAGAAGCCACAAGTGCGTTGCCACCCTTTAAGTCCACCCTCCCCAAATTAAGGGAAGGGGGAATTGGGACTTCGATTACCTCACTCACTCGGTGAAAACAAAAGAATTGCTAGAGACAGGTTTTCTAAGAGGCCGTAGTACCAGTCGAGCCGTCCCATTTGTGAAGAGGCATGGTTCTCCCACTGTTAAAAAATCTCTTAAAGAAGTCTTCTTGAAAATCTTTGCGCCAGGCCTCTGTACAGGGGATGTTCTAGAACTGTGATGATAATGATCATACAGTTTAATTATCCTAATCCATCATTTGGTCCCGTTTTCCTTTTTATTCTATACCCTAATCGTAGAGTACAGTGAAGCACAAAAGTGGGTAGCGTTAAATTTTATCGATTAATCATATTAGATGCGGAGTTGTGAAGCCTGGCGGTATTCATAGTCTTGTAGCTAGAGCCGAACGACCTGCAGTTCGAACTTTATTATTGATTTAATCATTCAATCTTTCATAAATTAATGTAGATTTGATCGTAAGATTGAAATAGTTTTATTAGGCTTTTCAAAACTAATAAGCTTTTGTCTGTAGCTTGGCTGTCGATTCGATTCACAATCGATTTTGTCATTTAATTTATTCACTTAAATCTGAAACAAGCTAATTGTTGAAAAGAAAAAGAAAAAACCCGACTCCGCGAAAATTGTTTACTTAAAATGTACAAACCGGCAGTTTTAATTTTTATAGTTACCAATCTTACAACACCTCCAGAGCGTGCCAAAGAAATATACATACCTACATACACACACTCGAAAAATAAAACGCTTTTGGCGCTGTCGGGTAAAAAATATCAACGGCAACTAGCAAGAGTAAAACCAAACTATTGTTATTTCTAGTTAAGATTCTGTTCAGTTGATAATTACTAATCAATTCTAACTATATTCTAAGATCCTATATGTTCATACGAACTTTAAGATTAACTGGCAACAATTCACGACTAATTGACGCACTATGAATAGAGCACCGAGCGTCCCCCTCTGTAGTCAGTCAGTGGACAATATTGGTAACATTAACGACAAACGCACGCCGCACTCTTGGGCTGTATGTACACTGCACAGATTATGTCAGAATTACCACTACGTAAAAAATACAGATACAGAAGATATTCTTTACTGTAATATTATAAAGCTGCAGAGTTTGTTTGTTTAAACGCGCTAATCTGAGGAACTACTGGTTCGAATTGAAAAAATATTTTAACTCACTCTTTATTTCATAAATAAATTAAATTGATCCAAATCGTCTGTTATGTAGACTCTAAAGTCGTAAATTGTTGTCGTCACACACAAGATAGGAAATATCTCTGTTTTGTCAAGTAGTAAGAAAAATAAATTTAATAAAAATTAAACTTATACAAAATCTATGATATGCATGTGCCGATCTACACCCGCCCGTTTCCAAGGGCCGATTGTAGATCGGCACCAAACCTAACATATCCTCGACGCATAACCGACGATTTCCATTTCCATAAAAATATTATAAAGTTGAAGAGTTCGTAGTTTTGGTTGAACGCGCTAATCTCATTAACTTATAAAATATAAAAATACTTATAGTGTTATATTAGCTTTGTGGATAAATGGAAAGGTCATAGACTATATAAACTCACACTACGAACAATAGAGCATCAATGGAAAATGTTGCAAAAACGGGGAAAAATTATTCCTTTTGTGAATCATTAATTATGTCCTAAAACGACATAAACATATATGGCTGACCTGTATGTCCAGAGCCCTGGTTTCGATTCCCTGGATAAATAATAGGTGATGAATACGATTATTTGTACTGTGTTTGGGCCTAATTTATCTATAACATGTACATACACTACATATGTAGTTAGTGTTTGTTTGTAAATGTTAATTAGCAGTCTCGTGAACGTCTGCCTGGTTTGGGGTTAGATGACCGTATGGTGGTCCGTGTGGTGACGGATTAAGAATACAGAGTGTCACCACCCCTATTCATCCCATGGGTGTCGTAAGAGCCGACTAAGGCAAAAAAACTACGCAGAACAACAGCACCGCAGAGAGGAGGAAAACTTGACACAAACCCTATACCAACCCGTCTGGCCATCGTGGTATAGTAGGCCAAAACCTCCTTTCTAAGGAGAGGCTTATGTCCAGCAGTGGACTGTTAAAGGCTGTTGATGATGATGATGATGATGATGACCGTGTGATGTGTCCAGTAATGTTTGGTCTTAGGAACCTATAGTATGCGTTATAACAGTATAATTAATAATTCGATTGCCACTAACAGTTAATTTTGTTTGCAATAGCCCATTAACGTATCTCTGATAGTGTGTCAACGCTTTCTCGTCGTCGATGTATTTCAATTTTGTAGTTGACTTTCTGCCGTTACTTTGTGGTTGTCTATTGCGTGACATTATATTAGTAACGCACTTGCATAGTGATTTGCAAGCGTTTGAATTATTATTTTGGGTTTGAAGTTCTAACAATAGCAGATTATATTCGGAGGAACATTGACTTTGTGCCTAAAACCAAGTAGTCCTTTGAAATTTGATTTCCATCCTACAGAAAATTATCTTTAAGTTAACTTCGCAACCGTTTTATTAAAAAATATTAATTTATTTTACTACCTTCATAGTGTAATGCAGTGATATCATCATTTCAGTTTAGTCGGGACAATGATTGATATTAGACGCTATAGAAGAGTGTTGTGAACTTAACTGTGGCAGAATACCTTCAGAACGGATGGATCGATTTTGATTTAGCTTTTTTCTTATTCAATGTGAGTTTATCGAGTGTAATTAATGTGGAAACTGTTAGTACATAATTTTTTTTTTTACTTTAAACAGTTTATTAAAGAGTTTGTTGTTTGTTAATGTTTTTACAGCCATTCATTTTTGTTCTTTCATTTTGTCCATTTTTTCAACTCAAAAATCTCTTTAATAGTAATCAAAAAGAGCTGGTGATCCTTAAAATTCTTGAACAAATTTTCTCCAGTTATGGCTAAATCATAGTTAAAATGGATGAATAATAAAAATTATATAAAATAAAGTGTATTTTATTTTAAAGTGAGCGAGCTGAGTAAATAAAATATGTACAAAACATTGTTTAAATGTAGGCCAAACTGATCACAGCTTATAACAAATTAATGTGCCCTAAAACTCAGATAAGGTCGTCCATCTGTCATCTCAATAACCCGCCGTTGACGCCACTACAAATCTCGTTGAGCAATTAAAAAAATAACTACTCGATAAGTGCCGGATAAGCCACCCCTCTCGACCAATTTCATCCCTTAGATATGAATCTGTGCGCCATGAATCATCTCTGTAGTTTCACGGTGGGTAAGCACGGGGAATGAATTTTGACCGATATTGAATTTTTTTATACGATTATGTTAGGTATGGGGGGAAGGATATCTTCTGTGGACTTCACGGAACCCTTGTTTAATAATATTTTTAGTGAATAAATATGAAAAGAATGTTGATTTATATCGACTTTTATAGGAAACAAGCTTTTCCCCACAGTTTTGCTCGTGTGAGCTGACTTCAAAAAAATCAGGTTCTCTATTCGGTTATTTATGATCGTTACCTCAGAACTCCACCATTTCATTTTTTATTTCCGGCGTTTTATATGTATAATAATACAAAAAAGTATATAAGTTTTCTATTTTATTATTATTTCTGACCTAGGCCTCTCCTGAGAAAGGAGGGTTTGGCCTACTATACCACGCTGGCCAGACGGGTTGGTATAGGGTTTGTTTCCTTTCTAAGGAGAGGCCTATGTACAGCAGTGGGCTAGTAATGGCTGTTGATGATGATTATTTATAAACTGCTTTGGCAATTTTATTTTTGACGGTTTACCTACCTACTTCCTATTTGATGTCATTCAATTCAATTGAAATTTGAAAATAAAGAGAAATGGATACTAACATTTTAAATATCTTTACATATACCCGTATAGATAGAATTTTTTTTCACATTATATGGGGCTGCAAATGCCGTTGTCCACAAGTGTGTGAGTCCCGCCGCCAGAATACTGAGTTACAGGCGTTCCTGGGCGGCGATAGTCACTTGCCATCAGGTGAACCGTTTGCTCGTCTGCCCCCACTTCAAAGAAATGACGGGGAGATTTGGATAACCTCACTCACTCGGTGAAAAACAATAAAAGAATTGCTTAACATACTTAAATACGTAATTATTTCTTTAAGTTGAGTTTAAGTACAAGGATTAACAGGAATCAGATTGAACTGATTGCGTTAATTCGGGAATTAACGCAATCAGTTCAATCTGATTCCAAAAGTTATTTCAAAAAAACATTTCCTGCTGGGGTAACGTTTGCAACGTTACCGCAGCCAGACCTATTCTTTTTTAATTGGAATATTGAAATAAATTTTAGCTAAATATTTAGTTATCTGGACGAGGTAAATGTTACAACTTATTTGGTATTTGTATTTATTTGTTTTTCGTGTGTTTATTTTGCTGGGGTAACGCACACGGCCAAACCCTTCATTCTAAGGAGAGGCCTATGTATAGCAGTGGACTACTAAAGGCTATCGATGTGATGATGATGTGAATAAGATGGTATTATGGTACTTGAATAGAAAAACAGGAGACTAACAAAAATAACACAGGCAAAGATTAGATAGTAAAATATAGAAATTGCCAATGTTTCTGCTAGAGTTAGGAGAATACCATTCATTTATTAATTTAATAATTATCTGATAGTATCTGATTTTTATTCTTGTTATGGACAATATTTAACTTTTATGAATCTGGAAAAAAATCATAATTAAATAATGTGTGTGCTCGGGAATTAAGGCAATCAGTTCAATCTGATCCTGTTAATCCTTGTACTTAAACACAACTTAAAGAAATAATTATGTATTTAAGTAAGGATGTATGACATGTGTGTGTATCTGTTATACAATTCTATATTCTGTTAGAAAGCGCTATTCAGACTGACTGTTGTCAGAGAGGGGGGTACTCCCTCGGAGTACGGGGTACTCCGTGTAGACCAGACTGTCCAAAAATTTTGAAGAGTCAGCTCTCCATAAAGCATTTACTTTTTTAAGGATGGCAATTATTTAGATGTTACACATAAAATATTGACATGAGAACTTTTATATCGCGATGCAGGATTGTAAGTTACTTCTTAGTTCGGTTTCTTCAAATTTTTAAGAAAAAAAAACATACGATTATTTAGAGGATCATCAAATCTTGGATAGCTGCATTTGGAGTTTGACAATTGGTCATTAGACTACGATGACCGCTTGCAATAAACCGAGCTAGGAGTCCATTTGCAACCTTAGTGGTATAAAAATCAGTAACCGTACGAATTAACACCCAATTCGCTCCATATAATATTGTTAGTATGCATCGCAAAACAAATATGACATGCGGACAATTAAGTGCGCTAACATATAGGCGCACGCTTCGGTCGCGTGCCGTTATAAGTGTGCGTATGTCGCGGTGTTAAATATGTGTAAGTGAGGGTAGTCCAATTTTTTAATGTCAACACTTATGGGTAGTTAGATGCGTAAATATTCCCACAATTTTATTTGGTGTGTACCCTTGAGAGTAATTTTAACCCGACTAGCTCTTGGTCAAGAGGTTGGGGGGGTTCCGATCTTGTGAACAATTATTGGGATACTGTTTTCTCTAAGTGAATATTTGGAATAGTTGCTTGAAATGGTACAAAGTGCTTTCATACAGTTTGTTCGTTTTGATCCCAGAGTCCTATCAAAAGGGTATAAATGAACTTTCGTTTAGATGGCAGCAATGTATAGATAATGAGGGTAAACAAAAGAACTCAAAAGCTGAATAACTTAGAACTAAGAATTATTATAACATAATGCATAGTAAGTGGAGATACTAATAAATAAAAAATAACAGTGTTTCCTTTGCGAGTAACATCTCACATTTCAGTTGACGGCCAATTCTCGCACCTCACGTGCTAATTGACATCAGATGAACAGCCTTTAATAGCACACAACTTTTTTTTTGTTTTAAAAAGACAACTCCCGCATTAGGAATGTATCCTGTGTCGCGGGGGACTTTACAAACATACATGAAACGGACACAAAGAACACCCAGACTCAGAACAATAATTTGTGGATCACACAAAGTGTCATCCTATGTTGGGATCGGACCCACAACACTCGGCGTAGTAGTAAGCGGCGTAGCGACCGCTTAAACCACTATGCCATCCGTGCAGCTTGGATCCGTGCACTACTGAAAATAGGGTATTTCTTAGCAGAAAAACTATTCATAAATTCGCCATTAAAGGCTTGTTCTGTCTTGCTGCTTTTGTATTTAATGAATACTGTCTTAAAGAAATACTGTAAAAGCTTTATAAAGTAAACTAACCACTAATTCCATCATAAGTTATGCATCGCTTTTGTTCAAAGACTTGGTTTACATAAAGCTTCCTCAGTTGCCTTGTAATCATTCAATCAATGATTCTTCAGTGCCTTTTCGTTGCATCGTATCGTAAGGCGTTGTTTATTGATTCCTTGGAAATGGTGTGTGGTCTGAGAATTAAGGGTTGAGCGAGGAACAGATACCGTAATAGTTTGTCAACCAAATTCAAGTGACTTATGGCAAGAGAAAGCATACAAGTAGGATAGGAGATAATAGAGTACACCTTGAGAAATGGGGTATTCAAATAAAAAAAAGCTTTCTTAAAATTGCGATTCTTGTATTTCATAATTAACTTTTGTTTATGTACACGCACACAACCAATATTTAGTTTTCTGCAGTAAGTAAGAGCGGTTTTTTTTTTTTTAACATGAGGTCAGTTTTGATTTTAAAGTGCTCTCCTGTGAATCACGGCTTTATGTATAGACCATCGACGCGTTTTCTGAAGTCCTTTTTATTATGTTCATACATAGATCGATCTATCGATTTATGTATCCAATTGAAGGTTATATTTTTATAAATTAACACTTCCCTTAAATACGGACATAGAGCCGTAGGCACTTATGTGATACACACTATATATACATACATAAATAAACATAGAATTACGTAATAAATATGCATGTATAATATACCTATAAGTTTATACATCACATCACATTAACAACCTATGATAGTCCACTGTTGGACATGGACCTCTTCTTAGAAAGGAGGTTTTGGCCTACTATACCACGCTGGCCATACCGATTGGCATAGGGTTTGTGTCAAATTTTCCTTCTGTTTGCAGTGCTGTTGTCCTACGTAGTTTGCTCCCTTAGTCGGCTCTTACGACACCCACGGGATGAATAGGGGTGGTGACACTCCGTATTCTTAATCCGGCACCACACGGATAAGTTACATTTTCATATTTACAAGTTTATAATCACATCACATTTATAAGTTTATAATTCGAATATATAAAATATTTGTAAAGTATTTATTTTCACTAATCGATGTAGAGCGACTTTAAAGAAAGAACACCAATTGTTCCGTCTTGACTTCTTGTTGGAGCGTCTACCAGAGGTTTATAACTTGGACAGTAAAGGAAAAAAGAAATAAAGTTTTTATTGAGTAGACAACTTGCACCACGGTCAACCCTTTGTTACAGAGTATGTAATTTGAATCCACCATTATTGCGACTTGCTTTTCTTCAGTGCATTCGTAATGAACATGAATGATTCCCTCCAGGTACAATTAAGTATTAATCTTTTTGTTATAAACCACTTATATAGTCATATTTTTGCTTATTGTATTTAGATGACTTGATTTTTAATTTCGCAGCTGCCTACGAACATATCTTCTGTCTATTGTAATATTTACAAACCCACCCCAGCTTCTATCTAGCCTACATTTTTTCCCCTCATAGTAAATAGACCTCTTTAAAAGGAATAATTCCTTACTACGAGTAAATAGTTTTCATGTCACACTGTTGGCTGACGCGATGCAATCCAGTAAAGCACCCAGTCGCTATGTTTTTATCGCCCTCTCCAACAATCCTCATCAGATTTCAGCAATTTAATAAAAACCTTCATAAATTGTACTCCAGAGCTTTCCTCATGTCTCGTTCAATACTTTTGGAGTTTCTTGTTCAGTGTTTGTCTTCCGACTTCAAAGATACTTTATTGTATATAATGATATTATATAAACTTATGACAATACTTTTACAAGAAGCATATTTTGTAAGAACTGAGATCCTTAATTTCGGTGTTACTGTCCAGAAGGTAGATATGTGATACTGGATACCAGTACCAGGTAGACCAAATGTAACAAAAAACCGCTCAAAATTAAATTCCCAGGTATAAAGATAGTGTAGATTGACAAGTGATGTAGAAATAAAACAATTCGTTAGGTGTACGTACATTTTTAATGATAATGTTGAAATTGGTCAAGTTCACAAGGTATTCGTTAAACATAATAATTGTATTCATTACAACAAAAAACAACTCAATTAATTTATAAAAGTTGACCCTATATTTTACAATAAAAAATAACTTTTACCGTAACTTTATTTTTACGTCATATGCTATAATTAAAGCAACTTCTGGAAAAACCTTTTAAATGGACACGGTCGTGATCTTACTAACGAAAAATAATTAATGTGGATAAATGCATAAGTTTTGTGTTAGAACTTCATTACGGAGGTGGTAAACAAAAATTGTAAACGACACCCCAGTGGTGTGGTTCAGTGGTGTCGTTGATAATACACAATGATGATTATCATTTTTTTTTACATAATATAATGAACACATAGGTAATTTTGCCATCAATACCCGTGCCGGCCGCTGTACATTTCAAAATCCGGTTCCGTCCACCCCAATATAACGCGACACAACCAAATTACACGCCAACAAACTCCAGAGGGTAAGCACAATGCTCACGACACGCTAATTACAATCATTTTGTACACCCAAGGATTTTTGACCGGTATGGAGATGGTGAAATATTGCTTTATTTTACTTATTTATACCGCTATAGTAGCAAGCGTAAAACGTCGATCACGTAATGAGTATTACAAGTATTTAACTTACCCGACGTTTCAACCAGGTTGCATAGGCTGTCTTTACAGGTTGACTCCCATGTTTTGTCTGTGTTATTTCCCGTACATATTGGGCTTACATACATTTGAGTTTTTGTAATCATGTATTTAAAAAAATATATAAAATGATATAATGTTCTTAATATAATTGGTGATTAATTATATAGAGAACATTCTATCCTTTTACATTGTTTCTCTCAATCTCGTTCCTTCCAATTTTCGGTAGTTTGATATACTTCTTTAAATAGGTTTCTTCCTACGAGTTCCGTATACTCGTACTTGTATCGTTGACTTGATTACCCTTGGTCAAAGCGAATAGTGATTATTTCAATGTAAAGATACAAATTGACTTTCGCAAAATATTTTTCGAAAACCGTATCTTTCTTACGGTGACACAGTTCTTTTATATTACTTACTAAGGTCTTTTAATTCTACATACGATTTAGCAAACAAGTACAAGGCTTACTACGGAAGGGGTCGTCCAATAATCACGTGCAATTTTTTTGCAACTTTTTAACCTCCTATCCCCCTCTGGTGATGGGTTGAGGTTTTGGAGCCCCCCCCCCTCCTACCCAAATTTTTTATACATACACGTGAATTAAAAATGTCCAGACAAACGTTAAGCTTGCAACCCGTCTGGCCAGCGTGGTATAGTAGGCCAAAACCTCCTTTCTAAGGAGAGGCCTATGTCCAGCAGTGGACTGTTAAAGGCTGTTGATGATATTCGTGCATTAAACGAAATATAAATATACATGATATCTCATTATATCCTTTTGATATTTCGTGATTTTTCACTTTCAAACCCCTCCTCCCCCTTTCGAACCTCAAGTGATCAGTAAACATCCCTAACCATTGTTTATGATTTTCTTTAAAAACCTGTGTGGTCACCAGTGCGTTGAAACGTTGTATGAACACCACGTTAAGGTACTTAAGGAAATCTGAGTTCCACGGGGAGGATTCCCTTCATCACACTGACCCCTCATACTGACCATTTTGGTACTAGTCATATACTAATGTCGTCATTATCATCTAGATAAATTAAAATTAAACGTATATTGATAAGCGCATAACTTCAAAACGGCTTTACTAATTTGGCTGATTTCTTGTCTTGTCTTTTGGAAAATATCAAAATTCGGTGTAAACTTTTGTTTATTTTAATTAACTTAACATAAATTAAAGAAAAAACAGACCTAAACCGTCGGGATAATAAGTAATAAAAAAACAGATTTATTAAAAAAAAACTTTATTCCTAACTAACAATTTGACTCCCCTACACACCCTTGTCTGGTACGATTTGGATTAAACATTTGCTCAGAACCGAGGGTTCCTTTTGTGTACTTTTATTACGTCATTGTACAGTTAAGGGTGGATGACAGCTATTCAAAATGATAGTGTTGCCACCAGGGGATGAAAATAACATACTTTTATATTGTAGTAACTTATTACGAGAAAGTTAAATTGAATAAATCTTTATAATACATTATATGTAAATGAATCGTATAGAAATAAAATGTAGTTTAATTAAACGAAAACGTCATTAAAAACCCTGAGCAATGTTGTCTGCTGCTGTGATTATTTAAAAGATGGAATTGTATTTAAACAGACTTTCTAGAATGTGGTGGAACGGGTGTCATGTCCCTCCAACACAAAGGGAGGATCCTCCGACCAGGCGAGGTGATCATGCCTGGTCGGCCGCGGCCCAATGGTTGATGTTGGGAAGTTGTATATATGCTAATCGGCGAGAAAATTCTTCACATCGCGATACAGGATTAGCAATTCTCATTCTGGAGTCACTCCTTAGTTCGGTATGTCTTCGTTAGATGACGCTTTAGTATGTTTCTTTGTTTTATCGTATGTGGAAGTCGCCCACTAGCATTAGTAATCAATCTATTGAAATTTTGAAGTTTCAAGTAACTAACTGAAAATAGATGTGTTTTCAATTTAGCACTATATTTGATATTGAAAAGCGAAACGTTAAAACTTCTGTTTATAGGACACAATAAGAAATCCCAAATACATAATCAAAATGTAATGTTACATATAGACGTACCACTTTTATTCTTTGCCTACATTCATTCCAACTTCAATTTACCTTGTCCCTTTATTAATCTACAAATAGACATGACAGCATTCCAAAATTATCTCTATACCTTAGAGGAACCCTCTCACAGCGAGAACACTCATTACTTCATAAGGCAGTAGGCAACAAACAAAGCGTGATAGCCTCCATAACTGAAATTAATGTTCTTGTTTAATAAATATCTACCCTACACTAACGGTCGCAATTATAGAATTAATTTGAATAATTCGCGCCAAGTCTTTGCTTAATTTGCGGGTAGACGGTGAAATTACTTTTGTTGTGTGCCGATTTTGTATTTTTGAGAAATATTTTGTATATATTTACTTTATTAGATTAACGCTTATGTATTACATATCAAAATGATCAATATAATTCAACCAATGAACCACCCCTATACAGATTGTGTTTATAAAGGGTTAATCAAAATGGTGACCGCTTTAAACCCGGTTTTATTGTTTGAGTGTATTTTTTATTATTATAATATCATTGTCATCTCTACGGTTCGTATAATGCGATTATATTGTTATGAATTAAATTGTTTTCCGAACTATTAAATCTCAATATGCGGTGAATTTATTTGATGCAGTCCCATGTTGGGTGCCATTTTTTTGTTAACTGTCATTTGATCGAGAGTGGATCTGTCAGCTTATTATTTGTTAAGATTCAATTCTTATAATATGATCGAATATTCTACATTTATATAGAACACTATTGAATTACAATAACATCATATAATATGCATGTACAGGAAACCTGTGTTCCTTCCTTGCTCTTCACCACGTCCTTACTCGGTGCTCATGGGGAAGGGCACTCAAAGGATAACAACGCAATTGTGTCTCTTGATTTGCAGGTGTTCATGGGCGGCGGTAATCACTTACCATTGGGTGGACCGTCTGCTTATTTATCCCTTATTACTAAAAAAAAAAACTATTTACTGAAAATAACTTCTTAAACATACATATTGTATTTCTCAATAGAGTTCAGGCTAAATGTATCTTTATATTGCCTGTGATGTCATAAATCTGAAGTCACAAGTTGAGTTCGTTCAACTATTGTCAACGACAGATATTGTTACAGACGTGTGACGTCACCATAGAATCTGTCAATACAGGCCCTTATCCATCACATAGCGACAGATATATACGAGGGGTGATCAATAAGTAATGATAATCGAGTATTTCTAGAACGCACAAAAACCCAAATTATTTTTTTTCTGCTTGCTTATATATCCACTACTTCAGCTTCAAAAAAATGTATAAATAGGACACCATTACCGGGAGATACATTCATTTGAATATGAACTGTCGAAGAGAAAACATCAAAATGGAGAAAAATGAAATAAGAGCTGTCATCAAGTACCTCTGCCTGAAAAAAATGTCTACCAAAGACATACACAGCGACTTAGAGGAAATATTGGGGGAGTCTGCTCCTCCATATTCCACAGTCGCACGCTGGGCAAAGGAATTTAAGCTGGGCAGAACCTCCACTGAAGATGAACATCGCGAGGGACGCCCTTCCACGTCCCTTACTGGAGAAAACGTCAAAAAAGTGGAAGATATCGTGTTGGCCGATCGAAGGGTGACCGTAAGGCATGTAGCTGAGGTCACAGGGATCTCCTATGGCAGCGTTCAAAAAATCATTGTCAACAAAATGCATATGAAAAAGGTCTCTGCGCGTTGGGTACCGAGAATGTTAACCGACGAGCAAAAAAAGAAACGAGTCGACATTTCGAGGGTGAATCTTCAAAAGTTCCAGGCCGATAAAGAATTTTTTTGTCGCGTTTTGTGACCATGGACGAGACCTGGATCCACCACTTTGATCCCGAAACCAAACAACAATCAATGACTTGGAAACGAGCTTCCTCACCAACGCCGAAGAAATTCAAAGTGTCAAGTTCAGCGGGAAAGGTTATGGCGTCTGTTTTCTGGGATGCAGAAGGAATTATTATGGTGGAATATTTGGAAAAGGGGGCCACTATAACAGGCTCTTACTACGCAGGCCAAATAAGAAGATTGCGAGAAGCTATTAAGTCAAAAAGACGCGGTTAACTGCGCGCTGGAGTGCTGTTTCACCAAGACAACGCCCCGGCTCACAAAGCCGCAGTTGCGATGGCTGCCATTGAAGAAACGGGGTTCGAACTGCTCAAACACCCTCCCTATTCGCCAGATCTAGCTCCCAGTGACTTCTACCTCTTTCCTCGGCTCAAAGAACACCTCCGGGGCAACAAATTTGAGGACAATAGTGAAGTGATGGCCGCAGTAGAGGCATTTTGGGAGGGTCAAGACAAAGAATTTTTTTCTAAGGGAATCATGGGCTTAGAAAAAAGATACACTAAATGTATTAACTTGCAAGGAGACTATGTTGAAAAATAAAATACTTTTTTTAATCTAATAGTTCTGTTTCATATTGATTATCATTACTTATTGATCACCCCTCGTAAAACTATAAGCCGATTCTTGTCAATACATAGTATTTCTCGAACCTATGTTCATATAAATAAGTACGACAATATGTTAGACACTGACAAATAGCTTATTTAATAGGTATTTTTTTTTTAATTTTGTAATAATGTGGCGACTTCCACGTACACCGATAAATATAGTTTAATACAAGCTGATGAAGACCCACCAAACTACGGAGTAACTACGAACCCAGCATTGCCACTGTTATAACGTTATTTTTGTAAAATTGTTTTTTCGTTTGCCCTTTATCTAGAATATTTTCTTTAATGTTGCCTAATTGGGAGCATCCTCAATTTTTTTTTGAAGTCGGTTGAAAATGAAAAGCTTTGGTTTTTTATGAGTATGGAATGGAAAATATTAATGAGAATGGCATAACACGCAAATTAAGAACACTTCACATATTTCGAGGAACGCGAGACCAACCGAAAAAAATAATTGTCATTATTGTGATTTAAGAGATGTGTTAATTAAATAAATTATTGTGTGTTTTCAGTCACAGAAAAGGCGGGATATCAATCGCCATATGGAGGAATGGACAATGGAATGGTGAGTTTCGTTTTTTGAAATGTTTACTTTATATTTTGTCTTTTTTATTTGTTTTATTTTTTTGTGATGAACATATTCACGTAACTGTTATTTCACCTATATAATGTATCGCGTATATTTTTTTGACCTGTTTTTCTCACAAACTACAGTTACACAGAAAAAGTTACAGAATATATTTTAATATTTATAACTCTCCGTAACGTCAGCAAAAAAAGGATACACATGTAAATAAGAGATACGGAGATGCGCGAGGTTTTGCTGACCCTACACACAAAAAGGTCTTCTTCAATCGAATAAATCAAACATGTATCATGGAGAAAAATATTTTTGTTTTGGTGTATTCAAATAATGTAGTGTAGCGAACCATTGGAATTTAGTTCCTTTTTTTTTGTTGACGGAGTGGAAAATCCCTTCGGATCTCCGGCTCCTTGTGGATATAGGAGCCAGGAGTACGTGGTGTTTCCACTAAAAATCACTCCGACGGCCACCCTTAGGCGCCATGCTCTGGGGAGGTATCCCCAGATCGACGCCGCACCTAATCCTCACCTAACCTCCCTACCTATCAGTCTTGCGGCCTGTTCACACTTTCAGTGCGAACAGGCTGCCATCCTACTACCGCAGTAATTAATTTGCCACCAGAGGTCCCCACTCTCTGGCGACCCGCGGTCCCGTCGGCTGCTACTACTACTGCTACTATACTCTTAGTGAGTATTATAAAATTGCGTAGGATCTTCTTTTCTTCGCCAAAAGGTAGAAGAAGGGAAAGGTAGAGTTGTTCAAAATTAAAAGATTGATAATATTTCCATCTTATATTAAGCGACCACTGATATTATGTACGTGTTTGTGACGAGGGTTGCTAGAGAAGGGATGGACAGAGGCTTGTTAAACGCTAACGTATTAGCAACTTTAATATCTTACGTCATCATCAACAGCCGGACGGATCCGGACGGACCGGCATCAATTGTGACGGATTATGACTACAGAGTGTCATCACCACTATTCATCCCGTGGGTGTCATAAGGGCTGACTAAGAGGAACTCTGCACACAATAGCACTGCAAGGAGAAGAAAAACACAAACCCGTCTGGCCAGCGTGGTATAGTAGGCCAAATCCTCCTTTCCAAGGAGAGGCCTATGTGTCTCCTCGTGTTTCTAACTTTGAAAATGACGAACTTCCATTCAACCGTTTATCCCCTACATGACCTCATTAGGGGATGAACCTGAAGCTAGCCGACGGACATAGTCTGCGTAGTATATGGCACGCCCCTCAAATTGAGTTTTTTTTTAATGAACAAAGAGAGAAAACAGTCATTACCCTGCATCTAATTACTATACAATGAACCAGGGCCTTTTAAGATTAAAAAAATATATTTAAACAAACATTTAAATGAATAAACGTTGTTTTTAGCGAAAACTCGAGTTTTTCGATGGTAAATTTGTCCTAACTTTTTTCACAAAAATAGGATTGCTTTCAAATTTTGTATAGTTATTCCCTAAGTATCATGGAATAATACCACATTACTTTTACGTTGGCAAACAGTTATAATTTTTATTATAACTTTTAGTTCCAAACTAAGCAGATATTGTACTGTGGCTACTAGACAACTGATATAAATACTTATATACTTTTTTTTGTAAATACATACTTTTTATACATAGAAACACCCAGACCAAATCAAACATTAAATGTTCATGCACACAATTGTTTGACTTTCGCGGGGATCGAACCCGCGACCTTTGGAATAGCAGTCCGTTACACAAACCACTACGCTATCCGGTAGTCAGATATGTCTGGCGTGTTGTCACCTGATAATGTTTTGTGGCACTCCTATGTGCTTTAGTTGTATCTCTGCATTCAGACCTACTCAGTTTTACATAAAGTTAACGATTTACTTTAAATTTATTATCTCCGGTTTGTATAAATTATATATCACATTTTAATAGTGTCACAATTATTGTACTATATTTTTTTTATTACACATCTCAAACGCGGAACCTATATAGACTGTGTTACTCGCTGATAATGTAGCTTTCCATTGATGAAAGAATTTTTCAAATCGGTTTAGTGGTTTAGGCGTGAAAGCGTAACCAACAAATAAACACACTTTCACATTTATGATATACTAGGTATCCGCCCGGCTTCGCACGGGTGCAATGTAGATACTACTAATCCTACTAGTGTGTTGTCGGTGTGGATAAATTAATTATACTATTATTATGATAGGACTACACTACTGGACATCTTTATATGCAATAAGTATTTATAGGCCTGCCGGCTGCTGCCACCCGGGACGGACGTTCGGCACGGCGCGGCGACACGGCCGCTTGGCCCCCGAATTTTAAATCTCTGATATCTACTAATATATTCATTCTAATGATATGCTAGTAAAGGCAATTTTGATCTACATTAAATTCACAAAGTACCTAACGTATTTATTTTAATAAGGAATAATACTGTATTGTTTAAAACAACTTACTTAATTACCCATTATTTTTTGTAATATGTAAAAGATAAAAATAGTTACTGTGGGTTATCAGACTTAGAAGACATTTTCAAAATAATACACTACGGAATTGTTGCGTAGTACAATATTTTGATCTATCTCGTAAGATTTAGCCAGCGTTTGCAATGTAAGCGACTGCACGGATGGCGTAGTGGTTTAAGCTTTGGCCACGCCGCTTACTACTACGCTAAGTGCTGTGGGTCCGATCCCCACATGGTTCCCCTCATCCCCCACATCCCCACATCCCCACAACAATTTGTTGATCACACTACACTTAGTGTGATCCACAAATTGTTGTCCTGAGTCTGGGTGTTCTTTGTGTCCGTTTCATGTATGTTTGTAAAGTTCCCCGTGACACAGGATATACTTATTCCTAAAGCGGAGTGGTCTTTTTTTTTAAAAAAAAGCATGTTTATTACGACTGAATATTACAAATCTTTGAAATTCTCGGATATCCTCTACTATAATATGCATGTATCATACATATAATCCTGCCTCTGAAGTCACTCTCTCTGTTGGTGAAAACCACATTCAAATCCGTTGCGTAGTTTGAAACATCTAAGGGTGTAAGAAAAAAAGCGGCTTCATTGTATGCTATGTAAAGAACTATGGAAGTATGGATTTTAAAAAGTACGCACTAAAATTTGGCCCGTTGGTCTTGTTTTATAACCTCACACATCTCACACACGGCAGTCTGAGCCCAATATAGGCAGAGCCTGTGCTATGGTAACGAGACTGCTGTTTAACATACTTATAAATGTCTAAATACATACATATTATAGATAAATCACACTCACAGAACAAATGATCGGTGCTCATCACACAATAATTCGACCTGAGTGGGAATCGAACGTGGGTTCTCTAGCTTAACAGTCATAATCACTAGGAAAACAGGCTCAGAATGTCTTTTATATATTGATATCTTCTAGCTATTAAAATGCAAACAGTACCAGCAGTGTTGTATAAGTAGTGAGAGTGAGAGGCGTGTCCTAAACAAACCCCATTGGGGAGAACAGGGTTTGGCAATTGGCCTTGCACCACTTACAATTACTCATACAGTTAGTTGTTGGCGAAAGGCAACGGTTTAGATTTTAAACTGATCAGATATTAAAATTAAACTAGATACGCTCTGTAACATTAATTTTGTCATCATCTTGATGCCGTTATTGCCAAATATATTTGGGATCTGTGCTATATGTAATATTACAAAGGATTTTGGTATGTTTCAAGGGCACTAACTCTCGAAAATAGCAAAATCTTTCGAAGTCGAAAATTGATCTAAATGGCGTGTAATGGGAGACGCTTATGTCCAGCAGTGAACTGCGATGATGATGATCATCTCTAGAAAGACAGTTATTAACCTAGTTCGAGAGATTGGGTCCTAGACTGTTGTACACAATTACATTGAATAAATAAATAATTTTTATCCGTTCCTTTTAAGACTTTTATTTTATCGTGGCCTTCCCACTTCTATGCTCGACCGGAGTAATACCTCGGGCTCACAGAAAATCGGGGTTAAGCATCTCTTTTCGTTACTTTTCACCCAGTGAGGGACTGAAAGGTTAGCAACGAATGGTGACTCTTGAGTTAGACGGTGACAATTGACGGCGGTAATCACTTACCATCAGGGGTTACCGTCTGCTTGTTTGCCCCCTATGCCATATCAAAAATATATTTAATTAAAATATTCATTATTCATAAATAAATTTAATTTACGAAACTAGTTTGAACAATACAGTGTTACTCCTTATCCAAATAAATGCTTTAGATATATGTATCATTAAAATAAATATCTTAGATAGATAGATATCAAAGATTTAAAATGCGGGGGCAAAGCGACCCCAGTATATAATGGACTAATGGATTATTGTATTTCCAACTCTTCCAATTTTTTTCTGATTAATTTCGTTGCGGGTTCCAAGACATTTTAATTATTCCTGGGACTTCCCTATAACTCGCTGAGTGGGTCACTGCTGCTGATCCTGATGTACAGGAGTTACAGTGGTGGGCATGTGGGAAGGATAAGTCCCATTTAAAAAAAAAACGTAATGTACAAGTAAATTACATAGAACTTACATAAATGATGTGTAAAAGAAATAAAAAATTAATAAACAGCGTTAGAATAATTAGGACAAAGTGAACTTAATTAATTATCGATAAATACAGCTTCATTAAGAGATCGGCCATTATTTTTGTTAATTACTGACCATATTGGGATGAGCCCAAATACGTGTAATATGTTAACGAGTAAAGATCACGCTATGACACCACGGGGCGCCAGCAGTGGTCGTCAAGGTGACCTGGTGATGCGACCTTTAAAGTGAGAAACAATTTGTTTAATTATTTTTTTTGTAATCAATGTTCTAGGACATAGCACATAACATTAATTTATTAATATTTGGTATTATTTGATAGGTTCGGATAATTCATTATAAATTTTTTTAAAGAATTGTTGTAGGAAAGTAGGATATGTTCATTTTTCTTAAAAAAAGACTTCTCCCGCACTGGAAATATATCCTGGGTCGCGGGGAACTTTACCAACTTACACGAAACGGACTCGAACAACACAGACTCAGAACAACAATTTGTGAATCTCACTAAGTGTTGTTCCGTGTGGAGTTTGAACCCAAAATTTTCAGTGCAGATGAGATTATAATAAACAAACCCACACAATATTTAAACTGTAAAGATAAAATTAAAGAAGTCATAGACTTCATAGTGCATAATGCAAAGTAATCGACTGCCACCTCTGATTCTGATTCGATTCCCGTTTAGTGAAATTATTTGGAGCTCCCATGCATATTTGCAAATAGTTCGCATATTGTGAGTTTAATACACATACACATACTGCAAAAAGAAGGAAAACTTGACACAAAACCTATACGAACCCGTCTGGTCAGCGTGGTATAGTAGGCCAAAACCTCCTTTCTAAGGAGAGGCCTATGTACAGCAGTGGACTGTAAAGGCTGTTGATGTGATGATGTCTAACATGTCTCACCCACGAGATAGGCGAAACATAATATTCCAGTGAATAGCCAGGCAAATATATAGGCAAATATAACAAATCAAAAAATTCTGTAAAGTGTGAAATAAAAATATCCTGTCAAGGGCGAAGTCCTTTTTTTTGCTCTGCTCTAAAACATATTTTGGCTAATAATTGCAAAACAGATGCCATGAGTTGGTTTACCCTTTCTTCTCATAAGGCTCAACCCCTTGGAAACGGGCGGTTGTAGATCGGCACAGGCATATCCTAGATTTTGTATGGGTTTAGTTTTTGTTAAATTTATTTGCTTACTATTTGCTAATTTGCTTACTAACAGAGATTGTTGCCTTTGTGTGTGTTAATCTATGACTTTAGAAGCACATTAAAAGACGATTTCAAACAATTTTAATTTTTTATGAAATAAAGAGAGTTGTAGTTTGAGTGTACACCCTTATCTCCTGTAGTGCTTCCACTTCGACCTTTAAGAGATTCATGTATTAGGCGACAGTGTCAAATCCCGTTGCCCATGTCTCGAATACTGTAAACTAAAGTAACGCTTGTTGAATAGGTATTTACAAAATTGACCGGCGGCGCTGTGAACATCTGCTCGTCTTGCAGCATTCCGGTATCAGCAGGAGACCGGTTAGGGTGTAGCCACGATGTAGGAATGGATCTTGGAATCTTATATAACAAAAATAATGTTTAGGAGCATACTATAATATGACACTATTAAGAACCAAACTAGGTAGGCATAACTTGGCTTTTTGATGGGTGTTTTTATTTATTGATAGCCTCGGTGGGGCAATTGTAGCGTATGCGACTGCCGTCCTGAGGTCTCGGGCTTAATTCTCGGGTCCGAACAAATGATCGTGTAATTTGCAAAATTTTTTTTCGGAGTTTGAGTGTTTTCTATGTATAATATGTGTGTATTTACAAAAAAGTATAAAAGTATTCTATCAGTCAATTTAACTTTCATAGTACAACTTTCTTATTTTGAAACTAGATGGCGTTGTGTGTCAGTCCGAAAATATTATTAATATAGACATGATACTAAAAATGTAAGACACGTTCATTCAGGCACGAACGCAATTGTCAAAGCCTACATGTCACGCCATCTATCTAATATACCTCACACATCTCACACACGGCCGTCTGATCCCAAACTAGGCAGAGCCTGTGCTATGGTGACCAGGCTGCTTATAAACATACTTATATATAGATATATTACACTCAGACACAGAACAAATGATCATGCTCATCACACAATATTTGTCCTAGTTGGGAATCGAACCCACGACCTCCGGTTTAGCAGTCAGGGGCACTAACCACTAGACCAAAAGGCCCGTCATCTATCTGAGTTTAAACAAATCATTAACGAATAGTGGTAGGCTATGCTACATCGTGGCCCCGACACAGTTAATGGGCACGTTGAGCTTGGGTTAAAAAAAGGAAAAAAGAACAGATAAATAAAAGATATAGAATTTATTAGTGTTCGTAATGTGAAGGAACTTGGTCTTTTTTTACTTTTTCCGTGCCATAGAGTTAGTTTTAACGGTACACTGTGTGATTTTAATTGATTCGTTTTAGATATACCACTTCTCCACTAGCCCCGGTTAATTGATAATTATCTAGGAATTCCCATATGATAAAAAAAGTCTTTTGGTTTTGATGATTGTATGAGGAGTAGATATATTTTTTTTGGGTGTTGTTGATTTTTCTATAAACGAGACATGTATCTACCACGATCTCTAGTGACCCTTAAAAAGAGTTATGTAAATTTTTTTTTATAAAAGAATTTTATCTATAATGTCTTTTATTATTTATTCTATATAATGTCTTAGGAGGTGAATGCGACTGCCTCGGTGGTGCAGTGGTAGTGTATGCGACTTCTGTGCTGAGGTCTCGGGTTCGATTCCCGGGTGGGACCAAATGTTTGATCTGCAAATATTTGTTGCGGTGTTTGGTTGTTTATATGTATTTACAAAATAAATATATAAGTATTTTATCAGTCAATCTAGTTTTCATAGTATAAGCTCTGCTTAGTTTGTAACTAGATGGCGTTGTGTGTTAGTTGTCTGAAATATTATTATTATAATTTATAAGAATAATAATAATATTCTACCAGATCCACACAACGCCATCTAGTGCACAACTAATCTAAGCAGATCTTGTACCGTGGGCACTAGATAACTTATATAAATACATACATATTACATATAGAAACACCCAGACCAAGTCAAACATTAAATGTTCATGCCAACAAATGTTGACTTGAGCGGGAATCGAACCCGCAAATTTATGTAAAGCAGTCCGTTACACAAACCACTACGCCTCCCGGCCGTCAATGACGTACATTTACTTTTTTTTATACTGCCACTTTTACCATCTAACACTAAAACTGCCCGGTTGATGGTAGTATGCTTGCCCTCTCACATCCTCATATATATATCCTCACACATCTCACACACGTCCGTCTGATCCCAAACTAGGCAGAGCCTGTGCTATGGTAACCAGACTGCTCACAGCCTCATGCCGCCCTGAGTGTGGCCGCAGGTGGACGGGGTGGGTTTCCCCTCCACCCGCATTAGTTTGGCCAGCCGCCAGGGGGCGACGTCCGCGTGTGCCGGACGTCGCCTAAAGAGAGGAACAACATCGAGACGGAGCCCGCACCAGGAGCGGGCTGGCGCTAGGAGGGGTCCGGATGTCTTAACAACAGCTGTTCCCGGATCCCTCCTGTTACAGGCGCAGAGTGGCACACCGTGTGGTTTTAGTCGGTCCGAGTCCGACACACCACCCCGCCGCAAACCCCGGAGGGGTGACGGTCCGAGGGGATTTCCACACGTTAAAAAAAAAAAAAAAAAAATGGTAACCAGACTGCTGATAAACATACTTATTTATACTAAATCATCATCATCTCAGACAAAAGATGTCCACTGCTGGATACGCTTCCCTTAAAGTTCGCGACAACAACCAGTTCTGTGCTGTCGCATTCAACGGCTTCCCGCGAACTTCACCAGGTTGTGGCGACTCCTACATACGAAGAAACAGTAACATACTGCAGCGCCATCTAACGAAGACACCCCGAACTACGGAGTAACTCCTGAATTAGAATTGCTAATCCTGTATTGCGGATATGAAGAATTCTCTCGCCGATTAGCATACAACTTCCCAACATCAACCGTTGGGACGCGGCCCGCCAGGCATGATCACCTCGCCTGGTCCGAGGATCCTCCCTTTGTGTTGAAGGGTCATGACACCCGTTCCTCCACAAGGTCGTCGGATCATCTTGGGGATCCTACCCACGCTCCGTCTTCCGTGAACTTTTTGGCTTTATCGCCCATCAAATAAATACATACATATTATAGAAAATAATACCCAGACACAGAACAAACGTCACGTCGTACTCATCACTTAATTATTTGTCCTAGGTGGGAATCAAACCCAAGAACTCGGGCCTAGCAGTCAAGATCACTAACCACTAAACATCAGGCCCGTCAAATCTCTATAATCCATTATAGTTCCCTAGATGTGAGCATTTAAATACGAGCTCTGTCCACCCCTTCGAGGATATAATTGTGAATGTAACTATGAATTATTAAATTAGATGTATCCACAACGACATTAGAAGGTGCATATTAGCTTTTTATCCTGTGTGTGCCTATTTGTCAACTTAAAGCAATTACAGTATTGTCGTTACATAGATCCAGTCCTTCAATCCAAGTACCTATCCTCCTAAACCTGCCGTATTCCTGACAGTACCCCCACGTATCTATTTATAAGAGCCCTGTAAGGCAATAAAAGTGGGCCGTAACGGCCGGGTCGGGGGTGTGCAAGTGAGGGGGGACAGTAAGTTGCTTTTAATTCGTTGTCTTTGTTGCCTCTTAGTTTTGTAAGATGTACAGTTACGAGATCAAGTATTATGTCGGTATTTGGTTTTAATTATTTAGATCTATGCTGTTCTTTTCAGTGCATGTTTTCTCTTTAAAAAGTCTAATTTTTATTTTTTTAAACCTCTGTCATATGGTATTCTTAGATTATATTTATCAACAAGATTGGAACCAGTGGAATACAGAAAGGCTGTCAAACTGGCCATGTACTCCGAGTTATCCTAACATAACAATACAAGTTAAACTAGAATATGGACAACATTCTGTCAGACTTACGTTTCTCGGTTATAATATTGTTGCGCCATAGAAATATATGGTTCTTGTATTTTGTAGTGAATTCGTGAACAATCGAGAGCCGTACGGAATCTGGAGGACAACGCGATATCTAGTATCAAGTGATGCACAACGACCATTACGCGTTGTAAAATTTATATATCATTCCAAAACTTGCTGCGCAATCTAGTGTCGAATACCGGAAGTAGTATGTGTAGAATAGGATAGTAATTAACCAACTACTTTTATTTATTTAATACCTGGCACGTAACAATATTCTTAAAATATCTACATAATATATACTAATACTTAAAAACTTTATTCTTGACTGCTCAAACAATGTATTAGTCTGAAATCCCTTAATCTTAATGTATGTGATTTATTACTAATTTCGGTCGTGACACTTGTCTAGCCGAGTGTACCTGTAGACAATCGGACGGCTATAAAAGCGAGAAAACTCGCTTGAGTACCCCTTTTCACATACTACATACGAAAATGTGTATATACACATGTACATACATGCGTAACTTTTGTGTACACAACATAAAATATTCTGTACAGTTATCTTAGTAGTTAGTAGTCGGTAGTCGCTTTCCATCAGGTGACCCGTCTGCTTTTCCATTAAAAAAAACATGTGCGGTGGCAAACAAGTGACAGCATACTATAGCGCATATATTAACTACGTCAACAGCCTCTAACAGTCCACTGCTGGACACAGGTCTCCTCTTAGAAAGCAGGTTTTGGTCTACCATACCACGGTGGCCTGACGGGTTGGTATAGGGTTTGTGTCAAGTTTGCCTTCTCTCTGCAGTGTTGTTGTCTTGCGTAGTTTGCTCCCTTAGTCGGCTCTTGCGACACCATCGATGAATAGGGGTGGTGACACTCCGTATTCTTAATCCGTTACTACACTTATAATTTACTAGTATGTGTTATGAAAATTCTTTCACATTATCACCGACTGACTGTTAGCGTTCTTGGGCAGTCTGCATCCATCGCCCATGCGAGAACACCTGTCACAATGCTGGTCCCCACATCTTATTTCAATTCACATTGCTGTTCTAATATCTCCTGAATCAACATAACCAGTAAATATATAAGAAAACTTCTAGCGCCAAATCATTTAAGAAAAAAAACACCGAATTCGCCAATTCATCTCATTTAAAGTACACGATCCAAGAGGCCGACCCTCTGTAGATACAATTACGCACTTTTACTGCCTCTGAAGGTTACTCGATAGAATGATAGTGAACCTTTTCCTTGTTTTCTTCTGTTTATGTGAAGAAAATAAATAGAGAAGTTATTTTTTAGTGATAGGCGCACAAAGGTTGCATTATTATTCAGCTAAAATATACACTACACAACAGCGCTATGATGCCCCGCACAACCAATCTGTGGAACGGGTTTTTTTTTAATTTTTTTTATTGGGACTAATCCCACCCACACGCCCACCGCTGTAACTCCTGTACACCAGGATCCACAGCAGTGACCCACGAACACACCGAGTTATGACACTCGGGAAGTCCCAGGAAGAAATTAAACTGTCTTGGAACCCGCAACGAAATTAATCAGAAGAAAATTGGAGGAGTTGGAAATACAGTAAATCCACTTCCTTCCTTAGCAAAGCGGGAGACAAAATGAAGTAAAAAGGGCATACACCCTTTTAAACAGGGAAGCACCACGGCCACAAATATTACGGGTCCTACGTGAGCTATGTTTGATTTCTATAATATGTATGGCAGAATCGCCTAAACGCACGGAAATTCACCCTAGTTGACACAAGATCCCCATAGTATACCGCCCCACGGGTTATCGTCAGCGGTATTTCCGGACCGATACGACCTTCAAACCTTCAAGAAAAGAGCGTAATCCTTCCTAAAAGGCCGGCAATGTGACTCCTGAGTTGCAGACTCTCTAACATAAAAAAGGCGGTTGCCTAGTGGTTAAGGCGTTGGACTTGAGTTCAAGAGGTCGTCGGTTCAAATCCTGACCAGGACACACCTGACACTACCGACGTGAACCCACTCCTAACACAAGCAATTTAGCTGAGTGGGAGGGGTTAACGGGAATACTAGTAATATCGGTTGCTAGTAGACCTTTAAAAAAAGACAGGAATGAAGTGAAATAATGTAGTTATCTGAACAGTGTCATTAATGAAGGTCAGATTTGGGTAGATAACTATCAATTCCAATCAGATTCTCTTTATTAAACATCAAAACGAAAGACCGGCTACATTTTGTATGAAATATTTTGAAGTGACGTCATACCCAAATTGATAATGGAGGACAATTAAGGCTGTGCTTCAAGATGTGATGTGTATAAAGAAATAATTTTATTTTAAACTTAGAAATCTACCCTATTCATATGAATACATATACAGGGTACTTGGCCTATGAAAACACTGAACAGACAGACAACAAACAGAATTGGACAAGACTCTGACGCGTCCTAGTACATGTGTCACTGATAGGGTGCCGTAACCACAGGGTGCCAATTACTAAGCCGCCACTGTCCGTCGATCTGTTGTCAGCTACCGTGTATCTGATATACCGTAATTGGTTAACAGTTATAATAACAAAAAGTAATTAAGAAATTAAAAAACCTGATTTGTCTATAGAACGACACTCTCCGTGACGTGAGCAGATGCCTGTAACTCAAGGAATTCAAGTGTCCGCTCCACCCGCAAGGCCCCTACTGTAACTTCGAAAGAATTGCTGAATACTAATTTTTGGGAGGCTGTAGTATCAACCAGGCCAATATGTGACGTATCATGACTTTCCCACGGTAAAATTGCTGTTTAAATGGTAGCCATGAAGTACTTTATACTTTCTGTATGAAACCTTTGTAAATATTAGACATGGAAATTATTGCTACTTTTAAATCATATTCGTTTGATGAAATGATTCACATTAGCCACAGTGATTTCTCATGTGATTGTGATTTCGTCATAGACAAAGATAAATGGCAATAAAAGCAATCAAAAATATTTTAATCAAAGATTACGACCCTTTTTGTTAGAGTTAGACCTTTCTAATGTATGTAGCAGTAGTTTTGTAAATCAGTCACAGGTGTGATGATATTATTTATAAATCATATGATTTATCACAAGTCATTTTGTTTTTATTCCATCCCTAGTAAATACCATCTTAAACTAAACGATTTTCTACTATTTCCACACAAACTGCCGGTCACACAGAAAACCAGTATACAGCAATTCTTTCTATGCCATTCAGCGAATGAGTAAGGTTATCCGAAGCTCAAATCTATCCTCTGATTCTGGGGGAGACAACGCACTTCTGACTATACAGTTGCAGCTGTCCATTTACGATGGTCATCAGGGTACCTGTCTGATTGTTTACCCCCCGATACCAGAAAAGACTCGTGTTTTGAATCAGAATTGTATTCTAGAAAATACTGCACATAAATTAATAGCACAATTTTGTTCAACATTGTACCTAGCACTATCTGTGTTCATTGTACCGCAGCAGTCCTTTAACAGCACTTTAACAACGTATTCCCTCCCAGTACGGTGTGGCGGCGACCTCCTGCGCTGCCTCCAACGGCCACCATCAGCCGGACCGGAGACACCATCACCATCATCACCAGCACCAACACGCTGATGTCCCACCACAATGGGTGAGAGCCCTCGATTTGTGTAGCACTTCGGTTGTGCTTCTGCACTGTTTTATTTTCTGGTGTGTTTTGGCACGTGCTTTTTGTGTTTTATTTGTACACGTCTTTGTGTTTTTAAACGTCCTTTGTGTTGTGTGTATTGTGTTTTCTTTTGTTGTATTTTCTCAGGTTTTTATTGGTTTCCTTTGCAGCTTTTAGAACTAAAGAACTTTGCTGATCTGCTGTAGTAAAATTTACGAAAATAATTTTATAATTTAATAAAGCAGATTATAGGACACAATATCCATTTGTATTGTTATATATTTACTGTTTTACTGTTAAATGAGGTTTAATAAACATTATATTAAGTTCAATCAATAATTGAGAGTTTTAGTTTAGTTTTGCGTTTGCATTTATTATTGGTATTTCTGTTTGTGTATTTGTCATAAGTGTAGTATATTCGTCAGGTAGTATAGTAGCAAACCTGTGTAGGCTTAATTTGAAAACAAATTAAACTATAAACTTCAATATGTGTATATAATATAGTCTTTGTATTTTTTTTAAATCTTTGTTTTGTTTTATTAAGCTACGCTTTCGTGTTCGTTTTTTGTTGCTTAATGTTGTGTCGTGTTGTTTTTACTTTTTAATATTTTAGCAGTTGGCTTTTAATCGAATTTAAGTTTCCAAGTAACCTTATTATAAAATATTCAATTCGAATTTCATTAAGGTGTGTTCACGTGTCGTTTTAGCCCTTTTCCTTGCTGAGCTGTAATTTAATTTATAATAGAAAGCTAAAGCGGCTAAAGATTTTGACTGAAATCCTTTACTATTGTGATTGATTTAAGCTGCTCAGAATTTTTTCGTGTCACTGAGATTTCAAATAATCCTCGCCGGATGGTTAGCGGTATGCACTGCTAAAATTTTGTTTGTATAAAATTAACTGTAACTAAAATGCCCCTGGTTCCTGTTTTATCTACGTCACGCAACGGTTGACTGATAGATAATACCTTAGGTATAAAGTCCACCAGTGCACCAAATGTGCATGATGTGTAATAAAATAAATACACAATAAGGAAGTGAACCCGTTAATCGTCTTTCCGTACCTACCTCAGCGTATCATCACCCCAAGTATTGCAATAACATTTCGAATAATGTTTTTATAAAAAGTAGATAGGGCACGTATACTCTGTTATTGTAGGCGCTTTGATTTCTAAACGCATTGTTTTATTATTGAACTTTGTTCTTGCACATGAATCATTGATTTTTTGTTTTTTTGGTAATAAATGCAATATGCTAAGTCGAACCAATTAAGGCTACCGTGAGGTTTTATTTGAAATATTCAGGGAAAAGTGCGCAATAAATACCATTCTTGAGGAGATTCTGGGGTCCTTATATATTTAGATTATCAAGAGATGTTTCAACTCTTCGATCGTTTGTCTTTGTAAGGAATGTTACCATTTTACCGGATAAAGGAAGAAGGTAAGCTAAACGGATAAGACAAGGAAGCTGGCGTAAGAGATCTCGAAAGTCTCGGATTGGAAGCGGGACCTCAGACTGCTGTAGCTCGATTATTGGAGATAACATTTAGACAGGTTTACCCTGGTTAGTGATTCTGACTGCTGAGACAGAGGTCGATTCCATCAAAGAACAAATATTGTGCAATCATTAATCGTTTTAGTAATAGATAAGTGTCGGATCTGACATTAATTGAACTTGACAGGGCAGCCATTTTAAATAAGTAAGTTTTTGACGTAACTTTTTTAATTCTAAATCTGTAATTATAAAAATGGGCATACAAGTAAAAAATAGGGTTTATTTTAAAAATGCAAGAAAAAAATAACAACTCATACTTATACAATTTTCTAGAAAAATCACATGCTTCATTTTACTTTGAGCGCCTATCAAACAAGCACTGAATAATTTAAAACCGAAAAATTAATTAAAAATTATTAAAAACATTAATTTTTTTCTTGAATGTGGTAATAATATTTAGACAATTTAGTATCCAAATATGGTATCCAAAGATGTTCTGGATCTGGATTTAGTTTATTTCTTTACCTTCAAGAAAAGAGCGTACTCCTTTGTGACTCCTGAGTTGCAGACGTTCATGGGCGGAGATGGCAGCCTAGTTTGGATCAGACAGTCACGGACAGAAACTCACTTGCTGAGTGAAGTTCGAATCTTCTTAAAGCAGTTGATATATCCTATACCGCAATCTTTAATTAAAGAAAAACTTTAATGATTGAGCACACGAAACGTGCAAACACTTCTGTTAATCAGTACCAAACATGCTTTTTTAAGTGTATATTGTTATTTCACAACGTTTGTTTGTGTGTCCCTCGGCAGGGGTGGTGTGGTGTACATGTCTTCCAACACGTGACCTGAATGTCTGTGCCAAAGTAGATATAACTTTGTCTTAGTAGCTCTTGAACGATATGTTAGTAACAATGTATTGAATTTTTGTTTAGCATGTGTTGTTTACTAGAGAGAAATTTACTAGAATTGGAGTAACCTGTCTGAAGAAAAAGGAAAGTGAATAACACGTAAATAGTCCGTGTAGTGTCGAATTAAGAATACGGAATGTCACTACCCCAATTCATCCCGTGGGTGTCGTCAGAGCCGAACACTGCAGAGAGAAGGAAAACTTGACACAAATCCTAAACCAACCCGTCTGGCCAGCGTGGTATAGTAGTCTAAAACCTCCTTTCTAAGGAGAGGCCTATGTCCAGCAGTGGCCTATTAAAGATGATGATGATGAATAACACGAGTCATATAGTGAGGATTTATTTTTGCTATAGGAGGTACAGAAAAGGGGTCTCAACAAACATGTGTAGGTGTCGTTGTTTGGAACTTTATTATTAGACTGGTCGTATCACCTACATATATAATTACTGTAATTATCCTAAGGGTCATCATCATCATCAACAGCCTTTAATAGTCCACTGCTGGACATAGGCCTCTCCTTAGAAAGGAGGTTTTGGCCTACTATACCACGCTGGCCAGACGGGTTGGTATAGGGCTTGTGTCAAGTTTTTCTTCTCTCTGCAGTGCTGTTGTTATGCCAAGTCGAACCGATTAAGGCTACCGTGAGGTTTTATTTGAAATATTCAGGGAAAAGTGCGCAATATATACCATTCTTGAGAAGGTTCTGGAGCCCTTATATATTTGGATTATCAAGAGTCTCTTTGTCAAGACATGTTTCAATTCTTCAATCGTTTGTCCTAAGGGTCATAGCCAGATCTTAATATTCTTATTGTATTAGCGAGTTAGCTTATAAATATTTTATTATTTTAAGTAATCTTCTGAGATATCTTAGAGAACTTTCTGATTCGAAATCTGTAAAGGTGCTTGAGAATTGCATACATTCAATAGATAAAATCTAAATCCACCAAGTTTGTCATTTATACCTGAACTGCAGGCACGTACCATTTTTTTTTATACTAGTGATGTTGCTATTGTCGATAGAGATAACGTCGATGTATTATTGAAGTGAAAACTTCTTTATTTGTTTTTTTTTTTCGCGTTGGGCATTTTAGAACAACAAACAAAATAATGTATTTTTGAGATGGGAAAAAACCATAGAACTCGCGACCGACGTTACCGACACGTCTGTATATACTGTACACGAGAGTTGAGTTTGGGTTGAAATACATTGATAATGTAACTATATATAATATAAACATATATTGTGTATATACGTAGAACTTAGATATATATTCATGTCGGAACTTTTCGATCCGAAAAAAACATAAATATAAAGAAATTTTCAAGTTTTCACTTCTGTGGGCACTCCTGGAGTGCCACTGTTTATTTTAATGAGTGGAGCTTTACCGGGGAGAGCCAGGCTTCGGCGAAAATAGACTGGCTCGACCGGAGTGATAACACGGCCTCACAGAAAACCACTTAAGCCATTGTTTCGTTTCCTTGCACCGAGTGGGATGAGGTTACCGCAGACTAAACCCTGCCCCCACCCCCTGATTCTGCCACATGTGACTCTTGAGTTGAAGGTGTCACTGGACAGCGGTTGTGGTACAAGGTACATACCTTTAGGTGACCTTCCCCTATATCACAAAATAAACAGCTTATTTTCGAATGCAAAAGCAGTGAACTGATAGGTTTTTTTTATGGAAGAAGGGGCAGCCGAACAGTTGAGTCACCTGAGGGAGAGTGACTACTGTCGTCCATCAACGCCTGCAACTCATTAGCCAAAAAATTCATTGCACTGACCAAAAAAAATTTCGAAAATGGCGATATAAGATGATGACTAATAAGCGCAGTATTTTTAAGTTTATCGACAGCGAATTATCGAAACTATTCCTATTCCCTATGCATAATAACATCCCATTTCTCTCGAGCGAGGGTGTCGGCGCGGAGGGATCGGCCGACTCCCGCGCACCTGGTGTTCGACGCCAATCGCGTGCGCGGGCGCACCCTAAGCACTTTGCATGTGTGAGTTGGATCTTCTCTTACTCAGTATTTCAATATTTTTTGTTGTGTTGGATTGTACTGACTGATTATGAACTACTGACAGGTTGGGGGTCAGGACAGTCACTATTCAGGTACAGCTCGTACCTGATTGTGACTTACCAAATGTGGTGACGTTTTATATTTAAATCTTAAGCTGCTTTTGCCTGAGTTTTGCTTACCAACGATCTTTATTTTTCGATGAAGGAATTTATGTTAATAAATATACAGATATAGATAGATAAGAAATATACAGTTAATAAATGATACAGATATCTCTGACAAAGTGTACGCAAAATTTAATAGAAAATTAACAAAGAGTTAAGTTAAACATAGTGAGTTTAGCGTTTGGTGATGATGATAATGATGCATGAAGCATCCTGACGTTACACAAAATATCAATTTTAACGAAAAGCTACACACAATAAAACACATTTGAAAGGCTGTTTTCATTTAAAAATTAATAAAGATAAAAAAATACTTTCAAAAATGTATAACCGACTTCCAAGGCGATACCGAATTTTTTCCACGTTTAGATTATTATTTTTCATTGAAATGTTATTAGAACCAAACGACAAGTACACTCTCCCAAATATACAACGAATTTTCTGAACAAGACGATGAAAGAATAACGAAATTCTAAGGCAAGAAACACTTTAAAATTACAACCGAATCGAAAGAGTCCTTCTTTTTTTTTGAAGTCGGTTGTAATACGAAGTGATTAATAAAAACTTCTTACCAGTATTTGAAATTAAATGACCATGTACAAATGGCGGCCTTATCTGGGAAAAGCAATCTTTTACAGGCAACCATTTGATGGACAAATCGGCTGTAAATATACGAATTTAGTAAAATTTAACTATATGATGAGTTTTACGACACACTCAACTACTGACTGTAGTAAATATAAATTATAGGCGTCGTTAACCGCTTAACATTAAGCGGACTGGGCCTCTAGTGTGAGTTTATTTGATTTCATCTCGCCTGCAACCAACGCGATGGGCGAAGATTCAGGCATTTCACGATAGAGCAGAAGTTTGTTTTTTGTGTTTTTTTTGTGTTAGGGCAGACGAACAGACGGGTCACCTGATGGAAAGTGACTATCGCCGCCCATGAACGTCTGCAACTCCGGAGTCACAAACGCGTTGCCGGCCTTTGAGGAAGGAGTACGCTGAGTAGGCTCTTTTCTTAAAGGTAATAAACTCGACCTTAACCCTGTCTGTACTTCTTTGTCAATGCTCAAATGGAAACTAATATTATACTTATTTTGTGGGTATATTATTGTGCGATATTCGCCATTTAAATAATTGTTACTGGCATTCAAATTTGTACAGAATATTTCACGTGTATGGGTGAAAAATTAACGTATGAAGAGATAAGGCAGTGCCTTTTAGAGTTCGTAATGACTTTAGCATGTTGAAGATGATATGTTGAGTCTATTAATCATACTAAACATCAAGTCTGTAAGATAAAATGAATAGCTTGCTGGTTGCCATCAACAATATCCTCCCTTACTCGTATTTTATCATGAAAACAATACCTGTTTGGCCAACAGGTGGCGCTACTAATCGGTTCTCCTCAGAGGTTGACTAATTCCTATTAAAACGAAATTGTACTTCTTTGTCTTGGATCTTAAACCTGTTGCCTGCGGCCTCGCTCGACTAGTTCCTATTTCGTGTTTCTAACTTTGAAAATGACGACCTTCCATAGAACTATTCGTCCCTTATTTTATCTCCTTAGGGGTGAAATTTCCAAAAACCCTTTCTTAGTGGGTGCTTACAACATACGACTGTGCGACTTCTGTGCTGAGGTCTCGGGTTTGATTCCCAGGCCGGACCAAATGTTTGTATGATCTACAAAAATGTTTGTTTCGGAGTTTAAGTGTTTTCTATGTATAATATGTTATGTATGTATTAACAAAAAAAGTATACATATAAGTATTCACTCAATCTAGCTTTCATAGTACAAGCTCTGCTTAGTTTGAAACTAGATGGCGTTGTGTATCAGATGTGCGAAAATACTATGTCCGAAAATAATATTACGAGTATTATAAACACAAGATGACAGCAGATATATCATAACGTAACACACTTTTATAATATAATAAAGTACTTTTTTGCTATTTTATTAAATGTATAAATTGAACGTTGGGATAATCTAGAAAGTAGTGCGTTTCTATATTACTACGACCAAGTCTCAAAGTTAAAAGCAATTATTTGTTACCTTAATGCAAGTCTGAATCGGTACAGCCAAGTTTTTTTTGTAAAACAGAACCGAACCGTATCTAGGATGTAGATACGTACACAACAACTCGTACGTAGATTCTAAGCACGAGTTGTGTAACCGTTGCGTATAAATATTGATATGCCTTTCCTGACAGTCGCAAAGGGTCGGAACTTGTCACAAAATTAACTGCAAAAAGCACTTAAAAATAATTTCACTCACACTTCCTATCGTCACAAATACTTTGCCACCGTCATAGTACTATCCCTCTTCCCTCTCCCTCGCACGTGAAGCTTATAAGAAACATAACTACACGATAACGGCACATAAAAATACACCTAACATTATGTACGAGCAGGATAGGTTTACTTAACACGTAGATTTGTTGTAAGTGTGACAAAGATAGATATTGGTAGGGTGCGCGTGCGACCCTTTCCCGTTTCGCTTTGGTGTGTAGGGGTTATGTGTAATTGTAGGTAGGGTGGGACGTGTATGGTGTATTTCTATGGAATTTCTTATATGAATGTTTGCTCTGTGATATTGCGAAGCGCAGGCGTGTTATGATTGAAATAAAATTACATGGGGATAAATTAAAAGTATTTTAATTTTAAATATGAACCAAAGAACTTGTAGGTAATCGGTTTCGTATGATATGCGATCATTTCTTTTTTATTTTTCATTCATTTTTCATTTTTCATTCAAATTTAAATGAGACCAAACATAAAGCATACCTACCCTCTTAAATAGAAAAGAAAGTTCCAAATCGGTTCATCTATAGATATATAAGAGATTTCCACGTATATAGTCACTCATCACGATATCTCTGGAACCATTAGAGCTAAACACTTGAAATTTGGTAGGAATATTCTTTTCACCGAGTAGAGGTCAGCTAAGAACGGAATTTAAGAAATATATAAAAAAAAAATGCAAATAGCAAAACAACGTTTGCAGGATCAGCTAGTAAAATATATATTTTTAATTCAAAGGGAACAACCACATTTTGTTTTAAACCGAATTGAAAAACTCCTCCTTTTTGAAGACTGTTAAAAATTATATTCAGTGGCATTTCAAGTTATACCCTGTCACGCTTCGCTGTGGCACAATGGGGAACAAAAGTGAAAATATGTAAAAACAATCTATGAAATGGTTTATATAGTCATGTCAATTTTGAGCAAAATTTGAGCTCAATCGGTGCAGAACTTCTGGAGTTTTTGATGCGTACACAAACCAACTTAACATATACAATTATAACCAATTATTCTTGGTTTTAAGCAATTCTTTCGTTGCCTTTCACTGAGTGAGTGAGGTTACCGGCGCCCAAATCCTCCCCTCCCGCTGACTCGTGCGGGAAGGACTCCAAGGGCGGCAACGCACTTATGACTTTTGAGTTGCAGGTTTTGAGACCCGGCTGCTCGTTTGCCCCCTTATACCATAAAAAAATACATAGATAATGAATACATATTCGAAATTATTATAAATCAACGACCGATTTTGTGATATATAGATTTTTCGATAAATTCTAATTAGAACATAGTTTTTTTTTTAAGTAATAATTAGGCAAGAAGTCAAATTACTTGTTGCCGAGTCACGTTATATTTCAACTCACGACTCACCTTCTGGAAAATGGTTACCATTGCCTATATGTACTAGGAATACCTTCACTGTTACTCTGTCATTCTCCCTTTGAATAGAGATCTTCAGGAACACCGACAGTGACCTAGCACTACAGGAACTGATTATAATCTTATCCCATAACCACATGGGTGAATTAACCTTAAATCCACCATCACCAAACACCATAACTCGCGAAACTCAGGTTATGTTACCTGCCAATACGTTAGTGTGAGACGTACGCATATAGTTGTAATGAGTAAGAGAAAGACGGAAAACGCCCCCAAGCTGACAGATGTTCATAAAGTATTCGCTTTATATGCGGGTGCGTTTTTTTAGTCGTGTGTGGGCGGACTGCGAGCGGAATGGCGAGTTTATACCGCTTATGTATAGTTTGCTTAATGTTCAAAGAGAACCAGTTATATTTTGAAATTATCAACAGCCTTTAATAGTCCACTGCTGGACATAGGCCTCTCCTTGGAAAGGAGGTTATGGCCTGCTATACCACGCTGGCCAGAGGGGTTGGTATAGGGTTTGTGTCAAGTTTTCCTTCTTTTTGCAGTGCTGGTGTCCTGCGTTGTTTTGCGCCCTTAGTCGGCTCTTACGACACCCACGGGATGAATTGGGGTAGTGACATTCCGTATTCTTAATCCGTCACTACACGGACATTTTGACACGGACATACACGGACATTTTGAAATTACACTCTGTTTAAGTGCCAAAAAAAGCTTAAACTGTTGTAATATTATTTTTTATTTTACACACATCTCACACACCACCGTTTGATCTCAAACTAGGCAGAACCGGTACTGTAGTAACCAAACTGATGATGAACATATTTAATATATATTTCTAAATATTTACATATTTTAGATACATCACAAAACCCCCGACTACTAGCTTAGCAGCCAGGATCACCACTACACCGACAGGTCCGTCATTTATGTTGGTTTTGCGAACTGTAAACATTTATGGATATTTGTTACAACTTTTCTTACTATGTATGTATCCATTTTATATGTTAAGTATCATGTTTGTTAGGTAGTACGTTCATCATATGTAGATAAATATTATATGTTACGTTCAAAACAATATCTAATAATATATGTTATGTTTTAATAATGTAGTTCCAATAGCTCAGATAGCACAACAAGATGTTTAGTGATAAAAATCTTACGTATTTCAGTTATAAACTAGAAGTGAACTAACAAAAAATGAACCACAATGTCATGTAACAAGATCAAAAAATTACTAAAAAATAAATTAAAGTGGTATTTTTAGTGTACAAGCAAATAGTCGCAGTCACCGCCCGCTATCGCTGTCACTCGCACCCGACCTCAAACACGCTCTATCCTCACTTCCTGTGTCCGTGGGAACTATCTCTTCAAGTCGCCACGTTCTCTTACAACTCATTACTACGTCCACACGCCAACGTAGCTATTCTAATAACTTCCGTGGAACGGAATTTGTAGTTATTCAAAATTGTACTCACGTGCTCGAGATTGTTTGAGTTTCGACACTACGGACTCACTGTCATTGACCTGTCTCTCTCGGACGCTTTAGAGATTTGACAGGTCGCTTTGCTCCTTGATACAGGACCCCTATCGGGATTAAAACTAGTATAGCATATATACTATAACTAGTATAGTATAGCATATATATAACTAACTTTTGTTTGTTTGTTTATTTTGTTACCATTTCGGTTTTTGTTGCTTTAGTTTTCTCATTTCATTTATCTTTTACATTTATTATAATTGCACGGTTCTTTAAATTATTAGTATGTTTTTAAAACATCACAAGCTGTTTAGATGTATAACTGCGAAAACATGTAAATGGTGGATAGTGTTAACACATGTTGTATCCTTTGTTATATGCACTGTATGTTTTCCGAACAAAAATAAAATAAAATAAAATATATTTTTCTATAGACAATAAAGTAGACAGAAGAGTCGAGCAACTTTGACCATGGATTAAGCGTTCAAAGGGCGTGAATGAGTTGTGTCTTTTAAGGTGCAGGTGATCACGGGCAGCGAGAGTCGCTGATTAGTAAGTGACTTATCTCCCTCTCTGCTCCCTAAATATTTGAAATGATTACTTCTCTTGTAATGGGTCACCAAAACTACGTTGTTCAGAGTGAGTAGGCAACGGCATCGCTTCACCGATATCCATACTATTATTACCAGTGCAAAAGTGTGTCTGTCTGTCTGTAAACTCTTCACGCTTAAACTGCTGAACGGATTTAGATGAAATTTTGTACAGAGTTAGGTTGAGCCCTGGGAAAGGACATAGGATAGCTTTTATTCCAGAAATAAGGGAGTGAAGAGGGAGTTTAATATTTGTATGGGTAATCAATAACCGCTGATCCGATTTAGATCAAATTTCTTATGGAGATAGTTTGATTCTTGAGCAGGGACTTAGGCTTTTTACTTCGAAACCCGACAGACACGCGGGCGGAGCCGCGTTTAAAGCTAGTATAGTTATACACTACAGTGTATTTCTCTTTACCGGTGCCGTAGATGCCGTGATACACCTCATCTCGCAAGGCACTATTATAGTAGACACTTAGAGATTGCGGTATTTAAAAAATCGGGTGTCTCGTATTCGAGCTATAATCTGCTGTACTCGTTTCCTTCATTATTTACATTTGTGTGCATGAACATTTAATGTTTGATTTTGTCTGGAAAAAAAAAGTATATATGTATTTATATCAGTTGTCTAGTAGCCATAGTACAAGCTCTGTTTAGTTTGGGACTAGATGGCGTTGTTTGAATGTGGTAGAATATTATTATTATGTAGGTGTGTAGTGACGGATTAAGAATACGGAATGTCACTACCCCAATTCATCCCGTGGGTGTCGTAAGGGGCCACTAAGGGCGCAAAACAACGCAGGACACCAACACTGCAGAACGAAGGAAAACTTGATACAATCCCTATACCAACCCGTCTGGCCAGCGTGGTATAATAGGCCAAAACCTCCTTTCGAAGGAGAGGCCTATGTCCAGCAGTGGACTATTAAAGGCTGTTGATGTGATGTAGGTATGTAGGGTTTGTGAAAAAACGTCTTACAAATCCAGATCCACACTAGATTATTTCTATTCTTCCTAGAAAATAGGTATCGTGTCATTATCAGACAAATTTGCTATAAGTACAAAAAAACTTAACAAAAAAATATGCCCAACCCATAAACATAAGCGCCACATTATAAAACTATATTTCACTTAATGTTATAATGAAAGATTAAAATGTTTCATTAGCAAGACTAGAGGGAGTTAGATTTGTTCTAAACACGATTATCCTTACTACAAAAACAGTTATTCAATATTATTTAACACAACTTTACAATACCATAAAAATCCTTTATATAACTGAACTGACACCTTACTTCATAGAAAGGCCCAACCATAAACAATATTGGTCATTGTAAAAGTATTTGCGAAAACATCTGCCGCCTTTGTTCTTTTGCGCTAAAAGTTTAATTATTGTCTTTGACAAATATTGAACACTATTGTGTATGTATTAACCACCCAGTTTCCCACGGACACCGGAAGTGATACAATGTTTTTAATGAATGAACGGTGTCATAATCTTAAATTGTCGTAGTATACCCTCAGGATCTTCAGTTATTAACTTTTTCTTCTTTTGCTTCATTAGTATGTAAACAAAAACAAATCTTTGAAATTACTACTTGTAGTTGTCGTATCGTAACGAAACTTTGTATTCTATACAAATAAATAAAATTGGAGTTTCTGTTTGTAATATTAAAATAACCGCTTTTTACTATTGCATATGTATGTTTACACGGTACGTATGCCAAAATATCATTTTTTTCAATTTTTGTCTGTCTGCCTGTCTGTCTGTTTATTCCGGGTAATCTCTGGAACGGCTGGACCGATTTCGACGGGACTTTCACTGGCAGATAGCTGATGACATAAGGAGTAACTTAGGCTACTTTTTTTAGACTAGCTTCGGACTACATAATATTTGTCCTGGGTGATAATCGAACACACGACCTCCGGCTTAGCAGTCAGGGTCACTAACCACTAGACCAACAGGCTCGTCTATTGGCCGCGGCTTCTTACTTTTCGCGTCGGATTATTTCGTGGTCAAATTAAACATGTAGAATAAGAAGGAAGTAAAATAGGGGTGGTTTTTTTTTTATATGATAACAATACTATTTTATTAGTTAATTACTTTTGCAAGCAAAGTGACGTAGAACTTAAATGTATAGTTATCTCTGATTAATATCAACTTTGCTTATCGTTATTTTATGGCTTTTAATTTATATTTTACATGCATTACACGTACAGAATCATGTTGCAAATAAATGATAGAACCCTCCATTTAAATAATATTCGTTTTCAAAATTATTATTTTCCAATATGTCTATAAGAAAGCGAAATCTGTACATACTGCATTGTATAAAAACATATTTTAAATAAAGAATTAAAACTAAAATTATATTTGAATTCGGAAACGGAACGAAATCGGCGCGGGCGCAGTTTTGATTTTTTTTTGCTCCATGATCCTAGGGCGCTTTGTATACTATACGTGTTTCACTCGTTCCTCTAGATATGCGTATACCTGTCTCAAGTCGGGGGTGTATTGAGGGTGTACAAACGCCAGATGTTTTTGAAGAATCTTTTTTTCCTTTTGGGCCCTTGAACAATGGAGGCGAGCTTGAGATTTGAGCATATGGTCGAAGAACAGGTATCAATTGATAGGCCAATACTTCTATTTTTGGTGTGCTGTTAATATTTCTGAATTTAGATTTTTGATATTTATTCAATGGTCATGTGGTTTCTGATTGCATTGGCGGTGTTGTCTGTACTAATATACTAAAGCTGAAGAGTTTGTTTGTTTGATTGTACGCGCTAAGCTCAGGAACTACTGGTTCGAATTGAAAAATGCTTTTAGTGTTTGATAGTCCATTTATCGAGAAAGGAGATAACCTACTTCACGCTACGACTAAAATGAGCCAACATCACGACAAAATGTTGCAAAAACGAGGATAGTTTATTCCTTTGGAGAGACATAGACGAAATTCTGAGGTTCAGCTAGTTAAAGATAGTCATATGATGATAAGAAGTCTGCTCGTTTGCCATCTGATTTCATTAAAAATATATATCTTTATTTTATATTTTTTTCTAAATTGTTTGAAATCGTCTTTTATGTACACTCTAAAGTCGTAGATCAGCACACACAATAGCAATAGTCTCTGTTTTGTCAAATAAATTTAATAAAAATAATCACATCATCACATCAACAGCCTTTAATATAGTCCACTGCTGGACATAGGCCTCTCCTTAGAAAGGAGGTTTTGGCCTACTATACCACGCTGGCCAGACGGGTTGGTATAGGGTTTGTGTCAAGTTTTCCTTCTTTTTGCAGTGCTGGTTTCCTGCGTTGTTTTGCGCCCTTAGTCGGCTCATACGACACTCACGGAATGAATAGGGGCGGTGACTCTGTATTCTTAATCTGTTACCACACGGACATATATCTATAATATTTATGTATTTAGTAATCTATAAGTATATATATCAGCAATCATAGTACAGGCTTTGCCTAGTTTGGGATTGCACGGCCGTGTATCGTGAGATGTATCGTGTTATTGTTGTTACTTTTATTTCTGAACAAGGAAATCTTCAGTTTAAATGATAGCATAACTTTTCAATCAGTACTACAAATGGCGGGAAATATTATGAAGCGTTTTACATATTATATACATTTATTTATTTTTATTTAAAGACAAAATATTTCTTCGTCTATAGAACGTCTATAGTAGTTGTCTATAGATACAGTAATCACATCACATCAACAGCCCATAGTAGTGCACTGCTGGACATAGGCCTCTCCTTAGAAAGGAGATTTTGGCCTACTGTACCACGCTAGTATAGGGTTTGTGTCAAGTTTTTATTCTCTATGCTGTTGTCCTGCATAGTTTGTTTCCTTAGTCGACTATTACGACACCCACGGGATGAATAGGGGTGGTGACACTCCGTATTCTTAATAATAGTAATTCAAAATTAGTAATATACTACTATAAATTAAATTGTAACTACATTAAATTGGTGTGTGTGTATTTGCAAAACAATTTGAATTCATTATTACGAACATATGTCTACAACTAGATCCTAACAAACCAGACCTTAGTTACTATGATTACAATAATTTGTGTACCAAATTTAACAAAAAAATTGATATAAAATTGAAGCACCTGTTTTAATTTGTTAATTAAAAGACAATGATTTGACGATAGCTAAGTATGACGTTACTTACCAGTAGATATTTCATACAAGTGTTCTACAGAACTTAATGTTTTGACGTATAATAAAAAGAAACCCCTCTCCCCGATCCCTATCCTACCGCTTAAATTTTTCGGTTACAATACGATATACCTAATCAGATTACAGTCAACGTTGAATGTTTAATACTTTGCTACGAAAATACCTTTTAGGACAGTTGCGAGATCAAGAATTTTGGACCGAACTTTTATTACGAGGATTGGCCTTCTGGTCTTTATCTGTCCAGTGGACATTCCACACTTCGCGGTCACCTGCTTGCCAATCACCACTTGACACTTTGTTACGTAAACACATTGATCATTATTTCAAATACAATAGAAAGTTTATAAGAAATTAATAATGTTTTTATTTCTTCCCCAGGTAAGTAGCAGTTTATTCTCATCTGCAGTGTAAGGTATTGGATCGCAAAGGTAAAGGAAAGATGCGTATGCGTTTTAGAGAACGGTTAACACATCCGGTCGTGTGGGCCAGGTCCGGAGAGGTAGCGATAGCGGTTTCACAATTCGATGTTACTTCTTTATTTTAAGTATAATAGCTACGCAGGCGTTTCACGTTTGGCTTTAATTTTCTTTATCTTTCATAAAAATCTTTATATGTCTTGATTTGAAATGAATGCCACGTCTACGAAAACAACTACACAAGTTTTTTTATTTGAAATCATATATACAAACCTTATACAGATTTGTATATATGATATTATATTACTTTTTAAAAAAATCATATTTAACAAACTCGGATACGTTCATAAATTTAATGATTCATCGTTCATCATAATATTTTATCGTTTTGTTTCTTACAAGTTAGTTATTTTCTGTTCTTAAAACAATGGTTGTTGTAAAAAGAATTCAAAATGGAAGCGCAAGCGGAACACATATGAAACAGCCGTCATCATTTAGAGTAAAAATAACAACATACAACTAAGAGAAGTTATCAGCTATTCATGGCGGGTTACAGTTATATCGCAGTATTTATTAGCGATTACCAATTTTAGATGTGTCCAGATGTCCGCGGAGTTAATCGTCTGTTACTCTTTACATATCCGGTGAGAATAACTGGTCATGAGCGGTAGCGATAGCGATACATTAACTTAATTAATTTTGTATAACTTTCAAATACTTAAAACACTTTTTATGTTTATTAAAAATATGTGGTTCCACTTACGTGTGTATTTATGGATGCCTGACTAGTTTCGGGCCCAACGGGGACACATCTAAATAAACTTTCAAGGGACCTACAGCGTTGCTGTAAGGTACCACACACTTTTTGCGATCATATCATAAAGGGACAAAAAATATCACTGTAATTTTTAATGATTGTAAATTCTTTACATAATACTTTTTTTTAGTTAGAGCAATTAATTAATGGTAATATTATTTTCATAATATTGACTTTACATATTCATATAAAATATAATAATATCCTATGCAGTAAAGTAAAATATAGTTCAAGTTAGTTTTTTTATTTTATTTACTATTAATTATGGCAACGACGTTTTTGTGTGCCAATGATCATGCGAAGTTTTGCTTTCTTTTGTCAAAAGAATCACGCTATTCACTTATTCCTTGCATAAGTCCGATACAGTTCTGCTTGGGGCGATAAAACGTCGTTTCGATTCCCCGTGCCGGAAATAGCCCCGGTCAAGAACCTGCGCGAAAAATTCGCGCCGAGCGTCGGCGCATACACGCGTGCGGGCTGTCCACATGCGCACACGCATGTATGCGTTGAATGGAGATCTCGCTTTGTTCAACTTATTGCAGGGCAATTTGTGGTTCGTGAACGATTAATGTGCAGGTTTAAATACGAGTTTGCTGTGTTGCTCTTATTTGTGCTTTGTTAACACAACAGCAAACAAGATTAGATTAGAAGTCGACTACCGCGAAGTACTAATTGATTTATACAGCTAATTAATACAAAGGTAACAGCTGATCTTAATCAACCACCCACCACAGATGTTTAAAATCCCAAGTATGTCAACTACCAATGATAAAGTACTAGGTACTTGTTAAATTGTAATTGCAGTCTTTCACTGGACTAAAATACTATTTCGACATGTGTTTCGACCATACACTAGACCAGAAACGTCTCGCCATCAAATTAACATAAAAGAAAAAACTTGGGATACGACGGGATCCTTGTTCAAAACCTTGTTTAATGTTAACCCTGACTATCAGCGTCCTTCCTTTCGTAGTTTCTTATTATATCCTTAAACGGAGACTAATAAATTTCAAACGGTAGCAAGGAAAAAACTGATGCGTATGCTATCGTTAAAACTACAAAAAATGTAAGTGATCTTGAACTGTAAAAGTAATAAAAACTTATTAAAAATGACAGAAAATGGCTTAAATAAAGGCTGCGTTTTTAAGAGACAAGGACAAGAGACAAAGTTTTGTCTCCGTACGCGACGTCTCCCGTCACCGGGTGGAAACCGCGTGTGACAGAGATCACGTTGTTACAGCATAATAAAAGCATGTTAAAAATGATATGAAGTGGCGGGTGGTGGAGTTCAATTATGTAGATAAATAAAATCTCTTAAGGGCGCATTTTTAAGGAGTTTGTATTATATCGCCGCACGCAGCGTTGCGAATATATAGTGGCAGTGTGCCCAGGGACCACGTTGTTCAAACAATATACGTTCTATGTCTTGGCCAATACACGGGGGAGGCTTCACGGCTAACACGAGGTTGACGCAATGCAAAAATTCAAGTGCACCTGGTCGCTTTCTACCGGGTTCTAGCATGAATGTAAATCTCCAGACACCAATTCAATGCAACTATTATTTTTTTCAAAATTTGTCCTTCAGTTTTAGAGGAGTTAAACGCATTAAAATATAAATATAAATTTATAAACATCTTAGTGAAGGATAAATTTAGATAATATCTATTGCTGGTAAATAACTAAGTGACGCAATATATTATTTTTTAAGTAATTAGATCTGAAAATAGAATAGAAATAGGAACTTAAACGCTATCATTATATATGTTAATCTGTACGTACTTTATACCTACACATTTTTAAGAAAATTTCGTTAATGGAGACAGGTACACTGAAGGTGATATTGAATGCTAAGCCGGAGGTCGTGGGTTCTATTCCACTCAGAATAGTGTGTGACGAGGACGATCATTTGTCCTGTGTCTGAGTCCTGGGTGTAATTTATCTATAATATGTATGTATTTAGAAATATATATTTGTGTCTGACTGTGAAACACCGGCTACCTGTGGGCGTTTTTATACGCCTCTGAGGCCCTACGTATGAGTTTATTTCACATCTACTGGATCGTCACGGTGGCCGTTTTAGGCGCTGCGATTGGCCCGCACTGAAATCTCCACCAATCGCGACGCCGAATGCGCTCGCGGTCGAGTTGAACTGAAATAAGCTTGCACTAGGCCCTCTGTTTATCTCTTCAGAGGCAAAGACGTAAGTGTATACAAAGTGTAAGGGACGTTGTAACGAATACTGAAATAGTGTATTTAGACCATGATTCTGACTCGAAAATCATTGGACTTTTCGGCCGTAAAATTCATCAATTCTCTTTTATTATTTTCAACGTTTTTGGTTTAAAATGATAAAAATTTTAAAACAATTTAATAAATACCAAATACGGTAAAAAACTGCAATTATCAATCAAACAGCCGAAACGTGTGGGGCTTTTTCTCCGACCGCCAACTTGTGTTAGTGTTCATAGATTGTTTGCACGTAAAACAGTCATGTAGTTATTACTTTTGTGCGATACCTACGGGGAATGACCTTAACCTTTGACAGCTGATTGCATGAAAAATTTAATTTTCTAGATTTTCGACTCAGAATGACGGTCTGAATACACTATTTCAGTATCCGGTACGACGTCCCTTACACCCTGTATATGTGTGTATGAGACAGGAGATATTTGAAATATGTGAAGTACACAAGTGGAAGCAGTGCATAAAGCTAAAAAAATTTAAATGAAAAATAACTTCAAAACAGATATATATATCTTCACACAACCAGTCCATCGCTCTCAACCATTAACAATTACTGAGACATTACCACCAGTGTCCACCAGATGTGCAATTCGGTCCAAACGTCGGCTAACCCACAAGGTATTGTACCCTATAATTAAGTACCAATTTGAATATCTAGAAATACCATAAAATAATATTAGGCAGGAAATGTATCAACATTTCCGTTGCGTGTGATAGGATTTTGTTGTGAATGAAAGTTTAAATCTAATCTAATGGGTAATATATTAAAGATACTTTCCTTTCCACCATCTTGTTGCAGTCGCATCAGAGTATATCAGCAGGTGTTTTCGATCCAGTTCACTTAATTGAGATATTACAATAATGTATGTAAGTTATGTTGTTCACGTTTATGTTGGGAGGCCGATGGTAGGTGACGTGGAGGAATAAGGGCTATTAAAAATTACCAATAGTACCATGACTTTTTCGATTGAAATGGCTTTCTGCACTAATTCTTTTACTTAACGTATAATATAGGTATTCAGGTAAATGGATTTATTAGATCAGTTTATAAAGGAAGATTTTTTTTTGTATTTAAAGACAAATCCCGCACTAGAAATAAATTCTGTGTTGCGGAGGACTTTACAAATATACATGAAACGGACACAATGGACACCCAGACTCAGAACAACAATTTCTGGATAACACAGAGTGTTGTCCCATGTGGCGATCGAACCCACAACACTCAGCGCAGTAGGAAGCGGCGAGGTGACCGCTTAAACCACTACGCCATCCGTGCTGTCATTTTCTCTTAATTTAACGTAAAAACAAACTCTTGTATTCTATGTAGTAACAACCTGTGGCGTCATACCTTACGTTCGTCAATTTAAATTATGTACTACCTGGTACCCGCGACTTATTCGCCTGGAATTTGAAAAGCGCTGGCTTAGTGGGTTCGATGCCCAGACTGGGCAAAATTTTAAAAGGTTTTTCTGAGAAGATAAATAGCCTAAGTTTTTCCTTATGTAGACAGCTACCTAATATTATCGAAATCGGAACTAACAGACAGAGAGACAAAAAAATTAAATTGGTTTTTAGGCATAGGTATCGTGCAAATAACCGTGTGAGCCTGAAAAAAACCCATGATTTTGACATTACAAACAGACACTTTAGTTTTATTTATTTGTATAGATTAAATTAGCTGAAGTGCTTAACTTGGTCTGCGTCTCTTCAAAGGAAAAAATACCCGTTTTTGCAACATTTTTCTTTGATGCTCGGCTTCTGTTGATAGCGTGATGTTATATAGCATATAGCCTCTCTCCATAAGTGGGCTATCCAACATTAAAAGAATTTAACAAATCGTACCAGTGAGTCCTGAGGTTAGAGCGTTCAGCCAAACAAAGTCTTCAGCTTTATAATAAATAGTATAATTGTAACGCGTTTGTGACTCCTGAGTTGCAGACGTTCATGGGCGTCGGTAGTCACTTTCCATCAGGTGACCCGTCTGCTCGTCTGCCCTCTCTAACATTAAAAAAAAAAGTTTTGATTTAACAATTAAAACTGATAATAATGTACGTAAAATATTTTTTATGATTTTTAACCTAATATGCCTATTTGGAAGGAAGGAATTTGAAAAACCTTTCGATTTTATAATTTATTTATTGTATTTATTTATTTTTATTTTTATTAAAAAGACAACTCCCGCATTAGGAATATATATCCTGTGTCGCGGGGGACTTTACAAACATACATGAAACGGACACAAAGAACACCCAGACTCAGAACAACAATTTGTGGATCACACAAAGTGTCGTCCCATGTGGGGTTTGAACCCACAACACTCGGCGTAGTAGGAAGCGGCGTGGCGACCGCTTAAACCACTCCGCCATCCGTGCAGTCAAAATAAAGTATTATTAAGTATACATATATCATAGCAATAAATTAGTTACACACAAGAAATTAGAATCAAAAACTATAAATTTTTGACTTTTACCACTGTTCATGGAATGCAGGCTCGTGTTGATTCGTATCGACAGAATGCCGATGACTTTCCGCTCAACCTCTGATAATATCACTAATGTATCAAATACAAAGACCAGTGGTGGACCACGTGACCAGTTCCAGCATCCGGACTTGTCCAGTCGCTAGAGCACACCTGGCCGAAAATTAGCATATCGTAACTATACCGTTGTACCGACGGTGCCTTTTTGAACACGATACTAGTTGTTTTCGATGTGTTTTCGGGCGAGTTTTGTGTGAGAATGGCTCTGGCTCACGTAGCTGTAGTTTAGAAGACTTCTGCATTAGTCAGCTGTTGTTGTGACGAAATCCAGGGCCCATAAAGGCATGGCATCTTAGGCATAGTCTCATCTAAATTACAGGAGAACTTATCATCATCAACAGCCTTTTAACAGTCCACTGCTGGACATAAGCCTTTCCTTAGAAAGGAGAGCTTATACGTATGTTTTTTTCTATGGGGAATATATATAGGGAAACGAGGACTGACCTTTTGATCTAGTGGTGAGTGATCCTCATTGGTCGTGGGTTCGATTCCCACCCGGGACAAATCGTTGTGTGGTGAGCACGGTCATTTGTTCTGTGTCTGGGTGTAATTTGCCAATGGTACGATGTCAATATATGTGTAATAAATACGATTATGGGGAAAGAGCTGACAGGTCGTTGGTTAGGGCCCAACGCCGCCCAAGCACACTTTTTTTTTTTGTTGACGGAGTGGAAAATCCCGTCGGATCTCCGGCTCCTTGGGGATATAGGAGCCAGGACACACACCACACCACGCTTTTTTCCATAAAATGAGTTTTCTTTTTTAAATTAATGAAGATTATTTTCTACTTTTTATACGCTTTATATTAGCTTCACCTGTATGTTTGTTTGTAACCGACTCCTTTGGGCGTGATTTTGACTGACTTTAAACGGTCAGAATTCGTTCAAACTTTGTAGATATATCGAGGACCGATGACAATGCACTAATATATTAAAAAAAAATATAGTTTTAAAAAACTAATAAAACCCGCTTTCCATAGAAAGCCAAACTAAAAAATAGAAAATAAATTTGAAAAAAAGCGTGGGGTGCTTTTTACTATTGACAACAGGCACCCAACGCTTTTTTTCAAATTTATTTTAAGCTATAATTTATTTTTGCTTTTTTGTTCATTAATGATTGAAAAGTAACAAGTAAGTAAATCACATAATATGCGTCAGTACACGCCTTAGTATGTGGCACAAGACACTACCGTATCTTTAGATATGGAAAAAACCTTTAATCCTGAAGATCCTGATCAGGAGAATCATACAAATTTATTAAGCTATTGCATAGCTTCTATCGAGGGCCTTGAGCGCGGGGACCGAATCCAGAAATTCCGTAACGGAAAAAAACCTCACGCTAAAAACAAAACAAAAAACAGTACCAAAATCAAATGCTGAACGTCAAAGGAAATTTCGTCAACATAATGCAGAAAAATCTTACATGGATATGTAATTTGATTTAATAATAATATTTTTTATTTATTTATTTAAAAACAAATTGTAATATATGCTTCAATATTTTTATTTAATAAAAGAAACAAATTGTTTTCTTATCGGTCACCACGCTCAAAAAGTGTAACTTGAATTAATATCAAAGAAAAAGAAATACTGTAATAAAGAAATAATAAAATAAAATAAATAAATAATTATAATTGCATAAGTTGATACAAAATGCTATGCAATAGCTTTACCGCGGCAGTCCCCGAGTGCCACACGTCTTTTTTTTAAGTTATTGTATTGTCATCAGTCTTTGATAAATGTGCAATTAAATCCGACGTTTTAGAGTGAGTGAAAATCAAATAGACATATATAGGCACATATTCCAAGCTAAATAAAAGCGTATAAATAGTACTAAATAAGTAAAAAGGCACTCACTTATTTGTCAGAAATTCTGTAAAGTACTCGTAGTTTCGCAGTCTGGTTATTGTCAGCCAATTTATAGTACTATATTATTAAAATTAGGTAATTTATAATCAATATGTTCGCCGGTATCAGCTTACCGAACATTTAACATCATAATAATATAGAATTAGATTATAATATTGTATTAGAACATCGCTTAAAAATAGATATAGTTGTCTACTCCGACGTTGTAAAGACAGAGTGACTTTACCTAAAACGTATAGAGGTCACAGAAGTGTGTGGCATTTTAAGGTTAATTTTCAATGAATTTGTTTTATTGTATACTTTCTAAGGAGAGGCTTATGTCCAGCAATGGACTATTAAAGACTGTTGATGTGATGTGTGTGATGTATACAGCAGGGATTCTCAAACTATTTTCTGTTCAAAATGAATTCAGTCCATCCAAAGGTTGCCTGGAAGAAATTGTACTAAGCGATAAGGCCGTCCTTTGTACTTTACATCTGTTAATTACTTTATAAAGTCTGTAAAACCCAGGTGTACAAATAAAGTATTTATCTATTTTGTGCCAGATACCCCTTTTCCAAAATGAACTAATACCTCAGACCCCCATAGCTAAAGTATTTTAAAATCGTATCTCTAGTTTTCTTTCCTATTATACAAAATACTTTGACGTTGGTTAAGTAAGTAAACTTGACATCCTTTTCTCATGAAAAAATAACAAAATATATAGTAATATTAGTCAGTCTTATAACAAATTGGTACACGTAACACAACTAAGTAAGTATCTTGATAGTTTCAAATAGAGCTAGGGGTCGATTTTTAGACTTCGTCGACCCCCATAATCAGTTTTCGTTTATGTCGACCTCTGATAAACCGATTTCAACCCCTAGGGGTCGATATCCAGCACTTTGGGAATCCCATCATCATCTGCATATTGCAGTCCACTGCTGGACATAGGCCTCTCCCATTGCACGCCACTTAGATCGATTTTGGGCTTCTCGCATCTAGCTCCTGCCAGCCATCTTGCACAAATCGTCAAAAATAATAATGCGTCATAATCGCAAATTAATATAAATTAATACAAATAAGACGAATCTAACTTCTGAAGCCAAAATCCATCAAACATGCCAAATAGAAATACGAACATACATTTTATTTCATAAATAAATTGGCTTAGGTAGACCTAGTATTTGACTGGTCTGTTGGTCTGTGTTAGTGACCCTGACTTCTATGCCAGAGGTCGTGGGTTCGATTACGACCCAAGATAAATAATTGTGTGATGTTCTGTGTTTGGGTGTACTTTTTCTAAAATATGTATGTATTTAGAAACATATAAGTATGGAACGGTAAGTTGCGGCCGGTATTTGTTGATGTAAAATGAACTCACACTAGGCCCTCTAATTGTACTAGTGAATACAAGTGACTACCGCCGTCCGTAGGCACCTGCAAATCAACAGTCTCAAGTAGGTTACCATCTTTTAAGACCTAACCCCCACAATCGTAGACGGGCCTGTTGGTCGAGTGGTTAGTGACCCTGACTGCTAAGCCAGAGGTCGTGGGTTCAATTCCAATTCAGGACAAATATTTGTGTGATGAACACGAGCATTTGTTCTGTGTCTAGGTGTAATTTATCTATAATATTCAAAAATATATAAATATGTTTATCAGCAGTCTGGTTACCATAGTCCAGGATCTGCCTAGTTTGGGATCAGACGGCCGTGTAAGTTGTCTGAAGATATAGTTATTTATTTTCTGGCACTGAGCTTGTAACCGAACCTGTACTCAACCAACCTGAATAGCCGCCATGGAGGAATTAATGTTATCTCATTATGTGCTGATGTAAGTAATGAGAAGATGCATTTTTAAAGTAAATGATGATTCACAAAGAAATAGGACAGATGTAAACAACGCTAAGATAAAAAAATCCCTTTTACTACTAATTCAGCAAACATAGCAACTTAAGAAAGATGAAAATGTCGCTGTCAAACATTCACAAATCCAATGATCATCGGCTAAGCAGTTCAGGCGCTAAAACGTAATAAATAAACCCACATTCACATATCTATTATTAGATCATTTTCTTCATTATAGTTGTAGTCAATCGTATTTTTCCTTACAACAAGCTAGCAAGCCAGCCGATAAGTTATACAAATACGTTCGCTGAGTCAGTAGGCACGTGGCAGTGTATTAAAGATATTGAAAGTAAACAGATACGAATTATCTTGTGTCGGTTAAGCGACAGTTGAATCAACCTATAGTAATCAATTGAGCAACGTGTCCTCTAGAACAGTCTGCATTCGCGTTTCATTCCCGTCCCAGGGTAGGCAGAAGACTCACGACCACTCAGATACTAGTATTATTATTGCAGAGTTTATTGGTTTGTTTGATTCATGGAACTACTGGTTTGAATTGAAAAATTCTTTGATTGTCGGATAGCTCATTTATCGAGATAGGCTACAAAACATGTAGTAGTATTTTGGAGCTCCGGCTGGACAACACTGCGATTGTAGGGCTGCTTGGAATTTGTAAGGAGAGGCTTATGTCCAGCAGTGGACTATTAAAGGCTGTTGATGATGTACCCCATCTCATCTCAGTATCTCTTTTCGGTCACTAATTTTACAACTTAACATTATTATCATTATAACGGGACATTTTTTTATTGCTGTGTTGTTTTATTACAATGTCTACTCATTGCATTTGTAACATAACTTATTGCGTTAATTAATGTCAAATCAGTAGATATATTACAAAGTTATTTTACTTTTAATATTCCTGTGAGAATGTGCACTGCCACCCACAACTCAAATAAATTAATCTTTTCTCCGAGCTAATCCTCAGTACTACGGCCCCCCTCTCGACTCCTGCGCAAGCGTATGTATAAAACTGGATTCCGTTAGTGCACCTGCCTGTGGCCCCCTCCTCCGCACCACTGAGGGGGGGAGGGCGTGTAGTGAATTGTAGGTTTTTATTTAGTTTCACTCTATATGAATAATTATGTGTTTGTCACAATTCTGTTTCTGAAATTAATGATCGAAAAATAAATGGTAGCGATTGTGTGGTTTGTTTTTATTTGTGTAAATGTATTTTGAGATATTTTGGTGTCTGTAGATTTAATGAACTGCTATATTTTGCCCATAATTTCGATCGGGTCAAAGTTTTAAGTATATATTTAAGATATATCGTCTATATTAGTATTACTATATTAGTCTTTATATTATAATTTTAATCTAAATACTTTTTAGTTACTAACATTATAAAAGCTTTAAGTTTTTTACCCATATTTTCTAATTGTTTGTACCTTTTAGAGACCTTATTTTCTCTAGCTGTTCTCTAGTTATGTGCTCAATTTATGTAAGCGAACAACATTTAATCTTTAAAAATAAATAAAATTGAAGTGTCTATTTGTAATGTCAAAAATACGTTTTTTTTTCATGCTCACGGTTATTCGCGCGATATTTTACTACCAGGTAGCTGTCTATACAAGAAGAAGTTAGGTTATTTTTTCTCTGAGAAAAAAAATCTGTAAAATTTTGCACGGTCCGGAAATCGAACTCACTAAGGCAGCGTGTTTCAAATTTCACGCAAACACAGTCGCGGGCACCAGCTAGTTTATAATACGTTGACGACACAGGCTAACCAAGAAATGGGGGTTATTGTGCAACGAGCATTTTAAATTCCTACTTACGACCACAGGTAATGTAAATTATCTACTAGCATAGAGTGAATAGGGCTGCCACAGTTCTTTGGAGAGATAATTAGGGTTGACAATTCACGATAACTACTGTTACTATTGTTGCTTAGCAAGCCGTATGCTTAATCAAAATTTATAAAAAAAAATGTATCATCAATTAGATTACCGCCCATCATTATTCATTCTATCAAATACATAACCTCCCTTTTTACAGTCAGTTATCTTGTCTCTCTACTATTTAGAGTATTAATTCACCGTATTCATATTGAAATGTGCGTAATAAAGGCATTATATCGTACAAACGATAAAATATTTTATGACTAATAGTATAAGGTTTATAATTGTTCAACTCGTGGCGTTTTAATTTATTGGCGATACGCAACCCTTTATTTGTGTTTTAATTGTTAGCGGTTCCGTATATCGTATTTAGGGCAACATTCCTTTGTCTGTTTGCTTGTAATGTTGAAAGTATTTGTAGTTTACTGAAGATGAAGAGCTCCTAAAGGGCGAAGTGGATGCTATTCCTAACACTATGATCAGTACCCACACAGTCGATTACTACGATATCACATGGTCGCCCTGAGGTAGGGCCTCTAAATCCCGCCTCTTGGTGGTTTTTAGCAGAAACACCACATACTCCTGTTTTTTTTCCGTGCGGAAATCCCCTTGGATACCACCTATCGGTGGCATGTCGGACTCGAACCGACTAAAACCGTAAACGGTACTAATAGCCGGGGAACCAGGTATACCCTAGAAAGGAAGTGTCTGGTGCCCCGACATACCTCGGGCCATCTACAGACGAGTAGACGACCCCCCCCCCGTGTTGGAACCCCTTGTTCCCTCTGCTCCCTGGAAGCGAGCGCGCTTCGCAACGCGCTCCTACACCACATGCTCCTGGCTGCTGTATCGTGCCTCGTCCTAGCAAAGTACTATTTTTTTTATTACGAGCGATAGCACTAGGCTTACAAGTGTTTTTTTTTACAAATGACTATTATTTGATTGCTATTACTTTATTTAACGGAAAACTAGAATACTTTTAAAATTTGCCACTAAAACACTCCTTCCAATCTGATTACGTCACTAATGGAAATCATGACAATTTTCCATACCAGTAGTATAAGTGAAAATGTTATTAAAAGTGTGATACAAATAGACACCTGTCAGCTTGTTTTTTTTTTGTATATGTCAAACTGTGCCGATGTCGACAATTTGTATATGTCAAACTGTCGAATTCGGCCAAAGTCGAATGTGTGATGAAGGTGCGTGTGTTAGTGTACCTTGTTCGTTACGTGTTGTCTCTGGTACGTGTTTGATGTCACATCGTAATTGTAGCTACTATTATAGCTTTATAACTGACTTCAAATAAGGAGGTGATTCACAATTTGGTTGTTTTTTTTATGTGTTTCTTATCTCAGAACTCTGTCATTCCAAACCGATTTGGACTTCTCGTCTTGTTCCAATCAAATTTTATATATCTATATCTATTTTATATATATATGGCTTTAAATTAAGGAATGAAGAATATTAATGCAAATAAATAAAAATAAAATAAATAAATATAAAATTAATATTTAAGGATATTAACAGTTTATTAATGAAATCAGAGACACTTTTTGATAATACAGCCATTTATTCCCAAAATCAGATTGTTAAAATAAAAATATCAATATCTTCATGATTAATTAACATTTATATGTATTTATTTCAATATTATTACAAAGATACTTTAATTAATTTTTTTTTTTTTTTTAAATATAAAGTTTTAAGCTTACAGCATAATCCATTTTGTTTACTGATGTTTTATAAAGGTTTAATAAGAATAAAAGTCTTAATTAGTGTAGGTATAACACAACATAAGCGTGGAATAAACTTGTTCAAGGTTTCTCAGATATTTGCCGCCAGGACGATAGTGAGACAGGAGCGCATCAACCATCACAGCAAAGGAACCCTAATTCCCTCACTATTCATTTTAATCCCATCAAAGGGACAAGTTGAACGACCGTGACATAAAAAGACCATGAGGGGACCATTTCTATGGCGAATGTTATTCAATACTGGCGAAGTACCATGAGCTCGCCATGGATATAGAAGAGATGTACCAGGGGCGCACGAGTTGTTCGGAGCTCTTTTTATTTTGAGAGATATCATTTTTACACGTGTCATCAGATTGTCGTTTTAATTAGAAATTTGGGTATTTTCTGTTAGATGTTTCGGAGTTTTCAAGTCGAATGCTAGCTTATGCAGGACCTGTAGGTCTATCTGGCCTGACCATCTTCTTCGACTTCTGCTTCTGGGTCTCTTCCCTACTACCATTCCAGCCACCACCAATCGCTCTAGGTTGTCATGTCCGGAATATTTGAACATTGGTTGTAGATAGACGCTGAACATTCTCTACTTTCAGTTTTTTTCAGTATGGGGAGACTCAGACAAAGTTGTTAGGTTCAGTTAGTTAATAAACGTAATGTATCTATCATCAACAGCCTTTAATAGTCCACTGCTGGACGTAGGCCTCTCCTCAGAAACGAGATTTTGGTCTACTATACCACGCTGGCCAAACGGGTTGGTATAAGGTTTGTGTTAAGTTTTCCTTCTCTTTGCAATACTGTTGTCCTCCATTAATCAAGATACCCACGGGATGAAGTTTGCTCCCTTAGTCGGCTCTTACGACACCCTTGTGATGAATAGTTGTGGGGATACTGTATTCCTAATCCACCACACGGACAATAAGTCAAATCATTCAGGCATCACGCAAATTGAGTAAAACTATGGTTGAAAAAAAATAGCACGTTTTAATACAATTCTGCCTATCCCTACGGAGCAATAGGCGTAAAAATATGTATGTGTAACTAAATTTAATTGGTTTTAAAATAATCTAAATGCAATAGAAACGCACTCCTTCCCAAAAGACCAGAAACGCGTTTGTGACTCCTTATATTTTAGAACGATGTCTATTACACAAAGTAATTAATTTCTAAAGGTTTCAGAACTAGCCATATTTTTAATAGTTCGTTAAGAATGATCTATGTTAAAGGGCCTCTCGTAATCATACTTGTATGTTTGTGTGCGTACCACTGCTGAGTCTCCAACACGCCACCTGTTGATACCAATCATTAATGGGAGGAAGTGTTAAGGTAGTACTTTGGATTAAACTGTTACAAATTATCTTAGATTTCGTTAAATTTTCCATTAAATCTTACCTCTTTGTATGATATCGGCTTTGAATAATAAGTAACACATCTCACTCACGGCTGTCTGACCCAAAGCTAGGCAAAGCCTGTTCCACACTTACTAGACTACTGATAAAAATACTTAAATATTTCTAAATACATTAATAGTAGTAACTGGCCTGTTGGTCTTGTGGTTAGTGAGCCTGACTGCTATGTAGGAGGTCGTGGGCTCGATTCCCACCCAGGGCAATCCATCAGACGGCTGTGTGTCGGATGAGTGAAGTATTATATTATTGTATTATTAATAACTCCACACATCCCACACGCGGCAGTCTGGTCCCAAACTAGGCAGAGCCTGTATTATGGTAACAAGATTGCTGATAAATATACTTATATATATTTAAATACATACATATTATAGATAAATTACACCTAGATACAAAACAAATGACCGTGCTCATCACACAATTATTTGTCCTGGGTGGGAATCGATCCAACAATCTCCGGCTTAGCAGTCAGGGAAGTATCTAAATAATGAAATTAAAAATGGCAAAAATCACACCTGTATTTAATATGCAACCCGTATCTCCCCCTTAGTTACTAATATCTCTCTAGGAAAGGTTTATTCACGCATATAAAGTACAGAACTGCCTTTAAAAATAAGACCTCAATTCACAACAAGACAACCTTTATTCTACCGTTTAAAAAAAATAAAAACAGATATACAGTTTTATCAGTAACTTTGTCCCCTCGTAAGGTCATCGACATAAACAAACAAAAATTCCGATATTAATATAGGTATATTTATCCCCTCCTCCTCTTTTCCAGTTTTTCACCCTGGCCACTAAGACACCACCTGTTCAAATTTTCGAACATACAGGTTATACCGACGCACGCGCCGACCGACAGATGTTCACGTTCGGGTTACATCGGAACTCTTCGGACGTTTCCGTCCGCCGTCGGGCCTGAGAAATTGAAGGGTGCCTTTTTTTATTTTCGAAGACTTTCGAATACGAAGTGGAACTGGTCTTTTAACATTAGTAAATGTATGTTTTGTTGCAAAAGATAATAATTACTTGACAGACAAAGATAAAACTTTTTATTTCGGAAAGTCGTAATGTGCACACCACTCTTTGTCAATTTGTCTTAATTTAAATGAAGGATAGATATTTTTCTGCTAGTTGCTGTCTACATTTTTTTATGCGATTGGTGAAGATAACAGGGCGGCCCAATCGCAACGGAACGCGGTCGCAGTGATGACTACAGTGATGTTAAATAAACTTACAGTAGGCCTTCTGCGCATGCGCAGTTTTTATGAAGAATGGAATATCACTTTTCTCTGTTTTCATGGTGAACTGCTTACTATGACGGGTTTAACTTAGTTGAGTTAAAAGATATATTAAATCGGTTACATCAAGTTACACCTGTCCAGTAAATATGTTGACCTGTCGGTACGGAAAGTTTATATTACATTCAACTCATACGCGTATTTTATTAATAGTAAAATTTAAATTGCAAAAGAGTGGCCATGAGTTTGTTTGACCTTTCTTCTCATAAGGTTCAACCCCTTGGAAACGGGCTGTTTTGGATCGGCAACGGCATATTTTGATTTTGTATAAGCATAGTTTTTATTAAAAAAGAAAATCTTTACTATTTCACAAAACAGAGATTTTTGTTATTGTGTGTGTTGATCTACGACTTTAGTCTACATAAAAGACATATTTTTTTTATGAAATAAGTATATTTTGAATTTGAATTTCAAGTACAAATAAGTTTAAATTCAAAGAATATTGGTCGAAGGTCGACCACGAAGGTCGTTTAAGTCACTATTCTCAATTATATGCACTCTAAAAACTGTTAAAATCTTTTATACGGAACCCTCATAACATCTATAGATATAAAGTAATTAAAGTTTAAACAACTAAAAAACACACTTTTGGAACATCAAAGTCGCTTAATACGAGTATGTTTCAGCATACGCCTCTTAGTACATAGCAAAAGACACTACCGTATTTTAAGGTAAGGAAGAAGCTGTTAATCCTGAAGATCCTGATCTGGGTAATCGGCAAAATATATCAAAGTATTGTATTGTCATCGGTCCTCGATAACTGTGCGAAGTTTTAATTTAATTCGACGTTTTGAAATGGGTCAAAATTGGGTTTGAAGATTCCGTACATACGCACATATATACATACATAGTTTCAAAGGAGTGGCCTATGTCCAGCAGTGGACTATTATAGGCTGTTGATTATGATGATCATACATACCAAGCTAATAAAAGCGTGTTAATTATTTTTCCTGACTGACTGACTGCACGGATGGCGTAGTGGTTTAAGAGGTCGCTACGCCGCTTCCTACTACGTCGAGTGTTGTGGGTTCAAACCCCACTTAGGACGACACTTTGTGTGATCCACAAATTGTTGTTCTGAGTCTGGGTGTTCTTTGTGTCCGTTTCATGTATGTTTGTAAAGTCCCCCGCGACAGGATATATTCCTAATGCGGGAGTTGTCTTTTAAAAAAAGAAAAAAAAAGATAAACTGATTCATCAACGCAGAGCATTAACCGCTTACAAACTTGAAATATTGTCAGCTGATGATTTTTATATTGTAAATGTTGCTTTTAAATGCTTCTAAATTTCATCTCTAAAGGAGTAAAATAAGGGATGATGGTTTTATGCAATTTCGTCATCTTTGAAGTTAGAAACACAAAATAAGATATAATAAGAAACCGCAGGCAAAACTATCTATACGTCTATACAAATAAATAAAATTGGAGTGTCTGTTTGTAATATTAAAATAACCGCTTTTTACTAAATGCATATGTATGTTTACACGGTACATATGCCAAAATAACATTTTTTACAATTTTTGTCTGTCTGTCTGTCTGTTTGTTCCGGATAATCTCTGGAACGGCTGGACCGATTTCGACGGGACTTTCACTGGCAGATAGCTGATGACACAAGGAGTAACTTAGGCTACTTTTTTTAGACTAGCTTCGCCCCGCGGCGTTGCCCGCGGTTATAAGAACAAGAGCGGGTAACACCGCGGGTCTCAGCTAGTTAAAAATAATTTAATAACCTTACTCATAAATACATGATACAATTTAAAACGTATTCAAAGACAGCTAACGATATTACCGAGGACATATGCAACGTACAAATGCCTATTTCTGGAAAGGAGCAGATTATAGGCTAGGAGCTATTCGTTTAAGTATAGACTAGAATGATACGAGCTGTTGTATAATAAATGGGCGGCGGATCTTGATGTAGCTAGGGGTACTAGGTAGAGACTTCCTTTCTAGGGTATACCTGGTTCCCCGGCTATTAGTACCCGAGACGGCGTGCGGTTTTAGTCGGTTCGGATCCGACATGCCACCGATAGGTGGTATCCGAGGGGATTTCCGCACGGAAAAAAAAGGGGTACTAGGTAGAGAGCTGGTGGCATTATACAATCTTACTACTTTGAATGCATGTTTGATACTAAATCAGGCCAGAATGGATTAACAGATTTAGATGAAACTCGGCACAAAAATTGTTTGTAGGCTAGCCTAAAGTTTTAAAATCCTACAAGAACCGTAATAATTGAATTTCTAACAACTATACTACTAACCAACAACTCTGATTAGTGTTAGTTCATCAATCATCATCATCAACAGCCAGTTCACTGCTGGACATAAGCCTATCTTTAGAAAGGAGGTTGTGCCCTACTATACCACGTTGGCCAGACGAGTTGGTTAAGTAACGTGAAATTGAATTTCCCCCTGGAAATTAAGTGTTAGTTAAGTAATACTTAATTTCCCGGGGAGTTGGCAACAAGACTCAGTGATACAAAAGTAATGCTATAAAAAAAACTCTTCTGAGCATATTGATACGTCTTTTTATGTGCTTCTTCCTACTAAGGCTTCCAACTGACAGAAGTAGTCTCGATAAATTCAATCAGGCTTATTTCATAGTTATTATATGAGATGATATATATTATAAGTATGACTGTATATATAGTTAGATCATTTTTACAAGTAGTATGGTCCATAAAAATGTCAGCCATGTAATGTACAAAGGGCGGACTTATTGCTAAGTAAATATTCTTTTAAACAAAAAAAATATATGTCGCTAACCAAAGCCTGGCCCGACTTTAACTTCGGCTTTTATAATAATCAAATAATTATTTAAACATTATATACCTTTGCCGTATATTATCAATTTCTTCACCCTCAGCCATTATATTACCTAAATCGCTCCGTTCATCACTGCGTTACAATGGGTCGAGTGGGGGTCCGCGCTCCCGTTCGCTCCCCCCAGCCCCTCTGTTCCAGCCCCTCGTGTCGCCCACACGCTAATATCACAGTGAGATTTATTGGCGCGTGAGTTGATTCAGTTTAAATCAAGGGAGATGAAATGGCCACGGAAAGCTACTCAAACACATCATTGAGTTTCCTTAATTATTATTCATTGAAAGTTCATGTTAAACTATTTAAAATATTATATACTAGCTGACCCGCGCAACTTCGTCTGCGTCTCTCAATAGTAACAAAGTTTCTCCGTTTTTGAAACATTCTTCATTGGTGCTCCGCTCCTATTGCTCTTAGCGTGATGATATATAGCCTATAGCCTTCCTCGATAAATGGGCTATCTAACACTGAAAGAATTTTTCAAATCGGACCAGTAGTTCCTGAGATTAGCGCGTTAAAACAAACAAACAAACTCTTCAGCTTTATAATATTATATTATATATTTATAACTCAATCATTTTAATGAATACACATTAAGTTATGGAGGAAGTACGAATTCTGCATCACGCAATGAAAATTCTCTAGTGGATTAGTATACAATTATGTAACTGTTGAGCCGCGGTCTGCTATGATCATCTCCCCTGGTTGGAGGGACCTTCTTTAGTGTTGGAGGTAGGTATAACGCCCGTTGCTCCGCAAGTATAGAAACTTTTGTTAGGAGTAATCATAATTATTAAATTTATAAGGATTTTAAACACGTTTTGTATTTTTGAAATGCCCGACTAGTTTCGGACTAGACGGGGGCGGGTTTTTCAAGGACAGAAACCTCCTGTCGTGACGTTGTCTGTCTGACTGCTACCGGTTCCTTTGTCCGTCGAACCTTGGATAGCCCTTTACAGCTTTTGTTTAAGCTCAATTTGAAACGCTGCTGTAAATCAGAGCTCAATCAATCGTTAACTGCAACATGAGGTGTTGCAGTATCATAATCATTATTATCAACAGCAACTCCTAGTTGTCCACTAGTGTGAGTGCACAGATGGCGTAGTGGTTTACGCGGTCACCTCGCCGGTTCCTACTGCACTGTGTCAAAGATCCTGTGTTGTGAGATTGATCCCCAGATGAGCCAACTCTTTGTGTGATCCACAAATTATTGTTTAGCGTCTGGGTGTTCTTTGTGTCCGTTTCATGTATCTCTGTAAAGTCCCCAGCGATACAGGATATATTCCAAGTGCGGGCGTTGTTAAAAATACTCGTCCTGACCCCTTATGGAGCCTTTGGACAAACTTTCAACCTGAAGGCGATTCCTGCCCAACCTTTGAACAAATATAGTTTTAACTTCTTAAGTAAGTCGGTTAATTGAATTCCGATAGCCACGGTGGCAATCAACGTATTAAATATCATAGCGTAATATTACTTAGTTAGGACGGGTTCACACGGACTCAGTTCTACTCGAGAATGTATTATTCAAGTGAAAACTTTTTAAGGCTCGTTGGGCATTTTTGAACAACAAACAAAAGAATATATTTTTTGAGAAAAACCATTGAACTCACGACACTCACTGTTACCGTTACCGTTACCGACACCTCTGTTAAAGTTATAACTTCTTTAGGCGCGTTAAGCATTTTTTGAGGTGGGAAAAAATAATTGAACTCGCGACACTGACGGCACGGATGGTGTAGTGGTTCAAGCGGTGTCACAACGCTGAGTGTTGTGGGTCCGATCCCCACATGGGACGAACCGTTGTGTGATCCACAAATTATTGTTCTGACTCTGGGTGTTCTTTGTATCCGTTTCATGTATGTTTGTAAAGTCCCCCGCGAAATAGGATATATTCCTAATGCGGGAGTTGTCTTATTTAAGAAAAAAAAAATCTAAATTAAGGGGCGGATGGGTAGACTGATGGTAAGTGAATACTATCGCCCAGGGATACCTGGAACTTGAGTCACAAGTGCGTTACCGCCCTTTTACCTGCCCCCCCTTCCCCCCTCTGAGGTAATAGGAGGAGGAGGGGAACGGCATTTGCAGATTGCGTGCGGTTACTAGACCACCCCTTCTCTCTAGTCGCAGTGCAGGATACACTCACATCACATCACCAGCCTTTAATAGTCTACTGCTGGATGTAGGCCTCTCTTTAGGAAGGAGGTTTTGGCCTACTATACCACGCTATCCAGACGGGTTGGTATAGGCTTTGTGTCAAGTTTTCCTTCTCTTGTTAGTGCTGTTGTCCTGCGTAACTTGCACCCTTAGTCGGCTCTTACGACACCCACGGGATGAATAGGGGTGGTGACACTCTATTCTTCACTCGTCACCACACAGATAAACTCAAAGTGTAGCAAAATAAGTTGCAGGTGTCTTTTTTGACACTTACTTTCACATGACCCGTCAGCTTCTCTGCCCCTTATGCCAGAAAACAAATTCTCAGCAGTGTGTACCCGCCGTAAGTTCTCGTGGAATCACTTAGTACTATGATAGCAGTTGTAATTGTTTATTGAATGTTTTATATCCCCCTTGCGTATAAACGGGGTGAGTTGAAGGGTGGATCTAGACTGTCGGCCTCTCCTTGTGTCCCAGTTTGGTTTGCTTTTTAAACTTATCTATGGAACTGTAAAGCCTTGGTGTAAGTTGTGTTATAGTGTTGATGTTTTTGTGAAAAAGAAAACTTAATATGTGGGCGTATGGTCTCAATTGAACTGAAATAAAATTAACATCCTCTGCATTTTGTATAGAATACAGATCGACCTGAACTGTGTTAAGACATGACATGAAATGAATCTCCATTCCCTTTTTTATAGTATATGGGGGGAGGGGCAAACGAGTAGATGGGTCTCCTGATGATAAGTGACTACCTACAGGTAAAGCGTCACAAGTGCCTTGCCCCCCTTTGAGTCCAGCTCGATGTTGGGGGGAGCAGGGGGGGGGGAGGCATTAGTATTGGCTCCAAGGCATGGCTCTCCTACGGCATGTAATATTTAAATTACACATGTAAAGTCTTCAGAAGCCTCGTCTCCCACAGGGAGACTTCAAAGGCGACCTGTATCAGTATATCGAGATTTTGTAACTAGTTTGCAACTTAAGTCATAAAAAATCCATTAATCCAGTCCATTTAGACTTTACAATGAGCCACATAACAAAAAAGAAAGTAGTTATCTACTAGGTTTGTTTTAGAATTAATAGAAGTAGAAAGGTCTAAACTATAGTAAATTAAAAACTTTTTTGTAACTGAATGTTACAAGTTGTATCTGAAACTAAGTTGGACACTTAGCTAAGTTAGAATCGTGTTAGAAACTTTTGAACTCGGTGTTTATTACGTGTCATATCTATACTAATATTATAAAACTAAAGAGTTTGTTTGTTTGTTTGTTTGTTTGAACGCGCTAATCTTAGGAACTACTGGTCCGATTTGAAAAATTCTTTCAGTGTTATTTAGCCCATTTATCGAGGAAGGCTATAGGCTATATATCATCACGCTAAGACCAATAGGAGCGGAGCACCAATGAAGAATGTTTCAAAAACGGAGAAAATTTATTACTATTGAGAGACGCAGACGAAGTTGCGCGGGTCAGCTAGTCGTTATATAAAGGGCTGAGATATTGCCGCAAGGATTATCGTACTTGCATGATGTGCTGTCAAATGTCAAAAAAGATTTGATCTGTCTGAATGATAGCGATTACCAAGACTTTGACTTTTAATTTTCAATTATTTATGGCCAGCCGTATGAAAATGGCTCTCGCAAAGTTTTGGCAACACATTTCATTAACTGTTTCCCCAGGATAGGCAGAGTTGATTGTCACTACAGTTGTTTACAGTTTGTTTACACTCGGCCTAGTAGGGACCGGCGTAGTGACCGCTTAAACCACTACGCCATCGGTGCAGTCAAAACGACTGCACGGATGGCGAGTTAGTTTAAGTGTTTGCCACGCCGCTTCATACTGCGCTGAGTGTTGTGGGTTCGATCCCCATATGGGACGACACTTTGTATGATACACAAATTGTTGTTCTGAGTCTGGGTGCTCTTTGTGTCTGTTTCAGGTATGTTTGTAAAGTCCCCCGCGATACAATTCCTAATGTTATCTATATGATATGTATATGTTACCTAAATGTTATCCATATCTAATATATAAAATTCTCGTGTCGACCGATTTTCTTAAAATTTTGTGTGCATATCGGGTAGGTCTGAGAGCCAACATCTATTTTTCATACCCCTCATTTGTTTGACAATTTAAAAAAAAAAAATGTATATGGCAAAACAACGTTTGCCGGGTCAGCTAGTGTTATCTATAAAAAAGGAACAGACTGGACGCTACTCATAGATCAGATAGATAGATATATAGTCATCTTCCTTCAGTACGTCATGAAACAAAAGCGACAATTCCTATAACACGTGGATAGCAATAGCGATCGCTCGCCATAACGACACGTATTTAATCCTTCACATGTCGTGTAACGACCAACTTTATAGCAAGTTAAGTAAGGCCTATGCAAGTTTGTGAACACTTGTATTTTTTTATTTAAGCCTCCCTCGAGCGGTCACCTGAAGTAATATAAACCACCACTTACAAAAGTATTTATACTAAGTCTTTAGGGGTAAGAGCCAGCGACGGCTCGAGCCTAGTTTGAAGTGGGATATTGGATTCGAACCGACTAGAGCCACAAGGTCGTCCGTTATTAGTAATAATAACCTCACACATCCCACGCAGGGCAAACTAGGCAGAGCCTGTACTATAGTAACCCGACTACTGATAAACATACTTAAATATTTCTAAACACATAAATATTATAGATGAATTACACCCAGACATATAACGAATGATCGTGCTTATTACACAATGATTTGTGAGTGGTAATCGAACTCACGACCTACGGCTTAGCAGTCAGGGTCACTATCCACTAGACCAACATGCCCACAGGCCTATTTATTGCAAGGGATCTGGGATAAGTACATAAAAGAAGCCTCCTAGAACTCTAGCAGATAACTGCTTCATTAAACTTAAAAGATTTTGTTTATTTTTTGTGCTAAACGCGGCTATCTTTTGTGTTACAATTATAAGTAATATTTGAAAACCTAATCTGCCCTCGTAAATGTCGGTAATCGCTGTAAAAAGTAGCATATGTCGGTCAAGAATCAAAGTATCTCCATGCCAAATTTCACCTAAATCGGTACAGCGGTTCTTGATTCCTCGTACAAACTTCCACCCATCTTTTCACCCACCTAAGGTATGATTTTTTGGATAAAAACTACCCTTTGTCCTTTCCCGGGAGTCGAACTATCTCTATACTAAGTTTCGTCTAAATCGGTTCAGCGGTTTGAGCGTGCAGAGGTAACAGACAGACAGACAGGCGGACACACTCACATTTATAATATTAGTATGAATGAATAATTTAATTTAATTCCATTTAATATCAAGCTTCGGCCCTTAGGAGCGGAGCAGTGTAATCACTGCGTGTAAAACGGCTGTTCTTTTAGAATATCACACAGCTTTTATTTTTATTTTTTGAAATGCAACTAAATATCGGTCGACTGGCAGAGAATGCCTTAGGCATTAAGTCCGCCGATGCATGTACTTGTGCAAAAAGTTGTAAATAAATAAATAAATAATTTATTTTTTGGTCTCCCAGTTAGGTGGCAAATTAACACCTAGTTGATTGGACAAGCGCCGCCTCCCAAAGAACTCAAACCTATTCTCCGTCTTTTCCTCTTCGTAATCTTGTTTGAAGTAATATTTATTATGTTATACAAATTCATTATAGAACAGTCACTTTCCATTACACAAGCCCGTTTATTGTTTGCCACCTAAGTTATAAACACACTCGTATCAAAAACGAATCATTATAAAATGTAATGTTAGTTACTAAACTAGATTATTGGTAAATTGATAACACAAGTACTTAATAAAAATTATCTACGAACCACCCAAGTTTGAAACTTTTTCTTCATACCACACTCCGCTCCCTTACTCCCTTGTGTTCCGTCTCTGTCACACGCCACATCTCACTCTAAACGGGGGGGAGCAATCTGGCAACGTCGCAAAGTGACTCAAAGCGCCCAATAAACCGGCTAAGTTGAAAAGTCACTTCGCCAGTTAGTTCCAACACAATGTTATGTACACTATTATTTGTTCGTTTAGTTTAATAGACTACAAGGAGTGTAATAGTATTTTTTTTTATATTGTAAACATTACGGGATATTGTTGAGATGTTGTAAGAGATTAAAATACTTATAGATAATTGTAATAACTCTACACGTCTCACACGCGGCAGTCTGCTCTCAAACTAGGCAGAGCCTGTACTATGCCAACAAGACTGCTGTTTTCTAAAGCCCTGTTACCTACATATATATATAAAGAGATTTCCACGTATATAGTCACTCATCACGATATCTCTGGAACCATTAGAGCTAAAGACTTGAAATTTGGTAGGAATATTCTTTTCACCGAGTAGAGGTCAGCTAAGAACGGATTTTACGAAATTCAAAAAAAAAAAATGTAAATAGCAAAACAACCTTTGCAGGGTCAGCTAGTTATAGATAAAATTACACCCAGGCACAGAACAAATGATCGTACTAATCTCACAAAATTAATTGTCTTCGGTGGGAATCGAAACCCACGATCTCCGCCTTAACAGTCACTGACCACTAAACCAACAGGTCAGCCAATACGTGATTATTGTTAAACGCTCGAATTAGCGTGGTTTGATTGTGAACCATGAAGATAGCTGAAGTTTTGGTGACCAGGTTACAATGGCCGTGATCACAGCCTGATTCATTCATATCGTCTCAGCCTATGCTTGTCCACTGCTGGACATAGGCCTCTCCCAATGATTTCCAGCGGGGACGGTTGATTCATTCATATCTGTGGATAATACAATTTGAAATGATAAAACTGATATAAAGGATTACATATATATAAATAGCTGCGATAAAACAGCTTATTATCTTTTACGTTAGCTATTGACGGGTCAGTGTCATTAAGAAAATATTTTCTATTTTTATTTAATATTTTTCGAAAACTTACAGCTCGAAAGGACAGCTACAATTACAAGTTTTCACATACAACTTCGATAACTTAACATCTAAACAACTTACAAGTAACATGCTAATCGTAAAAATTGAAAATAACAATGCTGTACATCGAAATCTGGTTTCACATGATCCTTTCCATTTGAGTGACCTGGTGGTGAGCAGGTCAAGTTAAGTTTAGATCTCTAACTTAATTAGTTGCTGAGATCAAGAAGCCCAAAATCGATCTAAGTGGCGTGCACTGGGAGAGGCCTATGTCCAGCAGTGGACTTCGATAGACTGATGATGGTCTCGGTGGCCGTTTCGTTTACGCGGCCAACATAAAACCCTTATAACTTCTTCATTTCTACTTTGACAAATTTTCGATGTTCCTTCCTTTCGATGTTGACAAATTTCGGCCAATTTTTAGGTAAGTTTTTTTCTGTTGGGATGTCGTAGCGGAATCGAAACGCACACTATTAAATAAGAATTTTTCCTGTAATTTGTGCTTACAGTAGGAGTGTACAGGAGGTGCGATCTTCGTAAAGACCTAGATGGTACACAGAGTGCGATTTTGTTCATAAACTCAAAACACTTGGATTGAGCCATTTATTATGTTAAATGTTTTTTATTAAAAAAAAAAACTTACGTACACAATATAAACATTTATAAAATGGTGTTATAAATATTATCATCATCATCATCATCAACAGCCTTTAACAGTCCACTGCTGAACATAGGCCTCTCCTTAGAAAGGAGGTTTTGGCCTACTATACCACGCTGGCCAGACGGGTTGGTATAGGGTTTGTTTCAAGTTTTCCTTCTCTTTGCAGTGCTGTTGTCCTGCGCAGTTTGCTCCCTTAGTCGTCTCTCACGACACCCACAGGATGAACAGGGGTGGTTACATTCCGTATTCTTAATCCGTCACCACACGGACAATAAATATTAATTGATGTCTAATTAAAAAAAAAAAAAAGTTGAGAGTTTTACTGTCTTCTCCCACGCCCAATCTTTCGGACTCGTCAAAACGAATCATACCAATTCAAATTACAAGAGTTACCTAGTCACAAAAAATAGCCACTATCTGTTGCCTGGCCCCATTATCAAATCAGCTCTGAGACGCCAAATTTATAGTATTGTCATCTGAACTACACATACCAATACATATAAACTTTCCTTTCGATAGGACTGTTAGAAGTGGGTTAAAACTAACCTTAAGTTTGTGTACACTGTTGTTTAGTGAGTTACAAATTAAGCTAATAAAAGCGTGTTAAAATGGTAAAAAGCTTTTCCATGCCGTATACCGAGCCTTCCAATTATTTACAGTGCAATACTGTAAATCCAAACTGATAGTATAAAGCTGAACAGTTGGTTTGTTTGGTTGAACGCGTTAACCTGAGGAACTACTGGTTCGAATTGAAAAAGATCTTTTAGTGGTGGATAGCCCATTTATCGAGGAAGGCTATAGACTATCTAACATCAGTGATCAGCAGAGAATCAACGAAAAGTGTTGCAAAGACGGGCAAAATATATTGCTTTTGAGCGAATTTTATCCTCTTGCCTTGACATATTATAATTTTAAATATCTAGGATTTAAATACGCAAACTTACTTATTGCGATGTAAGTGTAATCATCACATCATCATCACATCAACAGCCTTTAACAGTCCACTGCTGGACATAAGCCTCTCCTTAGAAAGGAGGTTTCGACCTACTATACCACGCTGGCCAGACAGACGGGTTGGTATAGGGTTAGTGTCAAGTTTTCCTTCTCTCTGCAGTGCTGTTGTGCTCCGTAAGTGTCCGTGTGGTGTGGATTAAGAGTACAGAATGTCACCATCCCTATTCATCCCGTGGGTGTCGTAAGAGCCGACTATGGGAGTAAACTACGCAGTGTAGTCATGGTTAATATATAATTGTTTAGATTGAAAAAACCCTGAATTCTAAAGCAAGACTTGAGTCGAGTTTATATATTGTGTGTTTAAAATTGTGTCTTTCTCACTGTGGGCATCATTTTCGTACCCCAGATGCAATCAATACAATGACTGAGGTAGGCGTCTTCTATTTATGGCGGTAATCACTTTCTATCAGTTGACCCGTCTACTAGTTTGCCACCGATATAATAAATAAAAATTTGAATAGAAATATGTAGTTTCTTTTTAAAAGACAACTCTCGCACTAGGAATAAATCCTGTGTCGCGGGGGACTTTACGAACATACATGAAACGGGCGCAAAGAAACCCCAGACTCAGAACAACAATTTGTGGATCACATAAAGTGTCGTCCCATGTGGGGTTTGAATCCACAACACTCGGCGCAGTAGGAAGCGGTGTGGCGACCGCTTAAACCACTACGCCATCCGTGCAGTCAGTATCTATTGATTAATTAATAATATCTGTTCATAATGATGTCAGATATTTAGTTTTATCTATTACAAACGATAGAACCACATAAGTATTTAATTCTATACTTAATAGATTAACCGAAGGCTAACACTTTGCGAAATCATTTAAACGTCACTCGTTTCACAAGTGATAGTGGACACGCTGCTGTTTGCTGCCCTTGTAACTTAGCTGGAAAGCTATGCTTCTGTACAAACGGATCAGCTCGACCGGAGTGATACCAGGACCTAGCAGCTAAACCGGTGTTAGGCTACTTTTTCTTTGCTTTTCATCGAGAAGTGAGGTTATAGGGGCCCCTTCCCCTGATTAATAATGAGAACTTTACACATCTCACACACGGCCGTCTGATCCCAAATTAGGCAGAGCTATGGTAACCATGGCTATGGCAACCAGCCTGCTGATAAACATATTTATTTATTTCTGAATATTATAGATGCTCGTGCTCATCACACAAGTATTTTTCCTGGATTGGAATCGAACCCACAAGCAGCTTAAGCACCACCACGGTCACTAACCACTTGACCAACAGGCCTGTCTACGATTGTAGAGGTTAGGTTTTAAAAGATGTCAACCTACTTGAGACTGTTGATTTGCAGGTGCCCACGGACGGCGGTAGTCACTTGTAGTCACTAGTACAATCAGAGGGCCTAGTGTGAGTACATTTCACATCAACAAATACGCAACTTTCCGCCATCGTTCCACACGGCAAAATTTTCATCCCCATCACCTGGATAATTGGCGCTCCACTACTGTGCGCTTTTCGAGACACTTTTTGCCCCGCACAACCAATCTGTGGAATGGGTTATCGTTTGTGGTATTTCCGGACCGATACGACCTTCAAAACTTCAAGAAAAGAGCGTACTCATTCCTAAAAGGCCCGCAACGCGTTTGTGGCTCTAGAGTTGCAGACTTTCATGGGCGGCGATGGTCACTTTCCATTAGGTGACTAGTCTGCTCGTCTGCCCCCTGTATCATAAAAAAGTAACTCGCACGAATTGGTGAACATTTTAGTGTGGGCCAATCCCAACGCCAAATGCGGTCACCCTGACGATCGAATTCCAAAGAAAGAAAGAAAAAAACTGTATATTTTGGCAATAACACAACACTTTTAACAAATTTGCGGCTTGACTGACCATCGGTGCTAAAAACGACGGAGTTGATGTAAAATAAATTTACACTAAGCCCTCAGATGACCCGTCCTATTCTAGAAAAACTGTGAAATCTAATGTTAGAAGTAAGTTTTAACTTGTTTCTATTTAAACAGTGAGTACCGATTTAATCCACAAAATTGTCAAATTAATAATGTCAACTATATCTCCAAAATTATCTGTATTTGCTTACGCACTCTTGATAAGAACAGGATTTCTAATCATTATACTAAAGAGTGTCTTTTTAGTAAGATTATAAATATAAATCATTTTCGATGCCATAACTATAGCTTAATTTTGGCCAAAATTGGAGTCAAAATGTGGATAGTTAAACTCGAAACCAACTGTTATTGCTACGGCTACTGAAATATGCGGAAATACTTATAATAGGAACTTATAAACAATCAAACTATCATTCGCCATTTCACACATACGAGTACATATCATATATTCATGCCTTAATGCTGGTAGACAGATTGAAAATTTTAATTTGCACCCATTTAAAGAAATTGGTAGTCTATTGACTTATTGACTAGGAAGGAGAATCAGGAGTATAATGAAAAGGAATGCTAGTCAAGAAGAGAAGGCAACGATGGAGAGGAAATCCCGGGTGAGTTGATTGGTGGATTTATCAATCAGTACAAGTTAAGAACCTATACTAGAGACATGACAGAAGTGTCTGATACTCAATTATCGCACACGTCTATCGTCTTTCGGGGAAATTCTGATTCTCGAGTCGCAGGTGTTAATGGATGACGAGAGATCGATCCCTACATCAAAATATGGCGTTTGATTAGTGTTACGGATTAATAACAATATTTTGAGTCCATTATCTATATGAGATCATATCCACAATCTGATAATGATTACGATATCGCCTGTTAGTCTCTATTGTATTAATTGGTTTGAAATTTTGTTCAGTATCTCTGCAGGATAGGAATGCGTTTTATATAGGGCGTTCCCCGCAGTTTCACTCGCGTTTATGATCATTGTTCCTCTTCTAAGGGTCGTAGGGTAATGTAAAATAGCCTACACCCTTCTTAAGAATGGGCTATCAGATGCAGGTAGATTTGTTTAAATCTCGCTGATAGTTCTAGAGATTTGTTCTTCGTCTTTTCGTTTTTGTATAGGTGCTTAAAGTAATACCTAATATAGTAGGCCAAAACCTCCTTTCTAAAGAGAGGCCTTGTCCTGCAGTCCACTATTAAGGGATGTTGATGTGACGTTAAGATAATACCTTATCGAGATCGAAGGATCAATGTTTTGTTCAACCTGGTCCTTCGAGCTTTAACATATCCTTGTATTACAAGTGACTATCATTTAAAAGCCGTGGGCTGTACGGATGGCGTAGTAGTTTAGGCGGTCACGGAGTGTTGTGGGTTCGATCTCCACATGGGACAATACTTTGTGCGATCCACAAATTGTTGTTCTGTGTCTGGGTCTTTGTGTCAGTTTCATGTATGTTTGTAAAGTCCCTTGCGACACAGGATTTATTCCTAGCGAGGGAGTTCTTTTTAAATTAATAAAAAGAAATTCACTTTAGTTATCTCTATTTGTTTCCGGGGCATTTGTATGTTTTAAAAGTTACATCTTTAGAGGAGTACTAGTGCTGCTCTATATTTTGGAAAAACCTATATTTATTAATCGACTTCTAATGACAAGATGATAAGAACAATGATGGATCCTATAAGCTTCAAGGATGTTTCTCTTCTTTAGACTGTCTCTGTAGTGACAAAATGTTCTGATTGACATACAAATATTTCTGTTTTACTCTGATTTTCTATCAAAACATAAGCTCCACTTGTAGCCCTCCACGATTATCAATGTTATACAATAAATATGATAATTGCGTAACTTTTTTACATAAACAACAACATACTGTTTTATATAGTTGTGTATAGATGGCGAGCCCCTCCGTCAGCGCGGATCTGTTTCAGACGGGCCAGTTGCGCAATAGATGTGCCAAGTACCTATTAAGCGACATGAACATTTCGACCTGCTGTTTTATAGGGGATCGCTGAGATTTAATTATATGGCACTACCTAGAACAGCTCAGGATCATAGAAGCTATCCTCGACGGTTTATGTTGCTCGCTATTCAATACAATTGCAAAGTCAATGGTCTCTGGATCTACTCGTATTGACGCTTACAGCTAAAATGTATTTAGTCGCAACAAAGTGTATGGCTACTGGACAGTAACTAAATCGTCTGGAACAGACGCAAGAGGCCAATGATGATGCTGTGTTGTTTACATATGTCATCATCGTCTTTCTGCCCGTTTCTTTTTTCTTTTTATGATATAGGGGACAAACTGCACGAACGACGTAGTGGTTTAAGCGGTCACCTCGCCGCTTACTACTGCGCTAAGTGTTGTTGTGGATTCGATGTTCACATGGGACAACACTGTTGGTGTTCTTTGTGTCCGTTTTAATGTATGTTCGTAAAGTCCTCCGCCACACAGGATATACTCGTATTCCTAGTGTAGATGTAGTAGTCATGGAATTATAATGTGCAAGTGCGTTATCCTTGCTATGGTCTATGTCCAACAATGGACTATTAAAGGCTGTTGATGATGATGATGGACACCAGTTTTCTATCAATCTGTTTGACCCGGCCCATTTGTTATTTGAAGTTAATGCAATGTGTAACATTATAAAAGGTTTTGGTTGTTACTTTTATGGCTGTTTGCCTGCCTGACGACAATCTCTCTTTGGGAATGTAAGGATCATCATCTTCATCATTCGCATGTTCATTTGGGGTCGATGCAATGAGTTTCCTTCTTCTTTGATCACTCGACAGAAGAATGTGATTTAGGTAAGGAAACGATTATCAGCACTTACATTGTAACTAATGATGCACGGCTTTAATATGCTTACTTAGCGCGTATCAATTTTATCGCACTTAATACCTGCGATATGATTGCGATTGCGGAAACTATGATATTTTTGTATGCGAAATGAAAGAATGTGCAATCTAATAATTTTATGAATAGAAACGGATCATCCTTTAACATTCCACTGCTGGACAAAGTCACACTCCTCTCCTTGCATAGGAGGTTTTGGCCTACTATACCACGCTGCCAAGACGAGTTGGTATAGGGTTTGCTTCAAGTTTTCCTTCTTTTTTGCAGTACGGTTGTCCTGCATACTTTGCGTCCTTACTCGGCTCTTACGACACCCACGGGATGAATAGGGGTGGTGACACTCCGTATTCTTAAATCGTCACCACACGGACAGAAGAATTCTGTTCCCTTCCCTTCCCTTTCCCTGAATTAATATCATGTTTCCCTTCTTGTAGAGTTTCCTCCTTAAAAAGACAACTCCCGCATTAGGAATATATCCTGTGTTGCGGAGGACTTTACAAACATGCATGAAACGGACACATAAAACACCCAGACCCAGAACAACAATTTATTAATCACACAAAACGTTATCCCACCCCCGAATCGAACCCACAACACTGCGCAGTAGGAAGCGGCATGGCGACCGCTTTAACCACTACGCTATCCATGCAAGTAGTAGACCATTAGTCTAGAAACTTGTACAAGTGAAGAACGTTGATCAAATTACAAGTTCTAATATCTGTTTCATGGTCTTCAGGGACACATTTCAGTTTGTTTACTTAATGTCTACCATTGAGACGAAAGGAGCATCTAATTCCAACGATTTCATTGTCTTTTATAGCTTTTGACTTTCTGAATTTCCTGGCTACAAGAATAACTGTATGATTGTCTTGTTCCCATAAATTATAATGGGAATATCAAATATTTACCAAAACTTTGTCTATTTTTCGTTTCGATTGCACATACATTTTACAATTTGTCACGCTAAGCTTTTCAAATGATGTTACAAAAGAATCATCACAAAATGATGGAATTTTTTTAAATAGACAATTTTAAAATCTTTTTATACGAGTTTTGTATTTAATAAAACTTTTTTTTTTGAGTTTTGGAAGTCGAAAAAGTACAGCAAAGTTGTGTTGGAAACTTTAACCTCATTTACAGTGAGTGAGCTCGCGTGCGAATTGGCAACGTCGCTTTTTGTGCTGTGTTGCTACACTTATAAAAGCTTTTACTCCTCACATGTAGGGTAATTTAAAAATGAGATGAACGGAAAAGAACTGCTGCGGAGTGGAGTTTTTATGATATTTAAGTGACAAGAATTTAAATAAAAATGATGTGTACGTGACACTTATAAGAACTTGTTTCAACTATAAAGAAAAAATGATTTAGTGTGAATAAATTAAATATTTAAAAAATAGTTATATACTCTTTTGGAGAATAAAAAACATATATATCTCAAACTACCAGTTTTATTAAAAGTTAATATACTGGGGATATAAAGACTTGTTTATAAGCAACACTCCCCGCGAAGTGAGCGGGACGGCCATGGCGGTTTAGTAGTGGCACCGGCCTCACACCGCGTGGACGTATATCGCTTCGCGTCACAATACGAGCGAAGTTTCTGTTCTGTGATGTAACAAAGTGGTGCTGTGTTATCTAGTGTTGACGTTAGTGAGCATTGTCTACCGTGTTTACGTTCGATTGTTTCAACGAGCTGGCTTTTTTTTTTAAATTACCATTTCAGTGTGTTATCGTGGAGGCAAACTTCGATTCCGCGTATTTAGACGATCTAATTATTTCATGTAATGAAATGCGTGGATAATTTTGATTGTTGTAATGTTTTAATGAGTTAATTTTTTTGTTGTACAAGATTCAGTGAGTTTCTTTGCCTCTGTGGAAAAAATACTGGAGTGAGTAATGGTCTCAAAGTTGTAGATACGTGCGATTTTTTTATCTATAGTGGTTCGATTTTTAAATAATTATGTTTTTTAATTCGTTTTAAGGAAGTGTGTTTCAAAATTTTTTTTTTCGTCTATGGGAGTGAAATTCGAATTTTGAAATTCTACATTAAATATAAAATGGTTTCAATCAAGGTTTTCATCTGTGTCACGAACTTGTGAAGTTATTTTCGTTGTGTCAATCGACAAATCTTTTCTTCTGGGCTGCAATTAGTAAACTCTTATGCGTAAGACATTCTTTAAGCACTATATAAATTTATATATTTTTCGCTTAAACTTTACATGTTAACAGTTTTTGAGTCTTATTATTTGAACTTAGTAACATAACCTGATATTTCATAAGAGCCTAGCAGGCTGTAACATGCCACGTTTCGCTGTGGCACGTTGTGGTGGCATTAATATGAATGAAAAGAGGAATAAAACTGAAACAAAAAATAAATAAAAACAATCTTTGAAGGGGTTTAGGTATATATCGGTTTAAAAATTTGAAATCAATCGGTGCAGAACTTATAAAGTTTTTAAAGCGTACAGAAACTTTTTTTTTTTCATAAATTACTAGATTTCGGTATTTTATTACATAGTTTCTTAAGACATAACCAGAATATTTTTATATCATCTTTTTTCGTCTTACTTTTTTAAAGTTTTAAATACAAATACGTATTAAACATGAAAGTATCTGTATTGTCCTTTGTATCCTTTGTCTGGGGGGTTGTGAAGACTCAATTTTGATATACAAAGGACAGTTTTTCAAACCATCTTACTTTAAATACGTAGTTTTATGAAAAAAAAGTTGACATACATAGATCTTTAACTATTTACACACTGAATAACTTTACTCATCTCACACACGGCTGTCTGATCCCAAACTAGGCAGAGCCTGTACTATAATAATATAATGTGTATTTGTTTGTTTACGTTTTCAGATTTTTTGAAATCTTTATAATTCTGATAAATACATTAAACACCCATCGAAAGCCAAACCTGCAGCCTATACGCTTAACTAACACGAGTTCACATTGTATGTTGTGTGACTAATACATCATAAAACAAAAACAATTATAAATTATGCCACTTGAACAAATGCGCTATACCCATGTAAATAGTTTTTTTTTTTTTTTTTTTTTTTTTTTTTTTTAATCTTTATTTGATTCGGGGTTTTGATCCAGTAAGGATATGCCAACCCCATTGTACCTTGATACATGGTAAACACAAATAATTTTTGTTAAAACAGTCTGGTATATTAAATCATTGCTGAACTACTGTAATCAGGTGACACAATTTTTTAGCTGCTTCTGACCTTGGATAACTCATTATGCTTTGTATTAAACCCACATCTAATAAATTTATATTTAGTTCTTTGAGCAAAGCCTCGCGTTCATTTTTATTCCTGTCACAATCCATCAGCAAGTGTTGCACATCTTCTATTTTATTACAAACAGGACAATTAGGTGAGTCAGTTTTTTTCATTAAATGTGCAAATTTTGCTGATGGATAATGACCAGATCTAATTCTAAGAGCTAGTTTCACATAGTGTCTGCTTAATCGAGCGTCATCAAACCATGCGACCTGAGGAGGCATTGCCTGAATGGTTTTGTACCAGATACCTTTTTCCTTAGATCTATCGTTAAAATAAGTAACCCAGTCATCATAGCAGCATTTTTTAAATTTAGACACTAATTCCCAGTCATCAGGTAGATAATTTAGAGCGCTTCCATTTACAGCTGCCAGTTTAGCTATGTAAATAGTTGCATTGCATAGTTATACCATATTTGGGAGATATCTTGAGATATCGGAGAGAATGATATTAATGATAGTATTAACACTTAAGTTTTTATTATATGCTAGTTTTAACCCTCGGCTTAGTATCCATTTTGTCGACATAAAAACCCTTTTTTCTGTACGGATCTCCCTTCGGATACCATCCACCAGTGTGATTATGTCGGACTCGAACCGACCAAAAACCGCATGCCGTCTCCAGTTACCAGTAGCCGGGGAACCAGGTATACCCTAGAAAGGAAAGCCCTGGTATCCCTACGTACCACGGGCCATCTACGGCTTATAGATGACCCCCTCCTGCGTAGGAACCCGGATGTTCCCTTTGCTATTCGTTATTATTATATGAATAATAATAATAACTTCACATATATAATAGTACAGACTGCCTAGTTTGGGTGCAGACGGCCATTTGTGAGATAGGGTAACCAGACTTCTGATAAACAAACTTATATATTACTAAATACATACATATTATGTATAACTACAATCCATCTCTACGGAATTTTATCCAAAACTGTTCATCCGTTGTCACATGGTTGAGGAACAAACATGCATACAAACTCTATTTTATTGTTATACTAAGATATATAAGTGCCATGGTATACTAGAATCCCTCTTTCAAAAGCCAACCAACATCTGAAAGTCTATGTAACAATGTTTTGTACAGCGCTTGTTAGAGAAGGGGACCTCTTAAGGGGGTCTTTACTTTAAACTTAAATAATATTTTCACTTATAAATAATGGTGTCGTTGGAGATTGTTGCCTGTTCGAAATCGAACCCACAACGTCTCACTCAGCAGTCAGAATCACTAAACCAATCAAGTTTTTACTCACTCCACCAGTCCTTCTGCTAGCGTCATATTTTAGTCAATGTAGTCATCCTTTCAGAAGTTACTAGGCGAAAAGATGTTTAATTTGTATGACATTTTTTTTTTGGGATTCATTTGAGTTTGACTATTGTATGCCATTAATAGAACGCCATCTATTGTGACTACTTCTTTACAAAAAATATATTTAAAATAAGTTAATGCGCAGAAAACGCAGTGTTTTAAGCAACTCGAGACTTATCTATAACATGTGTATAAAAATATAAAAGTACGTTTATTTAGGAATATGTAAGTATGTTTATATAGAAACTAGCTGACCCGGCAAACGTATTGCAAAACAAAAGAAAAATTAGGGATGGGTCACCCTTACCATTTAGGGGTATGAAAAATAGACGTTGGCCGATTCTCAGACCTACCCGATGTGCACACAAAATTTCATGAGAATCGGCCAAGCCGTTTCGGAGGAGTACGGGAACGAACATTGTGACACGAGAATTTTATATATAAGATATGTGCCCGGTTGCCGGTAACAGGCCTATTAAGTGACGCTAAAATTACCTAAAGTTTGCAAAAGGTAGGGGTTGAACTACGACTCTGTCTATCCCTTCGTGTATAAATGACGTATCTTCGAGCCTTAACGTAGGAAATTAACAAATAATTATGGACGTCTAAGAATGAAAGGTTTAGTGAGTTGTATTCAAATGTAGTGTGAAGGACTGGGTGCTATATTCCTCCAACACTAAGGGCGGTTCATACACAATGTGCGATAATGTTTTTGTGTTTTTTTAAACATTTTAATAGTTATTCTGCTTTTCGGGCGCAGACACAAATGCAAAAAATCTAAAACTAAAAATCGGTCAAGCTTTGCTTGAGTTATAATATTAATAAAATAATATTTTCGGACATCTTACATACAACGCCATCTAGTATCAAACTAATCAGAGCTTGTGCTATTAGAGCTAGATTGGCTTATAGAATACTTATATACTTTTTGTAAATACATACATATTATACATAGAAAACACCCAAACTCATAATATTATACAACAAATGTTAAAACTAACCAGTCTTTGTGTTTAACCCGTCTTCGTGTCATTAAGTTTTAGTGTCAACTTATGTTGGATATGTGTCGGTGTGGTGACGGATTAAGAATACAGAGTGTCACCACCCCTATTCATCCCGTGGGCGTCGTAAGAGCCGACTAAGAGAGCGAAATACGCAGGACAATAGCACTGCAGAGAGAAGGAAAACTTGACACAAACCCTATACCAACCCGTTTGGCCAGCGTGCTATAGTAGGCCAAAACCACCTTTCTAAGGAGAGGCCTATGTCCAGCAGTGGACTATTAAAGGCTGTTGATGATTATTATTATTATAAGGTCATGATAAAAGAAGCTTTAAATAATTAATTTTGTTAATGAGTCCGCGACGTTTACGTCGTGCCACAGTCGACCTCTACTGGCGGTACTATATTATAATCGTTACAACTATCATATTCTGTGACGTGTATTGTTAATCTATTTAATTATCTGGTATTGAATTGATAATTACATGGATCAACAAGCTTATACGTTGAACTATCAATTTACACGTACGTATGTGTTTACTACTCGAAGTTTTGTTAGCTTAGAGTCAAGCTTTTGTCAACTTTAGGGACCGATTAGTAATGTCAAGTAAAGTTTAACGTAGGGCAATAAACTCGCATTTTGGATCACAGTTCCAAATCTTTGAACATCAGTAGATTGTTGTATTATTTTTAATTTGTAGTAGCAGGTTATTTTTTAAACAGTTACAAGATTCTTGTTCAATGGTGAATCTGAGGCTATATTGTTAGTTTTTAGGGTTCCGTACCCAAAGGGTAAAATGAGACCCTATTACTAAGACTCCGTCCGTCTGTCTGTCCGTCTGTCACCAGGCTGTATCTCATGAACTGTGAGAGTAAGACAGTTGAATATATCATAGATGATGTATTTCTGTTGCCGCTTTAACAACAAATACTAATACAGAATAAAATAAATATTTAAGGGGGCCTTCATACAACAAACGTGATTTTTTGTTCGTTTTTACTCGATATTAATAACGCAACAGGTAGACGCTTGAAACATTTACAGAATATTTAGTTAAATATTCACTTTAAAGATAAATTAAAATAAAACAAATATTTAAGGGGGGCTCCCATGTCACAAACGTGTTTTTTTTTACCGTTTTTATAGATAATGGTACGGAACCCTTTGTGCTTGAGTCTGACTCGCATTTGACCGGTTTTTTATATATTTAAATGCGTTGTAGTATGCATGAATATATCTAATTGTCTATTTTGTATTCGTATGAATTTTTCTACGTGTGCATCAGTGTATTAATAAAAGGAACAGTATCTAAGTATGTGTATCTATCTATATTGTAGAACACAGTACAAGTTGTGTTTAGTTTGAGTCCAGATTGTTCTATTAAAATTACAAAAACTGTTTTCTGTACATAATCTATAATATTCCACATTTAACAGTTCGTGTTAAACAATTCTCTTCAGTATTAACTACAGATGTAGGTATGTTTCCCAGAAATGAATGCACGGATGGCGTAGTGGTTACGATCCTCACATAGGCTGACACTTTGTGCCATACACAAATTGTTGTTCTGAGGTGTTCTTTGTGTCCTTTTCATGTATGTTTGTAAAGTCTCTCATCTCATCACATTGTCACATCAACAGCCTTTAATAGTCCACTGCTGGACATAGCCCTCTCCTTAGAAAGGAAGTTTTGGCCTACTATACCACGCAGGCCCGACTGACAGACTCAGACAGACAGACACAAACCCTATACCAACCCGTATAGGGTTTGTGTCGAGTTTTCCTTCTCTCTGCAGTGCTGTTGTTCTGCGTAGCTTTCTCCCTTGGTCGGCTCTTACCACACCCACGGGATGAATAGGGGTGGTGATACTCTGTATTCTTAATCCGTCACCACACGGAGCGTAAAGTCCCCTGCGACAGGATATATTCCTAATGCGAGAGCTATCTTTTAATACAAATAATGATAATATAACACATGCAGCACCGAGCCAGTATTTGAAATATAAAAAGATAGTTCAGTTCTTGAGCCCCGACTACCACAATTTGTCGTCCATTATACCACAAAAGCTTAATTAATAAGCGCCGCGGTTCTGTCAGAGTAATTTACCCATCATTGGCCATAAATGCACCACTTATATCGTTAAATATTCATGACGTTTTGCACCATAAAACTGTAATTGTATATAACTTGTAATAGATCGATGGTGTTGCGCTGACGTGGTCGGACTTTATAAGGTGCAGGCGACTGTGATGTATCAAGGTGCTTATTTTTGAAATTGTTTTGTGTGAAATGTGTCTCGCAAAACAGTGGTGTATTCGTATTAATTGAAGTATCGCTTTGTTGTGTTCTTACATACAATTAATGGTGTGTTCAATCCCCACAATCTCTACCCCCGGTCCACGTTCAACCCCTAAATGTTGTCCATATTCAACCCCCAGGGGTAGAACATGAATGTCAATATATTGGTCATCTTTTCTTTGTCATAAACCCCAGTGGTTAGGTATTTAAAAATGACTTAAAAACTTGGGAAACCTCACATGAGGCTGTCTCTAACCAAACTAAACTGAGCCTGTAAATATTACTGAATACATAACTTCTACACCTACTCCTACAACCAATCTTTTGGAACAAGTTATCGTCTGTTGTATTTCCGGACCGATACGACCTTCAAACTTTCAAGAAAGGAACGTACTCCTTCCTAAAAGGCCGGCAACGCGCTTGCGAGTCCTGAGTTGCAGGCGTTCATGAGCGACAGTGGTCACTTTCCATCAGGTGAGGTCTGCTCGTTTGCCCCATCTTCCATAAAAACGCCCTTTCAGTCCCTACTCTCACAATAAGGGGGAACGAGAGGGTAAAGGACTGCTTAACATCAGTTTTCTGTGAGGCCGTGGTATCATTCCGCTCAAACCTGGCCATTATGTACCACGGTGTGGTTCTCCCACGTTAGAAGCTTTTGCTCAACCGTGTATTTAGATGTCTGGCTAGGGGTGAAGATGTAAATGAGCATTTGATGACACTATCTCAATCGTATACTTATTTACATACTCAGAGGTATCATCACACATCATATCAATAGCCTGTAACAGTCCACTGCTGGATATAGATCTCTCCTTAGAAATGAGGTTTTTGCCTACTATACCATGCTGGCTAGGGTATAGGGTTTGTTTCAATCTTTCCTTTGCAGTGCTGTTGTCCTGCGTAGTTTGCCGACTATTACCGACGTGATGAATAGGGCAGGTGACACTCCGTATTCTTAATCCTTCACCACACGGACAAGGTATAGACCGAATTATATTTTAAATATTAGTTATGTTAATAAGAAGGTCGCGGGGCTCTCAAAGGTACCTTACGTGTCCGTACGTCACGTTATATAAATATTCAATAAGCACGTGTCGTTAAGTTTTGTAGATATCACCTACACAAACATGTTTACTGATGGCTGTATAGGGCCTCTAATAGTAGTTTATTTTTTAAAGTTTTAGCCTACTTGCGTAGGCTAAAACTTTAAAAAATAAACTGCCTAAAGCCATGAAACCAACCCGTCTGGCCAGCGTGGTATCATCACATCAACAGCCATTAATAATCCATTGCTGGACATAGGCCTCTCTTTAGAAAGGAGGTTTTGGCCCACTATAGGGTTTGTGTCGAGCTCCCATGTGGAATTTGGAGGCAGAAGTGCTCGCCGAAGTATATCGGCGGACGGCTGATTTCCGGGCGGGTAGTGGCAGTCGGCCCCCGCCCGAAGAGATACGCGAGTGGCGTGAGGTCGCTCGCCGAGCCACGATGACACGTGGAAACTTTCCACGTGCTGGCTTTGGGGCCGTGGAGGTGCTCCAGCCGGTCATGGCAATCTGCCTGTCTAAGCGCCGCAGCGCCAGGTCCTTATTGTAGTCATCAGAGGGATTTCTCGCTTCCGGCCGTCATACGCTCCATGGCCAGTAGTGACAGATGTTTTTACCGAGGTCGCATCCTTCTGCGAAGACGTCATCTCGCAGAAGGGCCCGGGAGAACAACCTCCACTCAGACCCCGGCGAACCGGGCGGCGGAGGCGCGCTTATCACCGCCTCGGACGGGTTTCCCAACCCACCCGCAACGGCCAATCGCGAGGAGCAGAGAGCAGTAAGAGCCGACTAAAGGAGCAAACTACGCAGGACAACTGCACTGCAAAGAGAAGGAAAACTAGACACAAACCCTATACCAACCCGTATAGCCAGCGTGGTATTACTATACCACGCTGGCCATTAGGACCTACTGGTGTAGGCGAGGCAGCAGCAGTGAACTATTAAAGACTGTTTATGGACCATAAAAATCCCGTGGGTTTCGAAGAAACCGCGTTTTTTTGTTGCATTATAATGTTGTCATTCCCATAGTTTTATCAATAAAAATCTATTTATCGTTACAATGTATCGATGAACCGGATGTGAAAGCGTCGTTAGGTGGTAGGTAAGTGGTTTTCGGCGTCTCGTGTTACCCGGGATATGACTCGAACCTGATACCCATTAGAGTCCTAAATCACGCCATTAGTGTTTGTACGACAGTTTTTTTGTGTATCAGGATTTAACAGTATTTTTACGCCACTAGTGTGGCAAACATTATCGCGAACTACAAAGCTTACCTTAGATTATTATCGTAATGCTTTCGGGCGGCTTTTATTCCAAACGAAATCTGTTGTAGATGATTACTCTGTGTATGGCTCTCTTGCTATTGACATTTATAAAGCTGCAAAAAAACAGCTTATGTAAGTGATTTATTTTTTTTTCTTTAAAAGACAACTACCGCACTAGGAATATATCCTATAACATTCATGAAACAGACACAAAGAACACCCAGACTCAGAACAACAATTTGTGGATCACACAGTGTCGTCCCATGTCGGGATCGAACCCACAACACTCAGCGTAGTAGTATACGTGCAGTCAACGAATTAGTCTATTTGTTATGTTTTTAACCGATCATGCCGAAATTCGCTCACATGTTTTGGAGCCCGGAAAAGAAATTTATCCAAAAGGGAACTGAAGGGTATGCGAACACTGTTGATCTAGCGATTAATGAGCGACCTTTGGGTCACAGAGGTAGTTGGTGCGATTCCCATCTAGTACAAACAACTGGGTGATGAGCATGATCAGCTAGTCTGTGTCTTTGTGTTATTTTGTTTATAACATGTTTAGTAATATATAAGTATTTTTACTGTGGCGACTCCCACATACAAAGAAATAGAAACATACTACAGCACCATCTAGCGAAGACACACCGAACTATGGGTTAACTCCCGAAAGAGAATTGCTAATCCCGTAACACGATATAAAAAATTCTCTCGCCGATTAGCATATATACAACTTTTCAACATCAACCGTTGGGCCGCGGCCCGCCAGGCATGATCACCTCGCCTGGACGGAGGATCCTCCCTTTGTGTTGGAGGGACATAACACCCGTTCTTCCACATTCATCCACTAGTCTGGTGACAATAGCACAGACTGCCTATTTTGAGATCACACGACCGTGTGTGAGAAGTGTTAAATTATTATTATTATCTGCATACCCCTCATGCCAGATACGGCCATGATGGTTCGTCATTACAGTTGCTCATAGTGTCACATGCCTGCTCACGCGCAGACCGCTTGCCGCCGCCAATCGGATGTCGTCTTTAAGTATGTTAATATATTCACGACTTCACATCCATTAGGCGTGGACAGATTTATAACTAATTTGTACTTGTGAGTGAATGCAGGCGGAAGTATTAGGTATATCCCAATGGGAGTTGTTTAAGACTGTAGAATCTTCTTTCAGCAGAATTGAGTAAAATAAATAATAAGAAATTGAGTAGTATACTCGTCATACAGTTTTCAATAACTATCGAGCGTGATACATACTCAGCCTGTATATATTTTTTTAATAATAATAACCTCACACAACTCATACACACGGTCGTCTAATCCAAAACTAGGCAGCGTCAGCAATATGGTAACCAGACTGCTGATTAACATACTTTAATGTTTCTAAATACATAAATATTATAGTTGAATTACACCCAGACACAGAACAAATGATCGTGCTTAACACACTAATTATTTGTCCTGGGTGGGAATCGAACCCACGCCCCACGGCTAGCAGTCAAGGTCACGAACCATTAGACCAACAGGCCCGTCGTCATAATGTTACCAGCAAAGTGAATAAATAAGGCATTGTTTAAAATGCCTATTCTTTTATAAACCGGTTTCCTTCTTCTTTTCAGCTCGAATAGTTTAAGATAGCCACTCGAGTCCAAGATTTCTCGAGTTCGATTTCTTGGGGATATACTAACTCTTAAACTTTCGCGTTTCTAAAGGGTTAGTTGGTGAACACGGTCAGTGAAACCTAATTGAAACGTCGGGCAATTCAAAGGTTTATATCTGTTTGTCGAATCAAGTAACTCTCAGAAATTAAACATTTCTGTCATGGAATTCATAGGATATTTAATAGAGATAGCTTATAACGATATGAATACCCATTTTACTTAACTCCAATAATAAACACAGAATCTATTACACACACATCAAAGGCCTTTAATAGTTCACTGCTGGACATAGGCGTCTCCTTAGAAAGGAGGTTTTGGCCTACAATACTACGCCAGGAAGATGGGTTGGTATACGGTTTGTGTCAAGTTCTCCTTCTCTTTGCAGTGCTGTAGTTCTGCGTAATTTGCTCCCTTAGTCCGCTCTTACGACACATGGGATGCATTTGGGTGGTAACACTCCGTATTCTTAATCCGTCACCACACGGATTCATAGGATCTGTCGTTATTATAATTTTGTTTGCAATGAAGAAGGAGGAACTAGGCTTTCTTTCAGTAGGAGCTGATGATAATGATGAGAGAATCTTCTATTCTACCTATTCTGTTTTGCAATTACCCAATATCAAGTAAAGTGTTTCTTTTACACATGATTTAGGTAAATTCATGATGGATGGAAACAAACAAACTCACATTAACATATATGTGTCTATTATTATCAATTGAATAAAACTAATGATCAGTTGTAAATAAGTGAGGCTTTCCACGCATTGTACCAATAAACTACAGACTTGAAATTAACTAACACAAGCCACAATAAAATTTACTGAGCCTTAATCAAGAAACGTTAACTGACCCTGCCTTCGCAGAGGTTACAACGAGCGTTGTTAATCATTCCCTTTCTATATCCTTTAGGTACACCTACTTTGAACACAGACACTAGACAAACAATTCGAAAGTTATTTGCTGATTGGACTAGCAAATTCACAAAACCATAGGGGAATTAGAAAACCGAAAAATTGCCATAAAGTAGGTCAAAGTTATTTCAAATTTAGACAAGTTTTACCAGTCTCCGGGTACTTGGGTGTTGAGGTGTCTCGTTCATTTAGTTAACGGTATTTGGGTGTGTAGCAAAATATTGTATTATTATCTGTGCTTTGATAGACTAATGTTTAGATATACAGAAGAGAACCCCTTCATCTATGAACATAGGAACAGTGAAAAATTAGTGTCGTAGGAGGAATAAGGTTGCGGTACTCGTATGCTACTAGTGGCAACAAAATTGTAGCGTGTTTTGTATATGTTATTAATAATACAATTAATTTAAACATAATTTCTCTACATAAATTTAGAATCTTTAATGGTATTGTAACATCAAAACCATTTTAATTTAACGTATTTAATAATAAAATTGAAATCCTCGAAATACACATTTGTGAGCTATCTTTTATAGTACTCTTAGTAGTTAAATTACACTCATAATTTACTTATAACGTTCCTGCGACGTTTATGACTCTTTATATAAAGTATATAAGTATTCTTTTTGTAAAATTTATATGAATTTAATACAAAAATGATAATTGAATTGCTCTTCAATCTGTGTGGCTCTATCCACTATTAAAGGGGTCGTATTTGTAAGTAGGAAAAAATCCGTTTCAATTATTTTATAACTATTTATAAATATGTAGTTAATTTGATATATTCAAAATTATGACATAGTGAATCTATACCAAAAAATCCTCTGCCACTACTAGTCTAATTTGAATAATTATTTAACCCACCTTTTAGAGAAGTTTATAAAACTTTAAAAGAAGAACAACAACCATAGAGGCAAAACTAAAACTCCTCGAACGTTTCGTTATAAATACACATATTTAAGATAAATATCTCAGTTGTAAAATGCTTATTTCATCACAGTTAGTCAATGGTCATCTTAAGGCTCTTAAGGCTCTAATAATATGGTAAAGGTTTTCTTCTTGGACATAAATAGGTCAGGGTACGAAGAACCAGTAACATAACGCAATTTTCATTATATGTATTATATTTTTACTCTTTGTGCAGAGTTAACAGGTGGTTTCTGCCGTTGTCTTTGAATGCGTATCGTAATATGCGCTTGCGCACGAGGGGCTGTTTGAACGCATTGAAAATTACTGGACCGGTATAGCGATTACATGTATTTTTAAGTTTTCAACAGAATTCGAGAGCGTGAATAGTATTTAGCCATCAGGTTCGAATTCGGCACCACAGTTTAAAAAACTCAGATTTAAATCAATTTCGGTACTGGATCCCGAATTATTTTCAAACATCTATAGTTTTTAAGTTAAATCGACTTATTTATGCTTCAGACAACTGTTCGAGACAGAGGTTATCCCAAAACATATTAAGCTGCAAAAATTTGTCTCATCTTTCAATCAAAGTTTATTTATTACTTGGCTTTGCCCGCGTCGTGTATTCATCATCATAATCAGCCTATCGCAGTCCACTGCTGGACATAGGCCTCTCCTATTGCACGCCACTTCGATCGATTTTCGGCTTCTCGCATCCACCTCCTATACCTCGTATGTTGTTTATCACGGTAAAAAGCCTTATGTTACTCCCTGACGATGTAGCTTTCTATTGGTGAAAGAATTTTTTAAATCGGTTATGTGGTTTACGCATATAAGCTTACCAAACAAACAAATTCACATTTCTAAAATATAATTATGGAAGTATAGATGGACGCGCCATCAGTATAATATATCAAACCTTTAAAAAATACCATAAAGTACGACACCAATAGACATAATATGAACTAACATAATTTAATTTTAATCATGTTTGCATGATTGAAATTAAAAAAAAAAAAATATTAAAAAAAAAATACTTTTCCTTATAAACACATACATATTAGACAAAGAAAACACAAAAACTTCGAAACAAATATTTGCAGATCATACAAAGATTTGGTCCGACCCAGGCATCAAACACGAGACCTCAGCACAGGTCGCATACGCTACCACTGCGCCATATTAAAGCCTTATATGCGTTGATAAAAGCCTAGCTATATAAATCTAGAAAATTAATTTAAAAAGTGTTGTTAAAAATAGGCTTCTGGATACACATTAACTTTTCAGTCCAAGATTCTATGAATTTCTTAGTACTGTTGACTTTTGGTAAATGAAAAGACTTTAATTTGTAGGTTATTAGTTAATACATTATTTGTATCGCATCACTGCTATTATCAATTATTTACATTCAAATGTTGTTTCTAATCAGTGTGGTCTGTTTATATCATTAAATATCTACACCCACCCTATGTGGGGTGACGACACGCTGCCACCTCTCAAGACGCAAAAGTCGTTTGATGTATGGAAGACCCTTTTATTAACCACTGCTGACGTGTCGCTTTCGTATTGTTGCGAGACTGTCTGCTGATTTTATTGTGTTCTGAGTTTTATTTTTTTCTTTATGGGGGAAAATCCCACGGAGCGATGGAAATTATAACCTTGATAATATTAATTATGACTAAACTATTTATAAAAGAGGTGATTTAAAATGATCGTATTTTTTAAGTTTCTTACCTCAGCAATAGATATAAACCGATTTGACAAACTTTTTTATTTGGGATGATATACTGTTTTTTTTAAAAGACAACTCTCGCATTAGGAATATATTCCTGTGTCGCTGGGGACTTTACAACTTTACAAACATACATGAAACGGAGACAAAGAACACCCAGACTCATAACAACAATTTCCCATGTGGGGATCGAACCCACAACACTCAGCGCAGTAGGAAGCGACGTGGTGATTTGATGTCTGTGATACTGTTTTTAAAGTTAATTGTTTTGCAATAAATCTAATTACATTTGTTTTGATAAAAAGGTAGGGTTTCTTCTTAAATTAGTTTAAATGGAGTATTAGTTTTTGCAAAGGCCGTCTTAATTTAACGAAGAATACATAAAAATCGGAGTAAATCAGTGATATAAATATATGGAGATGCTATATTATGCATGTAAGGATGCTGTTTGACCATTTGATAAACATGAATGCCATCAAATTCTGTCTGGGAAGTGTCAAAAAACACTAAATTATACAGTTGATGCCATCATATGTCTCGCCTTTCCTATAAATATCCAGACAATGTATTTGGTGTTTTGAAAATGAATGTAAAAACATGAAAATATATGGTTTTCTGAGCATATTTAACTAGGTAACGACATCTGTAGTTTCTGATCATGGTTGCCTAATGTTATATCTTGAAGGTTTGCATTTTTGTATCAGTGAAATAGAAGTTCACTTGCAGTTTATGGTGCTCGATGGACCCGTATCAACAATGTGGTCCTTCGAGCTTTACGTATCTTTCTAAAACATATTGACTATCTTTTGAATGGCAAGTAATATTACATATAGTCCTTGGTTTTTATCTCTTTTTTTACTTTTTTTAACATGGTAAGTGACCACCGCCGCCCAACGCACTTATGACTCTTTAATTGCAGGTGTCACAGCTTAAGAGACAAATGCGTTATCGCCCTTTAAGTGCCTCCCCCGCAGAAATAGGGTGGGGTTTGTGCTCCGGTAAAATCACTTACTCCGTGAAAAAGTAACGAAGGAATTTGCTTAACACCGAATTTCAGATAGGTCGTGGTATTACTCTGGTCGAGCCGACCCATTTCAGCATGCTTAGGGTTGGTGACGTCACCTTTCTTTAAAACAAAACTCGTGTAATGTCAATCTGACATTCGACAATGTCACAGATCATTAACGTATTGTTAAATGTATAAATGTTATTTTATAGTGTTCTAACGGTGGTCCAGGTGATGTCTGTCGGAGTCCACCTGTGTTTAAAAAAAATTTAAATAGCGTGATCGATGGCCATGTCAACCTGTGACTGATAGACGATTTGTCGATGTCATCTTTGCATAATATAAAATTCAGACATCTGTTTTTTTGTTGCGAATGCGAATTTTTGGACGTGTTACATTTACACTTTAAAATAAAAAATATATCTCTTTTTGCTGGATATTTAAAATCAGTTTTTCTTTTACAATTATGCTACTACTAAGATGGTCAAAAGTTATCAGTGCATGCATCTTAAATACATATTGTTGCTATAATATTAGCTTCCACTTTGCCGTAGAGGTCCGCACTATGCAAATAATTGTCACTTGCTCTGGGATATTGTATTGCTCCTCAAGGGGTTCATTTAAAAAATAATACATTGTTGATCTTATAGTATTAGGTTGAGCGAAACTATATCGCGATTTAAGTAGAAGGAACAACGCCATCTGTCGAGAATTAAAATGAACATTGGACGTTTAGTTTGCAATTTTGTATGCCCTTAACTAGTTCATTGATAGCCTTATAGTTTGTAATATTTATAGGCATATTCGATCCCTTCTAAAAGCTTTTTACCCAGACTACGTTAGGATCGGCCCCTCGCTCGGAGCGATTGCCATTAGACCTCCACAACCCAAGTGCTAGGTGATACCGAAGTTCTGTATGTGTTTTCGGACCCTAAAGAAAATTATTGTTTTTAATAAAACATGTGTGTACAAAATTGTGACGCAATACTTGTGAAATGGCAATCAATTAAATGTATGTATGTGTTGATAACACACAATCCTCTCAAAGTAATCATCGCATAAATTATTTTATCTTGACATGTGTATAATATCTAGTTTGAAAATGTTTAAATGACCATTATTCCTATATGTTCACAAAGGTTTAGCAGAAATACACAGAACTTTGCCGCAGTAGTAGCTCACTTTAGACCGGTCTATTGGTCGAGTGGTTAGTGACCCTGTTTAGCCAATGGTTCGATTCCCATTCAGGACAAATTACTGTGAGCGCCATCATTTGTTGTGTCTGAATGTAATTTATCTATAATATGTATGTACCCAAACCTCCTTTCTAAGCAGAGGCCTATGTCCAGCAGTGGACTAGTAAAGGCTGTGGATGATGGACGATGTATGTATTTAGAAATATATCAGTATGTCTATCAGGTTACCATAGTGACTAGTTTGAGATCAGACGGGTTATTACTGAGCGTAGATATCTCAGGAATAGAGCAGAGATTTAGAATCAAAATGTGGATGCTTTAGATATAGAAAAGACTAAAGGAGGGTAATCGAAGAAAGAGGGGTTAATGACCTTTTATAGTTGTGAATGAGGAGTTGAAAGGGCGTCACTGTCATCACAATTAAATAAACATTTTACTCATGAACTTGAAGTCCAAATGTTGAAATTCAAACAGGACCATAATATTATCTTATATTTCCAACAAAAGTTTAGTGAAACTAAATATTGTAGGACGTGTGTGTAGTACAAGCGCCATATGACAGGTGGCGGGTGCAGATGTGTGGGGTCAAGGACTCCGGGGTTCGATGATCGGGCAGACACATTTTTATACTAGTACTTATTGCCAGGAAAGTTCTACTCGTTAGTAGACCGGATTTTAGATGGGTTGATTTTATTCATGTTTGACGAGTCCATACATGAATAACGTTCAATATTTTTGAGATAATATGCAATTATTGATTAATATTATATAATAACGTTCCGATTGATTTATATTATACATGTCAAGTATAAAGCCCAGATACTTGAGGCGAGAACTACATACATCGAAAATGTACATCACCGCCATCTAGGCAAAAGTAAATCAAACCGTGTAGTAAATTTCGATGCTGTATCGCACAAGGAAATTTTTGATTAACATAATATCTACAACTCTACCAACGTTCATGTTCAATATAGTTATATTCATATCTTGCATAAAACTATCCTAATTAAAGTATTGCTTCTTATGAAATATTCTGCATTCTAAACTTACACCTGTTTACACCTTCTACGATAAAAAGCGTGAGTGTATGAATGTATGTTTAAAAATTCCATCTCCTATGAAATTATTCGATGCTTTATGTAAGTTAGACGCTTTTTCTACACCACTCAAGTAGCAAAAAAGACAATTTAAGCTCAAAAGTATTGAGCTGCAAAATCTCATTCCGCGTATGACCGAATTAATTGCTTATTCTCTCAAAAAAAAAATTCGCTTGAAACTGGTGTCGTGACACCAACAAAAGGATGTGCCACGGTGTCGGATGTCCTCCACGGTGGCCGGCCACCCATGACGTGGGAGAGGGTTGGTGGCGATAAAAAGGTTATGTGGGTATACTGATGATGAGAGGGTTACTTGTGTGAGCTTTTTTATGTCGCCATCGTTTGTTTTCTAAAGAGTTTTAATCAGCCTGTATCGTGTTCCATATATGAATGCATATTTGCTAAATGAAACAAAGAATCTGCATTTTTATGTTTTCAATAGCCAGTATGTTACTATAATTATAAATACGACATACTTAAATAGGCATATGTTGCTTGTACTGTATAAAAAAGAAAAAAAATACAGTCTGTTAGCAGTCTGATTTGAAATTTGACATCAACAATCCAAATGAGTACTTCAATATTCTTAAGGACATGTTACACAATGGTGTTTAAACTTGAAAACTAGGAACAGCTCGTACCGTAGGTCCTAGAACAGTGTAGGTGAAAGAAACCTCCTCCTCCTCTGTAGGTAGGAAGGTGAAACGTAGGACCTTTTTTTTCTCCTCCTAGAAAATCATTGTTAAGCGATTATTTCGTTGGTTTTTACCAAGTAAGTTTAACGCAGAACCAACACTCTAATTCTGGGGGGAGAGCCCAAAAGGGGACAATGTAGTTCTAGTGCCTATGGGCGGCGGTGTTCATTCACCAGTTAGTAACCCGTCCATTCGTTTGGCCATTTTTTAAAGTAAAACTTCTTTGCTTGGGGAGTATGCTGGTGAATGCGTGACGAGAGCGTTACGAAAGGTGTGATCGGCCGAGGCGAACGGGAGTTGTGATTGAGATATAAGTTAGTGAAGATAGAAAGAGAGAGAGAGTTACGTTTCTCGAGTTTAGTGTAAAGGCAAGAGAGAGAGATGCGAGCTCACATTTTATTTCTCTCTTTCTCTCATAGCCAAGAAGTTTTACTTCAGTCGTGTGGTCTAAATCTGAACCCCTCCAGTGTGGGAACCCCCGTGTCCCCTTTGTCCTCCCGAGAGGACGCACGCGTTCCGCAGCGCGTCTCGCCACCATCCCGGCCTGCTTCTGCTAGGGTGACAGATGGCCTGACCTGCCACCCCTAGGCCTGCGCGATTATGGAGGACGGAGGTCATTCTGCGACCTCCGGCGCCTGAGTCGTCTCGTTCGTTTGCCCCTATAACAGCAAAAACACAGTGTACGAAATGTACAACTTTGCAAACATACAATATTACACTAGTACTCTTAAGGCTAGTTCAATGCGATTTTTATGGATAGATAGATACATAGAAAACTCTCTATTTGAATACCGTTTTACAAATAGTGTGGTCATCATCATCAGCCTATCGCAGTCCACTGCTGGGCATAGGCCTCTCCCATTGCACGCCATTTAGATCGATTTTGGGGTTGTCGCATCCAGCTCCTGCCAGCCATCTTGCGCAAATCGTCGCTCCACCTGACTTGTGGGCGTCCTACACTACAATACCCTACTTTATGAATAATAAAGTAGGGTATCAAGTTTTATGGATTTCATACAAGTACACACAGTCCCGAGATGTGTTATCGTGTGACATTTTTGTGAAGCCAGTTTAAGGAATGTGACATTTGGTCAATGATGTCACATTCTTTAAGAAAAAAAAAACTGTGCCAGTGTTCGGAAACCCTTTCAATTTTAACACGCATCTGATCAGCTGTTATTGTTTACTTTTGTGTACAGAGATGTATTCTTTGATTACATACACCTGTTCTAACTGCGTTGTTGATCACATGTGGGCCCTAGTGTGAGTTTACTTCACATCAACTTGCTTTTAAGGCAAGCGCGTACGGCGTTGCGATTAGTGAAGATTTCAGTGCCGGCCAATCGCAAAGCCATCGTGAAGATGGAGTAGATTGAAATAAACTTATACCAGGCGCTCAGACTACGTGCTGCTTCTCTTGATTTTGTCATCTCGGAACTGCTCTGATGATGAAGCTAGAAGGTGGAGAATGAAACTCTCATAATTACTAGTAAACCCCTCTTTTTTTTGGTGACGGTGGGGGAAAATCCGTTCGGATCTTCGGCTCCTAGGGGCCACAGGAGCCAGAGTATATAGTGTTTCCACTAAAAACCACCACGATGGCCGGTCTCAGTCGCCCTACTCTGGGAAGGACTCGGACCCGAACTAGTAAGCCCCTCTAGTTTAGGCTCATATGATTTCTCTTGTCAAGTTTTACAGAAAATAGCGATGATTACTTTACTTCATGTGGAAGTAAAGAAATGAATAGTTAATATCTCTTTTACTTTTTAAGTCGGTTTAAAAACATTTCTTTTAATTTCACCAAAACTGCTAAATATTCGTAAATAATATAAATAATATCCGTATGGTGACGGATTAAGAATACAGAGTGTCACCACCTCTATTCATCCTGTGGGTGTCGTAAGAGCCGACTAAGGGAGAAAACTACGCAGAACAACAGCACTGCAGAGGGAAGGAAAACTTGACACAAACCCCATACTAACCCGTCTCGCCAGCGTGGTATAGTAGGCTATAACCTCCTTTCTAAGGACCGGCCGGTGTCCAGCAGTGGACTGTTATGGACTGTTGATGATGTGACTAAATATTCTATATTACATACACACATTTTATAATTAAAGGTCCTCACAGAGCTAAATTATCATTTATTAATTTCACATGTCGTGTGTGAAATGCTCCTGAATCATTCGATTTCTTTTATCTATTATATGTAATATAATGACTTAAATATATAGAATGATAGATGTCAAGAAATGTGACAATATGCGCATGCGCACCCTTTCACCGATTACAAAAGTTTTTACCTGCTCTATTGTAACGAATTCGATTCTCGGTCGAAGAAATTTCACCGACGGTTCCCATGAGCCTTGCAAGGTGCTAAATGTATTTCTATAGCAGCATACGTCCCTGTTAATTATTTTTTTCCAAAATTCGGCAAGATTAGTCGGTTTTGTGGTCAGATGTTCGTATACTTGTCGGGTGGTCGGTTGTAATCGATTATAAAAATGTATTCGTGTATGAAATTATTTGTTACCATTTTTTTAGTGGAGGAAATTGTTTTGTTGTTTTTATCTGTGCGATGAGATTTGTGTATTTGATTTAAGTCAGAGATCGCCCTGCGGACGGTTCGATCGATTTCTTTGGTTTTAATTGTCTTGTTTCATTTCATGGGTAGTATAAATTGACCTGCCTTTGTATAGAATGTTGTACCACAAGAGGTCAAAATATATATTGGGCTGGACAAAATATATATTATGTTATTTTGAATTGTTTACCACATGTTGTTTCAAAATGATAGTTTTCTGCAATTCTAACAAAGCGATATAATAACTACAAATCGAACTCTTTTTAAACATTTTACAATTTACAGATGAAAAACAATTTCTAACCCATAGAGATAAACAGTTACTTAAATTATCCATTATATATAAAAATGGCCGCACGCTACTACAACTTTGTCGCCTTATTTCTGAGCCCAATCTAACCGTATTCTTTTTATTTAGTTTTCATAGAAATTCAAAATAAACACGCAACAACAAACAAACAAAGGAACAATACCTAAAAAAAATATTTATTTATTCAAGTGCAATATAAAACTGAGAGTAAATAGTGTAAATATAAACATTGTGTATGTATGTCGCTCACAAAAATAGTTAATAAACTAAGTTATGCGTCTATCCGGCAAAAAGTTCAAATTCAAATGACTCGGTGACGACAAAATGGCGATCAGGCATGATATCAGCATCATGGATAGCAATTTCTTACCGGCTGACCCGCCGCCGATAACGGAAGTGTCGTACCAACCAAAGACTGACTTAGCAACCGAGTACTTCAATACGTTTAATCAGATATGTGAAAATTACCGACCGGAGTCCGATGTGAACCTTCGCCAAACTTCGGATAGTCTTCGGCTCTCGTCGGAAATCCTCGACGGTGTTCGCTCTGAGTATATAAACACAGACTTTACCGGCAAAGACTATGACTATAGTGCGGAAAAAGTGTTTTTGAGTGGCAAGGACGAACATATCTTTCAATTTGGACAGCCTGACGCTTCGGCGTTACTCAGGCACAGAGCGAGAAGAAGATATAACGAAGAGCATGGGCTGCAACCGCCTGCTACGACAAGTCAGGAGAGTGGGGTAAGTTGGTCTTGATAGAACATTGAATAAACACAATTTATTAGAATTTCAGTTGCCCGCTAAAGCTTATTACATCTCTTTAGGAACCTTTCCGAAACTCGCCGACAATTATTTTTATTCCCACTTATATACATACCTAGCTACCTATTTAATATTTCCTAATTTCGTGCTTTTTTTTAAATGACGAAACCTTTTTCATCCCTTATTTTACCTCCTTAGGAGTGAAAGTTCCAAAAGTCCTTTGTTAGTGGCTAGTGATACAAATTAAAAAGCATCTGCTGACAAAATTTCAAGTTTGTAGCCCCAGTGCTTTAGGCGTTGATTAATTAGTCGGTTAGGACAACTAATGTTATGTATGTAGAAAAGAAGCAAGCTTATTGAAAAAAACTGGAAAGACATATTTCTAAATACATACATATTATGGATGACCAGACATAGAACAAATGATCGTGCTCATCACACAATATTTATCCTGTATGAAAGTTCGACTAAAAATAATAGTCAATGAATAAATATTTTGCTGACCCGAATTTGGGTAAAATGGGAATAGGGTAAAAATACAACGGCCAATACAATTGTAGTCTATAAAGTACACCCTTAGTACTGTAACGAGTAAAAAATCTACAGGATTGATGGGCTGATTTCCCTTCCTACCTATCCCCTCCAAGATACAGCCGTAATGCTTATATTTACATTAGTTACACGTGTACTCGCTGTCTGTCACTATTAGATAATCGTTGCCCACGCGTTTTAAATATATCCCGACAATTACACAAGGAGTACCGAGTCCAAGCTTTGTGCTACATATACACAGAATTAGTTCTGTATGACAAGTTATTATTTGAAGCTGGGTTTTTTTAACGATTTGAATTATTGTTTTTAATGTTTTTGTCTCAGAACTCGGTCATTCCTGTTTTGGTTTTTTCTTTTCAAAAGGTAACTCCCGCACTAGGAATATATCCTGTGTCGCGGGGGACTTTACAAACATACATGAAACGGACACAAAGAACACCCAGACTTAGAACAACAATATGTGGATCACACAAAGTGTTGTCCAATGTAGGGATTGAACCCACAAGACTCAGCGCAGTAGGGAGCGGCGAGGTGACCGCTTTAACCACTACGCCATCTGTGCAGTCAATATTTTGATGGCCCCAATTAAAACTGGGAATGAACAGATTTGTAAAATTCTGTTTTCATTTGGCAGGAATTAAGAAATTTCGTCATGATGTAGTAGTAAAAATAATATTTATTTATTGCATTATTTCCTGTTCGTTAGTTTTAGTCGTATAATATCATGGAACGTGAAAACCTATAGTGACAGTGTGAAAGGTTCCTGATATCCATTTGTCTACCCCGTATAATGAGTACGCAATATTTTAGGGTGATCGGTTAAGTCATCATCATCATCATCATCAACAGCCTTTAATAGTCCACTGCTGGACATAAGCCTCTCCTTAAAAAGGAGGTTTTGGCCTACTATACCACGCTGGCCAGACGGGTTGGTATAGGGTTTGTGTCAAGTTTTCCTTCTCTCTGCAGGGCTGTTGTCCTGCGTAGTTTTTTCCATTAGTCGGCTCTTACGACACCCACGGGATGAATAGGGGTGGTGACACTCTGTATTCTTAATACGTCACCACACGGATCGGTTAAGTAGTCAAGTTCTTTTGTTATGAAGTAGAGAGCAAACGAACAGTCGGATCACCTGATGGTAAGTTACTACGACTGCCCATGAACTCTTGCAGCTCAAGAGTTGACTTCTTTTGAGTGCTTTCCCCCAGGAATAGAAGAAGGGACGGAGTTGGGTTTCGGTTACTTCACTCGCTTCACGTGAAAGGCAACGAAGAAACTGATTGCTTAGCACTGATTTTCTGTGTGGCCGCTTTGGACGAGGCAGCTTATATACGCCGAAAAATGGCTGTCCCACGGCTAGTTGTGGTATCGTAACAAATAAACTTGCAAACAAATCCGTGCAGAACCTTTGGTGTTCGAGTCAAACTCGCATTTATTAGTTTTTTTTAACAGAATGGCACTTACCAGCATTTTTTGTCAGTAATTCAATATTCGCCGTCGCCTTTTGACATAGCTTAATGGAGTCTGTTATGTGATATCCCGCCATTTTGTTTTGTTAAAGAATATTACGTTAGATTTGTTCGGGGGTGGTGCGAAAGGAACACAATTATTGTCACGACAAAGGATGTCAAAAACTATACGGAATTGAATTGTGTCCTTCAAGTTTTATCTACACGATACTTTGGATGATCTTATTGTTGGAACATTTATTAATAAAAATAATCAAAGTGGTTCTTTTTTAAATCTGATTAATGTGTTTTTTAACTTGTCCTTGTCAAATGGTTACTGGGTAGATTACTTGATTTGAAATCTGATGTGCTCTATTTTCAACCGATAGGATACAAACGATCTCCCTTTTCTTACAATCCTGGGGGAACGCTAATAGGTCCGGCAACGAACACATTATTCACTAGCTCCGTGTATGTCGGTTCAACGGTTATCGATTCCCCAAGCACCACCTTTTTACCCCCTTAAAGGATAATTGCTGGGATAAAAATCTATCCTATGTCCTTCCATGGGGCTCAAACTATCTCTATACCAAATTTCATCTAGATCGGCTCATCGGTTTAAGCGCGAAGAGGTAACAGACAACCATACAGACAGACACACTTTCGCATTTAAAATATTAGTATGGATGAGTTGCAGCTCATGGTGGACGGCAATAGTCACTTACTATCAGGTGAACTGTCTGCTCGTTTGCTGCTACACCATAAAAAAATGATGAGATATAATGCTCATAAAATAAGAATTGGGAGGATCCTTTATGCAGGTTTGGGTGAGCTTGGCTCACCTCGCCCTAAACTCATTTGTGAGAATTCTCATCGAGCGATACAGGATTATTTAAAATTCGAAGCGGTTCGCGTTCTTTTCCGTTAGATAGTGCTGAACTTATCCGTGTGGTGACGGATTAAGATTACAGAGTGTCACCACGCCTTTCATCCCGTGGGCTTCATAAAAGCCAACTAAGGGAGCAAACTACGCAGGAAAACAGCACTGCAAAGAGAAGAAAAACTTGACACAAACCCTAACCAACTCGTCTGGCCAGCGTGGTATAGTAAACCAAAACCTTCTTTCTAAGGAGAGGTGCCACAGGTATGAAAATGCCATTGACTGCACGGATGGCGTAGTTGTGTGGGCAGTCGCCATGCCGCTTGCTACTACGTTGAGTGTTGTGGGTCCGATCCTCACATGGGACGACACGTGTGATCCACAAATTCTTGTTCTGAGTCTGGGTGTTCTTTGTGTCCGTTTCATGAATGTTTGTAAAGTCCCCCGCGACACAGGAATATATTCCTAACGCGGGAGTTGTCTTTTTAAAAAAAAGAAAAAAAAAACGAATACTTTGGAAAATCCCATGCGAGAAGAATTCTAACAGACATATGTTGATTGGGATTTTATCAAATAGGTAGGATTATCAGAATCCATTTGATGAGTCATGTAAACTGTTATTTAAAGCGCAGTCTACTCTGAATATATTTACAGGCGGGTATGAAAAATGACCTCATAGCTTCGTAATAAATTGTATGCTTTAAGTCATAAGCGGTATTCTTAAAACCACGTAAAAACGTTAAATTAATAGTTTATGGATCATGTATATACAATGTTATTAAAATTGTAGAAATACGGCGACAGCTTTAGGTACTATTTAATAATCCTAAATATCGCTGTAAAAAATCGTCGGTTTTATCCTACTTTGTGTAAATCTACGAGTAAATGCATGTTTTGGAGATACCACAATCAGAATGGAAAGTGCTAAGAGAATTGGTTTCAACGTATGCAAAAGTGCATCGATCATCACGGCGAATATTTTAGGAAGGAATAAAACTGTAATAAATACTATATGTTTGTTTCACTTTGTTTTTCCGGATATTCGGCAATTCACACAGCAATTCCGTTCTCTTTATCACCCTAATCCATTTTATTAAGTAACATAAAAATGTTTATGGTGTGAAAATGAGAAAACACACAATGAATATTCATATAAGAATGACATATTCCAAAATCAAATATAATATTACGTTTTTATATTGTAACATTACTGTTACTTACTAGATTTATATACCAGACTTTATACACGTACAACACGTTGATTGTTGGATCGCTTCCATGTTTAACTGACCATGTCTGATACTGATAATTCCTAAATGGTTTAAAAATATTACACTTCATTTATATTTTTTTATAAACATATCTTTATTACATGTAATAAGGAGGATATTTACTCTCTCTCTTTTTTTGATGTCTTTTAACATCTTTGCTTTTACTTTCCTGCAATCAGTGAAATTCTTGAAAAGGGAAAGGTAGATGAGATAAGAGGCGCTATTTGATTTGACCAGTGAACACACGGTGTAAAAGTTAAATTTATTACATTACTCGTCGGTAGATGGCGCTGTGCCGCCTGGTTAGATCACGCTATGGTTTTGTTACCATAATCAATATAAATTGATTTGTATCGTTCGAACATCCTACGAGTTTAACTATTGTTTATCGTGTTACCTGGTAAGAAATAAAATAAGTTGTTAACAGCTAGTAGTTTCAATTCAAGCTTCTTCTTCAATTCAAGCCATTTTTACAGTAGGTGACATGTCAGGTGTTATAAATTCCATGCGACTGCTGTAAGGTACGCTCTTTTTGTTCCCATTGAATAGTATTTATCCCAAGAAGTGTAATCAAAAACGATTTAGCCAATTGTACTGTGAGAGTTTTCAAGCGTTTCAAAGCCAGCATCTAATGACTTGCACCACCCGAGCCCTGCAGGAACCAACAATGTGGGAACAATGATTTAAATCGCTTGACTCGTACAGATATAATTAATTAGTTTATTTTTATACGCTTTATATGCGGATGCTTTAGCATTCGGTATCGTGTGACTTGGAAGATAAGCCACAGCATCGCTGTACCAATGCGCTTTATCTTAATATTATCTTCGTTAAGGATTGAAAAAGGTAACTTAAATGCGTATAAACTTTAGTTGGATAAAAATGGCTTTTATCTAAATTTATTTCTTTATTTTAGAATCTAATAACTTAAATTACAATTCTTTTTGTTTAATTCAAGTCGGATTATATAACCCGACCCGCGTCGCTCCCGGTGCAAAGGTGCCCATGATACTGGCAGTATTGCCTCGCTGAATTGCAACGGGCATTCTTTGCACCAGAAACGAGCCGGAGCGGGAGTCACCACTTTTATCCCTAATTCGGCGAACAATCTCCACAATCTAAATTTATTGTAAAAATTCTATTAGTACCCTTATGGCCAATGGATATCCCTGTTCTAGTGGCCACTAAAGTCACAGGACGAACTTACGGGTTCACGATTTTGACATCTTGGAGCTACCCTAGTCTTATTCTCGTTTTGGAGTTACGACTCTTCCAAGACATTCGAAGCCCATCCTCTAGCTCCCTTACTCCTATTAATTTTCTTGACTGTACGGATGACGTATTGGCTTATGTGGTCACCTCGCCGCTTTCAACTGCTCTGAATGTTGTGGGTACGATCCCCACATAAGACAATACTTTGTGTGATCCACAAGTTATTGTTCTGAGTCTGGGTATTCCTTGTGTCCGTATCATATATGTTTGTGAAGTTCCCCACGACACAGGATATATTCCTAGAGCGGGAGTTATCTGCAGACTGGTTAACATAGTACAGGCTCTGCCAAGTTTTGGATTAGACGGCCGTGTGTGAGGTTATCATTATTATAATAATCAAATTCTAATAAAAATGCAATTTTTCTGAAATTAACAGTAAACACTTCAGGGAATAATTCTTCAGCATACCACTGTAAACAAATGATGCACCATCGGACAAAAGCACCATTAACTGGCGCCGTGTTTTAATCACCTATTTTATTTATATTAGTTTGTACTTAGTCATGCGGTTCTCTTAAAATAATTGGAATGTAACCATTACTAATTGTTGTAACTGGAATTAGAGTTATATTTAGACGGACACATACCTAGCGGTGTGTCTCTATCTATATACGGACTTTAGACGTGCATTCGTTTTATGAGTAGGAATGTTATACTGAAAATGTTAACTTAAATAATTAACCTAAACCCTGAGTTAAATGCAAATATTACACAATAAACTTTTTTTCTTTGTATATGAATATGGTAACAGTAGAGACAGCATACGTAAACGTTTAATTGTTTTTAGGATTGACTTAATAGAGATATACAGACCTTTAAAAGGACTTCTCTTTAAACAAGATAATTAAATGAAACTATTGCAGGATGAAAGGTAACCACTTGCTCTGGCCTGAATGTACCTCCGTCCTCTGAGAGTGAGAGGGCTATTGCATGAGTAATAAACGTATATTGTCATGTTCAATCTCTAAACAATAGATTGTCCTTGCTCCTAATTTGTACTTGTTGAGTAGTTGCGACTCATTGGCTTAGATTATATTGTGTAGTAGGTTCGATGTACGGGTAGGTTACATTCCAATTTTATATACATACTAGCTGTTGTTTTGCCATATACATTATTGTTGTATGTATTTTTCAATGATAAATCATAATAAAATGAAAATTAATTTTTTTGTCAAAAAAAAAAAAAAATTTAGGGGTATGAAAAAGATATGTTTTCTGATTCTTAGACCTACCCGATATCCACACAAAATTTCATAAAAATAGGTTCAGCCGTTTCGGAGGATTTTGGTAACAAACACCGCGACACGAGAATTTTATATACCTACCAGCTGACCCCGCAAACGTTGTTTTTTCATATACATTATTTCTAGGAAATATTGAAAAAAAAAATACCACCCTTGTGATTTAGGAGTATGAAAATAGATGTTGCCCGATTCTCAGACCTACCCGATGTGCACACAAAATTGCATAAAAATCGGTCCAGCCGTTTCGGAAGAGTTCAACCACGCACACCGTGACACGAGAATTTTATATATTAAATTATGTTAGTTTGTGTTTGTGAGTAATTGTGAGTATTGACGTAATTGTCGTGTTAATCTAATCACAAATCACAAATTCTGAGTAAAAATTATGATTAGAGATAGGGTACGTACATATATCTGTTATTCGCTATTGCTTCCGGCTTCGCTCGCGAGATTATTTATTATTGCGTGTTTCCAACTGTGATGTTAAGAATACAGAGTGTCATCACCCCTATTAACCCGTGGGAGCCGACCAAGGGAGCGAACTATGCAGGACAACAGCACCACAAAGAGAACGAAAATTTGGCACGAACCAAATACCAACCCGTCTGGCCACCGTCGAGATTTTGGCCTACTATACAGGCCAAAATATCCTTTCCAAGGAGAGGCCTATGTCCAACAATAGACTATTAAAGGCTGTTGATGACGAACTTTGATAATGACGAACTGCCATGCAATCGTTCATCTCTTATTTTACCCCATTAACGATGAAATTACCAAAAAATGGGTGCTTACAACAGGTGCTAATAGGCATCAGCTAACAAAATTTTAACTTTTTAGCTTCGACGATATAGGCTCTGCAAGTAATTTTATAGGTATAAATTATGTTAACGGGAATTTACGAGAACACGTAATTTTTATTATTTCGTGTCTATTTTGGGGCAAACCTACTACTGACGAAGTTGTGGGTCAACCAGTACTTATAAATTATGAATATTAGTCAATAAAGTTTTTACTTTAAAATTAATTACTGTGATGATGGAAAACTACATATCAGGATACACTATATAGAAGGAAATAATCATTCAATCATATGCACGGTAGTTGATCCTGCGGTATGGGTCGTTACAGTCGAATGCGCTTGCGCTGCTATTCTACATACAACAGACACAGGCGAGGGGTGACCAACAACTCGCCTTTATACATATTGCGGGCGGTAGGAAAACCGTTAGAATAAATATTTTAAAGCTACCTCATATAAAATTAGGATTTAAGTAAACTCCTAAATTAATAATAGTTTTTTACAAGTTATAAATTTACGCATCTCACACACGGCCATGTGAACCCAAACTAGGCAGAGGCTGTACTTTAGTAATCTTACTATTGCTGATAAATTTAGCTACTTAAATAATAATAATAATAATTTAATTTCTCACCACAATATAGTATAATTACATTTGAATAAAACAAAAAATACAAATTATCATTTCCAGAATATTGTGGGAGACTGCTGCCTAAGCTAGGCTCGAGGCCTGTGTTTCAGGACACCAGGTCTCCACCCCGTGTATATTTACATTTTAATATATAGTTTTGTATCTAAATGAAATATGTATCTAAATACATACATATGATATACTAGCTGGTACCCACGACTTCGACTAATTTGCGTAGAATTCAAAAAGCGCTGCCTTAGTGGTGTAGTATGGTAGACGACTGAAGTCCATGAGGCCTCGGGTTTGATTCCCGGACCGGACAAAATTTATAGGGTTTTTCTGAGAGGCCTAAATTACTCCTTATATATAGCTACCTGTTAATAAAATATTATCAAAATCAGTCCAGCTGTTTTGTAGATTCAGGTAAACAAAAAAACAGAGAGATAATATTTAAACTGTTTTTAGACATAGGTATCGTGCGAATAACCATGAGATCATGACAAACCTATTATTTTGACATTAGACAATGCAATTTTATTTATTTGTATAGATGAATTACACACAGACACAGAACGAACGATCGTGCTTAGCCACTAGACCAAGAGGCCAGGCAAACCGCTTGACTTCCATTCTACACAATTAGCTAGTATTTGTAGGCAGCTGCCTTGAATGTACCACCGCTGTCCAAGTGGTCAGGTCTCCCAAATTAGACGACAAAGCAAGTCCAACGCCATATCTGTAGAGTTGCGACACGACTCGGCTATAGAACGATTGTAATTGTTCGCGATTTGTAGCTGGGGATGTCAAAATCTTATTAACATTGAGCAAAGTATTAACGTTATTTAGTACTAATATTTTAAAAAGACAACTCCTGCGTTAGGATTATATCGTCATCGCGGGGACTTTACAAACATACATGAAACGGACGCAAAGAACACCTAGACTCAGAACAAAGAGTAGTGCCATGTGCGGATCGAGCCCACAACACTCAGCGTAGTAGGAAGCGGCGTGGCGACCGCTTAAACCACTACGCCATCCGTGCAGTACTAGTTAGTTTAGTAATATATTCATCAACAGCTTTTAATAGTCCCCTGCTAGACATAAGCCCCTCCTTGGAAAGGAGGTTTTGGCGTACTATACCACGCTGGCCAGACGGGTTGGTATAGGGTTTGTGTCAAGTTTTTCTTCTCTCTGCAGTGCTGTTGTTCCACGTAGTTTTTTCCCTTAGTCGCCTCTTACGACACCCACGGGATTAATAGGGGTGGTGACACTCTGTGTTCTTAATCCGTAATATATTTATATCACCATATTCCCATCTAAAAAGACACAAAAAATTACGGACTAAATACTAATCTTGCTTCGCTCAATGACAGTTCTTGTAACTATTAGTATACATACAAGTTCCTAATATCAACCGTTGGGCCTCAGTCAGCAAGGCCTGATCACCTAGCCTGGTTGGAGCATCCCCCTTTTATGTTGGAGGGGTATACCACCTGTTCCTCTACAGTATCCTTGTGAACCACAATCAAGACAAAATAGCCACATTTAGAACTTAAATAAACTTAACTTATATAAAGATGATAAGATTTTTTTTCTAGTTCGTCTAAAGGTAACTCTCGAGGTACCCGAAATTCAAAATATGGGCGACCTTAATTCTCCGGCACATAGTATTACTGAAGGTAGAAAACTAGTTGGAGACAATGAAACTATTTTTCCACCTGCGTTATCTTACCTGTTAAAATGGTAGTCCCCCTAAGTAAAGACAGAATCGAATTACATTTAATTCTTATTTACAAATACTTATACCTATTTATCTTTATTTCTCTATGCACCTTAAGAATAAACAAGTAATCAGAATAATTAAAACCTCTTCATATGGAGCTATGAAACAGTTGATTTTACTAAAATGGTTACTATAACATAAGTAACAATAATAGCAATTAAGCGAGCTTTCGCCCGTAGTGTCGCAATACAACTGTAATGGAAGACCACCATTGTGTGCAAGCGCAGGTTTGTACAGCGTCGGGTATGGTGTTGTTTTGATTCTGATTCGAACTGCATTACCGTAACCGTAGATTTTAGAAAATGATTCATGCAAATTAATATAATTTAGGTACAATGGAAGTAGGAAATAATTGCATGTAATCCAAAATAGTACTCGTAACCCGATGGTTGGGATTAAAAGTTTAATGACAATAGAGTAAGCTAGTGAGGTGTTAAACAATGCTTAAGTTGTATTTTACCGAGTAAGTAAGCTAACATACCTTCCCCTTACTCTAGGAGGTATCCTCGAAGGCCGGTGTGGCGCTTGTGACTCTTCTTTGTCCATGCCCGGTAGAAGTCACGTTTCATTAAGTGACCCGTCTGCTCGTTTGCCCACTCATCGCCATCAACAGCCTTTAATAGTCCACTACCTGAAAGGCGTGAGCATATACTATTATACTCGTATGTTAAGAATGTTTGTGTTTAAAACTTACATGTTTTTAAGTGCGGCGTAGATCACACGTTTTAATTTCACATACCACGCACAAGTAATGTTAACAGTTAATTAATTAATAATTCAATGAATGCGTAATAAAGGATAGTTGGCGTCCAGCCATCGGTTCCTTACCGATAGCTTTCACATTCTCTAACTCAAGGATGGGCATTCTTCACACGTTTAAGATGTGTTGCTTGAAACGCATACTTTTTAGGAAGCATTTATAGTGTCATTTTCATGTGCATTTAACACATGAATCAGTTTTCGTTTTCGTATTTATTTGACTAACGGACATATCACTTATCCAAAAGAACAATGAGATAATTACGTTTTAGTTATTTGTGCAATTACGTCGTTGTTCTATTGGATGAGCGATATATTGTGTATAAACTCTGAACTTCTACAATTTATGAATCACATAGATAACTGTCTCATGTTTAGATTTATTTATTTTGAGTGTGCATTTGGTGGTACACTCGAGCAAGACAAAAATTACTGGCGAGAAATCAGTACGAGAGATCTTTAATTTGATGCATTGCATTAATAAATACTTATTTTGAATTTTAATTTCATTGTTTCAGTATGGCAGCGATGAATTCGGCCACGACTCCCCGTCGCGGTACGCATCCCCCAAAGGCGCGGGCGCAGGCGGCGCGTACCAGGAAGCGTACTACGCGGGCGGCGAGTGGGCCGCGCCCTATTACCAGCCGCCACCGCCGCCTTACCAGCACGACCCTTATGCTACGTCGCCTGGTAACGTATATGATTTGTCTTAGAACAGATTACTCCTCTTTCAGAATATTCTTCATAGTTCTCGAGGAACATTTCCTGTCTGATCAATTTTGGTCAAAGAATCAGTCTATTATACTATACTATATCTTCAGCGGACTCTCAAAAGTATACGATTTCAATAGGTAGGCACAAGAAAATTGAAAATAACGAGAATGATTTCTGACCTTTGCCATATTCTTATGTCGTAAGTACCTTACTCCGAACCACAACTCACATGAGATATTTTTTGTGCCCTGGAATTGAAGACATAAATACCAAACAGGGGCAGTTGCTGAGGTGACTTACTGTGCCATCATGTCAATACTGCATTTTAATGTTCCAGGTATAGCAGGCGCCCCAGTGGGTGAGGCAGGCGGTGGGGCGGAACTACCTTTGCCGCCGATGTCCTCCTTCCGCGCCGCCGCACCTCATCATTCGCCCACAGATCCCATGCTCGTCGCCAAACCGTCGTTGCAACCGGTTAGTGGTTCTGAGTTATAAAGAGATAATGTAAAAATAACATTGGCATAATAAACCAGTGTGATTATTATTGTCCAGCTTATCGACTAAAAGAAAGTGCATTGGAAAAGAACCCGCACAGAACCCGACAGCACTATACATATGCACAACATGGATTCCTGTTAGGACGGAAACATAAATGTTAAAATGCCGATTGTCGTTGAGGTTCTTAGAAATAAAATACTGGTTCCCTAATCAAGTGATTGAATAAGGTCCATATGATTTCCAGATATATGGAGGGTCCGCGAGTACCCCAACAGTGGGAGCAGCGGAAGCTGGTAGTTTATCGTCGTATGGCTCGTCGCCCTCAACGCCTGTACACTCGCCGCCACCGCTCCATGCGCGCTTGTACCCTGCACCTCCCGGCCCACCTGCACCACTTAAGCACTCACCCGCGCACACGCACACGCAACTTCATGTACATCATCATAATGGACAGGTACGCTACTTTTAGAACCAATTGTTACAGTCAGAAAATTATTATTAAGCAAAATAAAAGTACTTTCCCTATGCAAAAGATATACAAGGTGTAAGGGACATCGTACCGAATACTGAAATAGTGTATTCAGACCATGATTTTAAGTCCAAAATCATTGAAATTTTCATCATTTTTTTTAATTTTCCATTTTCTGGTTAAAATGAATGAATAATGATATCACAATGAGTAGACATGACATTTTACCGAAAAAAATTTAAAAAAATACCAAAAAACTGCAATGTAATTAATCAAACAGACAAAGCGCGCGGGGCCTCCCCTCCGGCCGCCATTTTGTGCGATACCTACGAGGAATGACCTTAACCTTTGACAGCTGATTGCATGAAAAGTTTAATTTTCTGGCAGAAAATTTCAATGATTTTCGACTCAGAATGATGGTCTGAATAATAGTGTATTCAGTATTCGTTACGACGTCCCTTACACCGTGTATATCTTTTGCATAGGGAAAGTACTTTTATTTTGCATACTAATAATTTATAAGCAAAATAACAGTACCAAAAGAAAAGAAAAAAATCAAAGCACTAACTATATATAAATATATATGTAGTTAGTGCTGTATCAGAGTTATAATCCCGGGTTTTAGAGGATTTTGTTTTTATTTCAATTTAAAAAAGTAGTTTACGATCTTGATCTATTGACAGGATGTCGCCAAGTAACTGTCGAAAAATATTAGATGTGATATGATCAATTTTTTTTAAAAGTATAATTTAAATAATAGCTTTGAGATATACTAAAAAGAAATTGAAATCAATCACATTTAGATATTTACAGTTGAAACATAGTACATGATATAGAAAAGAAAACTGTTTATATTGATGACTTAGTTTTAAATGTTACTAATTTGTAAACGCATAATTACAGCAATCAAACTGGGTCTCCTCTGGTGTGTCATCTCCCCCTTCAGCGTCGACACCACACGCTCCTATACCCGCTGCAGTGCTACCAAACGGACACCATCAGCCCATGCCCGTGTTCAATAGTGCTGTTATGGTAAGTTGGTGATATAGGCCGGTAGATTTGCCTCAGAAAAGTCATGCTTCTATTGACGATCTAATAATGTACTACACTGACGTGTAGTACATTATTAGATCGTCAATAATAAAGGAACCAAAATGTAAAATCTGCTTTTATTCGAAGCTATATTACATTTTAAAGTTTCCATAATCTATTTTACTGTTGACATAATAAGGCGCTCCAAATAAATCTTTTTGTATGGACTCTCCACGACATATTAATTTGGTAATTGCTTGGACAGTTGTGTTTTTTGACGTGATCAGTGTGGATTTCCAAATACTTTTGACAAGCAACTACCAAAACTTTATTTACAGATACTTTTCCAAATTTATCAGCATGTATTTTTAGCATGATTGTAACTAATTTTATTTTTTTCTAAATTAATTTTGAACATAGTTAAAATTATAAAAGCTTTTGGATTTTCTTTTTAATTTAATAATTAGGAAATATGATACAACTTTGAAATATTCTCGAATTTTTAGTAAGGTATAAAAAATAATTGGTTATCGCTTTGCATGTCAGTCAATAAGTGACATCGACATGATAATTAAATTTCTTAAATTCATATTATTAAAAACCTCCATTGGTGACTGCAAATGTTTAAATAGCGGTATATAGAAGATTTATCTAATATTAAGAGTTAAGAGTCTACTTTTAACTAAGTTCTGTTCAAAGAGTGACATGTTGTTTTAAAAAAAAATTGTGTCATATTTCAGTGTACATTATTCTTTTGTGTTTTTAATGTTGTGTTTAATAGTTTGCGAACAGTGAGGACTGATATGCCATTACATACCTATCTACTACCTGTTATCTTTTATTAGTTAATAGTTGTTACCTAAATATTGTACAGTAACGTTTTTGTATTTCATACGTATTTGTAGATGTAGTTTGATGATCTAGTGATCTTTTTTAGATGTTGTTGATTAGATTTTGAAATTCTTGTTTTTAAATAAAGCCTCTTAGTTCCTACGACTACTACGACTACTACTAGAATCTCAATTCATTTGTAAGATAAATATTATTATCGTCTATGCGAACTTTTTCCTCTTTACCGTATTGGAGACTAAAATAAAGTATAGTAAAATGGGGGATGTTATATTATTAATAAAATACTACTGTAATACCTAATCTGAAACAAAAAACAGTTAACTGGCTATTTTGAAACTGAAAAAAAAACTTCCGAAAAATATACAAATTTACCGTGTGTATAGGAGTATTAGCATTACACGACTGCGCTTGCGCATTCTTATAGTTAAGTAATCAAAAATAATTCTTAAATTAAAAAAAAATCAAATAGGCACGCCTACTCACATACATTCAGACAGACAAACAGATAAAGACGACGCGTTTATATAAGAGTGGTGTTCAGTCCTCTCTGTGCGCAAGCTGTAACGCGGTTCCGTGTAGGGTGGGGGAGCCGAGCAGAGACAACTGGACGAGGCCATGGTGTTCCTTCGAGAACATAACGATGTTGTGAGTATACCATAGTCGTGGTTGATATATACTGCGGGTAATATATACGTATATGCCAAATATAAAGGTATGATTGTCTGAAAGAGATCGCGATTATTACATTATTTTGGTTTTATTACATAAAATATGTCTTTTCATGTGTCTAAGAAGTAACCAAATAACTCGCGTAACGAATAACAGTATGTATCATTTAATTTGACTAATTAATGTATGCATTTCGTGTAGTGACGGATTAAGAATACGGAATGTCACTATCCAAATTCATCCCGTGGGTGTCGTAAGAGCCGACTAAGGGCACAAAGCAACGCAGGACATCAGCACTGCAAAAAGACGGAAAACTTGACACAAACCCTATACCAACCCGTCTGGCCAGCATGGTATAGTAAGCCAAACCTTTCTAAGGAAAGGGCTATGTCCAGCAGTGGACTATTAAAGGCTGTTGATGATGTGATGTGATTCCTTGAGTTGGCTGTCGACGACTACTGTAAGGTCTCGCTTGGTTTAAAAAAAATGTTTTTTCATAAAACAGTTTTACACCTTCTAAGCATTTTCTGGACCTCTCATATATATGTTATAGTATGACAAACTGAGTGGTTTTAGTCGGATTGATACTGTCACATATCCCCACAGCTAAAGCCCCTGTAGTTATAATGGTCAGTGAGAGTTACACCTCGGCTACCTTGTTTATAGTATTAGATTCCGAACGATCTCTTTCAGCCAAAGTATCAATATCATAAATACATAGAATAATATAAGTGTATATACATACTATTTGCAGTATATACCAGCGAATTATTACAAATATATTGTATTGTTATAATCAAATGTTCTTACGTTCCAACAACTAAACAATCCCTGTTTTTATAATTATGTAAGATGACGTCACAATACTAGTAAATATTGCGACTCTATAGTGAGGTATATTTACGGATAGATGTTTTCATCTTACTTGTTTAATAACGTTACGGTGACAGAAATCTTATAGAACTATTATATTATAAATATTAGGATTATTATTTGGAATAAATAAACTTGTAGTTTAAAGAAAAGAGAAAGAAAGAAAAACAATTTATTCTGGAACGTAATAACATACACACAATATAAGGGAAACTTAATACAAGGCTTAAGCGAAAATACATTTTTACGTGTAGGTTCCTCACGTGCCAGTCAAGGAGGACCTGGTTCAGCGTCTGCTTGACAGATGTCAAGCGCTGGTTTTCAACCAGACCTTTTAATGAGTGATGGACGTAAATCGGCCTATGCAATAATTATACTTTAAAGAAGTAAAATATAATAGTATTAAATTAGAATAAATAATAATATACTCAACTATTCACACATAGTTGCAGTAATTGATTAGCAAATAAATATTTTTCCGGTCATTTACCGGCAAAACATTTACGTATGGTACTTTTTTTTTTTCATTCAAAACCGTCCAAATATTAACTTGACTAGCAAAATTGACTAGCATTGTATCTGGATTTCATCATTTAGAGGGTTTTCACTGCGTTAGATAGGCCTCTCCTTAGAAAGGAGGTTTAGGGCCAAGACGGGTTGGTATTTATCTCTCTTTGCAGAGCTGTTGTCCTGCGTAGTTTGCGTTTGACGGTTTATTATATTAACCTGAAGTATTGTTATTCACTTCAGCACATTACAGACAGTTACAGTCTACAATATCACAGATAGATGAACAATGAATAAGGATGTAGTGTTGCCATAGTGCAATCCATGTTAGTGACGCGAAATATTAGTATGCTAAATAGTGATGTTACTACAGATTTAGCCTCGTATCGTATTGTATATGTAAATTAAAATATCGTGTCGTATTAAGACGTGACGTGATGCGTGATCATACAAAATTATAAAAAAAGTTGGCTTTTTAGTTAAATACTGTCAGATTATAATCTTCTTTATAATGTGTGTATCTGTGTGTATGAGTGAACATTTGATTATAATTTGTGTAAATAGTTTTATGTGGCATGTGATTAGCTGTTGTGTCATTTCTTTTGCGTTTGTATGTGAATTTTTTAGTGTTTTTATTACTTACTAATTTTGTGTTGAAGTATTTCTCCGTAAAATGTAAATTTTAAGTAATATTAGTATACGAAAACTTATTTTCTAAGCGCTGTTATGCTGATCTTGACATGAATATTTCACTGATTGGTTAAGTCCTGTAATGTCCAGATAGATAGGTAACTTTTGTTTAACCATTAATATATATTATATTATTGACTGCACGGATAGCTAGCGGTTTAGGCGGTCGCCACGCCGCTTACTACTACGCTGAGTGTTGTGGGTTCGATCCCATCATGGAACGACACTTTGTGTGATCCACGAATTGTTGTTCTGAGTCTGGGTGTTCTTAGTGTCCGTTTCATGTATGTTTGTATAGTCCCCCGCGACACTGGATATATTCCTAATGAGTCTTTGGGAGTTGTCTAATAAAAAAAGAAAAATATTATGTAAATGAACCGCTTAATGGTAACTGGTTACCGTTAAGCGTTAGTGCTACTGTGAAAATTAGTGCCGCTTTGTACACACAAGAACATGTACAGCACTTGTTGCCTTAAGTGCGAACTGCATGTGGGTTCGATTCCCGTAGTTCCTCTTCTTCAGATATGAGATAATATAAACTGGACACGCTTAAGAGATAATCAAGAAGTTGAGATGGAAGGGGTGCTAGTGATTTAATAGAATGATGGTGTGCGCAGGGTGCTCGTATGGAGGAGAGGCTGGACGACGCCATCAACGTGCTCCGCAACCACGCGGAGGCGCCCGACCTCTACCCGCAGGACATGCACCACCCGCACCCGCCACCACAAGGTATGGAGTGTGACTACACATATGGTGTAGTGGTTTAAACGGTCACCTCGCCGCTTCCTGCTGCGCTGAGTGTTGTGGGTTCGATCCCCACAGGGGAGAGCAGTGTGTGTGATCTACAAATTATTGGGTCTGTCTGGGTGTTCTTTGTGTCCATTTCATAAATGTGTGACATTTTGTGTGAAAAGACACTAATAATATATCCTATATTTCTAGTGTGGGAGTTGTCTTTTTAGAATAAATTGAAAAAGTTCTAGTCATCTGTTATACGTAACTATATGTTGGCAATGGCTTGCTTGTGGTGGTGGGATCAGATCTCACCTTTTTTTGTTGTTGACGAGGTGAAAAATTCCTTTAGATGTCCTGCGCCTTGGGAACTCAGGAATATGTAGTGATTCCTCTTAAAACCTACTCTGGGATGACACCGACCATGTGACTAATCAGACCCTACCTTCAGACCTTACCTTATAAATATAACGCGAAAATATAAGACCGCACGCGATACGCACAACGCAAATGGGCGAGTTCAGATCTCAAAATCTCACGAATATAAGTTTGAATGATTTTAGAGGTACTACATTCCAGGAGTTGTACTCTATTGCTGTAAATTAATACTTCCAGTGTCTCGGCTGGCGGTGGGCGGAGGTCTCCCCCTGCACTCAGAGCCCCCCATCAAAATGGAGAGACACGTATTGCCCAATACGAGTATGTATTAAATATATCTATATACGCATTTAAGTGTTATACCATTTCTTAAAAGCTCAAGTCAGATCTTACTTTTTACTTCTCTTATTATCTAACGTGGGAGAGTCTTGCTTCGGCACAACCGGGCCGTTACGACCGGAGTCATGCCACGGCCTCCGCACGGTGGTGGTGGCATTCCCCTACCATCAGCTGACTCATCTGCTCGTTAAGAAATACATCTTTGCGAAGAAGACATCTTCTGTTTTTCTATACTGTCTTCAATGATGATTACATTGTCAAGGAGTGTCGGAATGTTCCACATTACAGAGATACCAAATAAAATTATAAGATGTTCAGAAAAATAGTGATGATTATTTATTAAAGTTTCTTCATTCGTGACCCGTTTAGTGAGTCCCCACGGGAGTTCCTTGACACAAGTGGGTAAGCGTGGTGAGCAAGTGCGCAATGCTTGTGTTGCAGAGAAGCGCAAGGAGCCGCCGGACTCGGGGCTGGACTCGAAGCCGTCCTCGTCGGGCTCGGCCGACGCGCTCGCCAACAAGGCGCCCAGCTCCAAGCGCTCCCGGAGATAGTGAGTTATCGTGCTTTACACACGCATACATACACACACACAACATACATACACACACACTCACACACATATACACACCCATATTTACACACACAAATACTTACACACATCCGCACATACTTATATACACACACACACACACACATGCTTACACATAAACACACAAATCCACCCACTTTCTATCATAGATTCTCTTTAAAACCAAAACCGTTGGTTTACGGGTGTGTTGTATGAATTATATTCAAGTTTAATAATCAAATTCATCACATCAACAGCCTTTAATAGTCCACTGCTGGACATAAGCCTCTCCTTAGAAAGGAGGTTAATCAAATTAATTAATTCAAATTCAATATCTGTATTATCCAAAAAATATGTTACGATCTGTGACTTTTGAGTTGCATGAGCGGCGCGGTAGTCACTTACCATCAGGTGACCCGTCTGCTCCTCCCCCCCTTCCCCTCTATACCATAAGAAAATACACACACCCAAAAAAACTTTTCATTGAATATAGAAGATATGTGTATACAATAAAAAGTATAAATATATATTTAAAAAAAAAATCTTATTATCAATGCGTCAGTATGTATGAATACACATATCACGCTTATCACAGTGACCGTGATATGTTAACTGTGAGCATATCATTTTTGAAATATGTGGTGTATAGTTGTTCGTCGGCGGATGAGGACGACCTGGATCCAGACACGAAGGCGGCGAGAGAGAGAGAGCGACGACAGGCCAACAATGTTAGAGAGAGGTGCGATATACGGGCTCTTATACCCCCCCTACCCCCCCAAAAGAGGAGAGTAGTGACGTCAGTTTATGGTGAAAACACATGCTTTGAGATGCGCTTCGACTATCGCTAGATGTCGCTGATGTTTCTGCATCACGATAGAGAAATTTCACTGTAAACTGACTTTAACTTCTCTCACTCGTATCTCTTATTGTGTTCACGTTACTATAAATACGATTCAACGTGTCAGTAGGCGATTTTTTTCAAGCCAATAAATTTGTTTTTTTTATTAAAGACAGTTGAAATTAAATAATTATTTAACTTTAAAGATCATAATGTCTTTGTCTAATTTTCCATCTTAAGCATTTTCTTGTTGCCGTGGTGAACAATATATCAACGCTTTAATCTTTTAAAGTATTCTAAAGGCTTTGTAATAAAGAAAAAATCGCATTAAACATATTTTAACCGACTTCAAAAAGGTGGAGGTTATCAATTCGGATGTTCTTTTTTTAAAATTATTTTTTGTTCGAAAGGGGTTTATTCCGAAATGGTCCCATTTAAATTTAATATAGATCTGATGACTAGTTTCGGAGACAGACAACGGAACTCTTCAAAAAATGACAGCACAACAACCGCGATTGCTGCTAGGTTTTTAGTGTTCTTTGTTGTTAGAAATTATTATTTGAAGTCGAATCAAATAAAAAAAATTGATTATCCTTATATGTAAAGTTGTTGTACGAAAAACTATGGTATGACGTCACATCCACCTGTTGTCATATCATTTACATTGAATGTTGATTCAGTGAGGACAAATCATGCAGTACTTTAATATGTTAGATTCAATGATTCACGCACAATAAATTATTTGAAACATATAAATATACTCGATTCTAATCTAGTCATGCGGAGGGATGAGGAAAATATGGCGAAGAAAGTGTTAGGTATGGGAGTTGAAGGGTACAAGACAAGAGGAAGGCGAAGAAAAGGTGGATGGACTGTGTAAGTGAGGATATGGCTAGGAAGGGAGTAAAGAGGGAGATAGAGTAGAATGGAAGAATCGTACTTACTGCGACGACCCCAAATAAAATTTGTATAAGGGTAGGCAGATGAGGAATCTCCTCTATTGAAACCAGAAAAATTAAATCGGTAACTTAATTTTTAAATTTTTGAATCAAATTTTTTTTAAGGCGATTTTTTCTTATCCGACTCCATAAAAAGTGGTATACGTAATTGTTGACCACGGCAAGTGTTGCACATATCACGGTATATATATATTCTGTACTAACCTGTGTTATAGTTTCAGCTTCACCATTGCTAACAACAGGGTCACAGTGTGTTGAAAACTCTATTGTATCATTCTATACTCTATCTGTGTTTATATAAAGTTCATATTTGTGTGTTTCTTGTAGGTGTCAGGTAAGTGATTACATCTTTTTTGTGGAAAAAATTGCGGCTGTATTTTTATATTGGCTTATTAACAATATATAGGATTTAATAATTAAAAAAAATGTCTTGGGAGAGCCATGCTCGACCATGGTACCACATCAACAGCCTTTAATATTCCACCGCTGGACACAGGCCTCTCCTTAGACAGGAGGTTTTGACGACACCCACGGGATGAATTGGGTGGGTGACAGTCTGTATTCTTAATCCGTCACCACACACTGTTACCACGGCCTCACATAAAACCGGTGTTAAGCAAATCTTCAGTTGCTTTTCACAGAGAGACTGAGTTTAGCGGAGACTCAAATACCCCTCCCTTAATTTGAGGGCGAGGACTGGGCGACAACGTCTTTGTAACTTTTGAGTTGCACTTTTCTATGTATGGTGGTAGTGGTACTTACCATTAAATGACTCATCAGCTCTCTGTACCATACTATACCATCGAAAAATAGTGTAGCAATTTATTTACTGTGTGAATTTTAAAGGAGAATTCATGTTCATGTTTAGACGTTCGTTTCATTATTTCAAATGTTAAAAAATATTGTTTTTTTAATGTGATCCTTCAACCCTGAATGTCTTCTATTAAACTTAGGGTTTGAAATTAAATCTTACAAGGACTAAAACTTGAATCAATGACAGTTTCCATTTCAAGTTAAATGTTGCCATTATATTAAATAAACCATTAATGGTTGAATGCAAATAAACATCATTGATCATCATTGATGTTCATGAGATACATGTACTCTTTAAACTTATGTCCATAACTCCGTACTGAATGAGGGTTTTCTGAAATGTTCCACGTGAGATGGCAGCACTGTAGCGTCAGGTCCAACCACCTGTCAAAACACATACATGATTTGTATTTTTCGATCATTTTTTTGGTTTATTCATTCTTAAAAACGTTACAAAAGGAATATTGTTTTCTAAAATGCCACAGTGTTGTGCAGTGCCTATGTGTGCAAATAAAACTTTTGCGCCTCTCTTTTTGAGCTCAATCTTCAGTTCGGCAACCTTTCTCTGGCCGTAATCCATAATAAACTCAATAACACTTCCAAATATATAGAATTTCACTTAAAAATTATACGTTCGATAAGAATCTGTGCTATCTGACAGCTGTTTGGACCTGACGCATACGAAGCGCCGTCTGGTGGCAGAAAAAGTATCGAAAACCCTCATTGTGAAAATATGCATAAGTGGTCTCAGTCCAAATGGGGACATTATGTGTGTATGTGTTTTGTTATCTCATTTAACAACATAAACAAAAAGGATTATCCATATTACAAATAAATCACATTAGTCATTTCTACATCATGGATCAGCTTTCTATATCATTTCATTTCTCTCATTCATAAACCATAGCAGTCTAAATGGAATTATAAATCAAAATAATGTTAAGCTTGGGTACCTTTGTAATTCATCATTTGCGTTTATCATCTGTGCTTCGCTTTCAAGGGTCGTGGCGTGATGTGTATATAACCTTGTTCGGTGAATAATCTATCTAACACAAAAAATACAAATATACATAAAATACACATATGACTGATAGTTCCAGCAGAGACTAACTCATTTAAACAAACAAAAATCAATGTTTGTTGTTGTAAGCTCAACAGTTATAGTTGCGTTACGTAGAGATGTAGCTTCGCTTTGATTCTCTATGGTATATATCATGGAGAGTGCTCCGAGGAATTGTTCAGCCGCAAACTTCGCCATCGTTCCACACGGCAAAATTTTCATCCCCTTGGATAATTGGCACTCCACCACTGTGCGCTTTTCAAGACACTTTTTGCCTCGCACTACCAATCTGTGGAACAAGTTATCGGCTGCGGTATTTCCGGACCGATACGACCTTCAAACCTTTAAGAAAAGAGCGGACTCCTTCCTGAAAGGCCGGCAACGCGCTTGTGACTCCTGAGTTGCAGACGTTCATGGGCGACGGTAGTCGCTTTCTATCAGGCGACCCGTCTTCTCGTTTGCCCCCTATTCCATAAAAAAAAACTTATCAAATATTATTCTCACTTCTCAAATGTTTGAGTGTAATAGATACAAACGCAGTAAATGTACAAATACAACAATCGCTTGATCCCACATCATACTAGGAATTGTTAATGTTGGTCTAGAGCTGTAAACTTATAATTATAATTTTAACAAATCATTAATACACAATCATATGCTTATTAACGTAAAAAATGGGAGCTTATCATTGCAACTGATATTGGACTGAGTTGTTTGAGCTTTACGAGAAATCCTAAATACTAAAATGGAAGATCATCATCAACAGCCTGTAACAGTCCTCTGCTGGACATAGGCCTCTCCTTAGAAATGGATCATGTAGTGCAGAAATTGGGCAATCCACAAAATGGCCAAAATTAAGTATAAATTCATAATTATAAAATAATGAATAGTAATAATATTATTAAAAGAAAAAATACCTTCCTAAAATTACAAATTCCTAAAAAGGATTTCTTTTTTCGTTACAACTATTCAAATTATTTCATTTTAATATGAAAACGGATAATTTGGTCATTTTAATTTATGTAATCTGTGAATAAAAACGTTTCCGCTCAAAACATTTATAAGTAAAGGAAGGAATCGCTTTATTAGAGTGTCTAAATTTCCCACTGAAGAGGGGCCATACTTTGTGTGTACATTTAAATTGTGCAAAGACTAAAGGTAATAAAATCTCAATACATACAAAGCTCAAGCAATACAACATATGCCGTATAATATAGCTTTAAGATTTCATTTCGTTTGAAGACTTTTTGAGTGATTGTTTTTCTATAAATTGTGACTTATCCCATGGAATTTCTATAGTTTGGACATTTAGATCGTCAATAATCGGGCGGTTCTTAGCAAATACGATGTCTTACCACCTTATGGTGCTCAACACCTTAACCTGTGCTTCCATGGGACATACTAATATCATACCGTTCATCAAAACTTTCTAACAGCTTAATTTGGCAGTTGAACTTCTAGTCAAAAAGCTCGATTAATTTGAATTACTATCTATCATAATTATCCTGCATTAATTAATCGTTAATCAGCTATTTAGGATCTAAGCTTGGTCATAAATAGCACATAAACTTTCTCGGGAATTGGTATATCAGAAGCCCAAAAAAGTGAACTTCAAATCGGACTATGTTTTTGAGGTAAACATAGGTTTTTGAGGTTAGGTCGTTAAACAAAAAGTCTTAAGTTTTATTATAGTGCATTAAGGTTCAGATTATTCTATTTATAAATCAGAAAGCAGCTCTCTCTCACGCACTACCTTCGTAAAGGTAATTCTTTATCTATTGGATCCGTCGTCGAATTCCGGCCCGAACTCGGAGTAATTGGTTGAAAACTCTGATGTTGTCAAAGAATTCATTTGTTTGTTATAAACATTGAAGGTTTAGAAATCACTATATAACAGTTATTTTGGTGTTGTTTGAGATCCATCGCAAGAGAATAGGTTTCCAAGCCATTAACCAATTCATGTGTTAAAAATTGACCGCACGGATGGCGTAGTGGTTAAAGCGGTCACCTCACCGCTTCCTAGTGAGTGTTGTGGGTTCGATCCCCAAACAGGACAACACTTTGTGTGATCCACAAATTGTTGTTTTGAGTCACGATGTTCTTTGTGTCCCGCGATATAGGATATATTCTAATTTTGCAAAAGAAAAAAAAATGCTTTCAGCTCTAAATTTTTCTTGTCATCATCATCATCAACAGCCTTTAATAGTCCACTGCTGGACATAGGCCTCTCCTCAGAAAGGAGGTTTTGGCCTATACTATACCACGCTAGCCAGACGGGTTGGTATAGGGTTTGTGTCAAGTTTTCCTTCTCTCTGCAGTGCTGTTATCCTGCCTAGTTTTTTTCCCTTAGTCGCTTCTTACGACACCCACGGGATGAATAGGGGTGGTGACACCTCTGTATTCTTAATCCGTCACCACGCGGTAATTTTTCTTGTAAATATATCTAATCCTTCCATGTTTAGCAAATCTAATCCTTAAGCCATAATTTATTCTATTTAGAAACTTATAAATACCCAATATACTTTGACAATGACGGAATTTTCAATTATCTGTCAACGTATGAGTAGTTCCTAAAAACAAGTCCTAAAAAACATGTTGGGTATCAGTTGCTCATCAGCGGACGAGGGCGACGACGAGACGGATCCCCAAGCGAAGGCCGTGAGGGAGAAGGAGCGGCGGCAGGCCAATAACGCGAGGGAGAGGTAAGAGTTGATAGAAGAAGAACAAGAGAGAGGAACAAAAATTAAAACGATATTTTTTTCAAATGTGTATCTGCACCATTTTATGATTATTATTGAACCTAAATTCTTCGAAATTATTGACTTATTAGTAATATTATATAAATGTAGACACAGCCTGGTCATTTTTTGTTAACGGGGTGGAAGATCCTCATGGATTTCCTTCGCACATTAGGGGGTGGCGAACGGGTCTGTCCGACTAAAAACCACCCTGTCGTTTCCCTTCTTGCCAATTGCCGGGGGAGCGAGAATCGCAATTGCAACCCAAGACGAGCCTAGTCTGCTTAGACCTTTATTAAGGTGCTTGTAGATCACTGGTTATATCCAGTATATATTTATTTATTTTATTGCTTCGATGTTATAAATGTTTATATATTATGAATGTTACATTGGTATTAATAGTTCTAATTTTATTCCAGATTTTCAAACACACTGTGACCCATGTTGATATATGTTTTTTGTGTATTTGTTTAACAAACAAAATTTTTATGTTTTTGTGATATTGGCACTATAAATTAGGCAAAGATTTATAGATATATGATATTAATGGTGGTTGAAGGTGATAAATTGATACAAAACGAAACAAATTCTACAGTAAAGTCGCTATATTGTAATTACAGATTCCTTTTTGAATATGATCATAATATTTCTTTTTTTTTTGATTAAAAAGTTAAGTCCACCTTCAAGTTTATTGCGTCTCCGTCAGATACTTGTTTTGTTCTCTCAAGTCTAGTCGTTAAAATACTATTTGTAAATATTCATTACATTTAATTCGAAATGTCATTTTAAATGTGATATTCTCTACATCTCAGTGTTTGATATGAAACTGTTCGCCAGCATATTCCTGGCCGATAGAGATAACTTTTTATTTCAAGCGACTCTTTGAATCCTCTTTTTGTGACCACTTAGCTGTCATGCCACATATTTCGTTATACAACTTAGTCTATTGTACGACTTATTATTACCCTCGTCCTTTTACTCCACTTATATAACTGGCGTTCTTTTACCCGACTGATATAACCGGCGGTCTTTTACTCGACTGATATAACCGGCGTTCCTTTACCCGACTGATATAACCGGCGTTCTTTTACCCCACTGATATAACCGGCGTTCTTTTACCCGACTGATATAACAGGCGTTCTTTTACCCGACTGATATAACCGGCGTTCTTTTGCCCTGCTCTTATGTCCAGCGTTTTTTTATACACTTGGCACTGTTTTTCAAGACTTTACTTTCATAGATTATAAACATGATTTTATTTCATCGTGAAATAGCGTCATATATTGTGAGCATTTGTTATTTGTATCAATTTATGTCTTTATATAAATATATATACAGCTCGGAATACATTGGCTCATCATACTTTAACCCAAACCATTCAGAAAGTATCAAACCTTCTAATAAATTTAGAGTTATTTACCTATTTTTGATAGGAAGCTATACATTAATATATAGGTCTATCAGAAAAACAGTTTTGTGATAATCAGATGTGCGTATGTATTGTAGCAAGACGTTTAAGGGTATGGCAATTTGGACCAAAGTAACATTAATGGGCTAATGTATACCAATAAATGCTGTCGTACCCAGGAGTGCACTAAGTCTGAAAAATAGGGAGCCCACCAATGCTTTTTTATTAACAGTAATAATATAGGTATATAATTATGTATATGTACGGAAATAGAAAATACATTTGCATTTCCTGATGTTTCCACCAGAAGGTCAATTCTCGTAATAGAAATTTGTAAAAAAATAAATACAATACCGATTTACTCTCGATCTCACAAATGTTATAAAAGGTATTCTCGTAGTCAAATATTAAACACATGTACTTATGTGTAATATTAATATGTATATGTGTAGTGTATGACAGATTTGTATATGTGTATATATTATATGATTTTGTACAAAGTATACATGTAACATAAAATGTCTAAATCAACTGTAACTAAAATGCACCTGTGTACTTTCTGTTTTCTCTGCATCACCCAAAGGTTGACTGGTAGAGAATGCCTTAGGCATTAAGTCCGCCAATAAATAAATAAATAATAAACATCCAACGTTGACTATAATGTGATGCTATCGTATTGTGACCGAGAGTTGAATCGGTATTCTACTACTTTTAATAATACTTTACTAAGAGAATACCTTTTATGAAATTTATGAGATCGACAGTAGATCGGAATTGAATTATGAACGATTTTTTATTATGAAAATTGAACTTCAGGTTGGTTCTGGTTGTGGTCACTTGCTGTCTGACCACTGGCTCATGAATGACATGTTATGTAATACTTATTACGTCATCAACAGCATTTAAAAGTCCACTGCTGGACACAGGCTTCTCCTTAGAAAAGACGGCTTGGTATCGGGTTTGTTTCAAATTTTCCTTCTCTCTTTCATTTTATGTAATAACGTTAACTCCCGTACACATACTTAATTATAAATCATGGCTACGAATATTAAAAGACTAGTATATGCAATGGGAGAGGCCTATGTCCAGCAGTGGACTGCGATAGGCTGATGATGATATGCAGAATATAATTTGATTACCAAAAACTTACTTACTCAGACTTAGTGCGACCTGACCAAGGCAAGGCTCTTATCAACTTTAATCTAAGTTTAACTATTACCTGTCCAGGATAAGAATACGCGATATAAACGAAGCGCTAAAGGAACTAGGTCGGATGTGCATGACCCATCTGAAGAGCGACAAGCCGCAGACCAAGCTTGGCATCCTCAACATGGCCGTGGAGGTCATCATGACGTTGGAGCAACAAGTTAGAGGTGAGCTGATGAATATGTTTATACTGGTATATTGTAAATGCGAAGATACGAGATATGTCTGTCTATTTTCTTATCAAACCTTCAAGAAAAGAGCCTAATCCTTCCTAAAAGGCCGGCAACGCGTTTGTGACTTCTAAGTTGCAGACGTTAATGGGCGGCGATGGTCACTTTCTATCATGTGACCCGTCTGCTCGTCTGCCCCCTCTGACATAAAAAAAAATATTAATTTTTAATTGCCATACTTACATACATACTTTTATTGGTGGTTTTTACTGTATTTTGGTTTTCAATGGTAGTTTCTCGATAACAGTGGAAAACAGAGAAAGAAGGACAGAAAAATCAGGTTTTTTAGTAAGGTATTTTTTTCTCAAGAAGCTTGAGGATTAATACACAACTGACAGAGTAGTTTTAAAACTTGTTTTTACCCTTTCTTTTGATAACAAAATTTTGTAAATTCTCAGAACTTGATTTATCCGAGTTTGAAGTTAAAAGACTCAGATATATCGTATATTTTCTGTTGTAAATTTTTTTTTTTTTTTAATATTTTGTTTTGACAGATTTTAAAAGTACTTAGTGATTTTAGTACTTAAATTGTTATATAGGTGATGTGTAAAAGATTACAACATGTGTAAAACATGTGTAAAACATTAAGAAGAAGTAAAACTCTTGGCTGCTAACTTAAAATCTTACTTAAGTAATGCCTTTGTACTGTACTGCGTTGTCAGGCCTAAACTGCTAGAACAATTTTCATCAATTTTGATAAAGACATAAAAGGGTCTCTAAGGTCAAAAGCTAATTGGCTAGTTAGCTAATTTTTGTTATTTTTTGTTGTAAAAATAAACGTTGCCCATGTTGAAATAGGATAAGAATCCTATGGCCTAGTGGTTAGTAATCCTAACTGACAACGCATAGGTCCTGGCTTCGCTCCCAGGACAAATAATTGTGTGATGAACACGATAGTTGTATATATTATATACCAGCTTTTGCCTGCGGTAAAAAGTAGCCTATGTCTTTCCTCAAGAATCAAAGTATCTCCGTACCAAATTTCATCGAAATCGGTTCAGCGGTTTAAGCGTGAAGAGGTAACAGGCAGACAGACACTTTCGCATTCACAATATTAGTATGGATTAGTATGAATGTATTTATTTAGTAATATAAGTATGTATGTTTATCAGCACTCTGGTTACCATAGTACAGGCTCTGCTTAGTTTTGTATCAGATGGGCGTGTGTCAAATTATTTATATTTATAAAATAATATATTTTTGTTACAGAACGTAACTTAAATCCGAAAGCGGCGTGTTTGAAACGCCGCGAGGAGGAGAAAGCAGAAGAAGCGCCCAAACTGCTGCCAGCGCCGCTACAACACTATCAACCCATGCCGGTAACTATTCACACCCATTATTTTATTTTATAGGTACAGTAACAGACAACAGATCAGGGCCTCAATTTTGCTATTTTATGTTAACGCCAAGCTACTGTCATTCCATTGACGCGCTGTTGAGACGCCATTGACATCGGTCAAAATTTCAGTATTCTACTAACATAAATTCACATTCAATAGACTGGCGGTATAGTAATATAGGTCATCAATGGTGATATCAACAACATTGCTATACCTGCAAAATTAAATATATTATTTTCTTACAAATTAAATTTTGATAATTTTTTAATTGTAAAAAAATTATGACATTTCCAAGAACACACATCAACAGTCTGTAATAGTCCACTGCTGGACATAGGCCTCTCCTTAGAAAGGAGGTTTTGGCCTACTATACCACGCTATCCAGACGGGTTGGTATAGGGTTTGTGTCAAGTTTTCATTCTCTTTGCAGTAATGTTGTCCTGCGTAGTCCAGAACACAAAGCCTAGTGTGAGTTTATTTCACATCAAGCGAGCGAGGCGAGCGCGTGCGGCGTTGCGATTGGTCAAGAGTTCTGAGCGGGCCTAAATCGCAACGCTGAATGCGGTCACCGTGACGATTGAGTTGATGGGAAACAAACTCACACTAGGACCTTAGGTGGTCTTCAAAGAGAACCGCTTTGTGACTTATTTACAGTAAGTTAAATACTAATGTGCTTGTTTCCTTACGCAGGGCATGGGCCAGCTCCCGGGCCAGCCGCCGACGGGCGCGCCCCCCCAATAGCGACGCGCGCGCTAGCCCTCCCCCACAGCTAGCACACACTCGCACTGCAACACCACACCACACACACTACAATATAACTGTTACACACCTACGTAACACTACAGTAAATAACAGTTACACTATGTAACATTTACACTTATTACGTATATTTACTAGTTTTACGTGTGGAAAAAATATTTTTATTTTTTGCCTTATTTTCTAAACAAACACTTGTATTTAACTAGTTTAATTAGGTTTTATTTTCTATTTATTAAAATAAATAATACCCAGGCTTTTAATAAAATGTAAAACATCTACAGATGTTATTTAATTGTACCGTTGTATATTATACATGTTGTTACTATAACGAAACTAATATACACAACAGTTGATTATTTAATAATGGCTTAGTGATTTTAATTCAGCATGCATTCAAATTTTGCATGGTAAACTATTTATGAATCGAATTAAATTTAAATATAACAGCTTGTATATTATACACTACGTTATTTATATAATTATTATAATATACACAATATTACACATGAAAAATATTTCTTCTACACGTCAATATAATAGTAAAATATTGCATTTTTTTTTATATTGTAACCCCGTTGAACGGGATAGTGGGACACGGACTTCCCCGGTAAGGAAATGCCATAAAAAGTAACATTTTACTTAATTGTAAGTTTTTTTTTAATTATAAGTACACACTTTAAGCCGATTTGTGACACATGAAGTACCAGTGATTGTAGTGAATGGTGTTTTAAATATCTGTTTTGATGGGACCTCAGATTATCACCGCCCCTAAGGGTTATTTTGATGAAAATGTATGTTATTCGTTTTATTTTTATTTTTTCGATTTTAAATGAATGTGTAGTCTTGACTTTCTATTTTTCATTTCGGGTGACTATACATTTATTTAAAAGTATTGCTCTTGTAAATTTATTTAATAAAATATATTTTATTAATGATGTTTAATGAAAAAGGTTTAAGTATAATATTTTGTGGGTAATTCCTTCAAATGTATCTACTATTTTTTTTTATTATTTCTTTTCTAAAATATTATATTTTTATCTTTTTTTTTGTATTATAATATATATATAATAACTTTGTAAACATGGTAATTAGGTATGATTTAGCCAAATTACTTAATTAGGGCTGTCATTATAATCACCACTCCCATGCTAATTTCCTTTACTCTGACAACTCTAGGATTTGTCTTACATCATAGGAAATCAGTCGCCACGTCCATCAACATCAGATATTTTTACACTAATCACAATTATTAATAAAAAAATCCAAAGAATTTATTTAATCCAACTTAAAATTGTAACCTACATTTCGGAGTCGGATAGAAAGCAGTGCGTAGTGACATATATTTCGGACTTTTTAGTGTATAAGTGTGTATATTACTAGAGTATAGTACATAGTTTTATATCGATATAAAATCGACGCGGGAATAAAAAAAACTTTTTTGTTGTCTTGGCCCAAAGACAAAGGATCCATGTAAAATATAAACTAGCGTATGTATAGGTATATATTAGATAAGGATGAGAAAAGATATTTTTAATTACGGTTTTTCGTTTTTCTTAGATTTTTTTTCTCGCTGCCATAGTGGACACCGCTCTATCGCTTTGTACTTTTATTTTTTTTAAAAAAAAAGCTTGACAATAAAATGGTGTTGTTTAATGGTAGTTACTCGAAAACAATGGTCTAATATTATATTACGTAATTTTTTTCCTTTGTAAATTTGTAATTTTTTTAAATGTTTTGTTTTGACAGATTGTAAAAGTACTTAGTGATTTTAGTACTTATATTGTTATATAGGTGATGTGTAAAAAATTACAAATTCACAAATGAAAAAAAAAGTAAAACCCCTTGGCTGCTAACTTAAAATCGTACTTAAGTGATGCTTTTGTACTGTACCTCCAGTGACATGCAAGTGTTTAGATATACAAATATTCGTACAGAGGGCGCTCACTCCTCCCATCCCTCTTTACACAAAAAGTTTTTAATCCTTTTATGTAGGCAACATTTACTGCGTACTACCAAACGGGTTTATTTGACCCCTAGTGATATGTAAAACAATAAAACAAATGAGACAGAGATATAAAGGATAGTGTGTGGAAGAGAGACGGAGGATGGAGCGTTCCACGTACGTGTTTATTTGACAGTGGAACGACGGAATGTGTACGTGTATTGTTTTATACGTTTTTTTAGCTTTATCGGTAGCTATCGCCTCGAGATCATGTTTAGGATGTACTTATACACTGTTTTGTGTATGTCATTATTATTATTATTATTATGTCCTTCGCCATGTTTTTTTCTACGTATAAAATGATATTATTTTTATAATTTCTTATAGGAAGTGGCATTTGATAATATTCAATTCCGTTGTAGTAAATTATTTGTGTAAACCTGCGACACGATGCGACGATTTGTCGCACTGTAAGGAATTGATCAAACCTGCGATTGTTGTCTACGTTATTTTTACTACTATTAGTCGCAAGTTTATACAAATAACAAAGGAAAAAAATTGCATAATTTACAATATATAATGTATATATACATATATATATCAAAATTGTAATGTCGTCCGCTCATTTTTTTAACATCACTCCTGAAACTCGATGTATAATTAAAAAAAAAAAGTAAAAAGCTATGGTCACTTTATTGGTCTTGAAATATCAATCTGATTTATTTTGTTATACGTCAATGTCTGCAAAATACAAAAAAATATGATAAAAGCATATTTATCTTAGCAATAATCGTATTCGGACATTTTAATTAATTCTTCAGGCATTTCAAACTGCGGCGGTTTTTGATTAGACTCGACCGGACTATCACCACGGCCTCATAGAAAACTTGTATCACACCTCTGCCCCATGTCTCTGGGGGAGGGGCAGGGGGGGGGGGGTTACTCAGATGGTGGTAACTAAATTGCAGGTCACCACGAGTGGAGGTAGTCACCCGTACACAAATTTGCCCCCTTAAACTTCAAACAGCCGCGGTTTGAATCCACAGCGGATTATTACAGTTTGGTCACGACAAGAGTATTTATAAAGAAACGGCTATGATATGTACTGCAGTTTTGTTTAACAATTAGTACTTTGTCTTTAGTCGTTCCAATATTATTTGTTTTGGACATTCTTGTTGAATTATTGATAAGGGCTGAAAGGACTGGTACATGTCACTTATCACGTAGACATCATTATTTCACTCTACGTACCATACCATTGTGTTGTTTGCACGGTGGATGGTTTATAATAATAAAAATAAACAGATAAAACTGCAGATGTTTAGAATTAATATATTTTTACAGAAAAAACTTTTCAATTTTTGTCAAATTCACTTACAATTTAACAAAAAATACATAAATATTTTAAGATACGTATGTATGTTTAAAAAGTGACAGTCTCCAACTTTACACCCTGATTACTAATTCTATGAAAAATATCATTATTTTAATCCTACTTAACAAAATCGGTAATTAAAACTGTATAATTTTTATTGTTCTCTTTGTACTACCGTCAGAATCTGTTCATTTTTTTTTCGTTAGTCCTAAATGGTACTCTGTAATATATAGGTTTAAGGTTCATTTTTCCTTGATTAATTCAAGTGACGTAATGTATGTTGGCGGTAATATTGATTGTAATAGAATATAGCTTAACGTAAGGAGCTCCTCACCTTTTCTGTGACCCTGGTACTTTATATCAAGAACTCTTCAGTTCGTGTTCATTGACCGACTTAAACAAAGTGGATTGAACCTTATCACAAATTTTCCAAATAAATATAGTGTATATTATTCTTAGACGATTAGCAAATTTTTAACAGTTTAGTTATTGTTAACAATAGTTAAAATATAAAAACATACATTACAAGTTATTCGCTGTAATGTATATCTTTGTTTCTCTGTGACCCTAGTATCGATATTAAATATGCACGGGCCGTGGTCACAGGCTGAGTTAGCACGTGACCACGGTAAGTGTAACCAGGTAGAATACAAAAATACCTTTTTAGACTAACAACATAGCAATTTTGAGGTTCACATTACTGAAATTTGACAGTCAGCTAGTTAATAATGTAATTGTAATTACAATCAATATTATCTCCATAGTTAAATACTTCAATAATTTTATACAATATTTTAAAACATACATTAAATGTATTTAATAATGCCGGCCGAGATATGACATCAACACATAGTATTAAATGACCACAAAAAGAAATCAAATCTCCCGTAAGTCACCCATGTTGGGAGTTTCAATTGTGGAACAGATGTACTAAAGATTTATGTGATTAAATGGACGACAGAAATAAAATTATTTAATGGGTACACGTTGGCCTAACATAAACGTATCTTTGCCACATTTAAAAAAATAAGTTTTGTCTTTGAATTTGTTTTCAGAACACGTAAATTGTCTATGACACCCATAGACAAGTATCCTCTATAACAATAAAATGGCGATAGTTTAAATGTACATAGCCCAACGTGTGCACTGAGCATCGACTAGCAGTATCGACCTACTTATGACATAAATGATCTTCATAGTTCAAAATATCTTATTAGTATTGTACTTTAGTTGTAAGCCTATCATCTTTTAGTTAGTTTAGTTGATCCTCTTCCATTTAGCGTTACATAAGTTTTTTTAATTATTAATTATCTATATTTTGTTGTCTATGCGTACTATGTAGGTCTATGTTAAGATTTTGTTTTAATTTGTACGCGTTCGTCAGTAATTTATTCGCAATATGATGCTCAGATTATTTTTTATGAATGGTCAATGGTCCAAATACAGTTTGTAATGTAACTATCCTGGAGATTATGTACAAAAAGAGGCTTTTTTGTTGTTTTTATTTTTGTTTACGCCGATGGCAACCCGAGCAGCCTGTATCATAGAGCATTTGATTTATTTTTCTTTCACTATTCAAATGCATAGATTAAAATATAACTACAAGAAAGGTCTAATTATAAAAATGAATAATATTAATTAAATATAAATGTGCCATTCATTTTGCTAATTTTGGGTTTTATTTTTTCCTGGTACCTAATGGTGGTAGTGGTATAGTAGGCCGAAACCTCCTTTCTAAGGAGAGGCTTACGTCCAGCAGTGGACGATTAAAGTCTGTTGATGATGATGATGGTCTAATGGTGTCTATGTAATCTTGTATCCTTAGGAAAGAAGTGGGAGAGACATGCTTCGGCATGAATGTGCCGGCCGACGTGGTGATATCACGACCTTACAGAAAACTGGTGTTAAGGAATTCTTTCTTTACATATCACCGAGTGAGTGAGATTCAAAGATTCCTTGTGGGAGGGCATAAAACCTGTAACGCACTTGTGCCTTTTAGCTGTCAATGGGCGGCAATATTCCATATAAAAAAGGTTAGAAGTAAAAAAAAAGTGTGTGTCAACCAAGGGCGGATCCAGGGGGTGGGGCCCCTGGGCTGGGTCCACCGTGGACCACTATTTAAAATTATTAAACATAGGTGTAACAGTCATTAATTTTATCGCTTACCATATTTATACTCATCACTAATTAATAATATTATTCACTTTAAACACTAATTTAATCTAATAGTAATATTCCTAAAAACCCAAGTTATTCATAATCATAATTTTAAGTTGACTCATGAATCGATTGGTTTCCGAACGTTGCAACACTGTCTCGGCCCGCCATTTTTTCGAATTGTGAACCCGCCATTTTTTGGAATTGTGAACCCGTCGGGTACAGCTGTGCAGCGAGAGTGTTTTGAAAAGTCAAATAAAATTCTATTTCAAAGTTTGTGTTTACATCAAGAACCCCATCCTTCTGAGCGTTTCAGCTCAGAAGTGGGATAACAGCAAAAATATATTGTCTTTGCTACGCCCACAGGTCAACACATAAGGTACGTGATTTTTTTTTCTCGTCCTGTTAAGTAAGGTAGATTATAATTATACTGTCTTTTTAAATCCTTTCCGTCTACCGAGAACTATGCTGAATTGCTTACCGAAATGCTTAATAGAAAAGCGCGCCCTGGTGACTCCTTAGAATTGTACTATTTTTCTAAGATTAACTTATTAAATCGCTGTAAAATATTTGGTAAGCAGGCAGTAGACTGCTTAATATTTGGTATTGAAGACAAAGGAATTCGGTTAAGCGCTCAAGCAGGCAAATTTGATAGACCCGAGGAAACTTTAGAGTTCCTTAAGACAGTTAAGTCCCACCCTAGGGAGTACAATGATGGTATTAGGAGAGAGGGGCCAAGTAGAGATAGGCGGTTTCAAAGCTCTACCTCAATTTTGACCAGCACTGTACCACCTAAAAGCGATTGATAAAATCTATCCCTGGATGAGCTTTGATGCACCGACATATTCTTCTAGTGACGAAAGTATCTAGTTATTATAAATAGATGATTACTTTTAAGATTTATTGATTGTTAATGAATAATACAGACTTTGTCACATTATACCCAAAAATGGTTAGCTTAATTTATACTTAACAATATTTCCTTAAACACATATCGTTTAAAATCAATAATATCTTGTTACAAAGGATGTGTTATTTCTTTAATGCATAAAACTACGACTAATTTTCTTGTTGTTATGTTATGCGGGTACATCACAAATATGTAACTTTAGTACTAATGATCTACTTGTATGACATTATTTTATAGGTAATTATAAATAGGTATTTAATCAAATCGATTATCTTAATAGGAGAATTTAATTAATTTGAGTGAACCATTTGGTGGCGACTGGGAATTAGGATATTGATGATACTTATTTAGGTACATGAGATACTTGCTACCTAGGAACACGAGCTGAATATTACACCCTGCACAGAGCTTCGGTTAGTTGAATCAAACCGAGCATGAGTGCATTTTGAAAAGGATAACTACTTACCCTATTTGAGAGCTTTGGCAGATTTGGCAGATTCGATGAATGATTATGTGCTCAGTGAGGGTGTTTCATAGCACAGAGCTTGGTTGGATGCGAGCTGGACATGAGTGATATGTCCTTGAGGGTCATAGCACAGAGTTCAAGCGGAATCTAACCACGCATGAGTGATATGATGTAACACGCAGCCAAGGCAAATTGATGGTGAAAGACGTGAAGTAACCCCCTTTTGTCTAGCTATATCTAAGCATAACAGTAGAGTTGTAGTAAGATTATACTTATTTTTCTCTTAAATTAAAAATCAGATTAAAAAATAATAAGGTTAAAAGTTAGATGATCAGTTTTAATGTTGTTGATTAGAACTCTAAACGAAGGGACTCGTTTATGTGACGGATGGCCGACTGTAACAGTCATTTATTTTATCGCTTACCATATTTATACTCATCACTAATTAATAATATTATTCACTTTAAACACTAATTTAATCTAATAGTAATATTCCTAAAAACCCAAGTTATTCATAATCATAATTTTAAGTTGACTCATGAATCGATTGGTTTCCGAACGTTGCAACACTGTCTCGGCCCGCCATTTTTTCGAATTGTGAACCCGCCATTTTTTGGAATTGTGAACCCGTCGGGTACAGCTGTGCAGCGAGAGTGTTTTGAAAAGTCAAATAAAATTCTATTTCAAAGTTTGTGTTTACATCAAGAACCCCATCCTTCTGAGCGTTTCATAGGTAATGGTTTTAAGTAAGGATATATTTTTCTTGTCACAATATAGATTTCATGTAAATACCTTCAATATTTAATCAATTTATTATAAACTAGCTGACCCGGCGAACTCTGTTCCGCCTTAAACGCAATAAATAAGCCGATTTTCGAATTTATTAAGTTAATTTTTTTTCTTAGAATAAAAAAATGAAGTACAACTGTTGTCGACAACGAAATCCATTCTTTTCACTTTTGTTGTGACAGTTCCACCATTGTCATCTGGTGATCGACGCCGATACAAAAAACAAAAAAACGGAATAAATAGTATCCTATGTCCGTCTCCTGGCTCTAAGCTACCTCCTCACCAATTTTCAGCCATATCGGTAAAGCCGTTCTTGAGTTATAAATAGTGTAACTAACACGACTTTCTTTTATATATATAGATTAATATTTTGTATGATGGCATACTCATTATTCGGGAACGAACGCATCGAAAATTTGAATTTTACCGCGCCACCGCCTCCTGTCATCTGATGTCACATTTCGTGTGACACTGACTTATGTTTAGGGGTAAATATTTTTTAGATGTGTTGAACTCATGAAAGATCTTTCTCTACGTTACGAAGATTTAAATCGTGGCTAAGAGCTTCAATGGTTGAAGAACGTCTAACCGGACTGCCACTTCTCCACGTCCATAAAAACGTACCCATTGAAGTAGATGAAGTGATAACGCGTTGCGGGAGAAGACGTAAAAGAAAACTTGATTTTGTGATTTAAATATAGGTATTTTTAAGTACAGTAGGTGAATAGGTACTTATAGTCTGGCAAATAATAGAAATAAACGGGGGCGCCACTGTACAAGCTAAATACGCGAAATAGATAAATTCTCTTTTGGAAGGAATTATTACTTCTGACTGACGTCTTCGGTACCTGTACCATAGACAAGAAACCCGTTCTTCAATAGATTAGTAGAGAAAGGGTTTCCAAAGTAATGAAATTTTAGTTGCCGTTTCTACCCGTTTTTGCCAGACTATACATACATTAATAAAATACATACTTTTTACTTTTATGTATGATTATAAAAATTAAATTATAACTTCTTGTGACTTGACCACGACTATGTGACCCCCCCCCCCCTGGCATCAAAGCTGGATCCGCCCTTGGTGTCAACTCCGACCCACAACTGGAGTTTACTCCTTAATTTGTAGTCGCTGACGCGTGCTTCGAAACGCGTCAGCGACGTCACGACGGAGCGTCAGATGAATGCACTAAATGTAGAGAATGACATTCGAGCGCAGCGACATTGACGCCGTGTCAGTGTCGCTGCAACTGTGACGTTAGGCGCCAGCGTCACTGCCACACTCATGTAGTGTCGCCACCGTCCACATGTATTTTGAGGTTAATTTATATAAAATGGCATCTATTGACAGAAGAAGATAAAATATTAACGACACATATGGCTCAGCATCCATTGCTTTATAATTAAAGTATGGAAGACTATAAAAATACGCGAAAGAAAGAGAAGATATGGGTTGAAAAAATAGAATGAGTAGAGACCCTTTCGACGCTGAGTTAATATCGAAGTAAAAGGTCATCTTCTTCCTCTCCTATAATCAGATTAAGAAGATCCATAATGAAATACTTTTAAGACCTAGCGAGATGTGGTGGGCGCGGCAAAGGTGACACGACTGATCGACTGTCTGTCGTTGACATACAAAGTCACCAAGGACCATTGCCCCAGTAGCAGTGGGAGTTTTCCGCGAAGTAAAAGCATTATAATATTAGCCAAAAGACGTCCACTGCTGGACATAGGCTTCCCCCAATTATCTCCCACTGCGACTGGTCAGGCACCTCTCGTAATTACAGCATAACTTTTTGCAAATTCAAACCCTTAAGAACGGAGCGTACTCCCAACTCAAATACAATTTACTTTTTCTCATAAAACAAATCTTACACAAAGCGAACAAGTGTATATATACAAGCTATGTATATATAGAAGATTCTTAGGCTGAAATTTATAAAGCGTACTTAGACTTTGCTCAGACTTTGCTTACGCTAAACTTACCTAAGTTCCTGCTCAGTGTAATCTTAGCATTCGAATTTATAGTCCTCTTGGGCTAAGAATTTACTGAGTGTATGCTAAGCAAGAGCTCAGGAAAATTTTTTAAACGTTTCGATTTGCATAGCATATTAATTTAAATTCTTGGTATTTCAAAAATATATTATTTTTAAAATAGCTGTAATAACCTAAAATATTAGTAATCTTATAAATTTTATCATATTATTGTATTTCAATCAATTAACACCTTTAGTTTTCATTGATTTTAAGTGATAAAAGGCAAAAATAACACATGTACAAGTAAAACAAAACGTACGTATATTTGACTTGTCAAATGTCATAACAATATTTGAGGTTGTCTCGTCTCGAGTTCATTCGCAAATATATCAATTTCTTGTATTAACTTTTTATCTTGACCCTGGCACACTCTTACGGACTTCTGTTACAACGCTTTCGAACTAGATTACGGCTTTTCTTCCTGGACAATCGAACCATCTTTTCACATTGACTCTGGCATATTAATCGTAAGTAATCGCTAAGTCATGGATTTTGGTGACTTAGGCTGAAATTTATAAAGCGTACTTAGACTTTGCTCAGACTTTGCTTACGCTAAACTTACCTAAGTTCCTGCTCAGTGTAATCTTAGCATTCGAATTTATAGTCCTCTTGGGCTAAGAATTTACTGAGTGTATGCTAAGCAAGAGCTCAGGAAAATTTTTTAAACGTTTCGATTTGCATAGCATATTAATTTAAATTCTTGGTATTTCAAAAATATATTATTTTTAAAATAGCTGTAATAACCTAAAATATTAGTAATCTTATAAATTTTATCATATTATTGTATTTCAATCAATTAACACCTTTAGTTTTCATTGATTTTAAGTGATAAAAGGCAAAAATAACACATGTACAAGTAAAACAAAACGTACGTATATTTGACTTGTCAAATGTCATAACAATATTTGAGGTTGTCTCGTCTCGAGTTCATTCGCAAATATATCAATTTCTTGTATTAACTTTTTATCTTGACCCTGGCACACCCTTACGGACTTCTGTTACAACGCTTTCGAACTAGATTACGGCTTTTCTTCCTGGACAATCGAACCATCTTTTCACATTGACTCTGGCATATTAATCGTAAGTAATCGCTAAGTCATGGATTTTGGTGACTTAGACTATGCTAAGCATTTGCTCAGCTTGAGCTAAGCATTATGACTATAAATTTCAACGCACACTTAACTCGTGAGGTAAGTCTGAGCAAAGTCTAAGTACGCTTTATAAATTTCAGCCTTAGACTATGCTAAGCATTTGCTCAGCTTGAGCTAAGCATTATGACTATAAATTTCAACGCACACTTAACTCGTGAGGTAAGTCTGAGCAAAGTCTAAGTACGCTTTATAAATTTCAGCCTTAGAAGTTTGATCTGTTGAATGCTACAAATTTGACGTAATGCTCTCCCAAACAATGAGCTATAATCAGAACGCGATACAAATAAAACACTGAAGCAAGGAAAAGGTACTGCTTTGTTTACTAATTTATTAAATACAATTGACCAAAATCATCGACAAATAATTCTTATAAAATACTAATGGTTAACATAATAAGGGCGCTCTTACGTAAACTATATCTAAAAGTATTAACAATTCACTTAAATACATAATACTCTATATATAGCTATGCGTGAATTGTTACATTTCACGCACTTAATTAGTTCAAATTAATAAATATTTGTTTAATGTTACTAATTTAGTCAAATTTAGCACAAAATTGCCAGCAACTTACAAATTACTTTTCAAATTGGTACAAATTATGTATCAAATTGGTATAAATTTGGTACCAACTTGGTACAAATTCAGTATCAAATAGAAAAAAAAAATCGTATTAAATTAGATAGATTTCGAAATTTTGAACAGATTTGGCATTAAGATAGCACAAATTCGTTATAGAATTGGAGTAAATTTTATACCAAATTGGCATCAAATTGAAACAAACGGTATAAATTTGAAACGAATTCGATGTAAATATGAACAAATTGAAACAAAAGTTCTGAATCAGACTAGCACAAATATTATACTTCTATATATAATTGCAAAACGTATCTATTTATGAAATGCCTTTAATTACCTTCTCGAAAATATCTGTAGTTTTGACCAATTCACATATACATAATTGATCAAAATTAAAGTATTTTGAAAAATTATGGAATTGATGGGAATACTACACATTGTTTATATTCACAAATGATAGCCCTGTACCTATGCATACCTACATTATATTCAAATTCTTACACACTGACTCTTACCGTCAATTTTTGTTAGCGATTGAATTTGTTGTTGAACTGGACTATAAGTGAAAATAATAATATGTCACTTTACTAATATAAGTGAACTTCCAGTTCTAAAATTAAACGTCAGCTTTATTCCAAAATTGGAATTTTATCAACTTCGTGATCCCTATTCGCGCTTGTCACTGTTGAAGCCCAAGTACAATCCGAAGTGATGTGTCTTAGCTCATATTTATACACAATATCAGCTAGTGTCAATATCAAAATCTATATCTGGCAGTGACGGCGGGATGTTTTTCTCTTTCCACATCTCGAATCTAGTCTCTTGCGAATCTGAAAGAAATAGACAGTTAAAGAGAAACTAGGTTACTGCAATTTTAAGATCAGGTAACGGTACTGTAACTACAGTATCATGAAGTAGCGTAGGTAGCGTACCTCTATGAATGTCATGGGATCCACATCAACAGCCTTTAACAGTCCACTGCCGGACATAGGCCTTTCCTTAGAAAGGAGGTTTTGGCCTACCATACCACGCTGGCCAGCCGGGTTGGTATAGGGTTTGTGTCAAGTTTTCCTTCTCTCTGCAGTGCTGTTGTTCTGCGTAGTTGTTTTCCTTAGTCGGCTCTTACGACACCCAGGGGATGAATAGGGGTGGTGACAATCTGTATTCTTAATCCGTCACCACGCGGACTTATCGTCATCATGGGATTGAAGATACCAAATAAATATTTACCAACGACTGTTCCTCTCGAGGAAGGGAGAGACGGCTTGTAGAATCTGGCGAGGATGACACGTGAGGGAGACAGAGGACGCGGACGTGAGGTGTGCGTGTAGCCTGCCACTACGTGCGGCTTCATGGCTCCTGAAAAAGATAAAAATTATGTTTAATGTCCCTCCGTTTAAACAAGTATTTTATAATTACCACATGAGTATTATAATAACGTTATAAAGATTCCAACAAAATCTACCACACATTTATGGCAAGTTCCGATTTGATATTTAATTGTGTATGAAAGTGTGTGGAATATTTTATTTGTGGAAAAATATGTTGGATACAGATAGTGGCACAGTAGATCGCATTATCGTTCCGTTGTTTTAGTGAAGGATCAGATGTCCAACAATGAAACAGTCGTACACAATAAAACATTGTGAAATATCTAAAAAGCTGCGTTGTCAGATCGCGTAAGGACGACCTCCAGAATCCCCCAGAATCCTCCTGAATTCGCCATACCCCAGTTTGAGACAACGCCGCGTGAGAAAAAGACTTGTCTGCAGTGCATTTTTAAGTTTTACGACAAAAATGTGAGTATTTTTAGCGTTCTTTACATATATTTTTTAAAATTATTGATCGTAACTTTATATTTTATATGATTACCTAGCATTAAACATATAATATATATATATATTATATTTTTTATCTGTATAAACGAAAGGTCTAAGACACTTTGAATTTTTTGTGTTTCTTTTAATGCCTTAATAATTATTTAAAGCCTTTCATAGTCCACCGCTGGACATGGAACGTGTTAAAAATGGACGCTGAATGTCAACGATGACCAGCAGAAGGTATCTCTGCTGTGGACATGTTTATAGAAATTTCCTTAGACAAATTCTAGCTGTCACTCACCAGTCCCTACGAGGCACGCTGAGTTTATTCTATCGCAGGGGCACTGGGCCTCGATTCCTCTGGATCCTAGGTGCACTACGAGAGCCAGCGCCATGCACACACCACAAGCGCACACCAGACCGCCGAACGCCAACACGTATCCACATGACGGGTACCACCACCACTGATGGAATAAAAGTATACAATCTAGATAATGTATCCACGCTTATAGGGATAGCCAGAGACGTGTTAACCGCCCTTGTGTTTGTTTCATTCCACAAGCGCGTAATAGGAGCAACGCTATTGCCATTACTTTGCACTTGAGTTACTCCTGCATTGCGTTAAGTTCTTGCGCCTATTAGTAGACTTGTCTATGCAAGTTCCTAATAAAAACTAAATTTAGAGATGGTAATAATTAAATTCAATGTTTTTATTGCAGTCTAAAGGAATGGTGTTTAGATGACGTTGTGTGTGGAATATCCGAAAATATTATTTTTATTTGCTGTCCGTGTGGTGACGGATTAGGAATACAGTGTAACTATTCATCACGTGGGTGTCGTGCCGACTAAGGGAGCAAAACAAAAGAGAAGGAAAACTTGAAGCAAACCCCATACCTACTCGTCTAACTGGTGTGGTATAGTAGACTAAAAAATCCTTTCTAAGGAGAAATCTACGTCTAGCAGTGGACTATTGAGGTGGGGCTGTTAATGAAATAGAAAACTTCTCCAGGTATGAAGATCACCTTAGGCAGGGTCCGTTGGAGCAGCATGTGGACAATATACATGAACGTACAAGGAAGTGAGGAAAATGACGGTGATGGTTGTAATAAGCAGTACGTACATCATACCTGCGCAGTCGTTTGACGAGGCTGTGGCACTCCGCGGCGCCGGGAGGTGCCGCCGTGCCGGCCACGCACACCGTGCACACGTTGTCACCCAGAGACGAGCTCGTGTTCGCCGGGCAAGGCGCTGGAAGAACAGCACATGCGATTTACATGGTTACAGATCTTTAAAGGGGTGGTGGACTAACTATTGTACGATGAAAACCTATGATCCAACATCATCATCATCATGGTCCTGCGCCTTTCCTAATATTATTACAGGTCTTATGTAAAATAGTTGGCCCGGGGTTCGTCGAGGTACCAGGCATTTCTTTTCTAGGTTCCACCTAGTTGCCCGCCTACAGGTACCCGAGATGGCGTGCGGTTTTAGTCCGTTCGAGTTCGAGAGTTCGTTCTCCCTACCGGCCGTCTGAAGGGGTATGCGAGGGGACTTCCAAACGAAAAAAAATATCATATTTCATTTTCATTGTGGCGCTTATTTGTATTTATTTTTTTATAACTTTGTGTTAGTTTCATGAGAGAATTTCGTTTACCGCAAATGTTTTGGTCCTTGAGCAGATAGAACCCTGGGTGGCAGAGGGTGACGATGTTCATCTGGCCAGATTCTGCCACAGACGAGAATTTGTGGTACTCAAAATGGCCGCTTGAATCTGGATAAGAAAACAAATATGGATTTTTGTATTAAATACCGCTTATTATTAAATCACTTATAAACGAATACAAGTCTTTGAAATTATTGCATATTACTATGTTTTTCTCAATACCGTACCACCGTGAAACGTGATCACTTCTTCGAAGAAAAAATTTATGTTTATTTATTTATTTGGAAACTTAACAGCAATGTTATATATCTCATGGATGAAATTAATGTGTGGTACATTGCAATGGACTCTTAGTCAATAATAAAGTTTCCCTACAAGTAAAATTGTACAAGTAAAAACGTAGGTAGTTATAAATGATTTTGTAACTGCATAATCTTGTTTCAATACAACTGATAGCAAAAAGGTTTTTAAAAATCAAAAAGCAAATGGGATAAAAATTACATTGGTTCATCATCATCATCATTATCATCAGCCTATCGGAGTCCCAACTGGACATAGGCCTCTCCCATTGCACGCCACTTAGATCGATTTTGGGCGTCTCGCATCCAGCTCCTGCCAGCCATCTTAAATATTAAACAGGATATTAGGCTAAAGAAGAAGGACAGGAAAATTATGGTATTGTAGGTTATTTGCTATGTTATAATTCGGTGAATGTGTCTACCTCGTGTTTAATTTAGATTAACGTGAAGTGGGCAATCTCTTGGGTTTGCCATCACAACGTGAGTAGTCCTAAAATTACGCGCAGCAAAATGTGAGCGTTTAAAACATCTAAAAGCGGGTGTGTGTTTCTTTTAAATGATTTTATGTTTCAATAGAAGCGGGGATTATATGGTGGTGGTATTAAATAGTAGGCCAAAACCTCCTTTCTAATGAGAGGCTCATGTCCAGCAGTGGACAAATTAAGGCCGTTGATGTGCATTATACATCCAATGATATTTAAGGAAGATACGTTATATTCATATTGCACGCACAAAATATTTGTTCCGTAACCGTACATATATTTATTAATGCATTTTAGAACGAAACATACACTTACCTGTGGTATGATATTGCTTTATCTTTATTTACCTTTTTGTTGTAATTTGTGCACTTTCAAAATACACAGGAAGGCCTAATTAGGACCTTACCGTTTTGTTCGTTGGTGGCGTATCTGCCTCTTGTTTGTATAAAACATCATTGGTCATATCAAATCAATTGCAAGATTAGAAATGATACTCAGTTCTATTTAAATTAGTACTTGTACTAATCTCTACTTGAAATAGGCATAACGTTATTTTAATGGTATAAGGGGGCAAACAAGCAGACGGGTCACCTGATGGTAAGCAACTACTGCCGCCTATGGACACCTGCAACTCAAAAGTCACAAGTGTGTTGCCGCCCTTGGAGTCCCTCTCGCTCGAGTCAGCGGGAAGGAGGATTTGGGCTCCGGTAACCTCACTCACTCAGTGAAAGGCAACGAAAGAATTGCTTAACACCGGTTTTCTGTAAGGCCGAAGCATGGCTCCCCCACGGCAAATCACACGCTCAAATAACGTTTAAAACAATTTGTGTTGACAAAACACATGACAAATGTAGCATTGTTCTAAAATTTGAATACTTAATCTTAGTGGATTACCTTTCTTCCGAAGTGTATGTGTCGTCATGGGCCTGCCGGTATACTTGCAGGGTTTTAAAGTCTCATTAACACCATCTTTAGAAACCACCACTGAAAATACAGAGAGCTTCATAATAATTCACTATATTCAATATTATAACACATACATTCAGTTCCTTGCTCTGTAATAAGTAGCTTAACAGTATTTGTTTAGTATAGAGGGCAATCGAGCAACGGGTCCCCTGATGTCTACCGTCGGGTCTACCGTCGCCAATGGACACCTGCAACTCAACTCACAATTCCGTTGGCACCCTTTGAGTCTCCCCCCTTCCCTCGAAACAGGGAGAGGGAGGGCTATCCGGCAACTGGAACCAAGGAATTTCTTAACACCGGTTTTAGGTGAGGCCGTGTTGTCATTCCGATCAAACCGACGGATTTGTGACAAAGCATAATCACTCTCCCAAGACTAAGATTTCTTTATTTATTTTTTATTTATCTAACACAATTTAACAATATTTAATACCACACATAACATTATTATTGGTATTGTAAAACCTCGCAAAGACGCGGGTTATTTGCGTCTGTAGCATGCACAAGTTACTTGCAAGTTTGGTTCGTATAATGGGAATGCTGCTCGCGCAGCTTACATGTATGCGTCTTACTCGTTTCAGATTTGATACAGTTTGGTACTGAACGTGCATAAATACCACGCGAGTGGCCCGCGCGCACCGCGAAGCGTGCAGGTTACCTGCGCAAGTAACCCGCGCGAGTCGATGGACCCGCATAGTTTTTACGAAGCAAATAACCTGTGCAAGTGCCTCAATATGCACAAGCTACTTGCATAGCACCCTTATTAATCTTAATATGCTTTAGATCCAAATATCAGACGTTAAAACTAAAGTGTATTTAAATATATAAACGCCAGCAAGAACAGTAAACTAAGAAGATCCCGCAAGATATCACCTACCTCTGGTGTAAGTCACTGCGGGAATGTTACCAATGGCCAGACGTAGCATCGATGAGAACAAGTCCCTCCTGCACTGGACACCGCACTGGAAGCGGCGGGGAGACATCGTGAGAACTCCAGTAGACCTTATCAATGACCTGTTCGTAGCCTGGACATAAATATTAACTGATTATAACTTCACAAATCTCATATCAAAGGCAGTCTGGTCCCAAACTAAGCAGAGCCTGTGCTATGGTAACCAGACTGCTGATAAACATACTTATATGTTTTTAATTTCACCCAGACACAGAACAAATGATCGTGCTCATCACAAAATTATTTGTCTTAGGTGGAAATCGAACCCACGACCTCGGCTTAGCAGTCAGGGGCACTAACCACTAGACCTATAGGCCCGACATTACATAAATACACGAAACAACTCATCGTCAACATCATATTTCATATTTCAGCCAAATTACGGCCACTGCTGGTCATAGGCCGCCTCCAAAGTTCGCCACAACAACCGGTCCTGCCCTCCCCGCATCCAGCGGCTTCCCGCGGCCTTCACCACGTCGTCATGGTACGAATATCAACCATTACAATGAAACGAATACCAATACAATGTGTTAATTAAATTATCCTGCTATTACTGTTAACTGTATATCTGGATAATGGGAACTGAATTTTATGGTATAGTGACTACCACGTTCCGTAAGTACCTCTCCCTAGAATCAAGGAGAGACTTACGCAGCAACGCAACGGTTTTTGGGCACTGGTTACCTCATTCACTCGAAGTTACAAGTAAAATCTAGTATTTATATAAAATCTTTGTTTTCAATGCTAACTCACTCTGTCTTTCTGGCACATTGGTTCGTCAATTCTTATCGTGCAAATGTTGCCGCATCCAACCGCGTTGGTCATCTCACGACCCAACTGTTGAATCGCTTTGAGATCCTGCAAAAACAAGAAATACACTACTAATATTTGCAATATAAAAAGTGACTTAACCAGCATTGATCTTACAGCTACTAATATGAGTACAAGAGAGAGAATAGAGTTCTTCCACTCCATCTCCGACAGAACAAACCACGTATAGAGGTCATTTTCGTTTTGAATTATTATCTTGGAATACCTACATATAGGCGCCACTCACATCATAGTTACAATCTCGCGGAGTTTTGTAAGTGGGTAGGAACACCACATCAATCGTTGGCAATGCAACCACCGTCACTTTGGTGCTCCTGCGCACGATGCCATCCTGAAGAGTATATAAATCCTAGATGAGAGAGGGAGAGAGAAAGATGCTGATGGAGTTGGTGATATGACCCTTAGCGAGGATGTCCATTAAACTGTAAACTTTCCGTTGTTAGCTATTGTTTTCCTAAAAATGTTACGAATTCCCTATTTAGGATCAATTTACTAATACAATTTGACACTATCCAGGCACGTGTATTATCATCATCATCAACGTCGTCATCATGCCTACCATCATAGGAATTCAATATACTGATCATATAATTCTCAAATAAAATAAAATGGCGGGGTTCCGTAGCAGTATTTGATATTACGCTGAACACGATTAGAAAATCTCCCCTTTAAGAGTTATGGGGCCCCTTGTCAGGTGATACAAATGAGTTGAGAAGGAGTTACTGGATATCAGTCTATGTGTGTGTAGGTATGTCTTACTACATCTGTATCTGCTTGCATTCCTTGGTCCAACCTTCTTTATCACGAGTGTGAAACCGTCTATCCTCACATTGTCACAACGGACAAGCAGTCTTCCGTAGTCCAGTTTGATGAGTTTCTCTTTAAGAGTTAAAGGGCCCCTTCCTTGTGAGGTCCGTGTAGTGACGGATTAAGAATACGGAATGTCACTACCCCTATTCATCCCGTGGGTATCGTAAGAGCCGACTAAGGGCGCAAAACAACGCAGGACACCAGCACTGCAGAAAGAAGGAAAACTTGACACAACCCGTTTGGCCAGCTTGGGCCAAAACCTCCTTTCTAAGGAGAGGCCTATGTCCAGCAGTGGACTAGTTAAGGCTGTTGATGATGATGATTGTGAGGTGATACAAATGAGTGGAGGAGTTACTGGATATCAGTCTATGTGTGTGTAGATATGTCTTACCACACTACATCTGTATCTGCCTGCATTCCTTGGTCCAACCTTCTTTATCACGAGTGTAAAGCCATTTATCCTCACATTATCACAACTGAGCAGTTCCTTCGGGTCTGCTCCCCAAATATATTGAGAGTATGTTGAGCGCTGCGGTTGTAAAGGACAGTCCAAGCTAACGGAGTCACCTACCATGACGTATAGTTCATTCTGTAATATTAAATACATCCAAAAGGCCTTAATACCAACAAATAGGAAAACATTATTGGGAGTTCTGAAATATACTAAATGAAATTAACTTTGCCTCTCAGGGCATAAGGAACTTTACTTTGAATTCAAAATCACAAAAAGGATCTGATAAACCAATAATTATCTTCTTAGGAATTGTCGTTTTGCCTTCCCTGTCAATATGGAATCGTAACTGAACCACACAAACGTTACGTATTGCCAATTCGATTTATTATAACTACAGGCATTATTATAATTCAAAAATTCAGTCTAACTAATATATACCACAATTTAGCAGCCTTTACTTAAAATTAACAAGACATTAAGGCAGACAAGCCACTGTGACAGACTAGGTGGATAAAAACAACAATGATAGACGAACAGGAACGATTCTTAAAATAATTTGCCACATACCTTCCCAGGTTTCAGCGGCGGTAAGTGCCTCAACTGTTTTTTTATAGATCTGCCAGTATCCCTCTTCCTTCTCTCCATGATCCTGTATATACCATCACCATCCTTGACGAACATTTCGAACTTATCACAATATTGATTAACATTGTCACTTTTCTTGCATTTGTCAAAACGTAACACTGATCTTTTGTTGCGGATCCAATCCCATTTCGGTATTTTAGTTTTGCGGGTAATGAGAAAACTTCTTTGCAGTCTCTTGTATTTATAACAGGGTATATCCTTTACGTACGCATCAAAGGCTGTCGCTGTAAGCTCTTGTCGGCGCTGTGTGACGTGATCGTAAGTTGCTTGGATGTCACAGATCGTCCGGCTCGACGGGTATAGATGACTTGCCTCTTGAAATAAAGGACGTGCGTTAATTCGGGAAATACAGCTTTTGGTAGAAGCTATTCATGACTTCATCAGTTTAATACATTTGACAGATTATACCATCGGTAGATTTGGAACTAATATTTAGAGAATACTGTCTAGGGTGTTGAGGTTCGACCGATGGTGGCCCTAAAAACTTGAACTTGAATAACGGTAATTAGTATAATATATTTCCATAAGCTATTTTGAGACACAGCTGCCATTAAATCATTGACAGATAAAAGAGCCATATTAAATAAAGAAAATTATGCGATTTTGTACCTGGAGTTTTGAAAGCCTTCTTCTGCTTCTGTCTCACTGTAATGTTCATTGGTTTGATACTTGTCACCTCGTGCTCTTGTTCACTGGATGCAGCTGTCGGCTTCTCAGTTCGCGGGACGTTTATCATCGTTATCATTAACGCCTTTGACTCGGAGCAGTGAGACGTGGAAGTGTGGGCTACCTTTGAACAATGTGCGTTACTAGATATCTATTTTAATGCCGTGTAGAGTTTCCACGAGCGTCTATTTGTAAATATTAGGTAAAAAGCAAGATATTGTTACGTGTTAGGGTTCGTTGCTTTGGAATAATAAGCCTTCGATGACTGAAGAGACGTTCAAACAATATTCCATAATAGTCCAGAATGATGAAGACGTGCCTGTATTTATGATACTCGCCAGACGACTGGAAAGCTCTTCCAGCTTATTTTATTTTTTTGGGTATGCCGATTTCTGATAAACACGAGTGGGTGTCAAATGTGAACAAGACAATCGCGCAACAATCTATTTCCGGTCTTATGCTTATTGTTTAAAACTCATTGTGCCGTGCCACCCTGCATTATTATTAGAACTGTTCCTAGTATTGCGCGGTTAAATGAATTCTCTCTTTTTCTCGAATTTTCGTGATAATTCTTGACAATATGTTTAACAGGAACAGTTCCTACTCCTTTGCTGGCATGCTTGCATAGTTGTAATCTGCTCCATGAGATAATAAATCATGTATAAATTAAAACAATAAAATAAGTGCCTAGACTGACTAGAGTTGTTGTCAGATCTCCTTCGCCCCAAGCGTTCATAGAAAGTGAACATAACATCTCGAATTATATAGTAATCATGTAGTAGGCAATATTTTTTTATGTAATATATACCTAAGTAAAAATCGCGGCAAATCTACGAACTTCGTCATTTCGGCGTAGAGGATGTTGCCAAAAAAGTTGATTTGGATTTCGTTGATTGGTAGACATAAGACATTACCTTCTTTTTAGCAGACACAACCTTCATGCCGATCTTGCTCACAAGCTTGTTTAGTAAACCTTTCTTTTTAGGTAGCTCCGGGGTCTCCGCAACCTGCAAATGCCTTTACATCTAGCGTCAGTTAATCATTGATGAAATTATATTGTTTACCTGTTCTTCTTACTTACACTATCCTCTATTATAGATCGGAATGTTGATGGGCTGAAAGTCAAAACAATTTCATTTGTTAACATTACAATTGGAGTCCCCTTTCTTACGACAATAGAGGTGTTGGAAATATGTTATTACTTACCCAGAAGAACCATCATTCAGTGTGGCACTACGCTTGTTCCCGTAGCTGTTCTCGTTAGCATAGGCTATCTTCTGCCATTCATCATTTAGTCGGTTTGTCTCATATTGTATTATAGAGAGCAGTAAATTTTTGTATTTGTTTGAACTTCCTTCGTTCTGATTCAGAGAACTATCAGCAACCTGATCATATTCATTAATAATTATTATTTTAGGATGTCCATATGTTGACTGGCTGTTGAAATCTGCGAATTCTATACTTGACATAGTTGAGTCCATTGGTACTGTTGATATTTGGTCTATATTGAAATCGGAATGTCCAAGAACTGGATCCGTATTTTTAAGCAAATAGAAATTACTTGTTAAATCTAAAAAATCAGTCTTCGATGATATTCTTTTCAGCAATTCTGATTTAGCGGCATCTGTTGCTTGCGTATTTTTTACAATAGCGACAATTGTATTGGGAGTTTCAGCTATTGTCTCCTTCGATACAGTTGTAAATCTCTGGTTAATTTCGTTGGGTTCTTTTATCGGGTTATTTTTTAACGAATCTGTATCTATGTAAGTGGACGTTTGCTTTAAGCCTGCGGTACTTAAATAGTTCTTATTTAGGATTCGAGCTGGGGCGTTTAAGCGTTTTTTCTCTACTTTCATAAACTGTTTGGATTTATATATTTTTTTAACTGGAGTAGGAACAGATTTTGGATCGATTAAATTGACTTTAAATTTTGTTGCATATGATTGTTTTACGATATCTTTAATAGAATACAACATGTTAGTAATTTTAGTCACCGTATCGTTTTGAGAATCAGTGAAAATATCTGGAGATGAGGTTGGTAAAGGATTATTTTCTAATAGGTTATCTTCAGGTATATTTGGTTTGTCATCTTGCGACACATCATCTTGAAATATGGGGTCTGAAGGCACGATATCTGAAGACACATCGTTGAATACAGCCCGACTTGAAGAATCTACAGACTCATCTGTAGAATTAAAATCTAAAGGTAAGGTATCTGAAAATATATTATCTGTTGTTTTTTTTTGTGTTAGTTCACCTGTAGTTTTTTTTTGTGTTAAATCATCTGTAGGTAGTTTTTCTGTAATTAGAGGTTCAGTAAAAGTCGTATCCGTAACATTGACGTCTGAAGACATCGAATCTGTTAATGTTATGTTGTTAGCTCCAGTTGTCGTTTCCGTATCTATGTTACCTTTAGGTGGTGTAGTTTTTGTAGTTGAAGATACGTTGGTATTGAGTCCAGCATCTGAAGACAGATTAGATGGTTTGATTTCCCAAGTGACGTCAGCTTTTGATGGAGCATCTGAAGATTTATTAGGGATAGGGGTAGTAGTAGTACTTGAAGTTAAAGTTGTTTTATCTTTCGGTATGATATCCATATATTTATTGACAGATTTATTTTTAGTAGTTTTGGGTTTGATAGGGGTGGTTTTGCCTGGAAGTGTAGTATGCAAAGGCCTCGTACTATGAGCATCAACTATTTTTTTTGTTTTGTCAATTGAAGTAACTGCTGTTTTACTGGTTTTTTTACTTGAAACAACATATACTTTTGGAGTGCTTGGTCTCACAGATTTTATCTTAGCAGTTTGTTTTGATTCCAATTTTTCTGAAAATACAGAAAAGTTTTGATTGTTGTTTTTTTTAGTCTCCAAGAAGTTCTCGAAGATGTTTAGTAATTCATTTAGATTCTCTGGCATATTATCCATAGTTGCTTCTTCGTTTTTTCCTCTGCTTATAGCCATTATTGGACTCGCACTAACGGAATCATGCCTCACGCTCATGGTTTTAACGTTTGCTGAGTTTTCATTATTATTTGAAAAAATATCGTTTGTCTGTACAACAGCGACATCGAGTTTCGGTTCATTTTGTGTCTTTGGATCTTTAGTAATTTCTGGTTGATTTGTGGTTGAAGCTCTTAGATACTCTAACCAAAAAGTACCGCCACTATCTGCGACTAAAGGCATTTCAATTTGATTTTTGGCTTCACGTTTAAACGGTATTCTAGGAGTTTTTGCATCTTCTACTGTATAATACGTAAAAAGTTTATCCTTTTTATTATTTCTCTTAAGAAATAGACGTTTAAATCCTTTTCTTTTACTGTTATTTTTAAGGTTATCAACTTCAAAGTCAAAAAAGTTATCCGGTATAAGAGTGTGCTCCTGTAATTTTTGACTGGCCGCAGTTGCTACAGTATGCATAGTTGAGGTCTCATAGGAATCTGTAGTAGAAGATATTTCAGGGTTACAAATAATATTAACATTTATATTATCAAGCGAATAAACGTTCTTTACAAACTTCTTTTTTGTACCTTCGGCATCTGATCTTTTACCGAAAGCTTTCTGTGAGATACAGGAATTTATATTTTCTATCATTTTTTTACCTTCTATTTGTAATTTATCATTATAGCAGGTATTCATAGCAGTTATTTTATTTACATCGTTGGTTACGTCTATTAAATCTTTCAATAAATTTTCAATGACACTTCCACGGGGTACTTTGGTATTTTTCATAAATTGTCTTTTCTCGATTTGTTTGCCAAGTGCCTCGCAAGTCCTTCCTTGGCACTTACCTTTACTCCGCTTAAAATAATCACGTAAACTTTCATCAATCCTTTCAACAGCATTTCGTAATTTCAAACCCCCACTAGGATTCACCCAAAAATAAGTTTGAATTTCTGTACAGTGATCTTTCATAAATTTACCAAGGTTATCAAATTCGAAAGTAAGTTCCTCTATGACTGCGTCACTTGCTGCACAAGCTCTGCACATTGGCTGATTTGCTTTGCATTTACAATTACAAACTCTTTCGTAACCAAAAAACTTTTTAACCGCATCCCAATCTATAACCCTCCGAACTCTGAAGCTTTTATCAACGCCCTGAATTCTTTCAGTAACTACCTGAGACATCATTTTAGTGATTTGAGTGGTATGGCGCCGTTTTCTTAACTGTGATTCGTTTGTTTTGGTAAGATTCTCGTACATCTCGACTAACTGTCTATTAACGGCTGAAATAAAATTCTTGCTTAACGTTACTTTGGCAAGATTTTTTATACTGTCCTGTCGTAATGTTGTCTCACCTTTTAATTCCATTGCAGGTAGGTTCCCAGCCTGTCGAGACTTTAGTTCTGCAAAATCTATATTTGTTTTCACCGGCTTCAAAGCATATCCATTTTTAGGTTTGTCAATCAACAAATACATTCCTGGGGAAAGTCCGTCATCACTAGGAGCAGTAGGTGTAGGTGTTTCGAAAGAACCTCCTTCGAAAGAATGAACTTGGTACTCTAAGTCTACCGGCGAGGACATTTTCGCTGAGAAAACTTTTCTTACTCTCACCGGTTCTAAGGGAGATCTCTTTTTCGTATTCTGCATATCATACGGTATTGCAATGTGAACTTGAATAGAATTTGTGGAGTCATGTGGTAGATGGATCGACTTCATTGGATGGTTTACGCTGGTGGCAATTAAACTGCCTATGTCCTTCTCTTCGTAGCCTAGTGTGTTCTTCATCAAGTCTACTATGACTTCTAAGGCTGCGACATCTTTTGCGGTGTAAGTATCTTGAGTATGGAGATCTCGTTTCACAAAGTGTTGTGTTTTCTGAGAAAGCGTTCTCGTCGTGACTGTCTGAATGGTTACAGTGTGATGTTTCTGCATGGCAGTGCTTTTTGGGATGGAAATCGGTTTTTTATTTTTATTGAGCGCTTTAATATACACTGAGTAGGGATTTTTACACGTGGTGGGGTTTAAGTTTTTTGGGTCTTTGGAATGTTTTAACGTGAAATAAGTTTTTTTAATTTTTTTGGACAAGTTATTGTTGAAATGTGTACTGAGGAACTGTTTTGCGTTTTTCTTTTGACTTCGGCCTTTTTCTTGGTCAGCATATAATTTTTGATGACCGAATGGAGCGACTGGCTGCAAAAAAAAGATAGGGTGAAAAGAATAATATTTTATAAAACATTATTTTATTGAAAATCCTGCTTGCATACTAATAAAGTGGCAAATAAACGTACAACCCGCATGATGATAAGCGATCAGCGTAGACTTTGGACGTTCGCAACACCAGGTGTTTCGCTTGACAGTTTGGAACCCTGCAAAAATATTTTTATTTTCGCACAGTTTACAATAATATAACTATACTATTATTTGGTATATGAAACTATTGCAATGTACTGCATTTAGCGAATGATCCCCCGAAACGTGGGGTCTCAATATTGGCTTTAGCATCGCTTACCATCAGACAGATTGCATATACGGATATCCCAAAAATCAACTTCAAGAGGAATTCGGGACTTCAGATGACGGTGACGGTTCCCAGAAAAAAATCTGTCACATTTTTAAAAATTGTTCAAAAATGTGTTACTGTAACGTAAGTAATTTTTTTACGAAATGATAATTTTTTGTTTGAAAAAGATTTAGAAAGTGTTGTACCTACTGCTTTGAATTTGGACTAAAAGAGCCATCGTTTGATGTTGCTCTACAAAATGCCTTTTTTATATGAGGGTAAAAAGTCAGACGGGTCAACTGATGGAAAGTGACTATCATCGCCAATGGACGCCTGCAACTCAGAAGTCTGAAGCGCATTACCGAACTTTGTTGTAGGAGTAACTTTTTTCTTTAAGGATTGCAGGTCCTATCGGTCCGGAAATACCGCAGGAGACAATTTGTTCCACAGATTGGTTGTGTGAGTCAAAATGTTTCTTAAAATGCGCATGGCAGTGGCGCACAGTTGGCACCCGGGTCGGACCAAATATTTGTATGATCTGCAAATATTTGTTTTAGAGTTTGGGTGTTTTATATAATATGTAAGTATTTAGAAAAAAGTATATGAGTATTGGATAATGGGGAGGGATGTTTCGGGCACGCCGTTATTGCGGCGGTAAGACCCGTTATGGAGGACTTGCCCGTGAGGAATCACGGGACCCTCTCATACCGGGTGACGCAGATGATCACCGTGAAAGGATGGTTCCTAAAAAATACATTTTTTCAATATTTTCGATTGAATGGAAAGTAGTAATCCTATGCCAAGTCCTATTCGACTGGCACGTGAGGTACCTACACGTAAAAATGTATTTTCGCTTAAGCCTACTATTAAGTTGCCGTTATACTGTGAGTGTATGTTCTTACGTCCACGAATAAATTGTTTTTCTTTCTTTAATGTTTGCGTACTTAGAAGTTATTTAGTAAATACCACAAGTTCTTAATTAGTTCTTTTTAATTTTATTATTATTTGCTTTACTGTCATTTATACAGAGTACTGATAATGCCAGAAAAGCAAAAAAAAAAAAAGAAAAGAATAGTGGTCACACGATTTTTAAATTTAATTTAAAAGCCTATAATTTCAAAAATAACGACAAATGCTTTTGTTTTGGGAACTGTCACCACCTGCCTTATCAGCCCATAACAGCTCGAGGTTTATTTTAAGGATACCCTGTAGAAAGTGAAAAAGAAATATCAGGACAGAATTTATTACCTGATTATAATCATAGTTTAAAATACCCGGCTCCATGTAGATCCCATACGCTTCACTCGAGTTATACCTGAAGTCATTTTGGAAGGGTGGAAAACCCAATGAGGCAGCCTGTATTTGAGGCCAATTGCCTTGGAATGGTGGCCCTTGAGGCCACCGAGGTCCCATTGAGTTTTGTGACAAACGAGCTTGCATTATTTCCATCGGTGTAGGGACTGGTGTCACTTGTAATGTCACCCCTCCTCCTTGCTTTGGATGATTAACTTGAATTATTGGCTTCACGCCAAACCCCAAATGGCCTTCTAAAGGATTTCTGAATAAGACACTTAATGTGTTCCCAGCAACGGGTAACCATGGCTTTTCTGTAGTCTTATCCCTTTTTTCACTAGCTTCGTATAATAGCATTTTGGTTGGTGGCGTATTAAAACCTTGGAGATAAGATTTATTATATAAGATACTGGCGGTATCGAATATATAGTTTTTCTTTTTAGTTACGTTTGAGTTGGTGGGCGTTGGGTCCATCGTTGCAGGATTATCAACGTTGATATGGTCTGGTAATGAGAATGGTTCACCGTAGTCAATATTTTTCTCTTTGTCATGATCTGGTGTAATATCATACGACATGATGTCCGTCAGTAAATGGGAGTAAGCCTTGGTGGTTTTAGTTGTGTCTGTTACAAGAGATTTGGGCTGTCCAAATATAGCCTTCTCAAACACGTCCTCGTCGAAAGTCTTTTTTCCATACATTGATTTGTCAAATATGGACTGTTCAAACTTGCGGCTCGCTGCCTGATCGGCCGCTGCCTTTGAAGCGTGGTCTGGGTCTTGTATCATATATTGATAATCCATTTCGGCTTGTGTATATTTAGGTGCAGCATGCGTGGTGTCTGCACCTGAGGAAAATTTGAACGTAATGTCTCTGTCTTCGTCGTCTTTTTCGTTGTCACCTTGCCCCCCAGGTAATCCAGGTAAAATGTCGAAGTCGTCATCGGCCTTAGAAGCATTATTTTTAGTTACGTATCCAAATTTGCCAGGTATTCCATACTTCATTTGATACATATCTTTTTCTGAGGGATCGTCTGTAGATATTGCTTTAATCTGAAAAGTTAGACAGCATTTTATAAGCATAAATACAGTGTCTTATATAACATCATGTTCAGATGTGTTTCGCGCGATACATGCTCCTGCGAATTTTTGTACAGTATTCACATGGGGAGCGGTTCTGGGCGATGAATCAAGCTTTGCATTTGTTGAAAGTTCAATAGAAACCAGATAATTAAACCAGATTTTTATTTCTGTCTTGCATCTGAATCCAGCAACATCTTTTAATAAGACATCCGGAATCCGGAACCCTGTGGGTCGATAGCGGGTCGGTATTAGGTATGTTTCAAGTTTTCCTTCTCTTTGCAGTGCTGTTGTCCTGCGTAGTTTGATCCCTTAGTCGGCTCTTACGACACCCACGGGATGAATAGGGGGGTGGTGACACTCCATATTCTTTATCCGTCACCACACGGATAACAAAGACGAAGGACGTAAATTAACAATGAGAGTAGCTTACCTTCTGAACAGCGTCACTTATCTTCTTGTGGCCAAATTGAATGCGAAACCCTTCCAAGGAATCCGTTAGTTTATCTCCCTCTAATTTTTTAGTCTCATTTTCGTTTTTTGGCTTATCTGTAAGAAGGATAAAGTTATAAAATAGTAACAGGTATATATTTGCGAGACTGAGCATTCCTGCTAGCTTATGTAATAATAATAATAATATTGTACCACATTCACACAACACCATCTAGTCCCAAACTAAGCAGAGCTTGTACTATGGGTACTAGACAACTGATATAAATACATATATACTTTTTTTTGTAAATACATACACATTATACATAGAAACACCCAGACCAAATCAAAGATTAAATGTTCATGCACACAAATGTTTGACTTGAGCGGGAATCGAACCCGCGACCTTTGGAATAGCACTCCGTTACACAAAACCACTACATCATCCGGTACTATATTGTATGGACTACCCGTGATATACTTACATAGCGATTTGTATACTTTGTGAAGTTGGACATTATAAGCTCACCTAGTCCCGTAAGTCTTTTTTCGTTAACTTTTATTTGAGAAAGAGCCACAACACACAGATAATGTAAACTGTCACTTACATAAATCATCAAGTGAAGGCATCACTTCACTTGTCGTCATTTCCATCTTCGGCGTAACGTTTTCTTTGGTGTTTGCTGAAATATATTCAAAAAATAAATGGAGGCGTGAGAATCTGTTTAATTTTCCCTTAACAGACGCTGGAGCTCCTAACATGAATATTTCCTTGCGTAGTTGGGATGGTTACGGACTGCATGACGATTACATATACAAAGATACATTACATACAAGCTAAATGGCAGTAACAAACTAAACGATGATTACCGTTATAAGCTGTCACAAACTAATTTGGGGTAACAAACTTAATGACTTAATTAACTGATGAATGATGAATTAATGATGAACAATTGCTAAAAATCTTAAAATAAGAATGAAAACTGACAGTCAGACGAATACACATACTTAGACATGTACACACAAACACACACACAGGCTCACAAACTATCACACACACTCACACACACTCACATAGCTCCAACTTAAACTTAGTCAATTAAATAAATATAGATTGTAGTAAACTGCGATCTCTTCCTATTGTTTCATATGAGATTTACATAAGATTCTAATATTATTGATATTGTCCTAATGTATAATCGTTTTTGTATTGATAGCCTCGATACAGGCTAAGCCTAGTGTGGCTATCATTGTTAAACAAATTTTGTAAATCTTTACTTTAAATAAAAATTATTATTATTATTATTATTATTAATTAACAGTAGCAAACTAGACGATGGTGTAGACAGAGATGCGAATAGGAATGCAAATAGGTGCCAACCACCGAAAAAAGTTTTTTCATTGAAAAGATTAGAATTATGGAATGGATGGAAAGCGACTATCACCGCCCACGAACGCCCGAACAAAATTACAGATACAATACAAGACAAAATTACAATTACGGGCAATATTGAGGTTGGGCAGAATCGTTAAGAACGGCTATGGTTTCCATGGCAGTTACGAGTAGGTACGGCATCGCGTCAGATATAGTTTATAATTGAACTGAGACTAGATTATGTAATGTCACAAGGTGCCTCCGCAACGAAGTCTGCTCCCTCAAAACGATTTTTTTTGCCCCTTTTCGTTATTTTTTTTAAAATACTTGGCTGATATTTATCGTAGCGTGATGTTATATAGCTTATAGCTTTACCCGATAAATTTGGTTACCCAAGACAAAGATTTTTCAATTCGAACCAGTAGCCTTCAGCTTTATAATATTAGTAGAAGTTATCTGCATTTACCTTTAGCTGCCTTAGTCTTCTGATGAGTGGTCTTCGGTGACGCAGTCATCCTCTTTAAACTTAACTTGTCTTGAATAACTGCAAGAAGCCAACAGCGATGAGAAAGAATAGACAATACAGTATCTAAAATCACAACGGATAATCCATACAGTCGCGCTGCACCCAATAAACTATTAAATATTCTATTGTCAAAACCTTAGATGAGTATATTTTATACTTTACCTCGCAGACGGTTTTTCTATAGATGTAGTGTCACACGATAAACACATGCGAAACGTAATTGTTCTTTACTAGTGTGTGTATAGTGACCAAAAGTTGGCTGCTATGTTTTTCTACGTGTTTACAGATTCGTCAGTATCTTTGGATATGCCAATGATCTAAGATGAAGACGTGGATAGGTTCTAGAAGGTTCCCTAACCTTCTGCAAAAGTCATGATACGTATAACGCTCAAGATTCTTCCTCGTTTTCACTTTAAGGCGAGGTTGCAGTGATTTTGCACTTTTTTTAAGAGAAATAAATATCCTAATATGCATTTATTGTGCATGAAAATATATATTTTATAAAAATTAAACATATAATCTAAAGATCCGTAAAGATGGAAAAATGATTTATGGAATTTGGCGCGATAAAAAAAAATCACAAACATAGCACTAACTCACGATTTCAAATAGAAATTGTTGTAAAATGCCACCATGGATTCACGTAAAAAAGTTATTTATTAGTAGTAATTTTCACTACATTACTTACATTTATGAAATTATTTTAATGTTTTTAACGCGTCTTTGTAACACTAGATTATAAATTTACTAAGAAATCATTATTTATATAAATAATTAAACAATCTCTACCTAAATATTTATTTGTTTCATGGTAAATTATTTCCGTCGACAATGTTTATAAAACACAAAAATAACAAAATTTTACAAACGCATCAGTTTCACTGCACCACAGTCTAAACAAATCAGTATGCATGTGAGTACGGTAAATAAACAGTATTCATTGGTAGCATAGAAAGAAGGTAATAAGAAAATGTTATTAGAAATCTCTAATTTTGGTATAGTCAGGCACATTTAAATTATGTGGAATTCAACAGTAATATAAGTTTATTTAATGTTATTTTGATGAGACAAAGCATATCCACAGGCGTAGTTGAGACCCTACAGAAATCAATTTCTATTGATCATAATACTACGTTAGTTTTTATATTTATATAAATGGAATAACAGTTTTTTTAGTTTTGTCGTGTGAAAACTAAACAATGAGGATGATGCACATGTCCATGAGCTTACGCTTATGACATAAGGGAAGGTTACCTTTCATGGATCCTTCATCGACCAATAACGTCTGTCAAGAAATCGTAACGATTTCTTCAGAAAATAATGATGATGTGAAAGAGGAAAAGTCTTTGGGCATAAACTTAGCGGCTACAACTGGAATCGTGGCAACAGGCATCGGGCAGTTTGAAGAATAATTTTCTGCAATAGACCCGTCTTTTCGACACATACATACGCACAGTTGCAAAACAATGTATATGAACATGTGGAACTGACAGCAGCTGATACTATGCAAGCAGTAATAGATAACGAGAGAGAAATAGCCATATCCTAAAGTCGAACTAAAGGTGGATATCCGGTGATCGATGTGTATGCCGATTGAGCATGGAGTGCGCGCTCTTATGGCACCAATTTTAAGGCCCTTTCTGGCGCTGCTGCTATTATTGGCAGAAAAACAGGTGCGGCCTTGTACATGGGTGTAAAAAATAAATACTGTTTAGTTTGTATCCGGGCTAGTAAAAATAACATAACGCCTCCAGAACATAAATGCTTCAAAAACTTTGATGGTCATCTACCTCTATGGAAGCAGATATAATTGCGGAGGGTTTTAAAACATCTATTGTACGGAGTAATATACCAAAGACATAGCAGATGGTGACTCTTCCACATATGCCAAAATTTTAAAGGTGAAACCCTACAAAACACAGAATTTGACTGTTGAAAAAATAGAATTTCCTAATCATAATTTACGAAATTTTTGTAAAAAGAAGCGGAACCTTGCCAAAGAGACTAAATTTTTCTAGTTTCATAGAAAAACTTTACCAAACCAAACACAAATAAATAATAACAAAAAACAAATAAATAATGGCTATGAGAAAATTAATTATTCGGTCGAAAAAAAATCTCCACCAGTCTGATGTTTCGAAAAACGATGCAGTCTCGGTACTTCATTAAGATATAACATATTCAGTTGAACACGCTTACGAAGATCATAGAAAGTGCCATGATAACAACGGTGAGCATGATGGAGTGAAAGGTGACTTAGGCAAATACGGAATAGTACATTTTTATTTATACTGAATGCCATTGTTGCAACTGTAGCTGGGAAGTCAAGAAGTTTGATTGAAAATGTTGATACCAACACAGTCGAAAGATTTAATAATGTTATAGCTAAATTTGTGGGTCGGAAAAGAATATTTGGTCTCAGACGCGGGTACCAATTAAGATATGTAGCAGCAGTCGTATCTTTTATCAGGAATTCCGCCATTTCAGCTGAGCAAAAAAAAAAGTTAAATGGAAGTCCTTCAAGCAGAGTTTTGAAGTACATCGAAAAAAAGGGTCCATAAACGTAAATTGGATTTGAAACATCCAGTAAAAAAGATACGTAGATTTCAAAACGCAAATAACGACCTATAGCACGTCGGCACCAGATATGTCAATGTTTGATTTGGAGCGAGGGAAAGCTAGTTATTTAAACAATTTAATAAATCTTACAGCAGACAGAGATCATATTGAAAGATCGACCGTCCTACAAAGAGACTCGAGTGAGTGGCTTGAAATAAGAAAAAAAAAATAACAGCTTCGAATTTAGAAAATATTTGGAAGAGAAAACCCTCTACGGATACATCTTCTTTGGTAAAAAATATTTTGTACAAAAAGAATTTGTCGCAAGTGACCTCGGTAGCTCATGGGATTGAAAATGAAAAGCAAGCCATACAACAAATTCAGCAAGAAAACCAATTGAAAAGTTAAGCATGTGGACTTTTTATTGAAAAGCAATACCCATTTATTGGAGCTACACCTGATGGCTTGATTGGGAACGATATGTTGGTTGAAGTGAAATGTTCATTAGTTGCTGCCAAAGAAGGATTGCAGCAAGCCCTAGGAAATTATAAAATTCAGCTGATCCGCTACAAAAAAAAAAATCGATAATTGGTTTCATCAAATTCAAGGTCAGTTACATGTCACAGGCCGTTAAAAATGTCTTTTTGGTTTGTGGGTATCATAAAATGAACCAGTATTTATACGATATTTTGAAAAAGACGACGAATTCTGAAAAGAAAAACTGGAACCAAGGTTGGTTCAATTTATTTGACTTGCTTACTGCCGGAATTGGTTGACCCAAGGCACACGCGCGGCATGCCAATCCGAAACATATTTTTAACCTCAGGAAAAGAAAATGAAGCATCATCAGGCTCTTTAACATACGCTTCAATTCCGAGTGTATCTGACACTAATATTATACAATACACTAATTTTTGAAATTATCTTTGAAATAAAATATTAATTATTATATATATATAAAATGGATAGAACCAATTTAAGTATGTTGGTAAATAAGGTCTCTTCAGACAGCACTGTAACCAAACGCGTTATTGTAAGCTAACTATGCTGCGCGAATAGGAAAGCCCGCTTGCCTATTGCGCTTTGACATGATTGATATAAAACTTAAGAAAGTTTAGAATAAAACCTCCGCCGCAATCATCATCTTTTATTAAAGTTATGTGAATTATTCAACTTATGGTGTGTGTATTATTAATTAAAGCCTGTATTATGGTACCTAATCTGCTGATAAACTCATGAAGTAAGAGAAATTTGTAGAATAAGGTTTAAAAAAAACATCCATTGTTAATGAGATTTTGAGTAAATAAATTATATATGTAGGAAGTAATGACCTAATATCCTATAACTAATAACTAATAAACCTTAGTTCGCCTGTTTAAACGGTCATTTAATTCCAATATTTTTTTAATTTCGTGTATACCTATTTTAGTAGAAAGCTAACACACAGATGAATAACAAAAGTTTCAATTAGAATTATATACCTCAAACATGATATTCTTTTCTAACTTCTGCTACTACTACTACTGAGTACTCTACACTGTGGCACAATATCTGGACGTAAGTTTGAGTGGTGCGCAGCCGACTCGCGCAGCTTTTTAACACGCTGCGTCTTTGCGTAAGATACGTTAGGGGGGGTTGAGGTAATGTTTGCACACCTACACACCGCGCTGCAAGAGCGCCTTAATGATCATCATCTGCCTACCCTTATGCCAATTTTAATTACGGATTGGCGCAGTAATTATTATTCTTCCATTCTTAAATATCATTCGTCATCTCTCTCTTTACTGCCTTCCTAGCCATATCCTCTATCACACAGTCCATCCACCTTTTCTTTGATCTTCCTCTTTTCTTGTACCCTTCATACCTAATACCATACCTAACTCTTTCTTGGCCGCATTTTTGATATCCCTCCGCATGACATGTCCATGTGATACCGCGTTCTCACAGAAAACCACATTCGTTGCCTTTCACCAAGTGAAAGAAGAACAAACCATCCCCCCTCCTAATTCTGGCTGGGGGAACTTGAAAGGCGACTCTTGAGTTGCACGTGTTCATGGGTGACGCTAGCCACTTACCATCAGGTCACCCGTCTACTCGCTGACTTCCTCTACCACAAACAGAATATGGCTACAGATTAAAGGAAAAATATATAATTAATAATTACATTGCATTTTAGGGCTCCAGCCGAAGAATCGTTTTTCTAAATTCTTTATATCAGCATATTCCTTCTCCATATTCTTGTCCCACTCTTTATCACTGCCTTGATAAGGGTACTCAGTGACGTCGACTGTCGAAAGAAATTAACATTATAAGTAGTCACATCAACAGCCTTTAGTAGTCCACTGCTGGAGATAGGCCTCCCCTTAGAAGAAGGGTTTGGCCTACTATACCACGCTGGCCAGACGGGTAGTAGTAAAACAACAATAATTTAAGATAGCTCACACTCGGCCGTCTGATCCCAAACTAGCCAAGGCCTGTACTATGGTAACCAGACTGCTGATAAACATACTTACATATTCCTTAATACATTTAACGTTATGTAGAAAAATTCAAATTATCATGAATCACATAACTATTTGTCATGGGTGGGTATCAAACCTATTCAGTGAAACTTGTTGACGAAATACTTTAATGATTTTTAAACACACACACACACACACACACACATGTGACCCTCGTCTTGAAGGCGTTCATGGGCGTCGGCAGTCACTTTCAGGTGACCCGTCTGCTCGTTTGAGCCCTACATGATACAAGAAAACAGATTTAATTATCTCTGGGTGACCAGTTAAGATTAAATGTTTGCCAATTATAATGAAAAAAAAAAACAAATATTCTTCAACATTCTATATTCTATTGCTGGCAGGATGCGAGAAGCCCAAAATCGATCTAAGTGGCGTACAATGAGAGAGGCCTATGTCCAGCAGTGGACTGCGATCGGCTGATGATGATGATTCTGTACTTGCAATGCAATGCAAACTTGGCCAGAAAATTACGCAAAAGTCTAATCTAATCTCTAAATGCCTGATTTGGACATGTTTAAAGCATCCACTTACGGTTTCTCCCGTATCTGAACCTCGAATCGATGGTCACCCATCTTCTGTTCGCATACTTATCACCATGCCTCGATTTCCTCTGCGCGCTGTCATCTCTTGAAGCTGTAAAAATAATTTACCATCAATACTTTAATAAATATTTAGTACTTGTAATAAATATCTACTGAAAATAGTCTCATTATTTCAGCAATTATTGCTGGCGTACGTAGTTTTCTGGTGTTCCCACTGTGTCATGACCGTTACGATACATAATCGTTCTCCGTAAAGCGTCGTGTAATAATTATCTGTCGTCGAAGACCTTTTAGTACAAAATGGCAGACTGTCAAAACAATAAAACGTCAAAACCCTTCGTGATCTAGACGACAAATCACATCTAACCTCTTAAAAAACGACTGACTGCTTTATAAACGGCAGAATAGTTGCTGCATAATAGTCCGTAGATTCCGTGAACCAATCAACGATAAAATTTCGACTATAATACATTAGCTGGACACAAAATAAAGCATTACGATACAGTGGGAATGTGTCCTACCTTAATCGAGGAACGCCACGTTACTGAACACAAAAGTTAACAGATACTGCACAATGCATCACTGTCTCTAATTAATTTCGATGATGTTCTGTATGTTTTGTATATTATTATAGATATTGCTTTGTGCAATCTTAGATGTAACTCTAGTCTAGTCCCTTACCATGCCGTGGCAACTTGGAAGTAAGACAACACTTAGCAAATATTTGTAAAACATGTTTGTAAACTATGTATTAGTGTATGTTTTGTAAGTTGTCCTAAATAAATAAATAAATACTCAAAACAATGAAATCATCTAAAAAACACTCGACCTGCTATCTACAAGGTATTGTGGTTGAAAAGGAAGATGTGGGTCAATCTGTGTATCCATCACTATCATTTAAGAGTACTTATATAAAAAATTGTTTTGAATTAAATGGTCGCATAATGAACAATAGCTCCTCTCGTCGCATATCCTATAGTCCGTCCGTCCCATATATATATATATAGTATCAAATGTCTAATAAGACAGCAGATTTGCACTTGGGAGCAAAATTTATTTCGATTAAAATCATAGTCACCAAAATGTATCGGTTTAATTTGCCTTTGCTTACTCCTTCGGGAATAAAGGCGTGACTGTATCTACTAAAAGTCGATGAATCCCGTTGCTGACCAATTTTAGTGGCAAAATAAAGAATAGTGGTGCTAATTCTGTTGTTCGGAAACTCTCTAAACTAAACTAAATCACAAAAAAAATTGTTGGTCTCTCAAATATTACGTTTTCACAATAGGAAACGTTCTTTGACAGAACTAAACAAATTTTTAGTGATTTTTAGTTTAGTTTAGAGAGTTTTCGAACAACAGAATTAGCACCATTGTCTTTCCTTTTTATGTACTACATTAAAATTACGACCTATGGGTCAACACAAGTACTAATTATTACATTTTACATTTTGCTCCCAAGTGTACAAAGTAAGAATGCAACTCACTCACTGATATAATTGTTTTTCATTCTCAATGAACTGCGCTTCCACTTCGTTGGAGCGACTGCCTGCATACTCGAGATCCTCTGCTTATGCTGTTGGTCTACAAATGCCAAAGAAAAATAATAAATTAGCTAATATATAGTTATATTTATATAACCTAATTTTATTTAACGGTTGGCGCATTTGATGTAGGGGCTACCTCTGATTTAATACGTCCAGTGGAGACGCATCAGGCGCTAAAAGTTCCAGAATAATTACTAGCAGGCGACACGCAAAAGCAGGCCTGAGAAGGTGGCGTGACGAGATCCTCTCGCAGCAAGTCCTCTCAGCATCCTCTCTTAAGTGAACACCTCCGCTTATGACAGTATTACTCTACAGTCGGCTAAGTCTGCTGAGGTTACACTTTCCATGTATGCCACATATTGCTTACAAGCACTGTTTTTTTTAAGTATGTTGAAATATGGTAGCAATTACGAAACCTCACGGAACTGAATGCTATTGACTTATAGGTAAAATTTATTTGTCGATAAGATAAAATTTCATTGAGCCCAAGGGCCAAAATAATACTTACTTCTTGTTGGAACTTTTGACTTCTGATTCTCTGGGTTCTTGTAAGATATATCATATCTGTAGTGGTGGCTGCTTATTTGAACTCTCTTTGGGCTCAACATGGCGTGATCTTTCCGTAGCTTTTCTAAGTAGTTAAGGACATTGTGGTGATCTGCATCGGCAACATAAGTAGGCTCCGTAGAGTCTAAGCGCATGTTCGCGTAAGTTGTATACGTGGTACCCCTGGTACCTTTGGCCGTCGCTTTCAGCTTTTTGCTAAGAAGTAAACGACCTGGCGGCATCTCATTCTCATTTTTTTGTACTTTAGTAGTAAGACGATAAGAACTGTCTATTGTATCATACTTTTCATTTAGTTTAATCGTTTTAGAAGACAAACTTTCTAATCTATCAGTTTTTGCATCCATTTTAGGCTTTGTTATTCCGTGGTCAAGGGATTCTGAGTTGACAAAACCTGCATCTAAAGATTCATCTTTTTGAGGTAATCTCACAGCAACAGCAGGCATATCACCGGCTTGTTGGTTAATATCGTCAAAGTTTATGATGGTTATATCCACGTCTTTATTCAGTGGGTCTTCACTTGTAAATATGATCGATCCACTCAATTTTAAAGGAGTGTCTGAGACGGAATCTTCTTCTTCAGGTTCTACTGTTGAAACTAAAGTGGTTCTCTCAGTGGTGGCCGTCTTCGTTATCAAAGTATATTCTTTTTCCATTTCCAACTTTTTGTCAGATGTTTGATCGAAATGAGGTTCAAAGGTTGGTAGGAATTTGGTATCAACTTGAGGCCCAGATTTAGGTTTAGTTTTAGGTACATTTATTCGCTTCATTTCTTGTAAATGGCTTAATTTAGCTTGCAACTCCGGCGAAAATGTTTCCTCTGGGCCAGCTTTCGGTGCAGGCAAAGTCTCCATTTCATATTTTTGCCTAAATAGTTTCAACTTTTTAAGTCTCTTGTAAGGGTTCAAGTCTTGCATTGGATATGGCCTATCAAGTCCGTAACTGATTTCTCTTTCGTATCTATTCGAGCCTAATGATGGATTGGGCCCAACTCTTAACTTCTTTTTCATCTTGTCCATTGACTTAGCTGTGAGAGTTAAATTTTCTTTTTTATTACTAATTTTATTGTGATCCTTGGGTTTGTGTCTAAATTTGTCTATACGAGTGGAATATTTTGAAAAGAAGCTCGTCAGTTTGGTTATGGGTGAAGAGTTAGGTGGAAATATGGGGGAATGAGAATTTTTCACCAAACTCATAGTGGCGGGCTTAGACCGTGATGACCAAGAATGGTACAGTCTAGTTTGGCCGTATATTGGCGAGATAAGTGATTCTACGTCCATGCCTTGTTCCTTAAGAAACTTATTAAAATCGGATGGCTTCATCGGCAAGGGGGTTGAATAATACATTTGTGGTCGTTTATTCGTTTTTGCAACAACTTTGCCCTGAAAGAGAAACAGCTCAAATTAAATCAATGCGAATATATGTTAAATGATATCATTTGGTTAAGTTATTAAGGGCTAGGATCATAGGAGCCAGGTCGATACAAATATGTCACGACCCTACTCGTACTCTTGCTCTAAGTTAATAGACTTATCGAATGACTGGTAGCGGGAAGAGCTGCCCGCTGTCCGTCATTCGGTTTTTTTCTCCCAATCAAATTGAAGATGGGTGATGAGTTTATTTACTACATAAAACAGCCCCCAACAGAATTAGGGCAAGTTTGTAGTTGGGCTTTTAGTAAGTAGTAACGAAAGAATTTCTTAATACCGGTTTTCTATGAAGCCGTGGAATCGCAATATTATAACTATTAAAAGTTAAAAAATATTTTCGATTTGACTAAAATAAAAATAAACTTCTTACCAATGCTGTGTGAGTCGTCGCTTTGGATTTCCCCTTGCTTAATTTTGCCGTTTTCTGCGAATTTCTTGCTGTAATACAAATTTACTAAACAGTTTTATGGAATAACAAACAAGAAAATGCGTTATATTTAATACGACGTGGCATGCAACTGAAAAAACACAGAAACAGAAAAAAAGGAACTGAACTGTCTTACGATTTGATGTTTAGAACCCGTAGTCGAATAGAATACGGCATTGTGTTTATTAAGCATGTTCATAAAATAATCAAAAAACAACTTACACATCTTTTTTACATCAATCCCATTTGTGACAGTTTCCACTTCATCATCATAAGATAGCAGTGTTGTATCTACCATGAGTGCTGGCGTGTCCTTCGCGTTATCTTTTCTAAGGCCTAGTAAACAAATGCTTTATTAAAATGATATCAAATTTTAAAAAACATTAACTATCTGATAGACAAAAAACAGTCAGGGAAGCATAACATAAACAGATCCAAACTCGATTAGGGTTTGCAGAATCAAATATTGATCTTTGAAGAATAGTAACAGATTCTTCGACCAGCATGTAAAGAGGAGAGAATCCGTTAATCAACTTCAAAATCAAAACCTCTACATCTGTTCTCGCAGTTTAACTCAGAGGACCGCCGATTGTCAGAAATCTTACTTGCATGGTTGTAGAACCAAACCTACAATTGACTTTAACAAACAAAAGTACAATTACGTACAAAAATCATAGCAAAATATAGTACACGGTACAAAATATTGTTCCAGTAATAGTAGAATAAGTACCAGTAAGTCTATCAGTCTTTGCAGATTTATCTACTTTTGCATCCTTCTCGGATTTGCCCGTCTTTCTAGATATTCCAAGTAAATCAGATTTAGCAGACTTAGCAACTTTAGCAGGTCTGGGGTTCCCTCGAGATGGGTCATAATTAAATAGCCTATAGATTTCAGGATACGGCCGCTTTGAACCGATGTAGAATTTGCGAGCAAGCTTGCCCAGACAATCCTCTGGGGGCCTGGTTTCATGACCTTCACAGGTCCAAGTTATAGGACTGTGCACCGTCCAGGTTTTCTCAGCGTTAGATTTCTTAGCAGAAGTCCACTGTATATGGCTCTCTGGGGTGAAAACTTTCGGCTTACAAGACGGCGGTGGCATTTTCGACTTTTCGTCAAACCATGTAATAGGGCTCTTGACGGTAAAGTTAGCGTCAGCAGTCCAGGCGTTCATAGTCGGTTTAAACGGTTCATTCTCAGACCACGAGGGCAATTGCAAGGTCGAAGCTGGTGGCAAATCTTGAAAGCTACTTCCTATATTTGGTCTATTGTACTGAAAATATTTTTGCTCGCCCTTTATAAGCAGATCTTTACTTTTAACTAAAGCTTTATCGTTCAAAACTACATGTCTGACCATCCCGTCGTTAAAATTGTGCCCTTCCATATTATTGTCACGAGTTGGTTGTGCTATTGGATGAAGCTGATTTTTTGGATTCTTGAATGTCCTATCTAATTCTTTTAATTCACCCATCATGGTGAATAAATTTGGGGTGGTGTATTCTGTAGTCCCGAAATCCTTCTCCACGTCCTTGACAAAATTCCTCCATTCAGCTTGAGGTACCTTATCAATGTTCAAGATATCATTGTTCCACATCAGTAAATCATTGAAATAGTCAATATTTTTGAAGTTTTTATCCGTCCTTATCGGGTTAAGTCTATCCTCAAACTCGTGTTTCCCCACTGGTTCTTCTGTGTATTCATCAGACATATGATAATCGTGAGGTATCGGGATGTCGATATCTGCAAAGAATTCAGAATCTACTGTTAAAAAGTACGTGTGTAACAATATTCCATTTGACATTTTAAGAGCGTTAATAAAAAGATAATAGATGCAATTAAATTAAAATATGCAAAGAAGTAAAAAATAAAACATTTTAACCTTATGAAAAATTTTGAAGGTGAAAGGTTAAAATTGTGTTTCATTGATTTTACATTGGTACTACGGAGTCTAAAACAAGTCTTATTATCTAGTAAAGGCTTTGTCTAGTCCTTGATTAGATGGACGTGTGTTATGATTTAAATTATAATAAAATAAAGGATTTTAATAAGACTACAGTGTTTTTAGCCAGAGATAATTCTATAGGATACACAAATATATTTAACGCGAGCAACTGCTACTTGGTATATTTTGTAAGCGCCAGAATGCACCATATTTAAAAAATACATTCATATTACTCACTTGACTGGACATTCTGGCGAACCTCCAAACGTTTGGTTTTAGGTATAGAAAGCTTAGCAATTCTTGTCAACTGGTTCGTGTAACTCAGGCCATCAAGCATTGGTTTTACTAAATTGGTGTCGCTCTTCACAAAGAACGTACCACCTCTGGAGTTATTGGCTCTCAAATTTTGTTCAGTTGGTCGCATTCCAAACTGCATCTTGGCTATCTCCAAATTCAGATCAGGGAGCGTCTCATTTGTGGCAATAGACGTCAGGGCTTTCATGACAATCGAAGGCAGAGTTCTGTAAGTCTTAACATTGACTGAAAATACTCCTCTTAAGTCTTGTGTGTATTTTGGTTGCATTTTTGTGGATACCGTTCTCATTGTAGTTGTTTTTCTTTTCGGTGGTTTCATGTTACCTGAAATTAAGATTTGTATGATGCTGTAAAGCGCTGGAGATACTGCCAATAGCGTTAGATAGTCACGGTATTGCGATGTCAGCAAAACTCCCTTAAAACCAAAACTCTCTACATTATTATTTCTATATTCTTTCCATATAGCTTCTCATGAGATTGAGAATTATAGTTATGTAATCAGCCGGGAGATTGTAAAGGATAGTGGCAAAGCTGTCGTAATTCTAATAATGTGTGAATATATAGAGACACATAAGTAAAGATGGCAAAAACATGTGCATTGGCACCAAAAAGAGCAAACATGTTACGTGGTCCCTGGCAACTGCTAACCTACTCACTAACATATTCGATGTTGACTTACAAGTTTCTGTAATTATAGTGACAAGTAAAAGACAAGAAATTAGGAACTATCGAGTAAATAACTGCACTTAATGCATCCACTAAGTTCAATGAATACCAGCTAAGGTATAACCGTCTATGCACATTGGTCATCAGATTGTAAATGTGAATTCTATACAGTATACCCAAATTGACGCTAATTACTTATACAATAATAAATATTTTAATAAACCGCATAAAATCAAATCGACGAGGCTGTGCGAAATAAATTGGGAATCTAAAATTGTAAGTTCTTAAATGCATAGAGGTAAATAAGCACGATCACCTGATGATGGTCCGTCTGCTCGTGATCTTGAAGTGACTACAGCTGCTCATGCACAAGTGAAGTCAAGAAATACAACATACGTTGCACCTCGAATCCCTCCGAATTCGTTTTTACTCACTTACTTGGCAAAAACAATTAGCTTAACGGATGTTAAACAGAATTTCTAAACAATAGTTTTCACTGACACCACTACAGACGAGCCGGCCTTTATGTCCCGCCTTCATGGCACTCACGATTATGAATAAAGTAGAAATGACTTACGTGTTGATTTATGGACTGTCTCCGGTTGAACATATAACACACTCTTCTGCCCGTCGTCCATCATCAGCAAAAATGTTGAAGGTTTTCCTGAAGTACCCATTAGGGAATTAAACGATGGATTTTTTTCTTGTTGAGACGGCAGATTGTCGAGATATTGTTTCACTGTTTGAGATGATGAACTATCAACAGATTGAACTTTTCCAGCTTGAGATGGAACATCGAGGGCTGCTGCTTTTCCTTGTAAAGGGGGCTGGGTATCTACAGGTTGCAGTGTTCGTAAAGTTTCAGAAATACTAAAATTACTACTATCACTTATCATTGGTACTTGCACATCATTTGTATCCATCATGAACTTGTTCAATTTAGTTGTTTTCTGTTTTTCTATAGGTCTGTCCAAAATAGGATCATATACAGGATTATAATGTGTCTTCTGAGTACTTTTGGTAGATGTCTTGACATGCTTACGTGTACTATTTGGTTTCGTGAATGGTGTTTTTTCACTAGGTTTAAATATTATATTTTTGAGACTTTTGAATGGGTTGAACCTAGGAGGTCGGTAAGTGCACGCACGTTTGTCTTTCTTCTTAGATTTCATTGGCTTAAAATGGAATTTTTTGAAGAAATCTTTCAATTTACTCTTCTTAACTTGTTTAGTATTGTTCACGTGGAGGCTGATTGAATTTGTTGGCACAAGATTGACATCTACATAACCAAATTTGCTTCCACTTTTAGTTTTATTCTGTATCGTGACATCGGCTTGCATTTCTTTCGCTGGTGTAGAAGATCTTTCTTCTAAGTCTTTGGTAACAAAATCTTCGGCAATACCAATGCTTTCATTAGCCCTCTTGTGTCTATCTGCCGCATATGTAGTTGCTGCATCCATTGGTTTTGTTGTACTTTCTATATCTTTGCTAACTTTTACAAGCTCTGTAACAAATGACATTATCTTTGTACCTTTATTAAATACTTTAAGACCTGTCATGTTTGGGTTAGACAACCCCTTTTTAAGGTTTTTCTCTAGACTGTTCATAATCTACTCAACGAAGGGTGTTTCGTATACCATAAGTAAAACTTCTCAGTTTCACAAAAAGTCTCAAGTTACATCACACAATCTACTCAATAGTTTTTATTAAAAAAAACTATAAACTATGTGTTAAAACTCTAATGATAAAAGTTAACGTACCTTGATGAAGCGAATCACTCATAGTAGTACTTTTAGAGTCTAAAGATTTTGTCAGTTGATCCAAATTGATCGGTGGTGTCGACTCTTTAGTACTCGACTCAGAAGTACTGTCATCCGATCCTAATCCATAATAAATGTTACTCAGGCTTGAACTCTGATTATAAGTTACGATTTTTGTAGACTGCATTGGATCTGAACTTATATCAGCTATAGGCGGTTTTAGAGATACTACTTGTGAAGTATGAAATTTTTTTGGCGGCCCATAGTCCAAGAATATGTAAAAATGCTTCCTAAACCATGAATCGTCAGTTTTAGTTGACACCTCTTGGTCTTCCATATCCATGTCTTCGAAGAATCTTTTCAGTCTGTTTACATTAACTGGATTGGGATCTTGAGGAAGCTGTGGTATTTTATCAAGTATATATTTCCCAATATCATCTACGTTGTGATGTCTGTGTGCTTGGTATTTAACCATAGCAGAGAAATTGTCCGCCTTCGCCTTTTCTTGTTGGAACTTAAGGTAATGTTTATAACCGTTTACAAAGTCTTCGTATGCTATCTTTTTGCTCAAATCCTCGTAACTGGTACTAGGCATCATTTCATATCCCTTGTCGTCAACCTCACCTGCAGTAGGCGTAGACAGAGTTTTTAAATATTCGTAATCAGGAAGTAGTTCTCCATCTTGGTGTAACTTACGCACAGAATCTTTTAGTTCCTTATCTGTAAGCGTTTCGGCATTTCTTTTAGATAATCTGTATCGCTCGTTCTTGTTTGAAGGCAAATTTGCTGTTGCGATTAGTTTCATAATGTTGTTTTCTTGAACTTTTTGTAGCATTTGTTCATATAAATTTAACATGTTATAGTCATCTGTGTTCAGAGGTTCCGCTTCTGTGATATTCACATCTGCAGGAGTATTATCTCTTTCAAGTCTATTAAGAGAAAAGGGTTCTTCTTGTTCGTAAAATTTATCATGATGTTGAGGTGGTTTTGTGGACGTCTTAATGGGATATTGAGAGACCTCTCTTTGACTTGTAGATTTTGTCTTTTGTGTTTTACATTTAGTCGTTGTTTTATTTGAACTTGTTGCTGGCAAAACAGTGGGAGTTCCATTATTGGCAGTAACAACAGTAGCAGGTGTTAGTATCGTTGTTGTCATTGGCGTTGTTGTTGTTGTTGTTGTTGTTATTTTTGTCGTTGTTGTTGTCGTAGCTGCTGTTGATGTAGTAGGTGCTGTGACAGTAGAAGTTGATGTTAAATTATGTTTAGATTTGAGCGGTTCCTTTGCTACCTTGAGCTTCATTTTGTGATATATATTCTTTATTTCTTTATGTAGCATCTCCTCAATATTAGATATCGATAAAGGTTCATTTGTGACCGATCTTGTGATCACATGATGACGTCCGGAGTCTTCATCTACTTCCTTCTGAAAAATATTATCAACATGTAGAGTGCTAAGGCGAAATGGAGAGAACGGTGTGCCCCACTTATTCCAGACATGTTCAGCTCCAAAAGTAGCTTCGGTTACGGTATTTGATATTATATCAACCATTGATGGACCATTCTCCACCACAGTTTGAATGGCTTTCATTTTAATTCCAGTTAGCAGTTCTTCTATTTCTGCTGTTCTAGGATAACCAAGGGTAGTATCTAGGTTGGAATCCTGCGACTTCCTCACGCCATACATCTTTTTTAAATGATTTATTTGTGTATTCATCTTTGCTATTGCAGAATTCATATTTTCAGTAGTTTTTTTATGAATACTTTTATCTATTAGTTCCACCATTGAAGGAGTGAGTTTAGTTGCATACATAACGTATGGTGTGAAAACAAATTTAACATTATTATGTTTTTTTTTTAGAGGAACATCTACAGTTACTTCCAATTCGTCATCTGCGGTGACAATTGCAGGCCGTTGAAATACAAACGAATTAAATTTCTTCTGTTTGTTTGTGGGATGGTAATACAAGAATTCCTTATCATCTGCATCTTTAAACTCTTTATATTTATCGCTTTTAGCGACTTGCCTTTTCTTTGCATTACCAATATTGGTGGTTATAGTTTTAGCCTTAAACCTTTTCCAGAAGCCACCGATTTTACGTTTATGAGACCTATAAGTTGGATTAGTAGTAGTGGCATTGAAGGTGATTAAGTCTGTGTAAGGTCTATCAGCAACTTTAGTAGTTTTTGATTCAAAATCAGTCCCCGTGATAACATAACTCTGTCTCGTGGGTATCTCTCGTATCCTGTGATTCCGGTGGATTCTATCGCGTCTGATCCTATGATGATTAGTGTTGTCTAAATTAACTATTGTGTCGGAAACGTCATCTATTCCGTCGTCGGTGTCAATACTTTTAGATATAGTATGGGTATTGCTAAGTACCATCAGATATAATAAACTGAAAATAATTGAGTTTAGGTTATCACACATAGTTATTTTAATTGTTCCTTCTATTAGTGTTGTTATTAAAGCTAATATTGTAGTTATATCCGACTTACAATTTCTATTAAATGAAATCTCAGTTCGGATTTTCTAATATATTAAGATATTTACTAGGATCAAAAACAGGGGCCCACGCAAACTTATGATACTTGACGAGTCCTAGGGCAAGTTGATCGTATCAAAAGTCGCAATAAATTTAATCTAGATTATTATTATTAAATTAATATCTTCCTTAGAGGGCGGGAGGTTAAAGAGTTAACGTATGTATAAATAAACGGTGAGGGAAAAGGTAAAATCGGCTTGATTATACCTAATAGACCAGAAAATTAAGGCCACGACTGTATCATTAAGATTGGCATTATGGCGTAGCAAGGTTAGATCAGAAATCTTAGCTAGGTACCGGTATGTTATACCATCACATCTCCAGCACTTCGGGAATAAGAAACCCTGACCTTTTCGACTTTTAATGTTTGTAAATTAGTAAATAATGTTTTAATATTTTATGTTCACTTGTAAATATGTACCTTGGAAAGAATTTTTAAGAGCATAACTGGACCATACCTAAATATATAAGTAAATATTACTTAATTTATTATTTTTTCAGTTGAAGTGTGCTGCTCTAATGTATTCTATGAAGTAAAGCAATTTCGCCATATTCAAGATATGTACTTGTATTATTAAACAGAAAACTGATGTCCAGACCAACCAAGATCTAGTTAAAGTAAATATAGATCACAATAAGTGATCTTAGTGGCTTTTAAAACAATAAAAGCCTAGTAGTAATGTATTCTACAACTGAATCGCCTTCTGAGTAAGCAAAACACCTTAAAGTCTTGTAGAATGTACATGTCCGAAATTTTACTAACAATAAACACTAACGATTACTTTATTCTTAAAATAGTCTGATAATATATAAAAACCATTACAAATTGATCCGCACAAAGAGGACCACAAAATGGTAGTATATTGTAAATGACATTCTAAAACTCGGTAAAACTTCGATCATTAAATACTGACTAGAATAATATTTATATATATAAGAGATTTCCACGTATATAGTCACTCATCACGATATCTCTAGAACCATTAGAGCTAAAGACTTGAAATATGGTAGGAATATTCTTTTCACCGAGTAGAGGTCAGCTAAGAACGGATTTTAAGAAATTCAAAAAAATAATAATTAAATAATGTAAATAGCAAAACAACGTTTGCAGGGTCAGCAGGTTTATATATATAGGAGTTTGACATTCATAAAAGTCTTTGCAGAATACTAAACTCACATCAACAACAAGTATGTCAATCAGAACTAATGACAAAGCAAATAATACCCGCTTTTCTGGACGTATTCTTTGGACAAAAGAATGGGAACTTCTGTGACAGCCCCAGGAGCTACAAATTGAGTGTAAGAAGCGTCACGTGTAAAATAAAACTGACTTACCATAAAAAATTGAAAAATAACATTGGCTGTTAATTATAAAACCCGCTGTTCGCATGATACCATGTAAAATGTCGATAATCTAACAAATATAATAAACTTCTAAGAACTTCAATCGCCACGATACTTTTTTGTTTTTCGTTTGTGTCAAATTGTTGTGTCATTTTTAAGTTTGGTCTTATGTATTACTTTACTCTTCTCTATGGTCTTAAGAAGTTTGTATATTGTGATTCTTCTCTTTCTTCTTCTCAATGTCTATAAGTGATATGATTTTTTTTATGATATAGAGGGAGACAAGAAGATGGGTCACTTGATGGTAAGTAAGACTACGATTGCCCCTCTCTCCAGAATTAAGAAGGGGAGTTGAGCATGGCTCTCTCACGGTTAACACAATATTATAGTCATTAAATAATTTTTAGGAATGGACAAAAGTTTTTTTCAGATTTATCATCGAAGATTAGCAGGTGGAAGCCCTAAAATTATACAAAGTCTATAAGTAGGGTACGGAAGATTTCTCTTTGAACAAGAATGTCCCATTCATATATGGAAGTACTCCTCCTTTGCATCGACAGCCTTCGAAGGGAGATCCACAATCGTCATTATAACTGAGGTGTTTAAAAGAATGACTACTGAATTTGTTGCTCTCGGGGATTTTCCTGACAGCATCTTTCCTGTGTACTCTATACCTAATTTACTATTGGGTACCGTAAAGAGCCGTAGTGGAATTAGCGAGAATGTCCCTTTACCACTAACTAAGTAATAACTTCGATCCAAGTTTGACCAACTCAATAATAATAATATCTTCACATATTTTACACACGGCCGTCTGATCCCAAACTAAGAGTCTGTACTTAACTAGTAACCAGACTGCTTATAAACATACTTATATATATATATATATATCTATATATATATATATAAAAAATTCAAAGTAGATACATACTATAGATAAAGTACACCCAGACACAGAACAAATCACCGTACTCATCACATAATTTTTTATGTTTTTATTTTTATTTATTGTTTAGTTGGCTGGCGGATGACATTAAAGACATAAAACTGCAAAACAAAACTATCCAAAAAAGTAACTTAGATATAGAAAAATCTATCGAAAGCATAAAAACAACTTATGAAGACATGAAATCGAAGCTAGAAAAGTTTGAAAAGGAACGTTTACAGAGTTATAAATACATTGAAATATTAGAGAAAAGAATTGAAGTGTTGGAGTTAGGCACTCGGTCATCCACCATCGAAATAAGAAATATTCCATGGCAAGAGAAGGAGACGTTGGAGGATATCCAAAACCACGTTAAAAACCTTGGAAAAACCGTAAGCGTAAACATTAATACGTCAGAAATACGCGACATCTATCGTCTCCCGAATAAACCAGGTCGCAATAAGATAATTGTGGTGGATTTTAACACAGTGGCTATGAAACAAAAAATACTTGCGTCCGTACGTGATTACAACAGGAATAAAGAAATGTCCCAGAAATTAAATACGAGTCACGTTGGAATACTAGGCCCACCGTCCCCTGTATATATAACAGAATACATGCCGGGCAGTGGTAGAAAGTTGTTCCACCAGGCACGAGTATTTGCGAAAAACAAAAATTATAAATTTTGTTGGACCACCAATCGGAAAATTTATATACGCAGAGATGAAGCCACTGATCGTATTGCAATAAACTCTGAGGAAGACTTGAACACTCTAGAAGTGAGGGAATGACTAGGGCCTGTTTCTTTAACTAGTATCTGTTGTGTTGAGAACTTTAGAAAAAACTCCTCACAGTTACTCTCATTTATAAGCGGAAAATGGTTGCCTAGGATAACTGTCTTAAAATCTATTTTGTTAACCACATTCCTCCTACTTACTTTAGTATTTAATTGGTTAAAAGTATTGATAATGAGCCCCTTGACACATCTAATTTACATAACAATACCGACACGCCAAAAATCACTACACGTCATCTTCTCACCTCACAGACTAGATGCACACAATACTCTCACATTCTCTCCACCCCACACACATAAGGCCCTATACCTGAATATGACTAGTTATCAGGGCTTGTTTTATAACCCCGCCAGAACTGATATTTTAGCACTGTCAACCTACTTCTTAGTACATATCTCATCAAATATTGAGTGTTTCAATTTCTGTCTAATAAAATATTCTAAACGCAATATTTGTTTATTAGATTATGGCTAACGATTTATGTAAAATTTCATCAGAACTTGAAACGCTCAACGTAATGAAATCTTTTCAGTGCTCAACCGATGAATGTCTCGAATATGTCTTGGCTGTTAGTCACCCGTTTTCAGTTATGCAACTAAATATACGTAGCATTAATAAGAACTTTGACGAACTACAGGCTTTTTTGGTCTCAATAAATGTACATTGCGACATTATTGTCTTAACAGAATGCTGGTGCTCAAAAATATCTAACGTTCCTTCTATAACTGGTTACAATTCTCATTATACTCACAGGGTGGATAATCAAAATGACGGTATCGTAATCTATATAAAGGCGGGGATAAACTACTCTATTAGTGAACCTACAAATATTAAAGACTTTAACTGTATGATTTGCAAATTCGGCAGAGATCTGGCAATCGTGGCTATTTATAGATCGCCTTCATATACCCAATTGGATAATTTCCTCAATGGTTTAAACGAAACACTGTTAACACTAAAAACATACAAAAATGTTTGCATCACCGGGGATATTAATATAGATATTAAAACAAATACCATTGACAAAAGATCCCATGAATATCTTAACCTCATAACGTCTCACGGTTTAATTTCCACACACAATATTCCAACCAGATATGAAAACTGTTTGGACCATGTTCTGTTAAAATCAAAGTTACAATCAGTTACACTAATTATCCACACTCATATTACTGATCACTTGCCCACACTTCTTTTACTCTCACTGAAGAAAACTATCTCTAGACCAGACATATTTCGTAATAAAACTAATCATACTGCAATACAAAATACGATTAAAAACACAGATTACTCCCCGGTTCTATTTACAAACGACGTAAACTCTGCTACAGACTATTTGATAACGTGCGTCTCTAATATAATTAAAAACAATACCGCAATTTATAAAGTAGGACGTACAAAAAGGAACATTAAACCTTGGATCACTCCAGGCTTAATACGATGTATCCGTAACCGTGACCGGATGCATAAAGCTCAAAAGAGGGACCCAAATAATATTATACTAAAGTTATCGTACATAAGATATAGAAACTTTATAAATAAATTACTGAGGAAATTAAAAATTGGCTACCAACAAAAACTATTGGAGACAGCTCAAAACAATGTTCGGGCTACGTGGAACGCTATAAAAACAATAACTAACACACAACCCAAAGCGTCAATCGCTAACACTCTCTTGAGTATCAGGGAGAACCCAACACTGTCTGTAAACGCAGTCAATGACTTCTTTGTTAGTGCGGGCCGGGATCTGGCAGCTAAAATAAACACCTCACACATACTAGTGACCACACCTGATGGCCGAGTGGCATCGATTAGCACCCAATGTGACTCTTTTGTGCTACTCGACGTTGATAGCGGTGAGGTTGAGCTATTGATCAAATCTTTACGCAGAGATTGCGCAGTTGGTCGAGATGGTATCTCGGCTGCTATAATACAGGATTCTGCTGAGATACTAATCCCACTTGTCACACATGTCTGTCGGCTTTCATTTTCAACCGGCACCTTCCCGAACATGTTTAAGAAAGCTATAATTCACCCTATTCACAAGAGTGGCGATGGAGATACTGTCAATAATTATAGGCCAATTTCAGTTCTGCCCGCAATGTCGAAAGTGATTGAAAAGGCTCTAAACAAACGTCTGACGAGTTATTTAGAGTCAAAACACATCATATCACGTAACCAATACGGCTTTAGGAAAGGTATATCAGCTGAGGATGCTGTACTAAGTCTAGTAAATGATATAATCGACGGTTTGGACGGTAAAAGGAAATGTCTTGCCATTTTCTTGGACCTGTCTAAGGCGTTTGATACCGTCTCCGTCCCCATTCTTGTGAGAAAGTTGGAACAAATCGGCATAAGAGGAGTGCCGCTTAAGCTGTTTTCAGATTACCTTGTAGGTAGGACACAAGCCGTTAAAATTGGAAACTTCACAAGTTCTGAACAAGTTTTGGACTACGGCGTTCCCCAGGGGAGTATTTTAGGCCCAACATTATTCTCCATCTATGTTAATGACCTCTGTGAACTCCATTAGACAAATTGCAATATTTATGCGTATGCTGATGATACGGTACTCTTAATAAAAGGTGCAACCTGGGATGAAACAAAACACCACGCTGAAACTGCTCTTACAAAGGTTCAGGCCTGGCTAACAGCTAATCTCCTTACACTAAACACCAATAAAACCTGTTTCATGACATTTGCACACAAAACATCTATGCTGCCACCTACAGACACTTATCAAATTAAACTGCACACATGCATCGATCCCACTATTAATTGTAGCTGTGCAACTATCTCCAGGACTTCCCAGGTTAAGTATCTGGGTGTCTACATAGATCAGTTCCTAAAATGGAAAATACATATAAATAATTTAACATCACGAGTCAGGAAACTGATCTATGTATTTAGAACTCTTCGAAGTTCAGCAGACCTTAAAACGCTCACCATGACCTACCAGGCACTTGTTCAATCAATAATCTCCTACTGCATTACCTCCTGGGGTGGTGCAGCAAAAACAACTATGCTTCCACTGGAGATTGCCCAGAGGGCTGTCCTCAAGGTCATGTCTAAGAAGAATTTTCGGTACCCAACCAGTAACTTGTTTAAAGATATTCCGGTTCTGACAGTGAGGCAGCTCTTTGTGCACCAAACTGTTGCCAAAAAACACTCAACAGTAACATACGATCCAGGTCTCCACACAAATACACGTCGACTCAATAAAATATGTCCCGCAATTCGTCACAACACAACCCTGGCAAAACGACACAATAAAGTTGTAAGCAGTTTTCTTTATAACAGAATCAACAAAATTCTTAATATATATCCTCTGAATAAGCATAAACTTCACCGCACTCTCAAAACATGGCTACGCACCTTAAACTATGCGGAAATAGAAAATTTGTTTAAAACTCTTATCTGAAAATATATGGGTAGGATCACATTCAACATACACACACTCGTATACACAACCACGCTTAGACACTCACTCATATACACACTTGCTTACTCTCTCTCACACACACGCACACACAAACACGCACACACACAGACGCACACACGCGCACACACACACACACACACACGCACATGCAATCTCAACATATTACACTAAATACACCTGATATGGCTCTCTTAACTATATTTGAATACGTTTTTATGTTTCCTAGTTTTAAGTATGACTGGATCCGAAATACAGGCTTGCCTAACATATGGACCCAGTCTTGATGTAGTGCTACTGTAAACATGTGCCAGCTGTTACGACTGCGAGTACGCTCCCATGGCGGCGTCCCTCTACTCGTAACACAGGTTTATTCCTAGCACGAGAGAGTGGTCCTGCTGTACCGTGGCGGCGACTACAGTTGATTGCGTCAACATTGTCACAGTAGTTATCTATGTACTCTGTTTATAACTCTTAGTGAAAATAAAGTATTATTATTATCCTGGGTGGGAATCGAATCTATTAGCAGTCAGAGTCACTAACCCTTAGACCAACAGGCCAGTCAAAGAATAATTCCTACTTAAAGCACATAAAAACTTTGCCAAGTCAAATAAATGTTTGATGTTAAGTGGATACCGGCATGTCATAAATACTTAAATGCATTAGATGTGCCACTCGCAGATTATTACCCCTATGGGGAGAGAGGAGGGTCTCACGGAGCCACGAAGACATTTCTCTAGGTCGGCAAAGGCTAGGTAGAACGGTGACAAATGTAAATAAAACCCTTTAGTTACACTAAACATTACTATATGTAAACGATATTATTTGTACAATAGTATGACTATTTGATTACAAAGGTTATGACGGGTTCAGTAGGTCATTGTTATAAATTATCAGAATCATTCATAAACGCAAATAATATCTTTATTTCACATGTATTGGTAGGTGTTAAAGAAGTAACTGACAGTCTTTTTGAGAGACGTAGACGATAGACGAATTTGTGCAGGACAGCTGCTAGTTTTATACAACACAAGCTTTTGCCCACGGCTTCGCTCACTTATCTGTCAATAAATTTGCCAATTTTTTTTATTACTTTTAATAAAGAGAGAATTTACTGTACTGTTATTTACTGTGACGGATAAAGAATACGGAGTGTCACCACCTATATTCATCCCGTGAATGTCGTAAGAGTCTACTAAGGAAGCAAACAGGATAACAGCATTGCAAAGAGAAGGAAAACTTGAAACAAGCCTATACCAACCCGTCTGGCCAGCGCAGTAAAGTAGGCCAAGACCTTTTTTCTAAGGAGAGGCCTATGTCCAGCAGTGGACTATTTAAGGCTGTTCTTCTTCTACTCCGTCTGAAAAGAATAATGTTCCAAATAATAGTTGGCGTCAGGCAGGAAGACATATAAAAACCAGCTAAAACTTCTACACATTGCTACCCCAAATTAAAAAGGGAAATAACAGAAACATGATGAACAATTTTTCCAACTAAAACTGAAATAACCTAACTTTCCCATAAAAAAATATTTTGTTTATAAAACAAGGAAAATATACTTAAACTCGACTTTTTGACTTGCTTTTTTTGTTATATACCTCTCACATCTCACACACGGCCGTCTGATCCCAAACTAGGCAGAGCCTGTACTATGGTAACCAGACTGCTGATAAACATACTTATATATTTTATCATTACTTATATATTTCTAATAAAAAGCCGTGTGGTGTCGTGGGACATCCGATAGGAACGAAGTTGTTGCGATCGAGTAAAACTGATTAGACACGATTTTAATTGCAACGCCATCTATGAAAGCGGCTATTACCTACATATTTTTCAGTTGGTTTCTAATTAAAACAATTTATACATTGGTAAAATCTCCTTGAGAAATGATGTCGAATACAATATTTTTTGCTCAACCTAAGAACATAAATTTTAATTTTACTATTCGATAGATGGCGCTGAATGACTGACAAGTGACAATTCAAAATAAAAAGTGTCGTGACCAATTTTCGTAAGAATTTTTTCCGTCTAGCCCCCTTTCACAACGCGCGATAAGGAACTTCGTTCCAAAAACATACATATTACAGATAAATTACACCCAGACATAGAACAAATAACCGTGCTCATCATACAGCATTTTTCTTAGCACTCAGGGTCACTAACCACTAGACCAACAGACTTTAAATGTCACAAACCGGGAAATAACCTTCTCTTATTTTTTTTATTCTATGAAATCCATTACAAATACCTACCTATATACTTTTCGTGTTTTGTTCAGAGAATAATACTGAGGAAGGTAATAATAGTTTTGAAATACACACATCGGGGTTCCCTGAAACCCATACTTGAGTGTGCATATAATAACAATATTTCGGACATCTTGCAAACAACGCCATCTAGTTTCAAACTAAGCAAAGTTTGTACTATGAAAGCTAGATTGACTGATAGAATACTTGTATACTTTTTTTTTGGAAATACATACATATAATACATAGAAAACACCCAAACTCGACGAATATTTGCAGATCAACGAAACAATCATTTGGTCTGACCCGGGAATCTAACCCGAGATCTCAACACAGCAGTAGCGTATATATAATATTACATATGTATATATTTAGGGGAAATCCACTAGGAATGAAATTAAAAGTGATCACTTCCATCGGCTTTACTACAACTGAAGAACTTGGGTCTTTTTTTTATTTGTTTTTAAAAAGACAACTCCCGCATTAGGAATATATCCTGTGTCGCGATGGCCTTTACAAACATACATGAAACGGACACAAAGAACACCCAGACTCAGAACAACAATTTGTGGATCACACAAGTGTCGTCCCATGTGGGGTTTGAACGCACAACACTCGGCGTAGTAGGAAGCGGCGTGGCGACCGCTTAAACCACTACGCTATACGTGCAGTCTTAATAGAAGACCTTGCACCTACCGACTATTACTTTTTCCAAAATTTAGACAACTTTTTAGTGGGTAAAAAATTCAATTCCCGAGAGGCAGTACAAAATGCCTTTGAAGAGTTTGTTGCCTCCGTTCCAGTTGATTTTTACAAGAAGGGCATCAATAAACTGCCAATGCGTTGGCAAAGATGCGTCGAATGCACGGGTGATTACTTCGAATAACAGAAATAAAAAAGATTGAAAAAATAAGTACTTTCACTTATTGCATACAAAACGGCAATTTCATATAAATTTCTGTATATGTGAGGAACTGGTGTCTGACATAGGCATAAGCCTGTCCTACAGATCACCAGGACCCCACACCTGGACAGTTTGAAAACAACAATTATCATTTTGACATTAAAAAAGGCAGCTAAGATGCGGTACCATGCAACAACATGGTTCAGCAAGGCAAGTAAAGAGAACAAAGCGTTAACTTCTGAAACTGTGAGTTTGATTTGATAAGTAGCCATTGCTTATTATGTTTAGACGAATTTTGATAGACGCGTGGTTGGGTACGTGGCACATTGACGTGTCATGTCAGCTCTGTCAGAAATAATAATAAAAATAATATTCTACCACATTTACACAACGCCATCTAGTCCCAAACTAAGCAGAGCTTGTACTATGGGTACTAGACAACTGATATAAATACATGTATACTTTTTTTTTGTAAATACATACTCATTATACATAGAAACAACCAGACCAAATCAAATATTAAATGTTCATGCACACAAATGTTTGACTTGAGCGGGAATCGAACCCGCGACCTTTAGAATAGCAGTCCGTTACACAAACCACTACGCCATTCGGTCGTCAAAAATACAGGATTGACACACTGAAAAATGCTGCCGTTATCAAACCTTACTTGAGTTTTAGTTTCTTTGTGTATGTTGTTTTTAACTTTTGTTTTTTTTTTGTATGCTGTGCTTTATAACATAAATATGATTCTATTCTATTCCATTATAGCCCTATTCTCTAGAGAGGTCATAAGTGATATAAACACACGTGTCTGAGACTTCGAGGAACATCTTTTTCCTTAAAAACAAAGAATACATAATAATTTATCTATATATTAATACGAGAAGCGAAAACTTTGTACACCTTTTTTTGTAAATTGTGACAACGGACGGACGGGAAATTTGACACAGTTAAAATTTATATAGAAAAGACGTGCATAAAGCTATTTTTTTATATTAAACTAGCTGGTGCCCGCGACTTCGTTCGCGTGGAATAACCTAAGCGCTGCGTAACGTGAGTTCGATTCCCGGACCAGGCAAAATTTTATAGGGTTTTTTTGAGAGAAGAAAATAGACAGATACTTAGCAGTAAAATATTATCAAAATCGGTCCAGCCGTTTTGAAGATTACCCGGAACAAACATACAGACAGACACACAAAAAATGTTTAAACTGGTTTTTAGGCATAGGTATCGTGTACATAGTCGTGTGAGCTTGAAAAAACCTATTATTTTGATACTACAAACAGACGCTTCAATTTTATTTATTTGTATAGATGTATTATATACATTTATAATAGGTACCTCGTGAACAGCTTATCTCACACTGATTCATAAAAACTATCGTAATTTTAATAAGGAAAATAGTTATTGAACATTGATTCTTATTGTGGTCGAGAAAAGTTAAAAATCGCTTGTGTACGTTAAACTGTTTTGTTTAGATATTATGTTTGCTGTTCTGACATTTCATAGTTATCGTATGTTGTAGTCACAATAAGAAAACAAGCTTTTGTTAAAGTTACCACACTCTTGTTACAAAGAAGGAATAAAACAATTCTAAAACATGAATTCTAGGAGGTGTTGTGGCGGCTACATGTAACAGATTGGTTTAAGCGGTCACATCGCCGCTTCCTACTACACTTAGAGTTGTAGGTTCGATCCCCATATAGGACAACACTTTATGTGATCCACAAGTTGTTGTTCTGAGTCTGGGTGTTCTTTGTGTTTGGTTCATGAATGATTATATAGCCCCCCGCGACACAGTATATATTCCTAGGGCGGGAGCTGTCTTTTAAATAAATAAATAAAAAATAATGTCATAATACTTCAGTACCGAATAACGACGACGCGTCGAACTACTAAGTAACTAGTTATTCGATATCACACAACGAAAGTTCTTACGCTGATAATTAAGTATACGTATCATCATCAACAGCCTTTACTAGTCCACTGCTGGACATAGGCCTCTCCTTAGAAAGGAGGTTTTGGCCTACTATGTCACGCTGGCCAGACGGGTTGGCAGTGCTGTTGTCCTGCGTAGTTCGCTTCCTGTCCACACGGACATAGTATATGTATATATATATATATATATATATATATATATATATATATATAACCTCCTAATACTAACCTTTGAGCGACAGTCCACCAAGTGTGATCACTTCGCCTGGTCCAAAAAACCAAGTCAAAAGATTCGTCATCTTAGTTTTTAAATACTGAAAGCCTTGATCTAATCCTATTACAAAATTTTAATTTTATGGTTTATTTTGAATTAATTTTTAACAAACATATTAAAGATTATTAAATCACTAGTTTCCGCTCGCAGCTTCGCCCGAGTGTATTATAGTAACCGTGATGCTTTTTTCGTCCGGTTCATATAGCACGAGATTTTTTGCGATTTCTTTAACAATCATCGTTATATTTCAGTCAATTTACATAAAACCGTCATGAATTATACACATCTTCCTCAGGAATCACATTGTCTATTGGTGAATCCGTTCGGTAGTTTTTGAGTTTACCGCATTCATACAGACAGACAGACGCGGCCGGGAGACTTCATTTTAAATTATGTAAGGATAATGGACTTACTGTGTATGTACATTGCCGGTGGACAGGCAGAAACTCTTTACAATATCTAGGAGAAAACCCCTACAATATCTGGGCAATGTATGCATTTCCTAGGAATTGGTACGAGATCTTACACTGCGCGACATAATCATAAATCAATAGCTTTTTTTGTTATCATATGAAATAACTTGACAGAGAAAGTTTACAAAACGACAGCTTCTTTAGAAACCGCACAGGTTTATTTTTGAGCTTTCGAGAGTTTACACTTTAAAACAATGTAAGTGAATGAGGGTAGTTCATTCTGTTACAAGCAGGGTATATAATAAATAAAAGTTGTCGGTTAATTTCTTTATTTCACTGTATTTACAAACACTCACTACTAGGAATCACTATATATCTTGTAAGTCACACTAGAAATTCACTCCGATGTTAATTCTCTGTGTCGTTAAATAAAACTGTGTCGAACGGTAAACACGCTCCGCTATATAGAGCTTTTGAATTTTACTAGAAATTTCCTAGTATTCGACAGTCCGTTCCAAACAAACACGAATATTCCAGAATCAGTCACCCGTTACTTACAGTGTCATCTAGGTATACAGGTATGATTTGTAAGTTTAGCCGTAGCTGCTGAGTCCATATTGGATGTGAAGCTGTCCAAGTGCATAAAATAACAACAATTTTACTTTAAATGGAATACGATTGTTAAGAATTGTAATATTTGCTACAAATTGTCTTAATTTTGTACATACATATTCAATATGTTCACTCCAGTAAAATTTATTATCTATTACAAGTCCAAAGTATGTATATTTCAATCTGTGGATAGCAACATGTAGTACTGTTAGTATGTAAGCAACTATGATCGTGTGCTATTAGGTTTTTAGTGTTCTACATACACTCATACACTACATAGTTCGGTTTATATTCGGTAGATGGCGTTAGAGTCTGTCCTCACATCATTCGCACTTTAACAGCAACACATCTCCAATCAGTTCTCGATAACTCGGATGACCTCACAATCATTTACTCAAATACTTTCAAACAGTAATCACGTTGCTACATTTTTGTATTAAAAATACTAAATAATAATTAAAAATAATGAAGTTACTTGTACTTTTGTGTCTTGTGGTTATTATTTGTGTAAACTGTGAACATCTTATAGTTGGTAATGTAGCAAACAGAGTAACCTTAGCGCACCATACTACGGCTAGCTACAGAGCTATCCCATTTGTAAAACGGGTGAAATACTATTTTTACTCGATACCAGATAACAAATTAATACAAGTGAGTACCTGATAAAAGCTTTATAAATATGTTTAAGGATTTATTTATCGGCTAGATGGTTTGGGGTTGCTGGCCGTTGGCGCTCTTTGTGTCTGTCTGTTCTCCCACCTCAGAAACAGGGAAACCTGGAAAATGCTGGTTTTCTGTGAAGCCGTGGTGTAACTCCGGTCCAGCTATTCTCTTACACTCCCCAAACCCATTCCTATAAGCAAAATCTTTTTCCTATCACTTCCCTTCTTATCTAGTTTTGCTTTCAACTTACTCAGAATTTTCCCATTAATTTTATAAACTAGCTGGACCCTGGGACTTCGTTCGTGTGCAATTTGAATAGCGCTGCCTTAGTGATTCATCAATAGCCCAAGTTACTCCTTATATTGACAGCTACCTGGTAGTAATATATTATTAAAATCGGTCCAGCCGTTTTGAAGATTACTCGAACAAACAGACATTCAGACAAAAAATATTTAAACTGGTTTTTAGGCTTATTATAAATACATAAGTATCGTGCAAATAACCGTGTGAGCATGAAAAAATCCTATTATTTTAACATTACACATGCAAACAGACACTTCAATTTTACTTATTTGTATAGATGCCATGCCAAAGTCTATTGTTGAAGATCTGTGTATAGATGTCTGTTACTCAATTACGCAAGAATGTCTGAACTGATCTGCAAGAAATTCAACACACGGATACATTTTAGTCTGTAATACATAAGCAACTTTATATTAACTCTTAGGACGTCGCGGCGCGCGGATGACCTATGACCCGTTACTGTCGCGCCCTTGAACTAGTGACCCAGTCACAGCTGAGCGAAGTCATTATTACCTCAATATCTACGTTATTTTATAATTATATTCAATGAAATAAACATATTTGGAATCCCTGATATATATTCTTCTAAATGTTGTGACAGAGACGCTACCGCGTAAAAATTTGGTGTCACAACTGTTGTGACGGCGACGAGTCGGAGGTTAAGGAAAACCCGTGGCTAAGAGGTAGTATGTTAGTGTAGTGTAGTTATTATGTCGTCAAAAGTAAGTCTAGGTCTTTTTTTTCGGGGAGGACCTGAAATAACATGGTCCGGGTCCTTCCAGAGAAGGACAACTGAGGCCGTCGGGGTGGATTCCTCGCTCCTGAGTCCCCGAGGAGCAGGAGAACCGAAGGGATTTTCCACACCGTCAAAAAAACTTATTTTTGGTGTGTGTAAACCTCCTAACTAATAGATGAGTGTCAAGTGAAACCAGCATTAATTTGTAAACCGTCTAAACGATAGATGCGGTACATTTTTTTATGATAATATACTAATAAGTGACGTCATACCTAGCTATCGTCGAATCATTTACTATTAATGTTTGATGATATTAAACATTAAATTTATAATGGAAGATAAGTATTGCTGCGCTTTAAGAGATGTTACACTTTGGAATGCCTCGGTGGTGTAGTGGTAGCGCATGCGACTGCTGTGCTGAGGTCTCGGGTTCGATGCTCGGGTCAGACCTAATGTTTGTATGATCTGCAAATATTTTTTTTCGGAGTTTGGGTGTTTTCTATGTATAATATTTATGTATATACCAAAAATATAAGTAGTCTATCAGTCAATCTTGCTTTCATAGTACAAGCTATGCTTAGCTGTAAAACTAGAAGGCGGTGTGTTGATGTCCAAAAAAGATATTATTCAAATAATTTATTTAAACTAGCGACTCGCCCGGCTTCGCAGAATTGCAATGTAGATAGTAATGTGGTATCAGTGTGGACTAATTACTATGTTTTAACTAATTATGATTAGAATTTTCCGTGTACTGTTGGAGTGGAGGTCGTCCTCCCGGGCCTTCTCCGCCGCCTCCTTCTGCGAGATTACTTCCTCGCAGAAGGTTGCGACCGCGGTAAAACAACTGTCGCTACCGGCCATGGAGCGTACTACGGCCGGTAGCGAGAGATCCACTCCGATGACTGCAGTGAGGGCCCGGCGCTGCGTCGCCCATGCGGGGCAGACCGCCAGCGTGTGCTGGGCCGAGTCCTCACTGCAGTCGCAGTGGTGGCAGGCGGGACTCAGTTCCCTCCTAGCGACCGAGTGCAGGTACTTTCCGAAGCAACCGTGCCCGGAAAGCACCTGCGTCAGCCGGAAGGTATTGCACCCAGCCCGGGGGGGAAAATCGGCTCGAAGGGCCCAGTCGTACCCTATGTTCCACAAGAGGGGTCCAAGAACAGACCCCTGTGGAACACCGCACGACATGGGCCGACACCTCAAATTACCATTTCGGTCCTCGTACACGTCGGTACGCTCCTCTAAATAGTCTGCCACTAGCCGCCTCAGGTACTTTGGCACCCCATGATAGTAGAGTGCTTCCCTGATGCAGCTGAATGGCAGACTATTGAATGCGTTGGCGATGTCCAATGACACCGCCAACAGCACGCCGCCACAGCTCACGGCCTCTTCGGTCACGGCCCTCAGGCGCAAAACAGCGTCGACTGTCGAACGCCCCGCCCGAAAAAAAAACCTATACCAACCCATCTGGTATGGTATAGTAGGCCAAAACCACCTTTCTTTAAGGAGAGGCCTATGCCCAGGGGTGGACTATTAAAGACTGTTGATGAAAAAAAAAGTATTTAGTTGCACTAAAGAAATAAACATTTGAACATTTACATTTTATTCATTTATTTATCTTCAGAAGAACCAACCAAGTCTCAACATTGCACCAAAAGTACGTGAAACGTTTGGTTGACAGGTTCTCTTTCTGTTTCAGGGTATCCAGGCACTAGACAACCTCCATAGCAAAGCTTCTATGAACATCACGGCTGGTGGCGTCGGCTACTCCTACGTCAACCTTCGCATGAAGAGTGAGAGAGGAAGCGGCCTCGAATACGATATTGGAATATACGTTAAGCAGGACGGGTGGTAATTTGTAATGTGGTTGAATTTTGAAATTAAACTTGATAAAAGTGTTGCAAAGTTGTACCTTTATTATTTTATTGACGTAACTATATATGATATATAAAATTTTCGTGTCGCGGTGTTTGTTACCAAACTCCTCCGAAACGGCTGGACCGATATTTATGAAATTATGTGTGCATATCTTGCATATTTGTGTGGTGACGGATTAAGAATACGGAATGTCACCACCCCTGTTCATCCCGTGGGTGTCGTAAGAGACGACTAAGGGAGCAAACTACGCAGGACAACAGCACTGCAAACAGAAGGAAAACTTGAAACAAACCCTATAACAACCCGTCTGGCCAGCGTGGTATAGTAGGCCAAAACCTCCTTTCTAAGAAGAGGCTTATGTCCAGCAGTGGACTATTAAAGGCTGTTGATGAACGTTTGCCGGGACAGCTAGTATCTGTATATAATTAATATACGGATTTATAAGCATTATTTCATTAGTGCAGTTCTCCTTTTAAATCTCCCGCACTAGAAATAAACCCTGTGTCGCGGGAGACTTTACAAACATACATGAAAGGGACACTAAGAAAGCCCAGAAGCAGAACAACAATTTGTGGAACACATAAAGTGTCCTCCCATGTGGGGTTTGAACCCACAACACTCGGAGCAGTGGGAAGCGGCGAGGTGACCGCTTAAACCACTACGACATCCGAGCAGAAAACTATTAAAGGCTGTTGAGGATGATGATGGTTCCTGTAAGAGAAATACTTAAGCATAAAATAAAAACAAATCTGTAAGTACTTAGTTAAAATTATTTAATAAATAATTACCATAAGTAAGTCTTTTTAATATTTCTAATAAATATGTATTAGCTAAAATAAATTCTTCTAACTTACACTCTCTTGGAAGTTAGAAGAATTTCCGTGTGGTGACGGATTAAGAATACAAATTGTCACCACCCCAATTCATCCCGTGGGTGTCGTAAGAGCCGACTAAGAGAGCAAACTAAGCAGGACAACAGGACTGCAAAGAGAAGGAAAACTTGAAACAAACCCTATACCAACCCGTCTGGCCAGCGTGGTATAGTAGGCCAAAACCTCCTTTCTAAGGAGAGGCCTATGTCCAGCAGTGGACTAGTATAGGCTGTTGATGATGATGACACTCTCTTGTAGTTTCTATCAATTACTGGTTTTCAACTCCACAGTAGTAAGAGTTTTCTACCAGGTCACCATTGTGGAGGAAAGGGTTTTATGCCCCTCCAACACAAAGGGAGGATCCACCGACCTAATGGTTGATGCTGAGAAGCTTCGTTTATGCTATGCGGCGTGAGAACTTTTATATCGCGATACAGGATTGCAGTTACTCCGTAGTTCGGTGTGTATTCGTTAGATGGCACTGTAATGTTTTTGTTTTATTATATGTGGAAGTCGTCACAAAGCCACGAGTCTAATTCATTAGTGGTCAATAATTTGTATGGTATTTTGGCACTTTTTATATAGACAGGCCTGTTGTTGTTGTGTTAGTGATCCTGTGAGGTCATCCTCTGCTTAGCAGTCATGATCACTAATACTAATATTTGTTCTTGGTGGGAATCGAACCCTCGTGGGTTCAACTCCCCCTGATTCCTGCCACACAAGCCGGTCCACAAGGAGCCGAAGGTCCGAAGAGATATCCTCCGTAATATTCTTCAAAAATCTTTCTCCAAGTATGCGCAGTAGTCTTTTTCAAGACCGTTGACAGCTGCCTCTGTGAATTAAGTAGAAAGCAAATATAAGTATGACAAGCACATTAAGGGTTTTTTAAAAGACAACTCCTGCACTAGGAATATATACTTTGTCGCGGGAGACTTCACAAACATATATGGCGACTCCCACATACAAAAAACAGAAACATAGTACAGCGCCGTCTAACGAAGACAGAGCTAACTACGGGGTATCTCCTGAATGACAATTGCTAATCCTGTATCGTGATATAAAGAATTCTCCCCCCGATTATGCTATATAAAACTTCCTAACATCAACCGTTGGGCAGGGGCCTGCCAGGCATTATCACCTCGCCTTGTCTTAGGAACCTCCCTTTATGTTTGACACACTGGGTGTCAAAAGGGAGCTGGAGCTGGCTGGCATGTTCTTTGTGTCATGTATGTGTTGAGAACTGCCTCCACACATACATGACACAAAGAACATGCCAGCAACAGCCATGTGGGGATCGAACCCTTAAAGCTGAAACTGCTAAGCCATCAATGCAGTCATTTAATGCTAATGGCCGTCAGACAACACGTGGTGGGAACTACTTAGTCAAGTCCATAGCAGGAGCTGTACTCTGTGCAATCTCTACGTTTAGTTCACAATCATTTGTAGCTTAGGGTCAGAGGGGTAAGCTTTTCAGCAGGGTGCGATCCTCACCTTTTTTTAAAGCAGTCGTCCACCTGATGGTAAGTGGCCACCAAACTCAAAATATCTTTTTTTTTGTTTTTTTATTGTTTGAAATCATCTTTTATGTAGACTCTAAAGTCATAGATCAACACACACAATAGCAAAAATTAATAAAAATTAAAATTATATAAAATCTATATGCCTGTGCCGATCTACAACCGCCGAAGTAAAGTAATTTTACGTAGATTTTCGCGAAAATTTGTAAGTACCAATATTGTTGACCTAGAATTGTCAATTCTGGTTAACAGCAAGGTCTTAAGAGAAAATTAAGGTAAATTTTGGTACTAATAAAAAAAAAGTTTAAAGTTAAAGTTTTTTTTTAAGTTTCTAAAGTTTTCGCTAAATAGAAATTTGCCATATCTTTTTATCGTGTAGACTCAGGACCTTGATTTTTATACACCTAATAGGGACCATAGACCTCAGTATCTGGTATAAATTTTAACTTGCTAGGTCTACCCGTTCCTGAGAAACTCGGTGGTGACACACGGACAGACAGACAGACTTACAGACGGACAAGTAAGTGATCTTATAAGGGTTCTTTTTTACTTTTTGAGGTACGGAACCCTAAAAATGGACCAAGTATGTGAATTTTGCAATAAAAATTACTTTCCCCACTCCTGAGGTCCTACGGAATCCAGCCAATCATGGTGCTATTTCTTTACTAACGTGAATACCATCATTCCTGATGGTTTTCATCAATATAACAGATACTCTGGCGATTTTACAATTTTGTTTTCTTAAAGGGATCTTTTCTTTAAATAATAAAACTGTTGCTTTAAGTACCTGTGCTTAACAAAACGTTTTGCCGCCGCAAATTGTCGATCAGCGCCATCTGTTTTTCCATGCGGTGAACTTGGGCTTTTAGTTGCATCTCTAACTCAGAGATTGCGTTCTGGTGCGAAACAGAAAGTGACCGCGTAGACTCTTTGAATTCCTGGAATAAGAAACAACTCTTGTAGGATAACTGTCCATCATCAATCATTATTAATAGTCTGGTCTAGTCCATTGCTGGACATAGGCCTCTCCTTAGAAAGGAGGTTTAGACCTACTATACCACGCTGGCCAAACGGGTTGGTATAGGGTTTGTTTCAAGTTTTCCTTCTGCAAATATTTGTGTCGGAGTTTGGGTTTTTCTTTGTATAATATATATGTATTTACAAAAGAAAGTATATAAGTATTCTATCAGTCAATCTAGCTTTCATAGTACAAGCTCTGCTTAGTTTGAAACTAGATGGCGTTGTCAGTCAGATGCCGGAACAATATTATTATAAGTGAAATTAAAATATAGTCACTTGTCACTTTTGAGTTGCAGGTGTCCATGGGCGGCAGTAGTTGCTTACCATCAGATGACCCCTCTGCTCGTTTGTCCCCTTATATCATAAAAAAAGTCAGAAAAATTGGGAGCGTTTGTAGGCTTACCTTATCAGCTTTCTTGACAACTACGAGTTGCTGCGTCAAGTTGTCAACACTCTCCTGCTGAGTGGCACATTTTGCTTCCAGCGAAATGGTTTGGGTTCGAAGCTGTTTCACTTCACACGACAGCTTGTCGGATAAGCTGCGTTGTTCTAGGTATTGTTTCTCTTTCTCCTTGATAATGCAAAAGAAGATTATCAGCTCTTAAGTCATATTACCGAAGTATTCTATTCTCTGACGGGCCTGTTGTGACCCAGACTGCTAAGCTGGTGGTCGTGGGTTCGATTCAAACCCAGGACAAACAGTTGTGTGATGAGCACGATCATTTGTTGTGGGTCTGGGTATAATTTATCTATGTTATGTATGAATTTAGAAATATACAAGTATGTTTATCAGCAGTCTGCTCACCAAAGCAAAGATTCTGCCTAGTTTGGGATCAGACGACCGTGTGTGAGATTATATTATATTATTATGAGACTGCACGGATGGCGTAGCGGTTTAAGCGGTCGCCACACCGCTTCCTACTGCGCCCGAGTGTTGTGGATTCAAACCCCACATGGGACGACACTTTGTGTGATCGACAAATTGTTGTTCTGAGGCTAGGTGTTCTTGTATGTTTGTAAAGTTCCCTCGCAAGATAGGATTTATTCCTAGTTGCCTTTTTTAAAAGAAAAAATAAAAGATTATTATTTTGAGAAAGCCAGGTTGTTTTAATTCTAATTTGTCACTCATACGAGATAATGGACTACTGTTCTTCTGCTATGAGTGTAACTCACCTCCAGTCTGTGCTGTAGAGCCATATACTTAGCTTTCATATCAGCTGTGCTAGCCTTCAAGTTGTTACATTTATTCAGGAGTGTCATCCTCTCACTTTCCAGGTCCGCCAGCTGAGTCAGGTGAGAGTCACACTGCGAAGCCTAGAACAAAATAGTGACCTCTTGAAACTAATAATCAATTTATCTCAGGAGTTCAATAGTTCACCAGGGATTTCCTTTCTAGGGTACACCTGGTTCCCTGGCTACAGGTACCCGAGACGGCGTGCGGTTTTTAGTCGGTTCGAGCCCGACATAACCACAGGCGAGTGGTATCCGAGGGGATTTCCTCACAGAAAAAAAAGGAGTTCAATAGTTGACGAAGATGTTGTGGCTTACAAAGATCAGAGGTAAATTTATTCTTAACTATCCATATCGCCTCTGTTTTTTTCCTGGAATAGCCAGAAGCCATTGGGAGTTATCTTTAGTCGTTATATATCTTCAGTGAAGACCAGAAGGTATTAACAAAACGTTGCAATAGAAGTTGCAGCTTCTGGAGTACGCCAGATTCTTATATGAACTGTAATACCTACATTAGGCAGATTCCATTGCTCTACAGAACTGGCTTTCTTATTGGTCATCACATCACATCATCATCAACGCCTTTATTAGTCCACTGCTGGATATAGGCCTCTCCTTAGAAAGGAGGTTTAGGCCTACTATACCACGCTGGTCAGACGGGTTGGTATGGGTTTGGTTTCAAGTTTTCCTTCTCTTTGCAGTGCTGTTGTCCTGCATAGTTTGCTCCCTTAGTCATCTCTTACTACACTCACGGGATGAATAGGGGTGGTGACTCTTAATCCGTCACCACACGGACGTCTAATGGTCACTTCTGGAATAATATATAGGCCGTCAGAACCTTCTGTGTGACAATATCATCATTTATTTGTATACAAGACTGTTGTTAACAAGTACCTTTTTGTCCAGTGTACTCTGAATCTTGTCTATCTGTTCTTGCATCAACTTCACCTTGGAAGACAGGAATTTGCACACGCTCTCTACCGCAGGTCTGTCTGTAAATACATAAGTATTTAAGTTTACGAGTATATTGAGACAGAAAACAGCTCCAGAATAAGGAATTACTCTGAGAATTGTGGAATTACTAAACTTTGAAAGTATCAGAATTTTGGCTGTCACGTTCTTGAGATATTTTTTGTCCAGGAAAGGACTAATTATACAAACTAAATCCCAAACCCAAAGGTTGGCTGGTAGAGAATGCCTTGGGCATTAAGCCCGCCGTTGTACATAAGTGCATAAAGTTGTAAATAAATAAATAAATCACAATTTTCACGATTTCTGAGGAGTGTAACCAATAAAGTGAGGCTCAGGTCAGGGCTTCTGGAGACTTCGAGTCGGCCGTTAGTAGAAGAGGCCGAAAGACTTAACTTTGAAGCTGGAGCCGAGAATTTAAAATAGGCCTTTATAAGTTTCGTTCATAGCAAAACCAGGTTTCAGGAATTTTGAGTTTTCAATATAACGGTGCGACATGTTTTTTTTATGGTGTAAGGGGGCAAACAAGCAGACGGCCGCCCATGGACACCTGCAACTCAAAAATCACAAGTGCGTTGCTGCCCTTGGTGTCCCTCCCGCTCGAGTCAGCGGGGATTTGGGCTTCGGTAACCTCACTCAGTGAAAGGCAACGAAAGAATATGTATATGTTCGTTGATGTATATGTATGTATACATTATTTGTAAGTATATTGTATACCTTCATACTAAGCTTATTACCACTACTTAATAAACATGGTCAATTATTTAAGACTACTTATATGTAGAAACTTGTTAGAAGGATAAATCAAAATCTATAAAATAATAATTAAAGTTTTTTCATTTACCTTTTAAAAATGACTGTGGCAACACTTTATTCTTAACATTAACTGTGACAAAGGCATATAAAAACTCCTTATCCTCAATATTATTTCTATTAACACAACAATCACATGCTATTCTGCTTCTATTCTGTTCTATGCTATGCTCATTATCACTGACATTACTGCTAACATCACTTCCAATTTCATTCTTTAAATTACTTCTTGCAGTTTTATTTTCAAATTTCGTATCACATCTATCATTGGTTGGTGCGTTATTAAGTGTTGTGCTGCTTCTATTTTCAAATTTACTGCTACTTCTGTGTTGTTCTGTGCTATCACTTTTAGTTTTTTTGTTTTGGTATTTTGGTTGTGTTTGCGGTGGTGTATCAGTTCTGTGTGTATTACAGTTGTGCTTCTTGGTTGTGTGGACAGGTGATAATTTGAGACTAGGTGAAAATTCAGCAAAAAAGTCTTGTTTATGCTGTAAAGAATAATTATTCATGGGCATGACAGTTATTTAAAAGGATTTTATAACACAGAACTAATCACTATTTTTATTTGTAATAGTTAAAATCAATGTTTTTTTTTGCCTACAATAAGTTTTAGGTACTTCTGTGTTTATTATCATTATTATTGTTATTGTAACCGAGTAGTTTAACACATTGCGAAGTTAAGCAATCTGAACCAGGTCAGTCTATAGATGGGTGACCATTTCTTAACACATTAAGACCCCTCCGTGCCTCGGAGACTACGTTAAGCCGTCGCCGTCAGTCCCGGTTGCCATATGAACATCTGTGGCAATCGTTATGGGTATTTGAAGCCCTAAAGCCGGACTGGATTGTGGAGGTCTAATGGCAAACGCTCCATGGAGGAATAGTTTAATATTATTACCTACTAGCTGAGACCCGCGGTGTTACCCGCGTTTGTTGTTATAACCGCGGGCAACGCCGCGGGGCGAAGCTAGTCTAAAAAAAGTAGCCTAAGTTACTCCTTATGTCATTAGCTATCTGCCAGTGAAAGTCCCGTCAGAATCGGTCCAGCCGTTCTTGAGATTACCCGGAACAAACAGACAGACAGACAAAAATTGTAAAAAATGTTATTTTGGCATATGTACAAAATATTACAAACAGACACTCCAATTTTATTTATTTGAATAGATGTATGATACAGACAGCTCATCAAACCTCTAGTTAGCCAACAAATTATGTTACATTCGTTACATTTAAAACATATTAGATAAAACAACCAATTATCATAAGTCAAACTAGCCAATTAATTATCAACTAGGGAGACCACATCATTATTTATTAATGAAAAAACAATTTACTAACAGACACACAGGTGTATATAATAAACCTACGGTTTTTAAACAATTTTATCAGTTTTGTGCAGTGTGGGGATTTTCAGAGTAAAGGCCATTGGAGATCCAGGTTTTAGCACACATGGGTCAGTTCCACCAGAGTGATAACATGGCTTCACTGAAAATCACTGCTAAGCAGTTCCTTTATTGCTTGTCATTGAGTTATTGGAGGTTGCTGAAGGCACAACCCCCTCATCATCATCAACAGCCTTTAATAGTCCACTGCTGAACATAGGCCTCTCCTTAGAAAGGAGGTTTTGGCCTACTATACCACGCTAGCCAGACGGGTTGGTATACGGCTCTTTGCAGTGCTATGGTCCTGCGTAGGTTTGCTCCCTTAGTCGGCTTTTACGACACCAATGGGATGAATAGAGGTGGTGATACTCAATTCTTGATTCTTAATCAACCACCACACCAATAAACCGCATATCCGACTGCCCCATGTTAATTCTGGCAATTGTGTGCTTGTTTACCCAAAAAAGAGAGAGTTTAAAACTGATTGCATTATAATGTAAATATAATACAGAACTGTGGTGAAATCAATTTCATCATCTCTCTGTCATCTAATGTGTAACATTGAGAAGAGTTTAGGCTTAACAGCCTGACTGCTGGACGGCAAACCTTAAGAATGTCATTTAGTCAAACGGACGGAAAGGACACAGGAACATCAACCCCACCAAATTTTCAGTTTAAAACAGTCTACAGCTGGACATAGGCCTCTAGTTAGCAACGAGGTTTAGGCCAGGCAGTATGGGGTTTCTTTCAAGTTTTCCTCCTCTTTGTAGTGTGGGATAAATTACTGTAGCTTTAGTTCGTAACTATGAGAAGGGTAACGGTAACTCGGAGCGGAGACCTGGTGACCTATAACACAGGTTTTTACCTAGCTTAGGCACCAGTCTTCTAAAATATTGTCTTAAGAAATTGTATTACTTACTAAGCATAATATTTGTAAATACTTAAAATATTGTGGTGAGAAATAAACATAATTTATTTATTAATTTATAGGGGTCATGACACTTTTTATTCTTAAACCGCCACCACACGGATCGTTTTATTCTAGGCCCAACATAAAATATTTTTTCCATGTTATCACTCTATAGTTTACTATCGATTTAACTAACAATGTTTGTCAGATAACTAATGCAGGTTGAGTGGAATGAGTGAAGCAATTACTGATAATAGAACTTAAATAATGAATGGATTCTGTCTCTATTTTAACATAAGATCTAAATTTGAAATACTCAATGTGAAATCAATCTATAAATATGTATACATTTTATCAAATTTTAAGTTCAAAACTTACCATGCTTTGTTCAATTTGTTTCATTAAACTTTCAGTTTTTTTCTCCAACTGTTTATTCAACTTTTTGAATTCATCTTCGCGAGCTAGTAATTCTAATGAATCCATTATAAAGCGGTACTCAACTACTAAATAATACTCTAAAAATATTAAAAATTATCAAGGCGAGCTGAGCAATTTTAGTGACAGCTGACATGCTACCCAACTTAAATAAATTACAGCACGTTTAGTGCTTTTGATAAGTTTGAAAGAGACTCCTTCATTTAAATGGGTTATAGTAAACTCCAAACATTTGGTTGCTATGGTTACGGTCACAACTTTAGTCAAATACAGTCCTAGTCTGAACCTTCGAGATCTCAAAACACCAACCTTCAGTATGAGAACATATGATAAATCTTTAAACGTAATGAAAAAATATATCACTAGGATACTTTTATTATAAAATGATTTGACTATATGATAAAACAACAATTAAGATGTTCTTTTAACTAATGTTACCAAGCATATGCTGCCATCTATGATTGACGTTAAGCGAAAATTATAAACATTAAACGTGTCAAAAACAGCTGTGTGACAACCAATCAGATGCCGTTCCATTGTATAAATATGTTTTCTTTGTACGCATACACACATAGATATACTTGTTGACACAATGCTTTGTTTCCCATATGATTGAGTATGGAAAAATCCCTTCAAATATCATAAAAAAAGTATGTCACACTTCTAAAGGCTCTACGAAAATGAATGTTTATCGTAAAAAATGATTAAAATAATAAAGGTTTCATCTAAAATATCTTATCAAGGTTGTTACACTAAGAGTGAGAGAGCTTGTGAAAGAGAGAGATGCAAATACAAATTAAGTGTGTGCGACAGAGATTTTCAATCGATTTACCAATGAGAACAGTCTTAACCCAGCTGACATTTTAGTGTGTTAGTGCTGCGGGCGGAAATCAGACGCTCGCTCTTGCGAAAACCGACTTGGTTGTTAAAAATCTCAATTTTGGACTGCGTTTTCGCGTCCGGACATTGTTAAACAGTGTAATAATGTATTTTAAGAGAAAAAGAAACGATTACCGGAGTGTTATATTATAGCCCAGGTGTTTTGAAGTGGAGATAAACGAAATAGTTTGCAGCTTCGTAAGGTAATTCTATTTTAAATGTTGTAACATATGTTTGATAGTTTCTTTTTTCCTGTTTTTGTGTTTCGTATACACATATCGTAATCCTGTACTTTAGAAAGTTATTGGCATGTGTGAGTTTTATATTATAACGGTAATCAGTTACGGTGTATAGTGTCCAAGTGCATATTAACCATGGATAGTGAATTTTCAAATCGGCAGTACTATATGTGTACAGTTCCTAACATTGCGTAAACAACTTTACATTATTGTTTTTAAATACTAAATTTTAGTCGTTTATTGTACTGTAAAGTACTTTGTTGTATTAAAAATAATAAGATCAGCTGTTTGCTTTGTGCAGTGAACCTGGGCCATTTTGTTTTTTTTTTTTTTAATAAAGCACAGGTATGTTTCATGTCGGGTCCAGTCCGTTAGTGAAGTGTCGTATATCGATATTGCAGTATCGATGGTTTACGGTTTTCTTTGTTTTTAGTTACCCGACCTTACTAAAATTGTTATAATGTAATGCGTTAGGTATACTCTATAGGTATTTACTAATCCCCACTTTTTGTGAGGTATTATAATATCAATATAATTATTGTTAGTATGTAGTAGTGTAGCTAGGTCAGAAGTGTCAAAAAACCTGAGGAAGCAATACTAAAGCCCACTGAACCTATACTTTAAAATATTCGACTTTGTGAAGTATGATTCATGAACTTCGTCTTAAGTATAATATATGTTTATATTTTATTATAAATACTTTGATTAACCTTTTTCAGTCGATGTTTTCTTTGCTTGATTGATACGTAAAGGTAATACTTTGTACCCCTTTTTCAACAAATATTGCGTGGCGAGCTTTTTTTTTGAAATACTTAATTTTGTATAGAAGAAGTGGAGAAAGATAAAAAATATAGGCTATAAAATTAAAAATTATGTAAAAACGGCAACATAACTTTCGGGGTACAGTATATTTTGACCTGTCATGGTACAAGAATCTACACAAAGCCAGTTCTGGTTATAGTGGTCAACAACATAAGACATTTGAAACGGTCAAAATGCCACCCCTTAATGATTTCTATTTATTTTAAATGCATGTCATTTTATCAAACAATTATGTACCTACTTAATGCGGTACCTTTGAACTAACCACGACTCTGCCTGTTCACCTGTCACTGTGATGCTGTGTAACCGGTTTACACATGTGTCATTAGACTGTATATAGAAAATACCTAAACTAATTACGTTCAACGTGTGTATTACATTATATCATCATATACCCATGATACTATTGTTTGTTTATATTTGCTTAAAAATGGGATATAAGAAAAACTTTACGTATGAATAAATCGATAAAATGGGTAGGTATCGATTACTTTAACTGGTTATTGTCTCCTTCCTAGTGGCTTGGACACAGGACAAGTACAGGTACACAATACCGGTTTTTTTGAGCAATTGCAATGTATCCCTTCCGATTTGCGGTATTTCATACCCTGCCTCTATAACCCAGTCCGATTTTATTTTATTGTTCCCGTGAAAATGAATACATTTCTAAGTTAGCGTACGTCAGGCGGCCAGCCATCAAAGACAAGCAAATATCGTATTGTACCGCTGTCTTGGTAAGGGTCCGCGTCATAAAAAATTTGGGAGTATGACAGGGCGATAATGTCCGTCTATTACTGGTAGTTAACCATTTTTTTAACCTAAGGTGAGGCCTATGTCCAACATTGGACTATTAAAGGCTGTTAATGAAAAAAACATTTTTTTGTTTTTTATGTAAAAAAAGGTATTATTTTAAACCGACTTGAAAGAAAGGAACGCATTCTCAATGCGATTGTATATTTTTTTGTTTCTTACTTCAAACTCCGTCCTTTATAAACCAATTTAGATTTTATTTTATTTGGGAGGGTATCAGTACTTTCCTGTTGGTCCTATTCAAATTTAAAGTGAAAATACCACCTCTAAGGCTGTAAAATGGAGAAATATGTGCCTATATAATAAACTAGCATTTGCCCGCGGCTTCGCCCGCGTGTATGTCAACAATCAAACTATCTTTGTACCAAATTTCATCTAAATCAGGGGTTTTTGATACCCCATACATACTTCCACACCTCTTTTCACCCCCTTAAAGGATGATTTCTCTGATAAAACTTTCCCATGTTATTTCCCGGGACAAACTATTTCTATACCAAATTTTATCTAAATCGGTTAAGCGGTTTAAGCGTTAAGAGGTAACAGATGGATAGATCAACACACTTTCGCATTTAAAATATTAGTATGTATTGTATAATAGCAGTAATAAATGCATTAAAATCGGTAAGACCCACTTATTTCATAAGTTAATTAGTCGTGTTCTATTCATTATTATTTTCTATCTTACTTATTTACTAAATAATATAGACATACAAAATTTGCAAGTACTGCAATTTCGACAAAGAATGAATATTTTTAGTAATTTTTGTATTTATTATGCTAAGTGTTCCATTATTTAATTGTTTTCAGGAACAAAATGCTTTGTTTCATTCGAAATAATAAAGTGTGTATAATAGTGATACTGTAGCCATTTAAGAACATTTTTAAAATGCATAGTCGATTCATCCATCACATTATTATAACTATAAATATTGAACATAACGGAAATCAAGATGGCGTGTTGACACTTCGAAAAATTTACTTTCACACAATACTCGCGTGTGTACCGACAACACTGCCTATGCACTTTCTACTTCTAGTTCCGTTCTAAAAAGGATTATAAGAAACACCCACGAATGATCTCTATTCGCACTTGGTTTATAATCTCACGTCTTGTCTCTGAAAGGGTAGATAAACGCGAATTTGACTGCACGTATGGCGTAGTGGTTTAAGCCGCTTCCTACTACGCCGAGTGTTGTGGGCTTAAACCCCACATTGGACGACACTTTGTGTGATCCACAAATTGTTGTTCTAAGTCTGGGTGTTCTTTGTGTCCGTTTCATGTATGTTTGTAAAGTCCCCCGCGACACAGGATATATTCCTAAGGCGGGAGTTGTCTTTTTTAAAGAACAAAGAATTAAACGCCCACATTTAGCCGATTATATTTCCAGTTCCATTCATAATAGGGACAAGTCAATTACCGTCAACTGGGCTAGATATAAACTTATATATTTTTAAACACACACGTATTATAGACTATTTGGTACCCGCGACTTCGTAAGTGCCACCTTAGTGGTATAGTACGGTACGGTACGCGGTTGTCCGTGTGGTGACGGATTAAGAATACGGAATGTCACTACCCCAATTTATCCCGTGGGTGTCGTAAGAGCCGACTAAGGGCGCAAAACAACGCAGGTCACCAGCACTGCAAAAAGAAGGAAAACTTGACACAAACCTTATACCAACCCGTCTGGCCAGCGTGGTGTAATAGGCCAAAACCTCCTTTCTAAGGAGAGGCCTATGTCCAGCAGTGGACTATTAAAGGCTGATGATGTGATGTGATGTGATGTGACGGTACGCGACTGCAGTCCATGAGGATCCTTGGATGGGATTCCCGGACCGGGCAAAAATTTATAGGGTTTTTATAAGAGCTAAAATAGCCTAAGTAAAATATAATTAAAATCGGTCCAGCAGTTTTTGAAGATTACCCGACATAATAAACAGACAGGCAGACAGACAGATAAAAATATTTAAGCTGGTTTTTAGGCATATCGTTTAAATAACCGTGGGAACATGAAAAAAACCTATTACTGTGACATTACAGACACTTTATTTTATTTGTTTGTAAAGATAAATTACACCCAGACACAGAACAAAAACCTCCATTGTAAGGAGAGGCCTATGACCAGCATTGGACTGTTAAGGGCTGTTGATGATGATGATGAGACACGGAACAATTAATGATCGTATTCATGTGGTATAGTAGATCAAAACCTCCTTTCTAAGAAGAGGCCTATGTCCAGCAGTGGACTATTAAAGGCTGTAAATGATAATGATTGAAAAGGAAATAATCATTATCACGTATTGTACCCAGATACCTACACAATCTCTCAGTATACTCGTATAAATACTCCAAAACAACCAGTATTTTTGTTTGCATGAAGAGTGATTGCAATAGCTGTCATCTTAACAAAACTCTAAACAAATAGAAGTGGCGTCATAATTAAAAAAAAAAGTCGGAGATATATTTCACGGCCTATTTACTTAGTAGTTCGTCGTTTTAAAAAAATAAATAAACAAATATTACACTTTTACTATTCGATCCACTTTTACGAAACGTAATTATAGTGTTGTTTACCGAAAATCTTGAAAACCGGTATTTGTGATTGTAATTTACAGAATCGATTACATTACTATCGACCGATTACTGTTTGAAAGCTTTGCTCGACTAGAGTGATACCAGGGTCTCACAGAAAACCGGTGTTAAATTATTCCTTCCTTATTTTACTCCGCATTACTGAAGTTGTCGGAGGCCCAACTCGAGCCCTTCCAATTTTAGAATTGGAAGGGTTTGAGTTGGGTCTCCGACACCGGCCTCCTGGCCTTCTTCTGAGGAAGAACAGAAAGGACTACCACGCACTTGTATCTCTTGAGTTGCAAGTTTTTCGCAGGCCTGGGGGGTGACAGGTGAGGCCATCTGTCACCTTATCAGAAGCAGGCCGGGTTAGCCACGCGACGCGCTTTATCGGTGTCGGGAATCGGGATATCGGGAATATCGTGGGTACATGCCGTAGATGACCCGGGGTACGTCGGGGTTCCAGGGATTTCCTTCCTATACCCGGATATATATATACTAGTACCCGGGGAACCAGGTGTACCAACACCTGGTTCCCCGCGTACTGGTACCTGAAACTGCGTGCGGTTTTTATTCGGTTAGAGTCCGACATAACCACGTGTCGTAGTGGTATCAGAGGGGATACCCGCACAGCAAAACACCGGTCGGTACTCAGTTACCATCAGGTGACCTGCCTGCTTGTTTGTCCCTTATACAATAACAAAATGTAAAATGATTAATTTCAATACGGTTAGTCACTGCGCAGGAGCGGATGCCCCTCATAAATACTACAGTATTAACGTTCTTATTGTAATCAAATTTATCGCGGGGCCGTTGTGTGTAATGAAAGATACTACCGCCATTGTTCCACGGCGGAAGTTCAAGGAACTAAGGCACGGCGCTGGGCTTTATAGTTTATTTTACACTTATTATGAAATCCAACATCTGTTCGGTGATAAATTCTAATAATGCTGTTAACTCCCAAGACAGTTATCCGTTACGATATGAAATAATTTAGCAAGTTATATATCTTTTAGCATCATAATTGCGGTACGTTCCCCCAGAAATAGGGGGGACGGGTTAGGCTTTGCTTAACACCGGTTTCCAGACTGTGGTAATACTCCGGTCCGTTCCGGGAGCATGGCGGAATAAAAACGCCTATAGTAAAAGTTTTATACAATGCAATATAGTAGGAAATCCTTTTGTTCAACTTTTAAACAGATTTTAAACTGACGTTGCCAACTCAGACACTGAACGCAGTAGCCACGAAGGCCAAAAGTGAGGCGGAAACTTAACTCATGAAATACAGTAGAGAAATTGCAGCTAGAGATTGCCCGGTAAAATGAAGACTACATTACAGTAAACGCTATATACACCGTAATTGTCATACATATCAGGTATAATGCCACATATTATCAAAATTAGTTATAAATATACTATGTGTGATGGTAGTACTCATTAATAAGTGAAGACTGGTTGTCGTGGGAGAGCCATGCTGGTGCCTCGCATATGGATCAGTGTGTTAAGCAATTAATTTGTTGCTTCTCCCTGAGCGAGTGTAATTTGGGGAGAGGGGGAAGGGGGGTTGGGGTCTCTTGAGTTATAGGTGTTTATAAACGGCAGTAGGCAGTCGCCATCGGCTAAAGGTCATAGCTCATTAGAGTCACCAGACACCCGACCAGCACCGCCTCGCCTCGAGTACTATGGGTATACGCTCATCAACTTCGGAGCGCCTCGCCCGTTAGTTGACCACACGTGGGCTGTGTGAGTAAGCTACTTGGAGACCCTGCGCTGTCTCCGACTGGTTCACGCGCGAGGACAATGCATCGGCGGCATACCGCTCCCCCTCGAACGTGTATGTCGTATTGTTTTCTAGTTTACATTGCGGCGTTCACCCGTGGACCAACCCTTGATAGATTATAACCCTGGACACCGAGTCGAGATGGTGCTGGTCGGGTGTCGGGTGGGTGTAATGAGAGCTATGACCTTCATCATCAACAGCCTTTAACAGTCCACTGCTGGACATATCCCTCTCCTTAGAAAGGAGGTTTTGGCCTACTATACCACGCTGGCCAGACGGGTTGGTATAGGGTTTGTGTCAAGTTTTCCTTCTCTCTGCAGTGCTGTTGTCCTGCGTATTTCGCTCCCTTAGTCGCCTCTTACGACACCCACGGGATGAATAGGGGTGGTAACACTCTGTATTCTTAATCCGTCACCACAGTCCGTTTAGTTAGAAAACACGGCAAAACTTTTATAACATGGTGTTTGTTACCTTGGCACAGTTAGCGAAAATATATAGAAATGACATACTTAAACTACAAATAACGATTACAGTTATCTTGTAACTAGGCAAGTCTATGCATAATAATTATGGATAGCCTGACCTTTGAACGAGTTTGTTGGAAATTATCTGTTTAATGTGCAAATTAAATGAGAAAACAACAATTCGTAAGCTGATGTTTGCGTGCTGGACTAGTCCATGACTGATAGCAAACGAACAGACGGGTCACCTTATTGTAAATGACAACCTAACATGGACAGCTGCTGTAAGCTCCTTCCCCTCTCAGAATTAGTGGGAAGGAGGCCTTGGATCTCTGGTAACCAGTTTTCTGTGAGGTCGTAGTATCAGTCAAGTTGAGTCATCGCATACTTGCTTAAGTATGGCTTGCCTACGGTTAGTTTTGTCCCAGGATAATCTATACTAATATTATAAAGCTGAAGAGTTTGTTTGAACGCGCTAATCTCAGGAACTACTGGTCCGATTTGAAAAATTCTTTCAGTGTTAGATAGCCCATTTATCGAGGAAGGCTATAGGCTATATATCATCACGCTAAGACCAATAGGAGCGGAGCACCAATGAAGAATGTTTCAAAAACAGAGAAAATTTATTACTATTGAGAGACTCAGACGAAGTTGTGCGTAATATTATAAAATGAAAATTCTTTTCCTTGCTCTGTACAGTATATATATGAAATGACATGTGTATGTTTAATAATGTGTAGGGCAAGGCTTCTCTCCGGATATCCTCCAATTGTGGCTAATTCTTTCGGTTTGTCGCTTTCCTCATCCACTGCTGTGCTGCTGCTGATTCTATCGACCAAGCGGTCTTTAGGTCTTTCTTTGCTCTTATTTCCACGTGGACCTTGGACGTCTTGTCTGTCACACGGGTGATGTGCCCGCCCATCTCCATTTAAGCTGTTTTGCGTGATATTCTGCGTCTCTTAGTTTTGTTTTGTATGTCTGTGCTTCTAATTTTATCGGTACGCTTGATGCCTAATATACTTCTTTCTACAGCACGCTGGCACTTGTCAGCTGAGAAACTGAACACAAAGTCTTATTTCCTGAGCTACATATGACATTATGGAAACCTTTGAGGACAAAGCCCTCAATAGGTACACGAAGACGTGATAAACTACACACAAATGGCTTTTAATCTATCATGACTACTTGTTTCTGAAGTGTGCCACTTTTATCTATGTTACACTTTAATGAGCATATATCGAAGACAAAACATTTATATCAAAATAAGTAACGATTTCCTTATTTATCAATTACTTAAATGACTAATGATTGTTATGTACTGTTTCAAAGTTGTCGATATTGGCAAATACAAAAAAATGTTATATTCACAATTAACTTTGGCCAAAGTTTCTTCGATCCAGGAGGCAATCCACTCCTAAATCAGTTGTGTTCGGTGGGAACACCATAAAGCAGTCTGATTACAGAATAAGAACACAGGCAGGGACCAAGTCTCAGACGAGAAACGGGACCGACAAAGCAATAGCTCAAAAAGGCAAGGGTACATAAAAATTGCTGCAATATTGCCGGGTCGATACGACGAAAGTCCTCGAAGGCCCGCAACGCGCTTGTGAATCCTGAGTTGCAGACGTTCTTGGGCGGTGGTAGTCACTTTCCATCAGGTGACCCTACTGCCCGTTTGCTCCCTGTATTATTAAGAAAAATCTTAATATACAACTTAGGTCTAACATAGTCTATTAATAAGTTTTTCTTTATCTTATTGTGTCACAGTTTGTCTTTCTACAGCGCAAACGCTCCAAGATACATTGTGTAAATGTTATGTACGCAGTTACAAATGATGATAAAATTACTGTTACCATTAGGTTATTGTCTTTTATGACATATCTCTTAATGTGAATTGGGCTTTGAGTTGACAATCTATTTAAGGATACATTAGTGCATGTGTATCTTTTAATTTATTATCAACTAGTTGTATCCTGGCACGCATCCTTGTAGTTGCATTGATGAGATATCAGGACCTAAGCTGATAAGAAAAAATAGATAAACGTTAAAGTTTTATTAATATGTAGGTTTATGTATGTATGTAACTAAGTAATTATTTATGTATGTGTATGTATTTGGTACGTATGTGTGTATGTATACTTCATCATCAGCCTATCGCAGTCCACTGCTGGACATAGGTCTCTCCTATTGCAAGCCACTTCGATCGATTTTCGATGAGAATGGGATGGGATACCACCTTAAAGTAGATTGGGACAAAATGCCTGTGGCATTAAGTCCGCCATTGAACAACTCATACTTGTGCATAAAGAATTAAAATAAAATAAATGAAACAATATTTGAAACGGTTTCTATATCGCGTCAAAATTTGAACTCAATCGATGCAAGTTCTTAAGTTTTTGAAGCGTTCACAAACCAACTTAACATTATATATATATATATATATGACTAATCATATTTAAAGTTCATAAGTCTACCCTGGTTACACAGTTCAGTATTCAACTGTGGAAGTGTAAGACTGACACAAAAAAAAAACTCGATTATTAATACATCCGAAACAAAATCTGTAGTATACAAAACTTTTGTTTCGTATAAAACTTAAAGGTAGCATTCGGTTCTTAGCGACCATGCGATACGCGACCATAATCGCCGGTGGCGGGGCTTTCCGATATCAGCGACCGTGACGCGTTGTATCTTTTTGCAGTGCGATATGTATGAAAATTTTGCCGTAACTAGGAAAAAAGCTATTCAGCAGCTGTTGGCGTATGAAGACGATGATGATAATCCTATTATGTTATTATCCATGCTTCCGGAAAAAAGGAATGAACAATGAGTGTTCACATCACGATAAGAAGAGAGTTGCTTTTTATTCACCAATTCAATCAATTTCTCGTCTTTGTTCGGCGGAATGGTTGCAATTTTTATAAGCTTCTCGCCTAAGTCGCGCGACTGCACTGCCTCTAAAGCGACCGGGTCGCGAAAGCCACGCCACCAACTGGCCACGACCACCGGTCACGCGACGCGGTCACGAGGAACCGAACGTACTCCATATAAAGTCATACAAAGCAGTGGGTCGCGCGATCGTGGTGGCTAGGAACCGAATGCTACCTTAAAACCATCAGAAAGTTTCGTTTAAAAACTGTGGGAGTAAAATGTTTCCATGGTCTCACAGAAGGCCGGTGTTAAGCAAATCTTTCCTTGCTTTTCTAGTGAGTAATATAACCGGAGCCTAAAGTCCCCCCTTCCCTCTCCTCCTCCTCAAAATCGTGGGGAAGACTCACTTCACGTCTTCGTTAGTGACAGTGTGGTGCATATTTATTTTTCAATAATTAGCTTGTTTCCATAAACGTATCACCTTTTAATTACCTACATGTCTTGTATTGTCTAGTATTTGTTCGTGGTGTTCTGAATAGGCTTGTGTCCACTAATAACAAATTGCTTGGTTTATAGTTTCAAATTATAAACGAAGACACATAGATAAGTAAAAAACAGTACATTTCTCATAAAAGTTAAAGATTATTAATATTTAAAAAAAAAATCGAACAAAATAGGCATTAGGTCACGTGACAGCGAACACCAATTAGAAAGTGTCACGCCACGCAAAACATCATTGTTGTTATTGACGTTTTCATACAACAGAGCAGTTTACTCCTTATTGTTTTTCGTTTTAGCATATTTTCACCTTAATACAGTTTCAGTTGACACTGGACAAAGATGTAAACAGTTTTGTTTCGCGGACTGTGACGTCATTCAAGACACCATTGTTTTAAAAAAATACAAAATACGTAATGTAAATATTATTTGTTCTTTAAAATATAGATTTTTTAGGATAAAATCGATATCAAAGTATATAATTAACCAAGTTTTCAAATTGAGTCAACTAGCCTATTACGCAAGCACCTTCTGTCTGTGATACAACATTATATTACATAACTAGATGACCCTGCAAACGTTGTTTTGCTATTTACATTATTTAAACTTTTTTTTTTTGAATTTCTTAAAATCCGTTCTTAGCTGACCTCTACTCGGTGAAAAGAATATTCCTACCTAGACTTTAGCTCTAATGGTTCCAGAGATATCGTGATGAGTGACTATATACGTGGAAATCTCTTATATATATATATATATAGATAGACCAGTGTACATTTTATTGATGTGATCTATTGCAAATCTAATGCAAATCATATGTAAATGCATAATGTTCACAGCACGTGGATTTAATGCGTAACAATAAATAGAAGGGTCTTTGTTTAGTGTTTATTCCTTTGCTTGTCTATCGTCTACCGTGATACAACCATGCTTCGATACAAATAAACCACAAATCGATTTTTTTAACTTTATAATAATAATAACTTCATCTCACATGGGGCAGTCTGATACCGAAGCAGAGCGTGAACTATGGTAACCAGACTGCCGATAAACACCCATACTTCCATCATACGTTACGCTTTCACGCCTAAGCCACTAAACCGATTTTAAAAATTATTTCAGCAATTAGTTACATTATCGGCGGGTAACATACCGACAGACACGCGCACGGAGTCACAGCAAAACCTAGTTTTTGATCTAAATACACACATTATAAATATTACAGACAGTCCCAGAAACAAAACATGCATATTCAAGATTTTTCCTGTGAGGGAATCGGACCTACGACCTCCGGTTTAGCAGTCAGGGTCACTAACCACTAGACCAACTGGCCAGTCTTTATATAGCAGCATATTTTGGGCAATATTTCTTAAAAAGGACAGTTAAAAATATTCCTTACGTATTAAACTTTACATAGTCGTTGAAGTCTTTAATGAAGTCGTGTTTTTTTCTTGTACGATTAGACCTTTTAAACTACGGAACGGATTTTAATGCGGATTTCACCAATAGCAGAGTCATTCAAGAAGCGGGGTTATATGTATAATAATAAGCATATTTTAGTAGAGGAAAGCCTAGAATTTGAAAGATTTGTCATATGAAGTGGTAAAAACATGTTTTGGTCCTCTTACAGTCTTATGAGATAGATAAAAAAAGAATGTACTACGGAATTGTATATCTTAAAAATATCTTATCTATCTGGATCCGAGGGGGACCTGAAGTAACATGATCCGGGTCCTCCCCATGGCAGGGCGCCTGAGACCGGCTGACGGGGTGGTTTTTCTCCTGCGTCCCCGAAGAGCCGGAGATCTGAAGGGATTTTCCAGCCCGTCAACAAAAAAAACTTCACAAAAATACATTAAACGGACACAAAGAACACCCAGACTCAGAACAACAATTTGTGAATCACACGAAGTGTTGTCCCATGTGTAGATCAGACCCACAACACTCAGCGCAGTAGGAAGCGGCGAGGTGACCGCTTGAACCACTACGCCATCCGTGCATTCAAAAATGAATGAGTGACTGCATTAATGAATCATTTAATAGAGTGAATGACTGACATTACATTAGAACTATTCACGTCAAAACAATAGGTAGCTATTAATACATATATAAACCACTACACATGACACCTAACAATCGGTATTCATACAATTATTTCCATATTTAGTCAATATATTTTTATTTATTTATTTATCTTTATGCACTTTTGTACATCGGCGGACTTAATGCCCAGGGCATTCTCTTCCAGTCAACCTTTGGGTGATGTAGAAATCTTGTAAGGTAGGTGCACAGAGGTTACATCATAATATCAAATGTGCAATGAAAATATATACGGTTCACTACATATATAAACATATACACACATACTACACTTACACATCATAAATACGCATAGATACACATACATATATATATATACAAGTATATTTATATAGATACAAAGACATATCTTATTCGTACACTATGAAAACCTGAATATGAGGTATACTTAACTATGGATTAGACCGTTCTGCCATTTCTTTAAGAAGCAGGAGAGCATGTACCTTCTTTTTGAATATAAAGCGGTTTGTGGACATCCTGATTTCGAGCGGGAGCGCATTCCAGAGTAGTACTGCTTGAACAAAGAACGAAGAGTTCACGAAGTCGGAGTTGTGAGAGGGTATAATTATCTATCAGCTTCTCATTTTATCTTCTACTACTCTATTTACGGGTGCAATGTAGATACCACAAATACTACTAATGAGGTGTCAGTGTGAAGTAATTAATTATACTAATATTATGATAAGACTGCACTACAGGACATCTGTATATATATAAATTTTTTATAAGGAATAATACTGTATTATTCAGTACTGTAGTATTCAATAATATGTAAAAGATAAAAATGGTTACTGCGGGTAATCCTTAGGAGATAGACATATACATACTCGGACTTTTTTGTAGATATTTTTCATCAACAGCCTTTAATAGTCCACTGCTGGACATAAGCCTCTCCTAAGAAAGGAGATTTTGGCCAAGTTTGGGTTGTGGTTTGGGTTTGTGTCAAGTTTTCCTTCTCTCTGCAGTGCTGTTATCCTTCGTAGTTTGCTCCCTTAGTCAGCTCTTACGACACCCACGGGATGAATAGGGGGTAACACTCTGTATTCTTAAATCGTCAACACACGGGGAGGGCTCCAAGAAACACAACGCACCTGGGACTAATTTGTGTAGGTGTCCATGAATGACGGTCGTCACTTACCATCAGATGACCCGTCTGCTCTTTTGCCTTCCCAGATCCAAAAAAAGGGTGGCTATTTTAACATTTCTCGTAATTAGACATGGGCATTATTGCTACTTTTAAATCATATTCATTTTATAAAATGATTCTTTTTGTCACAGTGATTTTACATATGACTGTGGAACATCATAGACAAAGATAAATGCCATTAAAATTAATCAAGATTCTTTTTATCAAAGATTTAGACCTTTTTTTTTGAGATTTAAACCTTTCGCAAGTCCTTTGCGTCAGGTAATAATAACAAATCGCAATAGTTTTGTAAATCAGTGCAGGTGTGATTCAAAGATTAGCAAATCATATGATTTAACACATATGATTGTGATTTTATTCAATCCCTATTCGTAATCTACACTCTTTCTATTAAATACCGACCTAATCTACCGATGTATCACTCGTGGATTCACACTGAATTGAGCGCAGTTTTAATCTACACGTGTCTAGCCAAGTTCCAAAGTACTATTAATCAACCTTAGTCAATTGTTTATATGGTTGACGTCACTACTCTGAATTAGGTTACGGTGATGAGACCGCAATCTCTGCAGTAACCATTGGCTGTGTTCGCTATTATGGCACTTAAAGTACCGTATGTCTAGTAATAGATAAATCTCAGGATGACACAAAGTGTGGGCACCACTCAACGTAGTAAGAAGCGGCCTGGCGACCGCTTAAACCACTAAAAAATCCGGATTTAATAATAATAATAGCTTCACACATCTCACACACGGCTGTCTGATCCCAAACTAGTTAGAGCCAGTAATACGGTGAGCAGACTGCTGAAAAACATATTTAAATATTTCTAAAAACATTAACATCATAGATAAATTATACCCATACCCAAAACAAAAGTTAGTGTTTATCAAACAGTTTTTGACGTGACAACGTCTTATAATTCGATGGAGCCGGCTGCACGCACGAAAAAATATGACTCATGCGGCGTTACCTCGCTCTGAGGCGTTCCATTTAAGGCGTGAAGTGCAAGCGAGAGCGCGTAACGAGTGACAAAGAGGCACAATCGGCCTCCGCGTTCGGCAGCGTTCGACATCTGTCTCTCTCCTACTTGAGTGAGCGATGCGTCCGCGTGGACAGCTGCTACTCGTATACAATAATACATTTTTGAAAAATGCAACCATTCCATCAGTATTTTCTTATGACGTTGTCACGTTCAACTATCGTCAGTAAACCGACTTTACAGACAACCGATTTTTAGTTTTGGGTGGGAATCACAGGTTAGGCGACACACTGGCCAGATGGTCTGCTAACCTGTGATATATGTGACTAGACATGGGACAAAATGACAGTGAACTGTGACTGAACTGTGTTAGGGTTGCTACTCACTTAAGCGTTGTTAAGCTGTAAGCTGTTTTCAGACGTTGCATAAAGACCCTATTTCGCCTATTCAACAGTAAGTCTAGTAATTATTTTATTAAGCTATTGCATAGCTTCTATCGAGGGCCTTGAGCGCGGGGACCGAATCCAGAAATTCCGTAACGAAAAAGAACCTCACGCTAAAAACAAAACAAAAAACAGTACCAAAATGAAATGCTGAACGTCAAAGGAAATTTCGTCAACATAATGCAGAAAAATCTTACATGGATATGTAATTTGATTTAATAATAATATTTTTTATTTATTTATTTAAAAACAAATTGTACTATATGCTTCAATATTTTTTATTTAATATTAAAGATAAAGAAATACTGCATAAATAAAATAAATAAATAATAATAATTGCATAAGTTGATACAAAATGCTATGCAATAGCTTTACCGCGGCAGTCCCCGAGTGCCACACGTCTTTTTTTATATAGCTACCAGTCCCTACATAATAATTAGTAAAAAAAACTATATTTACTGTTTAATAGCGTCTGAAAACAGCTTATTGGCAACAACGCATGAACAAGTAGCAACGCTAACCTACGTACGAAAAAATCGAATGACTGTTCACTGTAATTTTGTCCCATATCTATATGGGACTAATCCCTCCAATGCGCCTACGCCACATATGGGTTGGTTCCACCGAAGCTATACAACGGCCTCACAGCAAACCTTAATTCCTCATAACTGTCTTGGGGCTTAAAGATCAGTAACGCTCGCGGTGGTATTCGTTTACCATGTTGCCCCCTTGCTCGTTTGCCTTATACCATAATAAACATATTCCTCAGCATTTAATCACGTAATTGCGACTAAACATGGTCTGCTCCATACTTCTGCGTCTATTTTTGCAACATCATACAGAGAGACGTGTCTTTGTTCGCAATATACAGGTCAAGTACCTTCAGTGAACGATCATTATAAAAATTTCCGAGCCAATTGTACTGACATTGGCGAAGTTGTCGTCAGCAAAACGATGTTACGTTGAGAACTCTTTCTCTCTTTTTCTCTTATGGGAGAGGAAGCAATCAAGCGGATGGGTGATGGGTCACCTGACAGTAAATTACTACCTGCAGCCCATCACTCTGGTCGAGCCTCTTTTTGCTGAACATGGCTGCCCCACGGTATCTCCCACCAATACTCTACCCGAAGCTAAGATCATCCCTTCAGCGAATTGAGCCAATTGTACTCACATTGGAACTTCCTCCACGCATGAGTCAGATTTTGTAAATATTAAAAGAAATTTATTATCCATCTGGTGACGGATTAGAATACGGAGTGTCTCCACCCCTATTCATCCCGGTGGTGTCGTGAGAGCCGACTAAGGCAGCAAATAAAAAGGATAAAAAGCAGGATAACAGACTGCAAAGAGAAGGAAAACTTAAAATAAACCTCATACCAACCCGTCTGGCCAGCGTGGTATAGTAGACCGAAACCTCCTTTCTAAGGAAATGCCTATGTCAAGTAGTGGACTTTTAAAGACTGTTTATGATGATCATAAATAGCGTCTTTATTTCGTTAGTTAGCAAGTTGATGTACCTGTTCTAGTGGATTATGGTATCGGGGACAAAGGAGTAGACGGCTCACCTGATGGTAAGCGACGACCGCCGCCCATGGACATATACAACTCAAGAGGCAGTAAGTGCATTGCCTCGTGCCTTCCCTTAAGGACGGAAGGGGTTAAAGCCTCCTATAACCTCATTAATTCGAAATGCTAATAAATAATTGTTCAACACCGTGTCATTCCCGACGAGCTAAAAGCATGGCTTTTCTGGGATCTTGACTGTATAGATGGCGTTGTGGGTAAGGCTGTCACCTCGCCGCTTCCTACTGTGTTGTGGGTTCAATTCTTACATCATCATAAACAACCTTTAACAGTCCACTGCTGGACATAAGCCTCCCCTTAAAAAGGAGGTTTTGGCCTACTATACCACGCTGGCCAGACGGCTTTGTATAGGGTTTGTGTCAAGTTTTCCTTCTCTCTGAAATGCTGTTGTTCTACGTAGTTTTTTCCCTTAGTCGACTCTTACGACACCCACGGGATGAATAGGGGTGGTGACACTCTGTAACTCTCTCTCTCTTCTTAATCCGTCACCACACGGACCACAGACCAGAGACAATTCCTACACGGACAACACTTTATGTGATCTACAAATTGTTGTTCTAATTTTAAGTGTTCTTTGTGTCCGTTTCATTTGTCTGGAAAGTCCTCAGCGACACAACATGTATTCCTAGAGCTCTCGCTCTTTGTTGTCTTTATATGTGTATATAAAAAAACAATATTACTTTGAACAAACATTTGTTTTTAACTATTAATGTGTAATTTACTGAATAAGGATTGTGGGCGGAAGGTTACTGTGCCACTTATACCGTTAACGGTCAACTCATACTAAATTTGAGGTCTCACTCGAAGTGTCGAATCATTTGCCATTTTGGTATTATTTTTTGGAGTAGGGATGGCATAAAATCGCAATCACCTGCTATAAATCACTTGAACATACACGTGACTAATTTACGTCAGACTTCTTTGATAAAAAGTTTGGTTTTTTCTTTGCCTAAGTTTTTGATGGCATTCATCTTTGTCTATGACTAAATCCAAGTAATGATTTATCACAGGTTTTTCTCACAGGTTTCCCGCGATGACTAAGCAATCATATGATTATGATTTAAAAGTGGCATTAATTTCCGTCCGTCCGTCCGTCCGTGTGGTGACGGATTAAGAATACAGAGTGTCACCACCCCTATTCATCCCGTGGGTGTCGTAAGACCCGACTAAGGGAAAAAACCAAGCAGGACAACAGCACTGCAGAGAGAAGGAAAACTTGACACAAACTCTTTACCAACCCGTCTGGCCAGCGTGGTATAGTAGGCCAAAACCTCCTTTCTCAGGAGAGGCTTATGTCCAGCAGTGGACTATTAAAGGCTGTTGATGATGATGATGATGATTAATTTCCGTCACTTCTTTGGGTGTTTGATAGTTCTTGAAGAGGGATCTTGCATTATATTCTCCAATAGGTATCAAAGTAAAACATTGAACAAGTTTGATTGAACAATTATAGTGGTTGGTAATCTTGGCTGTTAAACCAGAGGTCTTAGAGTCGATTCTTGTTTAGGACTAATGGCTGTGTGATGTGTATGATCAATTGTTCTGTGTCTTGTGCGATTTATCTATAATATATGTGTATTTAATAATACATAGGTATGTTTACCAGTAGTCGCGTTATGATAGTAAAGGCCCCATCTAGTTGGCCGTGTCTAAAGTAAATGTATTCGTTACAAAGATAAAATCCGCCGAAACCGGGTTAGCATCGATAAATAATGCAAAGAAAATATCGACGTCTGCACCTCCCTACGATAATTTTAATGCGAAACGTCACATCCCTACATGTCTGTGACCCTGTGAACAGTTTTTTCAACCCACTTTATTGTGAATTTCACTCGCCTGTTTTAGTATATCGTATAAATATACATATAAAACATGTAAGTACCTAATGAGATGTTTTTAACCCTCGATGCAGAAAGGTTACTAAGACTATTTAGATATCTAGGTATTGGACTTTAACAGCACGTTCAGTACCAGGATCTCAGAACCAATTAGGAACTTTTCGGGATTTCTATCAGTTACTCTCTGTAATATACATTGTAATTCTAACAATCCCGTACAAAATGATTTCACGCCTGACACAAACGCTTCTATTACGTTAAACATCCACGCATTTATATGCGCCTAGTACTCTAATATCTGTTGTTATAATTCAACCACGCTTAAAAAGACACGTGTAAAAAAATTAACAATAGCAGAAGTCGCCAAGTTGTCTGGTAGGTAATCGTATGACGTCATATTATATTGTTTTTATAAATTTTAACCGTTGAAATGAATATGCGTCGTAGTTTATCATGTAAACATTTTAAATATGACTTGAATTTTTTGCTTCAATATATTTTTATGTACGAGTATTACACCTAATCTACCTATATATTCTCACGCTTACATCTTCTCTTTACATAAGGTCGGCGTTATGTTTTTACATTGCAACGGGTTTTAGCTAATTTCTGCCAATGCTAGCCACCTTGCCTGAAGCCAAGAGTTCGGTCTTCGGGGTTTAAGCAGAAGATAGGAAGCTACGGAGCTTGGATGAGAGATACTGGGGATGAGCGTGCTGTATCTCTTGAGGCCGGAGCCACAAACCTATGTTTTATCTACGATTGAGGCCACTCGAACAGGGACACGCACTGGCTTTCATGTTGTGATGTTAAACCTGTGTTTGACCGGAGTAAAATATTTTCCTGACAGAAAACCGGTGTTGAGCAGTTCTTACGTAACTTTTTACCGAGAGAGTGAACCTCCCCTTCCTATGGTTATGGGTGGGGAGAGACTGAAAGGTCTGACGCACTCGTGACTGAACATACCCATAGTACTGAATTCTTTCTTTTTACTTTTTCTTTTTTTTTTTAAAAAGACAACTCCCGCATTAGGAATATATCCTGTGTCGCGGGGGACTTTACAAACATACATGAAACGGACACAAAGAACACCCAGACTCAGAACAACAATTTGTGGATCACACAAAGTATCGTCCCATGTGGGGTTTGAACCCACAACACTCGGCGCATTGGGAAGCGGCGTGGCGACCGCTTAAACCACTACGCCATCCGTGCAGTCCAGCCATTTCTTGCCATCGCAGAGTGAAACTGTACCGTCACACTGTATTGATCACTTAACGATCAATATTTATAAATACAGATGGTATAGAATGCGACAACAATAGCGATGTCGTGTACAATATCATTATTAGTATTCAGATACGCTGCGATCAGATAAATATACGTAACCAGCTATTGCCGTGGCTTCGCTCGCGTGTTTACTTTGAACATGACGAACTGCCATACACCTGGGCCTTAATTCTGCTATTTTATGTTCACGCCAAGCCACTGTCATACCACTGACACGCTATTGAGATGCCATCGAGTGGCCATTGGCATCGGTATAAATATCGGTAGTCTACACTAACTCAGTGTCTTTACAGTGGCGATGGAATGGCAGTGGCTCATCAGTGCTGATATCAAAAATATTGCCATATTTGGAAAAATAAATAAATCATTTCCTTATAATTTGAAAATATATTATGTTTTGCAAATGCCCCTCGATGGCATCTCAATAGCGTGTCAGTGGTATGACAGTGGCTTGGCGTGAACATAAAATAGCAGAATTGAGGCCCTGTTCGACAGTCGTTCTTGGTGTTTCTTAATGGGTGTTTAAATCAGAAGCATTAGCTGCTTAAATTTCAAGTTTGTAGCTAAAATGGCTTAGGCTCTGCGTTGATGAATCAATCAGTAAGTCAGGGCATGTAATTTTATATGTATACATAGATAGATCATCACCAGCCTTCAATAGTCCACTGCTGGATATAGGCCTCTCATTAGAAAGCTAGTTTTGGCCTACTATACCACGCTGGTCAGACGGGTTGGTATAGGGTTTGTGTCAAGTCCTGCGCCTCATGCCGCCCTGAGTGTGGCCGCGGGTGGACGGGGTGGGTTTCCCCTCCACCCGCATTAGTTTGGCCAGCCGCGAGGGGGCGGCGTCCGCGTATGCCGGACGTCGCCTAAAGAGAGGATAATTTTGAGACGGGGCCCGCAACAGGAGCGGGCCGGCGCTAGGAGGGGTCCGGATGTCTTAATAACAGCTGTTCCCGGATCCCTCCTGTTACAGGCGCAGAGTGGCACACCGTGTGGTTTTAGTCGGTCCGAGTCCGACACATCACCCCGCCGCAAACCCCGGTGGGGTGACGGTCCGAGGGGATTTCCACACGTAAAAAAAAAAAAAAAAGGGTGGGTGTCAAGTTTTCCTTTTCTTTGCAGTGCTGTTGTCCTGCGTAGTTTGCTCCCTTAGGCGACTCTTACGCCACCCACCACGGGATGAATTGGGGTAGTGACACTCCGTATTCTTATCTATATTTTTTTTTTATTCTTAATAATAGCTTTAAATTTCTTTTAATATTTACAAAATCTGACTCATGCGTGGAGGAAGTTCCAATGTGAGTACAATTGGCTCAATTCACTGAAGGTACTTGACCTGTTAATAGTGTTGATCTTAGCTTCGAGCCGAGTATTGGTAGGAGATACCGTGGGAGAGCCATGTTCGGCAAAAATAGGCTTCACCAGAGTGGTGAGCTACATGTGTCGATGGACGGCGGAAGTAACAGTGTCGGGTGACCCATCACCAATCTGCTCGATTGCCTCCTCTCCCATAAGAAGAATAGGGAATAAGAAAGAGTTCTCATCGTAGTCTGTCAATATTAGCCTATAGGTTTCTCAAGACCTAAACACGAAAAAAAATGATAGAAAAACCTATTGTAGCAGATACATTCTTCCAAAAGTTTAAGTACCTGTGAGCTTAACAACAATTCTAAATGTACAACTGCGTCACGTTCATTTGTCCTATGAGAAGTTCAAGGTTGAAAGCCGTCAGCCACTTTTTATGTCAGTTTTTTACATGTACTGAACGAAATCGGCTTTCTGTGAGCTGCCTACGCAAAAAAGGTAGAAGAGTGGATCTATGGTTCCTAGAATTGTTACGCGAAGTTTTGATTTTTAAGCCGTGCAAGTATATGAAATGCGAAAAATTAGGAATTCAAATGCCTGGTATATTTTTTGTATCGATGATTTTAAATGTAAATAGTACATTAAACAGTGTCAGATGTATACTGTAAGTACATGGCTATCTGGAGTGACCAACCCCTAATAGGAGGAAGTGGGGTGTTTGCCCAAAGCTTTCCCTTTAGACCATAAAAAGAAAAAAATATTTAACTTGAAAGTTCTTGATACACAACGCAACTGCATTTGAAAAATACATTTTGCCAATCCAAGGTAATCAGAAGTCCGGAAGAGTTATCTTCAAATCTATTTTCGCATCTGTAAGTTGTTTCATCGTATGTACTCCTAGTACAATGCTTTAGTAGGTATTCATGAAGGCTTCCGAACAAAAAATGCGACCAGCTCATAGCGAGCCCTCAAGAAGCTTGGGGCAAAGTTCTCGTGGTTAAATCGTGGCCACACACAGCAAACCTGGCGACTAAAATGTTGCTAAAATACAAAATTAGCTTCTACACATACTAATTTTAGTATTAACCGCAAATTCTGCCCACCCCACAAGGAAGTTGGCATAACCGTGAGCATAAATACGTGTAAAGGATATAAACAAAAGTGCAATACCCGCTGCAAGGCCACGTTGGGACCCGGTCATCACACTCCGGTCGACGACCCGGTTGGTCAACTCTGTTTTAAGAAAAAATGATTCCAGATTAAAAGGTAGAACGGATCAAACAATACGGTAAGCAATCGTACTTTGCTCGTAATATGGATGGGTATCCGATTACATACAATGTATACGATTTGAAGAACATTGATAACATACACCTGTAATAGGGGAGAATAATAAATAACATAAGAACTAAAAATAAATAAACATATGTTCAGGCTCATTAGATATCTCCACGTCTTTATTGATAGCCTGGTACTTTTTCTAAACTGCAGGTGTAAAGTCCTTACAACGAAAACGTGTTTGTCTGCTTCTTTCTGTCTTTAAAACCTGTACTTTTACAACATATGTTTTCATATCTATGATAAACGTTTTATATTTAGAGAAAATATTTTTTTGTTTAAAATTCCGATAATGAAAACTCATAAACCAGGGCTTGAAAAATGGTAAAAAGAAAGGTTAAAAAAAGGTTTCTATGGTGGTAGTGGTATCCTGCTATTAGTTTTTTGGTTTCAAAAATTATCGACCCTGGTCTGTTAGGTTGAGGGTTCAATCTCAGTTCACTATTAACCTTAAAACGACCGAATAAGAATTATTAATGAAATAGTCTTTCGCTTACTGTACGCCTGGTATATTTCATACTAGCTGGTACTGGACTTAGTTAGCGTGGAATTTGAAAAACGCTGCCTTAGTGGTGAAGCACGGTACGCAACAACAGCAGTCCATGACGGCCTTGGGTTCGATTCCCAGATATAGACAGCTACCTGGTTGTAAAATATTATCAAAATCGGTACAGCTGTTTTGAAGATTACCCGGAACTAACAGACAGACAGACAAAAATATTTCAACTGGTTTTTAGGCATAGGTATCGTGGAAATAACCGTGTGAGCATGAAACAAACCTATTATTTTGACATTACAAACAGACACTTCAATTTTATTTATTTGTATAGATGGATATGAAACTTTGATATCTAAGACTTCTAGAAAGGAATCTAATAAGATTTAAAATAGCCTTATATGGTAATTCGTATATGGCTAAACTTGGATCACAGCTCATCACCACCAGCCAGACTTCCAAAGTTTTGAAGGTCATATAAAGCTCAGAAATCATGAATTACCTAAATAGATAATTAAGACTGTCCTTAGCTACTATTAGATCGACGTTTTGAAAAAATATTATCATAAATTAAAGATTCTTTTAATTTATGATGCCTTGGTAAAGATACGGACATCAGAAGCGTGAGTTACAGGCATAACCAGTCAGATTTGACTAGTTCTATTTGCATCTAAAAGGCAGAATCTGCGGGAAGGTTATAAGACTATTTATCTTCACGCTATTACCGTTAGTAGCGCAGCAGCGACTATAAACTGCGCCGAACGGGTAGTATTACAGGCGATGCCCAGGTCATCGAACTGTTAACTTTCGTTATTTTGCGATCTCAAGGGCTTTTCGTATTTTATTTTAAACCTGACCTATCCCAACCCCACGTATGTATGAAAGTCATATTAAGTCAACTCTGAATAACTTAATTATTATATCAAATAATTTAAAAACAAAGTGAACATATTTTTTTTTATTACATGATAATAATATTTCGGATATCGCCATCTAGTTTTAAACTATGCAGAGCTTGTACTATGAAAGCTATATTGACTGAAAGAAAATTTTTTTTGTATTATTTTTTTTAAAGACACTCCCGCATTAGGAATATATCCTGTGTCGCGGGCGACTATAGAAACATACATGAAACGGACACAAAGAACACCCAGACTCAGAACAACAATTTTGCGGATCACACAAAGTGTCGTCCCATGTGGGGATCGGACCCACAACACTCAGCGTAGTAGTAACCGGCGTGGCGCAATACATAGATATTATACATGGAAAATACCCAAACTCCGAAACAAATATTTGCCGATCATACAAACATTTGGTCCCATCCGGGTATCGAACCCAAGACCTAGTCCCACCTAGACCCAAGTATAGTCTATAGCCTGCCTTGATCAATGGGCTGTCCCACATTAAACGAATTTCTCAATTCCAACCAGTAGTTCCTGAGAGTAGCGCGTTCAACCAAACAAGCGCGCCTGACCGCTTAAGACCACTACGCCATCCGTGCAGTCATGAATCCCATTGGTTAAATATTGGTTACACCTCGAATTTTTTTACTTCTAAAGGTAAAGCATTAAGAAATAGAAAACGCAGATTTAGTTATGAAATTGAGACCCTAACCTAGTAGTTTTTTTTAACCGATTTCAAAGATGGGAGGAGGTTATCAATTCGGATGTTTATATTTATTTTTTATGTATGTTCGGGCATAACTCCATTTTTTTTGTTCGAAAGGAGTTTATGCCGAAATCGTTCTATTTAAATTTCATATAGATCTGATGACTAGTTTCGGAGACAGACAACGGAACTCTTCAAAAAATGACAGCACAACAACCGCGATTGCTGCTAGGTTTTTAGTGCTCTTTGTTAGTATTGTTTGAATTCCGTTTAACTTTTTTTAAAAGGATTTACATAAAAATAATGCTATTTTTGGATAACAAATTATACAATACTAGTAAATTACTCACCTACATTAAAATTAAGTTATCCGCAAGGAAACCGAACAAATTATTGCCTTTAAGTGGATTATGTAAAGAAGATTATACAAAATATGATTTCGTAACAGTAATTATGTAAAACAAAGTATAGTAATTCGTTCTGCGAGTGAAGAATAAAACAAAATAGGCCAATAATATTTAGATGTAAGCATCGGTGGTTAGTATAGCACATCAGAGTTACATGTTTGTTGGATTTCTCGTATTTTAGACATACCGTTATGACACACCGTGGAGTTTAAGTCGGTTTGATCGTGACGCACAGGCCCACCGGTGGTACCAGCGAGGGTACAAAGAGGTAACGAGTTCGAACTCCTTTCATTGCACTGTGCAATGTGACCCCACTCCTATTACGAGCATTTCTACTTAGCTAAAAGGGGTTCAATGGGGGGGGGGGGGGGTTGACATACTGGTGATGAGTTAAGATTTGCATCTATCTCACCATCATATTGGATATTCCCGTAAATCGAAATCTAATTTTAGTTCAGAAAATAGAGATTTCTGACTCTTTTAAACCAGGACATCATGAATATTAGGAGTTAAACTTTAAATGACTTCCTTTGCACATACAAAAAAAAATTGATTGGTCTTCAATCTAAAAGAAATCCCAGAGTCATCCCGACACGTCAATCTGAGAAACACTCGACAATGCTCAAAACCGGCAATTCTTTGTATTTTGTATGTGAGTCATTTGTGATAACATTTGCTGTGTTATCAGTACGGTTTAGACAAAATTAATACCCTCTGACATCATCATCATCATCAACAGCCTTTAACAGTCCACTGCTGGACATAGGCCTCTCCTTAGAAAGGAGGTTTGTGTGTGCTTCACCCTTTGACATCCCATCATATTAAAGCAGTATTAGGGCTAACATTTGCCTATGAGATGTGTAAAGTAGGCACAAGAGTTCGCTAGTACTTGATATTCTTAACTTTTTGATGTCCTAGTACTTTCACACTTTCGATTGTAAAATTTAAATAAAGTGATACACAAAATGGCGGAAAATTTTCTGCCCGAGTCTCCTTTTTGAAGGTCCCGCACCCCTTAAATCAAACAGCTGTCATTCTTCAAAGAAATGACCGCACACATCACACACACGACTGTCTGATCCCAAATTAGGCTGAGCCTGTACTACGGTAACCAGACTGCTGATAAACATACTTATATATTTGTAAATACATACATTATTAGGTTTTTTTATGCTCATACGGCTATTTACACGACACCTATGCCTAAAAACCAGTTTAAACATTTTTTGTCTGCTGTCTGCTGTCTGTATGTCTGTTTGTTTGTGCCGGGTAATCCGGCTTTTCCAATTTTGATAATATGTTACTACCAGGTAACTGTCTATATAGGGAGTAACTTAGGCTATTTTTTCTCTCAGAAAACCCCTATAAAATTTTTAACCGGTCCGTTAATCGAACTCACCAAGGCAGCGGTTTTTTTAAATTCGCGGGCACTATCTAGTTATAAAAAAAAATACATCCAGACACAGAAGAAATAATCGTACTCAACATGCAATAATTTTTCCAGGGTGGGAATCGCCCCTGGTTTAACAGCCAAGATCAGTAACCACTAGACCTATAATCCCACTTTTATTTGCCGGAATCTTCTTTTTGATGATCCTCCACCCCCTAAATCATACAGGTGGTATTCTACAAAGAAATGAAGTTCATCAGACTTATAAAATATTATATATTTGATTTCCATTCAGAGATCCACTCTATTCGAAGGTACTTGACCGGTGAGGACTGAACTTAAAAAACTTTTTTCGCAAGTGCATAGACCTTAAGCCATCTCCTCCCCCTTTTGCGTCTAGACGAACGAAAATGCATTTCAGTTAATGCTTAGACTCCGCAGGGTTCAGACGTGTGGTCTTCGAATCTCGAATAAAAATTTTTTTACGTATACGTGGTTCTGTGATAGATTTTAATTGTGATTTTTTAAATGTGTTTGTGAATTTTGTGATATTCTTAGTGTTAAAATGTTTTGTCTATTTAGTACTAGTAAGTATTCTTAGTTAATTAATCACATAATAAGCTAAATTACCTAATTAATTTTCAACATTTAATTTTTTTAGTTAGTTTTAGGATAATACAAAAATAAAATTCGTTACCTTTACAATATAATGACATTGTTTAATATGCTTATTTATATAATGCAATCTTTTATTACGTAAAAATATTATGATTAAAATTGTATATATAATATTTTGTAAATAATTAGTTTTGTTTTTTTTTTTAACTAAAATAATTTAGGTCATAAAAATACTCATATTTTATTTTGTTTGTAATCATATTTTGTCATTGTTTTTTTATGGGTAGGTTAAAACAATAAAAAATAAAAAACAACAGTTTATTTTTTTAATGGCACGATTTTTTTTTATTAAATATAATCTTCTTTGTAAAATTGCTTATAAATAATATAATGTAACTCAACAAGGACACACACTACCAAATTAAGACTTAAAAAAAATGTTTGTTTTATACATGCTGCGATGGTAACAGCCAAGTACAAGGTGCCTGTTGATAGGCGGATATTCATGTCCTTTATGCACATCCATGAAAAAGTAAAAAATAATTCTAGAATTGTACTATTCTAGCTTGCGCGTGCAGCTTCCCCGCGTGGATTTCGGTAACCGTGATCCTTTTTTCGCCCGGTTTATATAGCATACGATTTTTAGACAAGCGATAAGCAGGCAATTCACATAAAACCATCATGAGTTGTACACCTAAACCTTCTTCAGGAATCACACTATCTATTGTTGAAAACCGTGCAAAAATCCGTTCGGTAGTTTTTGAGTTTATCGCATTCATACAGACAGACGCGGCCGGGAGACTTCATTTTAGTAAGGATTTTGAACAATGCTTATCAGTATATTTAACCATGGTGTAGTACCCATGACCCAATAGATTACATTGTGGTAAATGGTGCCTGTTATCAGTTGGAATAGTTGTGGTCGGCCGGTGACCACAGCCGGTGTAAACTGATCACAATTCAACTGTGAGAACCCGCCCTTTCATTGTAATACCCTTCAATAACAGCCTTTAATAGTCCACTAATGGACATAGGCCTCTTCTTAGAAATGAGGTTTTGGCCTACTATACCACGCTGACCAGACGGGTTGGTATAGGGTTTGTGTCAAGTTTTCCTTCTCTTTGCAGTGCTGTTGTCCTGCATAGTTAGCACCCTTAGTCGGCTCTTACGACACCCACGGAATGAATAGGGGTGTAGTAATCTAATACCCTTAATCAGAGGAAAACCTATCTTCTATTCCCTAAAGGGGTTTCGAACTCATCTCCTCTATATCTCCGTCAATAAATGTATGAGGAAACGTTGGCATACGTCCAGGGAATGTCAAACAGTCCCAAGGTAAATAATTATACAGAAGTTATGATTTGATCACTATGTCGTCGTTGGACGATGGAAGAAACACGAAGTTGGGTGGGCCTGCTGGTCTAGTGGCGGTCCAGACTTGCAAACCAGAGTTCGTAGATTCGGAACTCATATGGGACGAATGTTGTGTGATGAGCACGATCATCTATAATGTCAGCAGCAGTCTGGAATCAGACGGCCGTGTGTAAGATGTGTCAAGTAATTATTAATATTATACGGAGTTCTTGAAGAATTGAGGATTGGGGCGTTCTTCTAATATTGATACTGACTCTCGTGGTGAACTGTCTCCCTGGCCTGTGGGTTTATCTAGCGTATTTGGGTCTGGACGTCCGTGTGGTGACGGATTAAGAATACGGAATGTCACCACCCCTATTCATCCCGTGGGTGTCGTAAGAGCCGACTAAGGGATCAAATTTTGCAGGCCAACAGCACTGCAAAGAGAAGGAAAACTTGACACAAACCCTATACCAACCCGTCTGGCCAGCGTGGTATAGGAGACCAAAACCTCCTTTCTAAGGAGAGGCCTATGTCAGGCAGTGGACTATTATAGGCTGTTGATGTGATGATGATGTGATTTGGGTCTGGAATCTGTATGAGTTTATCAGATATACCATGGAGTACCGAACTGTATTTTTGTTAGAACCGATAAATATGATTATAAATCTCAAGGTAATTTAATTATTTATAATATGCATATTTTATTATAATATACTCGTACACCCACTTTGTTCAAAATAACTTGTTCTTGTTTAAACAATTTTGTACAAATTGATAATGACTATTCTTATATTGTACTAGGAGTATATAATATTCAGAAGGTAGCACTGTAAAATGCTTTATTGTAAGACGCAGTCACCCCATGATAGGTAGCATCAGGGTGATCCATGCATACAAAGACAGCCTTGAAACCAGTTAACAACAGAATTTCAATTAGAATTAATATTAGTAATTTTTGCAAGTAGCACTTATACTAGGAGAACAACAAAGTAAAATGGTATCACGAATCAGATTTGAGATAAATATTAAAAAGATGATGACCTTTATAATCCTGTGTTTTAAACACTCGTAGGATGAACGTAACACTAGAATATATATATATTATATACATATTTATACCGTTGTTATAAAGAGTTTTACTAGGGCGACAGAAGTTTCATGGAACTGTATCCGGATTGTGCCTAAAGGTCTTTTTCCCAGTAAAATCTCAGCGATCAGCTTTTATTGTCTTTAGGAGTACATTATTACCATTTCTGTAATTCGTAAACTGCGTCGCATTTCTGCTATTCTGGTAGTAGCATCATATATTTATAACTTTATCCGTGATGATTGCTCATACTGGCTGATTTTGCAAATTAAATGGCTAAAACTTAATTTTTTTTTTTTTGTTCTTGGCCTCTTTTGTAATTTACACAGCAACAATGAATATTAAAATACTAATTTAATTTAAGCATTTAAAAACACTAAGGTAATACTGTAAGGTATAACTGTAGCTGCAAAAAAGAAAATTAGAAGCCGTGAGTTTTTGATTTCAGGTTCTTTTCTCACAGGCATTGCAAATTAATAAATGCGAAAATAACTCTGCCTGTGTAAATATATGATTGCAATCCAGAAAAAAACCTCGCTCCTTTTCTAATACTACACTGACACTAGTGAAACCGTGGGCTAGTTTGTCTGTCTGTGATTGTAAAAGCAACCGCTCCAGGTCATCCTTGCAGGTACCATTCCATAGCGACACAAACATACTTCAAATGGACACAAAGAACACCCAGACTCGGAACAACAATTTGTGGATCACACAACACTCAGCGTAGTAGTAAGTGGCGTGGCGAACCGCTTAAACCACCGCGCCATCCGTGCAGTCCGTGTTACCATGACTGTGTGGGTCCAAGGTCTGCTTATTTAGGATATATTTGTTGGAGACCATTGAACTAGAGAATGGTTACCAGACAGCTCATAAACGTACTTAAATATTTGTAAATACATACATATTATAGAAAAATTACACCCGGACACAGAAAAAAATATTGATGATGATCAATTATTTGTCCTATGTGGGTATTGAACCCACAACCTCCGGCTCAGCAGGGGTCTCTAACCACTAGACCAGTAGATCAGTCTAAGCAAATCCTAAGACATCCGAAGCGCCATAATCTTTTCTCAACTTTTGTTCAGCAGTTCTCGAGTAATAGGCGTACAAATGACGCTATTTGATTTTTACATGTTTTTAATAATAATTTATTTTGTCAAAGGTCTGTCCGTTATGCTAACATGAATTATGTAAAACTATGTCAGGTGAAGTTTTCTTACAAGGTTAACATGTTTCCGAAATAATCTAAAAATGATAACTTCTTTTTATCACTCATCAACAGCCTAAAATAGTCCACTGCTGGACATAGGCGGCCCTTATAGTTAAGTTTTCCTTCTCTTTGCAGTGCTGTTGTCCTGCGTAGTATCTCTCAAAAGGAATAAAGTTGCCCCGTTTCTGGCACATTTTTCATTCTTGCTTGGCTCCAATTGGTCATAGCGTGATGTTATATAGTCTATAGCCTCCTCGTTTATTGGGCTATCAACACTAAAATGACTGCACTTATGGCGAAGTGGTTTAAGTGGTTGCCACGCCGCTTCCTACTACGCTGAGTGTTGTGAGTTTGATCCTACATGAAACAACACTTTGTGCGATCCACAAATTGTTGTTCTGAGTCTATGTGTTCTTTGTGTCCGTTTCATGTATGTTTGTACAGTCCCACGCGATACAGGATATATTCCTATATGTCTTTTATAAAAAGAAAAAAGCCGTGTGGTGTCGTGGGACACCCGACATGAACGAAGTTCGATCGGACGAGAACCGGTGTATTCAACATGGTATGGACGTTGTCGAACGTTAAAGCAAATTTAATGTATGGTATCCACAGTTAGACGTCAATTTATATTAATAAAAAAGTGTCGTTCCAAATTTTCGTACGAATTTTTTCCGTCTAGCCCCCTTTCACAACGCGCGATAAGGAACTTCGTTCCAAAAATATTTTTTTCTTCAATTCCTGAGAGTAGCGCGTTCAATTAAACAAACAATTTCTTCAGATTTATAATAATGGTATTGATGTGGCAAACAAGTGGCAACATATTATGTATAAAAATAAATACGTGATATGTATACCTACCATCTAGTTTGTTAAAAACAACCAATTTTAACAATACTTTAATAAAAACCTATTTCTGTAGAAAAACGAAACACATTACATATTGTTTTTAAATATCAATTATCATTTAATTCGGTTTGATATGTCGAGATTTTGGTCGCCATATTGAAATGTCGATTTCCTTTTACCATATTTCCCACAGACGTATACTAAACACATAATTTTGTCAGCCAGGTGAACGCTTTGGGGCCCTTTGTCGTCTGAACGTTGACCTAGGTCTGGCTAAAACGCGTCTAGACACCACCCCAGACCTCCCCAATCTAGTCTGGAATTCAATTTTTAAATCTCAATATTGTTCGAGGTATACATAGGATATAATATGGCTTCCTTTTTGTTTTGTTTCTGTCTCGCTCGCACATAGTGGGATATTGAATTCAGTGTAGTTCTCTCTTTTAGTCTTTTAGTCTTCTGTTTTATGTAAACCTGGTATCCTATCTAATCAATATTTATAGTTCCTTCATCTGCTTTTCTAAAACTCTACCAGTTCTAAGAATGGATAATACTTTTTTATAATACTCAATATCAAAGTAATAGGTTTAGTAGATATTAAGTAAATAAATAACGGGTTGGGATGTATTATTTTACTGTATGTACAGAGTTTAATTTAATAATTTTGTAAGCCTTTAATTACCACTAATACCTTAATGTAAAATTATTTAAATAATAACTACCACATTAATATTAATGTACTAGGGTCTCATGAATTAATAGTGGTATACAGTTATCTGTTTAGAGTAGTATAATCGTAACTTTGACCTATATTTAAAAGATTGGTTTTAAGAAAAAATTATAACTAAAATAACGATTTCGGAGAAATTTTCCAAAAGTGATTTAAAGTAAATGAAATTTTATAGGTACTAGTTATCAGAATAAGTTTTCAACTAAAGGAATTTACTAACTGAAAAATAAATACCGTGTAAGGTCAAGTATGAATAAACGAAAACAATAGCAAAAGAAAGAAAACGAAACGGCATTAAACTTTGTATCTTATGTTTAATTTAAGCTTATTACATTATATCCTATCTGCGTATAAGCTTATTCATATAAACATGTGTAAAGTACCAGGACCGCATGAGATGTGAAGAGTTAGTTTACGGTATTATTGGCAGTTGACCCCAAAAAGGAACCGGTATAAGCTGTTTTTGTTAAAGAATACATTATAAATTTTAATATGGCGTCTTGTGGCTTTTTATTTTGCAATTTGTTACTGTGTTTGTCTGGTATAAATTGTTTTCACACCTCGTTTGTCGTTTTCCGTCAACATTTATTTTCTAAATCATCATCATCAACAGCCTTTACTAGTCCACTGCTGGACATAGGCCTCTCCTTAGAAAGGAGGGTTTTGGCCTACTATACCACGCTGGCCAGACGGGTTGGTATAGGGTTTGTTTCAAGTTTTCCTTCTCTCTGCAGTGCTGTTGTCCTGCGTAGTTTGCTTCCTTACTCGCCTCTTACGACACCCACGGGATGAATAGGGATGGTGACACTCTGTATAATCATTCTTAAATATTTCTAAATACAAACAAACAAATGATCGTACGCGTGCTCATCACACAATATTTGTCCTGAGTGGGAATGGAATCTACGACCTCTGGTTTAGCAATAAGGGTTACTAACAACTAGACTAACAGACCTAGTTGAAGTTGTTTTTTCAAAGTTTCGTGTCTTACTCATTCGGTGAAAAGCCTGCCCATCAATAGCCACAACCACTCTGGAAAGAGTCTTCGACTAAGAAACGTACCGGTTTTCTATTAAGCCGGATTATCACTCCGTTCGAAACCGGCCCATTTTCAGTATAAACAAGGCACTTTTCCAATTTAATCCCTATAATACCTGATCTCCGGCAATTGATTTCTCACTTATTGTTAGTGTCGGTCCAACTATAATTAACGAAATTTACTAACATTTGAAACTCCTATGCGTACAAAACTCCCACTACTTCCGATCAGCATCCGATTCGAACCCGTAAAAATAAGGTCCGAAAAGACAACTCCAACACTAGGAATAAATCCTGTGGGGACGTTACAAACATACATGAACTGGACACAAAGAACATCCAGACTCAGAACAACAATTTGTGAATCACACAAAGTGTCGTCCCATGTGGGGATCGGACCCACAGCACTCAGCGTAGTAGTGAGCGGCGTGGCGACCGCTTAAACCACTACGCCATTCGTGCAGTCGAACTATTTCTATGGTTGTTTTATGCAGTAGATCCATAGATTGGGTGGTGTTTTCTATGTAATAATATAGATATGTATTTACAAAAAAAGTACGTAAGTATTCTATCACTCAATCTAACTTTTATAGTCCAAGCTCTGTTTAGTTTGAAACTAGATGGCGTTATGTCCGAAATATTATTATTATTATTCCATACCACAGGACCAAATTAGCCATAATATTCATTGTATGAACGCACCTAGAATTCTTTACTTCTTCTGCGTCGTTCATACGTACAATAGCAATAGCAGAAGTTGACGCCGATCGAAAGACTTATGATCAACGACTGTGGCTGTGGCTCTGCGTAAAATGACTTATGCTAAAAGGTGACCCCTGAATTGCTTGGATTTGAATCAGAGATCGCAACAGTGCGAAAACTATATGTATACGAATTCAGTCACTCAGCTTTTTAAATTCGTAATCACTGAACAGAAATCGGAATCGGGCGTATTTTCACGAGTTCGGCTCGGATTCGCATCATTAAATATCAAAATTACGCCAATATTTAAAACTCGTGTCCGATACACGCCCTCGCCCTTGATTGCCAGCTCAAGTACGTCAGCCGTCGCACTGTGTTACCTAATACTCGTACTAGTGCGTTAAACAGGTGATTTTTAATCTTCTCATGTATTATGAGCTCCTAGTAACCATATGTGGGCTTCAAGTTGATTTGTGAACATAAATTCGACTGATTTGAAATCAAAGTGTCCCTCCATTTAAAATAATTTAAAAAAGTATCACCGATTTCTTGAATGTAAGCTATTATCTTCTTTCTTTAATTTTTTACCCTTAATTTTACTTCAAATTTGGAAGGGACAAAACAGGAAGTATTTCCTAATTAGTTCAGAAAACATTTAAAAAATTTACAACCGAATCGAGAACTTCCCTTTCTTGCAGTCGGTAAAAAAACACGTGAGCCTCACAGCAGTCATCGCATATGACGTGTAATATCTGACATTTCACCTTAGTAATTAACCACATTAACTTTCTATCAGATGGTAACCTCTCCTCCCAACTTTAGCACCTCGCGCTCATTGGTCAAATCAAAACCGCACGTTTCTCCCGCTTCCTGTTGCACATTTCCGTCCCATTTCAGTCATTACCACCACAGATTGCAGGATTTTTTATTTTCATCAGGTTCGTCCTGGTTATACGATATAGTCTTTAAAACTACCTTCTTTTTATGTTGCCCTGGTTTTATTACACACAGGATTCAATTCCTACGATTTCTTCACTTCGACCCTCGGCCCTCCATTGGCGAGCCGTGGTGGTTACACACATGACTTTAGCAGTAATATATAAAACTAGCTGAGACCCGCGGTGTTACCCGCGTTTGTTGTTATAATCGCGGACAACGCCGCGGGGCGAAGCTAGTCTAAAAAAAGTAGCCTAAGTTACTCCTTATGTCATCAGCTATCTGCCAGTGAAAGTCCCGTCGAAATCGGTCCAGCCGTTCCAGAGATTACCCGGAACAAACAGACAGACAGACAAAAATTGTAAAAAATGTTATTTTGGCATATGTACCTACCGTGTAAACATACATATGCATTTAGTAAAAAGCGGTTATTTTAATATTACAAATAGACACTCCAATTTTATTTATTTGTATAGATAAAGAGATGACACAAATACAATATACTAATAAAATATTTTTCTTCCTTTCAGGTGAGTGTATCAAGGTTTTCGATACATCCGCGGATGAAGTACTGGACACTGTGAGTACGCATAAATATCCACCCCTGTTACTTTCTAGTCTCCTGGTAACTAGATGTCAATTACAATCTACCAACAATATTTTAGTAAATATTTAGTAGTTTTGGTGATTACTATTTAATAGTGGTTTCTCTCCAGGACTGTATCTTCTGTCTGTGTCTCTGTTTGTGCAATAGCATTGTCTTCTGCAAATCCATTTATATCCAAAAGTTTATAAATTATATCTGACGAATAACTAAAACTGAAAATGACATGGTGGCTGTGTTTAGCCCATAATTTAAGTGTTAAGCTTTCTGCTCTTTTTCTACATACAAATTTCCAAGTTTTTCGCCAATACTTTCCATATATTCATGATCTCCTGGTAGCTCACACGCTCTAGCTGCGCTTGAGGGAAAATTTCTTTTTCCCACAAAAAAAATTATAAGTTTTTTTAAATAACATGAATCAAAATGGCGTCCCACACTTTCACTCACGACGAGGTGCACAATTCATGCGACCTTGTTTTACCGCGAAAGGCGTAAAGAGGTTGTTTCGCAACTCACACAAATACTAGTTTAAATTTGTAATAATTGTGTGTAGACTATTAATAACAGACATTAGATAGTTTAAATTGATTACTGACCTCTAAACACCACCAAATGACAACAAATTTATAGATTTTTCTGACATTCAGTCTAGAAATGTCTGACAGGCAGAGAATACACAAGGTTGTTGTTTTAAGATAATTCTCTAAATCTTATATCAATATTTACCCAGGTGGGTTTTCAACGAATACATAAATTAAAAATTAAATCAATCAGAATACGCCTGCATGTCTATGCTGCCCTGGTACGATAGCGTGACATAAACTGACCACCAGAATTCTGTGTTTTCTGTTTTACTAATACCTACTGTATTTTGTCTTGTTTCAATCGTTTTTATATAAGACTAGCATTTGCCCGCGACTCCGCCCGCGTGTATAATTTAGCCTATGTTACTAATGATAATGTAGCTTTCCATTGGTGAAATAATTTTTAAAATCGGTTTAGTGGTTTAGGCGTGACAAACAAACAAACTCGCTTTGAAATTTATGATAAAATACGTAAAATTAACATTTTACGTTCTTTTGAAAATACTTTGTTTTTTCTTCATATTATGAATGTACTTTGAGGACCACTGTGGAGAAATAAATTAAAACAAATTAATAAAAATGTATTAACAAATTATTAAGATATTGCATACACACATTATACAATAGCATAAAAAAATCTTCACTCCTCCAGTTTCTAAAGTCGGTTAATATTTCATCATCAACAACCGCCTCTTACAGTCCACTGCTGAACATAGGCCTCTCCTTAGAAAGGCGGTTTTGGCCCCACGCTGGCCAGACGGGTTGGTATAGGGTTTATGTCAAGTTTTACTTCTCTTTACAGTGCTGTTGCCTTGCATGCTTTGCACCCTTAGTCGGCTCTTACGACACCCACGGGATGAAAAGTGGTGATGACACTGTATTCTTAATCCGTCACCACACGGACACGTACACACGCGTTCTATAACATAGTTGAAGTTTGATTCACGAGTCGGACTTTTTTATCAACGTTTTTTCCAAGATATGCTTAATTGTTGTGAACTTGTAGGTATTCTATACATAATAATATACAATTGCATAATAATAAATGACGCTATGTAATACAATTTAACTGACAAAATTAAATAAATTTACATCTACACCCAGACTTTCGCTGTAATTTTACTTGCTCCCTAAGGAGGACTAGGCTATCAGACAAATGAAGAATGTTTCAAATCCGACTGGTACTTCGAGATTAGCACATTTTAACCAGGAAAACAGACTTCAGCCTTTATATTGGTAATTATTGTTGGTAGGTGGATATTAGTAATATTTGTGTTTATAAATATATGTAGGCAACTGTATGCTGTTGGCAACACGATATAAAACAACAATACCACTATTTATAATACATTTTCGTGTGGTGGGACTTATAATTCACGATAATTTTATGTAAGTTGGTGGTATACCTAAAATATAAAGAGTTTTAGAGCTAGAGAAGTTAGGTTATAATGGTATCCATTGCTTCTTCAGTCACGTAAGTCAAGAGACTTACGTGACTGAAAAAGCAATGGATACCATTGCTTTAAAGGTAAAACAAGTCCCTTCGGCCCTGGTCGGCGTAGTTTTGTATTGGTCCTTTTTTGAGACGATGACATCTCGCGGAAGTTCTGTAAAATGTTGGCTCTTCGTAGTCCTATAGTCTATGTAATCTAAGAGGTACTGTTTGATAGTTGTGACAGATTGAAGTATAGCGATCTCGTCAAACAAATCGATTATTACAATATCCGATTCTTAAGAGATATTGATTTCATTTCTTAGTGTGTACATACTAATCGATTAGAGTTTTATAGATTTATCTATGTTACCATAATAGCATGTCATAGGTTTTACTAGTAAATCGTAGTATACACTAGACTTGGACACGAGCGATTTTGCCTATTATATATTCACATTAACTTACATGCTTTTAATTCTAATTTTGCGTTTTCTGATGACAGATAATTTTTAAGTATTATTAAACACTTTAAGACGCCCGGATTGAAAATGACTCGTGATTAATAAATTCTATTTTTCGTACATTTTAACGATGATTCGTATTAAAGTGAATTTGAATAGCCGCAACCTATGTATGTAAAGGACCTAACTAAGTGACTTAGAAACAAAGTTTGAGAAAAAAAAAACATCATAAATTAGTTATTTTGTTTTGTTTCAAAGATTCCAATTCAAATTTAGTCATTAAGAATTGTAAATTTTGCGATAAAATAAAAATTGTTTCATAATTTCACGGTTTTACGGAAAAGGTCATGGAGTTACGCCTATACAAAGTTGTTTCGTCTTGAAAAGTGTGAAACGTCAAACGGTACCTCTTAGATTAGATGGACTATAGTTGCCTAGTACTGTGAGATCACGCATTGATACCGTGTTGAAGGGTCACCCCATTGACATTGTCATGTTTGACAATGTCAATTGTCGATACATATTTATTTCTTTTAGACTTTGATATTCTTCCATTTTGTCTAGCGTTCCTACACTTTAAAGTTTCGTAGTTTTTTGACCTTTTATGTAGACAAGTCTTCTTAAAAAATACTAAACTTGATGTTAGTAATTTTGATACCAATAATATTCCCTTACAAAATTCGAACCTTTGAATAGTTTCACACACAACGGTGTTACACAAGCCCAGCCGTTCTATAAACCCATAGTGATGATGTACGGTGGCCATAAGCCCATAACAACTGCGCAGAACGGATGAACGGCAAAAAGTTTTAATTGACCGTTATTGAGTCACCGTCGGCCGGCTACCAGGCTACCATAACTGTGAAGAGGTGACGTCACGACTGAACTTATAAAATATGTACTTTGTAATTATTTAAAAGTTTATATTTCGAATTTAGTGAAGTGAAGTCACTATTTATAGTAACGATAAACGAAATCGCTTTCAGAATTTAAGTGTTTTAAAATACCAATTCAATTTGTTTAGAGGCGTAGTTTTAATTACGACAATATCGCGTTTATATACGAGGTTTTTGCGCTGCCTTCATTTTTGAAAGAAAACAAAAACTTAGGTTAACCACACAACCACTTTAATGAATTAAAAGTGATTGTTGTTATAAAATTACAATATATTATCACCTTTACCAAATATTTTTGCCTGTTACCTATTTGTTACTTATGAAATGAATTGTTTGCCGATGGTTGAAAGATAAGAAGGAAACGATCGAATACATGCGTTTCCCGAGTCTGAAAGGGTTGTTTTTATTCCAAATCCGCAGAAAGTTATATATTTTTTACTGTAATACGATGTTTTTATATCGAATTTGTTAAAAAAAAAAATGTTATAAAGAATTAGATTCGAATATGAAGAATTTCAGTCTTATATTTTTCAAACATGCTTTTTTTTTTAATGCAACAATGCCATTTTTTGTAACAACTCCCGCACTAAGAATATATTTTAGTGTAATAGTGATGTAACTTACGCATGAACAACCCCATAATCCATATCCCCGGGGCTTTGGTGACCCTGCGTTTTAAACACGAGGAGTGACACCAGTGGTGTAGTGTGAATTTTTAGGAATTGGTAATCATTATACTCCCGTAATACTTTTTAAAGATATCTCTACAATGATGTACTTAATTCGTTTATTTCAAACAAATTCCTGAAGTCCGTTTTTCACCTGGGACCTGGGAATTTCTGGACCGTTGAATACATATTCTCACAGTACCAAATATATAATTAGTTTATTTATATATTTTTAGATGTTTTTTTGTTAATTAATTTACTAAAATTTTTGACCCCCATTTCATTACCCTCTATACCACGGCCTCACCATAAAACCGGAGTTAATCCATTTTTTCGTTGCTTTTCACCCAATGAGTGAAATTACCGAAGTCCAACCCCCACTCCTTCTGATTCTGGGGTTGGTACACAAAGGGTGACAACGCACTTGTAACTTGGTATTTACCATCAGGTGCCCCGTCTGTTCCTTTGCCCCTCTTTATCATAAAAGTAATGAACTCCGTATTTGAAGTTTGCCAGACACTAAAAAGTTTCTTTTGAATTGACGTGTCGCATCTTGGTGTCCATCGTCATTTTTCCAGCAGATGAGATTAAGGTCTGACGCCTATTCCAATTAATTAACAAAAAGTCAGTTTTGTTCCGACGCAGGGCCATACTGACAACCCCAGTGAGGTATCATCCATAGGGATTTCCACCCGTGAAAAAAAGGTGGTTAATAGTATCTCTGTTGTATAGTAAACTAGCTTTATTCTGGTAAAAGGTAGCCTATGTTCTTCCTCAAGAATCAAAGTATCTCAATGCCAAGTTTCATTAAAATCGGTTTAGCGGTTTAGCCGTGAAAGCGAAACAGACATATAGACAGAGTTACTTTCTCATTTATAATATTTAGGAAATTAAAGTCGTGACAATTATATTAAGTATTTATTTTCTAACATACTAATCAAGCATTAACTGAAATATGAATGTATTCGTGATCAGTCGACCTATCTGTGCCAAGGCGAGTTGCGTCAATTTCTTAAACGCATGCGCGGTTAGTGTTGTACTTCCTATCGATTTTTATATCGATTGCACTAAACACATTATAAGTTCTTTCTTTCTATTACTTGCTTTAGGATAATAAACTAGGTTTTTCCGCTACGTCTTTGACTTTTTTTTATGGTATAAGGGGGCAAACGAGCAGACGGGTCATCTGATGGTAAGCAACTACCGCCGCCCATGGACACCTGCAAATTAAAAAGTCACAGGTGCGTTGCTGCCTTTGGAGTCCCTCCCGCTCGAGTCAGCGGTTTTGGGGATTTGGGCTCCGGTAACCTCACTCACTCAGTGAAAGGCAATGAAAGAATTACTTAACACCGGTTTTCTGTGAGATCACTCCGGTCGAGCCGGCCCATTCGTGCAGAAGCATGAAGCTTTCCTGATGATTTTTTTCTCAATGAAATAAACCTTACGTCATGTCATGTATTCCATGATGATCGATAGAATAGTTTGTGTTAGAATGTAACAAAAAAATGCACTTATATTTGGATTTTACATATAACGAATGGGCCGCAGAAGGCTTATGTAGTCTATCACACATTGGGAGAGGCTTATATGATGTGGTATGATGAAGACGGATGTACAAACTAACGGCAATTAACGAAAATATGAAATTTTATTTAAATATTACTTGTCTCCTGTGTAGTGGTCCAAGGATCACATGACGTAGATGGAAGAGAAGCTACTATGGATAGGAATGACTGTAGTATGGTATACCAGACCTTGTTGAACTCTTAACGCAAGAAGTTGTTGTGAGTGGGGTGGGGTGTGTAATTAAGGAGTGAGCTCTCAAATTATGCAATTTATTAAGTAACTGGCCTGTTGCTCTAGTGGTTAGAGATCCTGACTGCCAAGCTAGAGGACGTGGGTTCGCTTCCTACCCAGGACAAGTAACTGTGTGATTAGCACGATAATTTCTTCTGTGTCTGAGTGTAATTTGTCTATAATATTTTAGTATTAGCTGACCCGCGCAACTTCGTCTGCGTCTTTCAATAGTAATAAATTTTCTCCGTTTTTGAAACATTCTTCATTGGTGCTCCGCTCCTATTGGTCTTAGCGTGATAATATATAGCCTTCCTCGATAAATGGGCTATCTAATACTGAAAGAATTTTTCAAATCGGACCAGTAGTTATTGAGATTAGCGCGTTCAAACAAACAAACAAACTCTTCAGCTTTATAATATTAGTATAGATTTAGAAATATATAAGTATGTTAATCAGCAGTCTGGTTACCATAGGCAATCTTAAACTCTCGAGGTATGTCGGGGCACCAGGGACTTCCTTTCTAGGGTATACCTGGTTCCCCGGCTATTAGTACCCGAGACGGCGTGCGGTTTTAGTCGGTTCAAGTCCGACATGCCACCGACATGGACCGGTGGTATCCGAGGGGATTTCCGCACGGGAAAAAAAAAAAGAAAGGCAATCTTAAACTCTGCCTCTGGATCAGATAGCTAAGTAATTCTAATCTTTAGGTTATCTATGAAATATGCATTAGTTATTATTCAATTCAGTCAATGCGAATTATATTTCACAATTTAGTTCAGACTTCTGGAGCGTTGCAGATATCTATGCAAAATAATATTATAATCGTTGTGTTTTCCTTGTACACAGTAACATGAATTAGAGAACAGATAAGAATGGTAGTACTATAATCTAGTGCATTGCGTCATAATACCTACTAAAAATGAATTTCCGCCCAAATCTTTAAGAAATTACTGAATACGTACATTTTTTTTAGTTTTTTTTTTAGATAGCCATCTAGAAACTTAGCACAACTTGTAACAATATGGGATCTAGAACAATAATAGATATACTTAGATACACACATAAATTCACGCCTTTTATCTCCAAAAGAGTAGACGCAGGCGTATTAATCGCCCACGCTTCATTATCATCATCATCATCAGCCTATCGCAGTCCACTGCTGGGCAGAGGCCTCTCCCATTGCACGCCACTTAGATCTATTTTGGGCTTCTCGCATCCAGCTCCTGCCAGCCATCTTGAGCAAGTCGTCACTACATCTAATCGAGTACCATTACAAAATGGGGGGCAAACCTATTACAGACATACTTACAATAAATTTTTATACATATATATTGTTAACACATCTCACACACGACAGTCTGTTCCTATTCCAGGATGAGCCTGTACTTTAGTAATCACAGGTACATACTTATAAACATTTACACGGAGACATAATCAGTGAAAGTGAGGTGTAGGAATCGTCACCAGAGACTTCCTTTCTTACCAGGGACTTCCTTTCTAGGGTATACCTGGTTCCCCGGCTATTAGTACCCGAGACGGCGTGTGGTGCCACCGATAGGTGGTATCCGAGGGGATTTCCGCACGGAAAAAAAAGGTGTAGGAATCGAAAGGTCCAAACATTTCTATAAGATATTTAAATTTCTTTCATTCTTTCTTTCGTTAAAGCCTACATGACACGCCATCTATCTAATATATACCTTATATTATACCTCACACATCTCACACACGGCCGTCTGATCCCAAACTAGGCAGAGCCTGTAATATGGTAACCAGACTGCTGATAAACATACTTATATATTTCTAAAGACATATGTACATATTATAGATAAAGTACACCCAGACACAGAACAAATGACCGTGCTCATTATTTCTCACAATTATTTCTCCTGGGTGGGATCTAACCCACGAAATCTGGCGTAGCAGTCACTAACCACTAGACCAACAGGCCAGTCAAGGCGGATGTCAAATATCTTATACATGCATATCTGAAAATGCAAGTTCTGTATAAAAACCCAACAGGTTTAAAATCTTTGATATTATAATCTATATTAAGTGTCAGAGTGACGGCAAATCTTGCAAGTCACGATGTAATCTACCGTCACTTCCTTATATATATGCAAGAAAGTGTTCTGGTTGTTTACGTTACAATTCTGAAATACTGGCAAAGACACTCACCTAAGAGCGTCACACCCGAACTGAACAATACCCGGTAAATTATAAATAAACACACCTATTTTTTTTGCCATTAGTCAGATAATTTCTTTTTAATTACGAGAATCTAGCTTTGTACATGTGTAAGTAGGGATTTGGTCGCAGGAATATCTAAATATGAAGTGTAGATAATGTCCAGGAGCAACTAAAAGGCTGTTGATAAAGTATCTGTCCGTGTGGTGAAGGATTAAGAATACAGAGTGTCACCACAGAGTCTACTAAGGGAGAAAACTACGCAGAACAACAGCAATGCAGAGAGAAGGAAAACTTTAAACCCTATACCAACCCGTCTGCCCAGCGTGGTATAGTAGGCCAAAACCTCCTTTCTAAGGAGAGGCCTATATCCAGCAGTGGATTATTAAATTGATGTTAAAATGATTATTATATTAAAGTAGCTGTTGATGTGATGTGATTACCATAAAAATATTGCACTCATGGGGGTAGCAAGTAAAGAGTATAGTAGGCTGATATTAAGACTTCACAAAAATTATGTGTAACGATCATAGTGATGGTTATATCTTCTTAAAAATAAAATTCTCGTGTCACAATGTTCGTTCCCGTACTCCTCCGAAACGGCTTGACCGATTCTCATGAAATTTTGTGTGCACATCGGGTAGGTCTGAGAATCGGCCAACATCTATTTTTCATACCCCTAAATAGTAAGGGTGACCCATCCCTAAATTTTTTTTTAGGCAAAGCAACGTTTGCCGGGTCAGCTAGTTATTATTTAAAAACATTAGCGGTGTACTTAATACATTTCACTGCAACGTCGGTGATCATAGGTTCGATGCCAGCTCAGTACAATAATTATTTTAAGTTATTAACACGCTTTTATTATCTTAGTATATATGTACCTTAATGGCGCGCTAGATGGACAGATTAACTGGTAAAGGTAGCAGAAGAATATTGAATACACTTGGCTAGACACAAAGAAAGTTGGAACTCCTTAGAGGAGGCTTTTACCCGAAGGGGGTCCATAAAAGCCAAGACAAAATAATAACCAAAGTGAATTAATTTATTCTGAACATAATGCAATTGAAATTACTTCAAAATAATAATATTTATTAATCACAATGTATTGTAATAGGCTGAAAGGAATTAAATAAAGCTTTATTATTATATTATTTATATGTATTATCTATACAAATAAATAAAATTGGAGTCTCTGTAATATTAAAATAACCGCTTTTTACTATGTTTATGTTTACACGGTACATATGCCAAAATAACATTTTTTACAATTTTTGTCTGTCTGTCTGTCTGTTTGTTCCGGGTAATCTCTGGAACGGCTGGACCGATTTCGACGGGACTTTCACTGGCAGATAGCTGATGACATAAGGAGTAACATTGGCTACTTTTTTTAGACTAGCTTCGCCCCGCGGCGTTGCCCGCGGTTATGACAACAAACGCGGGTAACACGTCTCAGCTAGTATGTATATATGTATGTATGAATGTAATATGATTTTTACAATGATTCGAACATAAAAAAGCGTGAGGTGCTAGATTTTAAGTGTTGTAAAAATATTTTATTTACAGATATTGGTAAACGTAAGTTTATACTATTATAAAATATTTTGAAAAGCACCTAATGCTTTTTTAAGATAGAATGATTTTTCTTTCTGAACATATAGAACATTATTTCGACGACCGGATGGGGTAGAGGTTTGTGTAGCGGACTGCTATTCCAAAGGTCGTGGGTTCGATTCCCGCTTAAGTCAAACATTTGTGTGCATGAACGTTTAATGTTTGATTAAGTCTGGGTGTTTCTATGTATAATATGTATGTAGTTGCAAAAAAGAAAAAATATATATGTATTTATATCAGTTGTCTAGTAGCCATAGTACAAGCTCTGCTTAGTTTGGGACTAGATGGCGTTGTGTGAATGTGGTACAATAAAAAAAAAACTTTTTAGTTGGGCTAGTTACAAAACCGTGTCTATAATTCATTTCAGTTTACATTGTCACTACGACGCTTGGATTCTAAATAATAAAACTAAGTACAAACTGTTAATAAACAATTTTATGTGATCATACTGAATAGTTACACTCTAGTATAAACTTTAATTTAATTAAACACTGAATTGTTCTGTTGTTTGACTATAAATTGGAATCAGGTCAACTATCTGCAACGTACCTACTTAATATTTAAATGTATCGCGTTAAACCACTGATTAGCAAAGATAATACAGCGATGACATTGAAAACATCTGGTTTTGTATTAATTTGTAATAACTGATATCATTTAAGTAGTTCTAACGGCATCAGAACGAAAAACAACAAACATTGATGAATACTAGTAACTAAGAATCGGCACAGTTAGAACTAAAACTCAGACTAGAACAATGGAATCGATTTAATAAAAAAAATATAAATCAAATCGATTGCATCGATTGCACATCACTATTGCTAGACTAAACCGACTAGACCATACGACGCCATCTTTTCACAAGTACTTAGTATAGCAACACGTTCTATATTTTGTATTCAATACTTTCAATCGCTTTAAATTTGTAGTATGTATATATAATCCATTAGACGCGTTCGAACCATAAAGCGCTTTTAGCTGCAATGATATTTTCCGCTTAACAACAGCTGATCTAGGTCAGAAGGGCTCGGGGAGCGATGACGTCACATTGCATTCGAACACAAGCGCCTTATTTGTAGAATGAACTATATCCACACAGCGAACGTAGAAATATGAATCCTATCAGTTCAAGTATAAAGATTAAAATATATTTTTCTAATTCATAACGAATTACCTTGCTTCTATTTTACTTTCTAAAGGTCGTATGTGTTGATTATTTGATTTGAATCTTATGCTATCAGATATGAAGTTAGCATTCAACTGTTGTTCTATTGCGTTATGTTGGCATGTTATGAAGGTCTTATTAACATACAAAAGCTCTTCTATCGCTATTAACTCCTAGTACTTTGGCGCACTACGAACGGGGAAACGCGTCTGTTATTTCGCATAGCATCATTCTTTGTATTAAAAACAATGCCTTTGTCATGTTTTTTCTACTACTTCGCTAGCTGACTTCTAAGATTATTCTAGGCTAAAAGAGTTTAGTTGGTCAGTTAGTATAGAAGATTTGTGTCATCAATACTAGTTTTATCAACTATGGTGGATACGCCCGTTCGGCCGCGACATGGTAACCTATTTCCCTACTTTTTGTATCTCTTCGTGGGTAGAAGTACCTACATGTACTCGTACCTTAAAGAACATGAGCCCTAAAAACAGTGTGAGAAGTGCCTTCAAAATATTATGTAAAGTTTTATTTAAATAATGATATTCTTATAGAAAAGCAAACTAATCAGAACTTAATACAATCTATGAATTTAAATGAAGAAAATTAACAATGTTTAATTTAAAATCTGCCTAATCTGTTAAACAATAGAGTTGAATTTAATAGCGATGGTCATTTGAAGGTTTATTCAAATTAGCATCTGACAACTTCTTATACTTCCTGGTCACCTAGTACAAATCTGCGTATTACATAATGTATATTACATAACTTATCATATACATAACTTATCTTATATATATATTTGCGCAGTTTAAGTGCGTGTGCAGAATTTTAAGTAAAACTAGCTGGTGCCCGCGACTTCTTGAAAAGCGCTTCCTTAGTGAGTTCGATTCCCGGACCACGCAAAATTTTATAAGGTTTCCTGAGGGAAAGAATAGCCTAATTTTACTCTTTATGCAGAAAGCTGCCAGATAGGAAAATATTGTCAAAATCGGTCAAGCGGTTTTGAAGATTACCCGGTACAAACAGACAGACAAAAATATGTTAAACTGGTTTTTAGGAATAGGTATTGTGTAAATACCGTGTAAGCATGAAAAAAAACCTATTATTTTGACATTAAAACAGACACTTCAATTTTATTTATTTGTATAGATGTTTGAAAGTTATATTATTAAGACCTTCGTGGAAATGAGAAGAAGGTAAGAAAAAACTATGAAAAGGCCTTCTTCGTGTTGTATTATTGTTACCAAAACCATGAATACCATTAGTTTTTGTCGTTTATAGGAACTATTGCACGTCTGTACCTGGTCGTAGACATTTCGCCAAAGACGTGTTTAATTGAAAAAAGGACCTCTACATTTCTAAAGACCTGTCCGAGAAAAAAATTAAGTAACAACATCGAAAACTGCACGCTCCATTATTATATTGTATGTTCCTATGTAACTGTTTAACAAAGTGATTGTGGGGCAACAGTAATAAATAATATACATTATTTTACATAAATTACTCCCCGATGCATTACAAATGATCATGCATGTCACACATGGGTGGGAATCGAATCCACAACCTTAGTTAGGGTCACTAACTGCTAGAACATCGGGCCACTTAAATTACCTAGTAATAAAAGACCCTTTGTATAATTATAGAAACAGCTGGACTGGTTTACTTTAGCTATTATCACAACGGCATAATATCCTATTTATCCCTGACATCCTAGTATTTACTACAATTCGTACAATTAAAAATTAACTCACGTTTTAAAGGATATAATGTATTAAAACAGTTGCATCACGGTATATATTTGCGTAAATTACATTTATAAAAAAAGTCACATAAAATTATTTACACACACATAAATAATTCCCTGTTCATTGTTTTATTTTCTTTGTGACACTTTAATTACGAAGTAGTCAATTTATGATACCCTAGTACGTGAATGTGGAAGAGGTGCTAGGTGTAGGGAAATATGAGACTGCATTTTATCGTCTCTGCCTACCCCGGACGGAAATGAAGCGTGATTATACGTATAATATATGTACTTATTACAATTGAAACTAGTACAGACATAAAGTTTTTATATTGATTAAGAAATGTTGTATATCGATTCATAAATATTCAATAAAAACATGTTCATCGCTTTGTTCATCTTCATACAATAGAACAATGTTTTTATTGAGTAAAACAATAAAATCATATACTTTGAAAAAAAACGAACTACATAGCTTTTACAGTATGATATTTTCTACAGATGATAAACATTTCAGGAGATCCTGAGAAGTATATCAGTGTTTTTAAATCCTCCAATCATAGGATGCATATACGGTTACGTGGATTAGGCCTCCCTCCGACCTCTCTAAACTACTGAAGTCTTAGTACCGTTGGAGACGAAAGACGTAAGTCTTCCATCCGAGAATTGTGGTATCTCTTACCGTATCTCCTTCGCCCTATCTGATGCCGTTACCCACTACTGCCTTTCAACTCCTCAATCCTTTATCAAACTTCTGATATCCGATAACCTCGAAGAAAATCATCGGTGATCTTGTCGTGCATTCCAGAAGGACCTCTGCGACCGTCTCTTCTGCCTTTATGCTCTGCAGAAGGTAAAACTATATGCACGGTCAAAAACAGGTTTATTCTTTATCCTACTAAAGGTATTGGCATTTCAACAATTAGGTTTGGCAATTGGGCAATTGGGTTATCAACATTTATTTACGATTTTGACTAGTTGACAATTTGCCATATCTTGGCTAGGAGCCCAGGTATTGCCTTGGGAACAATCCTAAATTCACTTTTCTTCACGTGAGTCGGTGCTTCAATTGAAATCATTCTCTTAATTTCTGTGGAAACATTTCTAAAAATATAAAAAAGTGCAATATAAAAAACTTCCAAAAAAATAGTTTAGTCCCATAAAAGCTGCCTGAGAAGCCTTACAGACTTAGATCACTTGATCAGAAGAGACTACAGCTTGTGCGGAGGCGCTTTCCCCACCCTTCCCCCAGAGCTGCGTCTGCGTCAGAGCTGCGTCTGCAACAGCCAGCCCAAATCGCCATCCCTAGGCTAGTACTCCGTTCTGCGCTCTCCAGTACCTGTTACGTTTTCTGCGGGACGGAAGAGTGCATGTCATGTTTCTGTTTAAAATGATACGGTGGAATCCCATGGCATACTCACATCACACACATCACATAAAAACAGCCTTTAAAAGTCCACTGCTGGACATAAGCCTCTCCTTAAAAAGGAGGTTTATAGGCATACTCACATTGACATATTCTCTAGCGAGTACTCGCATCAAAGAATTGTTTAAATCCTAGGTTAGTGATTAAAAAAGAAACATTTTGAGTTATGACGTATCAGAACAGTAAACGGCTCGTCCAGCTTTATGAAATAAATGGTTCATACTGACAAAATGGTAATCTTAATTCGCGGAAGTCATTTCTATTATTAGGGCCGTCGTCGTGTTGACAAACACAATTTTATGTCTCTTTCTTACGTGTAGATTGTTATCTGTTTCTCTCATACGTAAAAACACATCTCAAAACAGAATACGTTTGATAATGTACTAGGAAATCATATCGAAATAGGGCTTGTACAATGGCGAAATACTTAGCTTTTAATTGGCGTATATTATGCGTAATATGTAACACTCGTCCCAGGAGTGATTGAGGGGTCCAGACATAAACATAAAAAAAATGTGTGACTGTGTGTTATTTACGTGAATATTCTGATTCTGTGTTGTGTTGGGTATGATATCCAGGTGATTGCTTCTTCGTTCCGTATACAAGTCGAAAATAATCTAGGGTTTGAATGCTGGCCCATAGCAACGCTTTGGTATCGGCCAGCATTCGACTCGAGTATCTACAAAAAATGCTATTCTTAGTCGAACAAACATTGTATTTGTTGCTTTTCTTTATATAGGCCAACCAGCCCAGCTTTACCAAGTCAAAATTATATTAAAAGCAATGTCTCTTCTTAAGCACTTACAATTTTTTTATTTACCTATTTGATGGTAATACTCTTGTCTCCCATTAAGCAAGTGAGACCGAATTATCCAAGTCCCGCACTAGGAATAAATCCTGTGTCGCCGGGGGACTTTACAAACATAAATGAAACGGGCACAAAGAACACCCAGACTCAGAAAAACAATTTGTGGATGACACAAAGTGTCGTCCTATATGGGGATCGGACCCACAACACTCAGCGTAGTAGTAAGCGGCGTGGCGAACGCTTAAACTACGCTATCCGTGCAGTCATTATGGTAAGCGAATGTAAAAAAAGACGTCTCTGTGTACTCCTTCCAGGGTATTGAGTGAAGGTAAAATGTAATAAATGTTCGTTGTCATGCAACCGACGTAAGGCTTATTTTGGGTTTAGTCAACGTTCAAACCTCACTAGTTATTTATATTATCACAGAAAACTCATGCTGTCCTGGTTGTATCTGACGCTTTGAGATAAGAAGTAGTTTATATTTACAACATGGCTTGCTATCAGCTGATTGGAAAACGCTTGAATATCGGGGTATTGATTATTTAGGAACTATTATAAAGAGATAGAAAGAGAAAACCATCACATGGCTAGGAAAGTAATGAAGCAAATCAGCCCGAAAGACCTTGAGTTACGTGGACAGCTGAAATGACAGCCTAGACAGATATCTGTGGAGAAGAAATAGAGACTGAATAACACCAGAAGTCCGTGGTAAGTGTGGTGACGGATTAAAAATACAGAGTGTCACCACCCCTATTCATCCCATGGGTGTCGTAAGAGCCGACTAAGGGAAAAAACTACACAGAACAACAGCAATGCAGAGAGAAGGAAAACTTGACACAAACCCTATACCAACCCGTCCGGCCAGCTTGGTATAGTAGGCCAAAACCTCCTTTCTAAGGAGAGGCTTATGTCCAGCAGTGGACTGTTACAGGCTGTTGAGGTGATGAAAGCCAGAAGAAAAAGGTATAAAAAGACAACGATCGTGTTTATTCTCTCAGTTAATCTTTGTACACAGACTTTAAGAGACGTTTGGGACTTTCTTAAATTTGCATTTTATTCTTAGGAGATCAATTAAAAACAGTAGGAGAGTGTTTGGCATGATGCTGTGATACTTCTATTTTCTCTTCTTTTAACAATATACTCATAATATCTATGAGATTTCTAACCCCCCTTCCCGTCGTCGAGGACCCCTCCCCTTCCGTTCGATTTTCCCTTCGTATTTCAGCGACCTCACTTTTAACTTAGCACTAGGAAATCATAACGTAAATGTATAATGAAATTATCAACGTGGCCGACCTTGTCTTATCTTATCACAAGCGATAACGGGATAATTTTGTTAGGCTGTCAGTTTTAGTTACTTATTGTATTTTTGTAATATTCGGAAATACATTTTTGTTTGAAGAAAAGCTTATTATTTGTATTGAACTGTTGTAAGCATTTCATTTGTGTCGATTTGAAACACGAAACACTACATATACTAACATGTTGCCTTAGTACTTTCATTTATAAATTACGTTTTTTTGGAAATTCTGTGGAACGGGTTATCGTCTGCGGTATTTCCGGACCGATACAACATTCAAACCTTCAAGAAAAGAGAGTACTCCATCCTAAAAGGTCGGCAACGCGTTTGTGACATCCTGAGTTGCAGACGTTCATGGGTGGCGATATTCACTTTCCATCAGGTGACCCGTCTGCTCGTCTGCCCCCTCTAACATAAAAAAAAACTACCCAGCTGAACCGACCAATTTCTTACCACTTACATTTTTTTCTCGTGAATATTATCGAATTGTGAATCTAATCCATTTGAACACACACAATAAATTTCAATCACAAAATCAAAATCGCTCCAGCCGTTTATTATTACACGCACAGAATAATAAAGAAAAATCCTATAATAAGATATCTGTAATAAACAAAGTAATATATAACGAAGTAAATATATTTTGTATAATATATCACTTATCTAGTGAGGTAACTTCCGTCATTTTGTGTGTATAAGTGTATATTTATAAACAAAAATAAAAATAACCTGACCACTACACGTTTTTGGCATTCGTCCAAATTCTCGGATGGGTGTTAACTTCGGTTTTTACTTCAGTTAAACGAGTGTTAATATATATCCCACTTCTTAGATTAAATATACGGAAATAGATGCATCCAGTTTTAGATGGAATTTCAACGTGCATCGATTTATACACTCCTGGTAATGTGAAAGTTGAGGTTGCTTGTTTATTACAAAACTTTAAATTACATAGTAACTGCAGTTTTACATATTATATTTGTTTTCGATTTATCTTGATTAATATTTAATCTTATCAGGGCATAAAAAAAATCTACTTTAATATTAAGATAATCAATGTGCAAAATACAAAACAAGAACGTAATATTTTCAGGTTTCAAATTGTTTTAAAACTTATTTTGTATTGGATATACCTTCTCTAGGGTACTAGGATAACATATTCTTTTATGATATACTGTTCTGATGACCTTACCTAGAGCTCCTGATAAGAAACCATCAACGGTCAATAGTACAGACACTAAACTAGGTACTTAATAGGTACTTATGCATTGAATTATGATAGTCTCTTCAAAAGTTAAGCCAATTTAAACTTGTTTTACACAAAATCATTTTATCAGTTATATAAAGTAGGTACAACAAAGGCCTCGCCCATCTGCATCTGGTCTCTTTCCATTATCGCCTATTTGCTCGAATGCTGCGATCAATAACCTCTTGCCATCTTATGAGCTCCTAGTATATAGAAGGTAATATTATTTAGTGCACTCCACTTCTGCAACCTAGTACAGAATTTCTTTTTACTTTATTTAAATTAGCGTGGAATTTGAGTAACGCTGCCTTAGTGGGTTCGATTCCCGGAAGGGGTTTTTGAGATAAAAAATAGCTTAAGATACCCCTTATACAGACAGCTGTCTGTCTGGTAGTAAAATATTATCCAAATCGGTCCAGCAGTTTTTAAGATTACTCGGAACAAACAGACAGACAGGCAAAAAATATTTAAACTAGTTTTTAGGCATAGGTATCCTGCAAATAACAGTGTGAGCATGAAAAAACCCATTATTTTGACATTACAAACAGAGACTTCAATTTTATTTTTGTATAGAAAACACACAGAAAAGGTAAAATTTTTCAATGTGTCATTCTATTACAACACTGACAGAATTGACATGACACGTCAATGTGCCTCGTATCCATGTGAAATGTTACCCATGTACAACAAAAAACCTTTTATGTTCCTGACGGTTGAACGAAGTGTATTGGGAAATAAATGGACCCTCAGTATATACTGCGATGGATAACTGCCACCTGAGTACTGATTTTGAGTGTCCAATCGTAATTGCAAGATGACACCGGACAACTATTGCGAAACAAGCGCTCTAATCATCACATCAATAGCCTTTAAAAGTCCACTGCTGGACATAGGCCTCCCCTTAGAAAGAAATTTCGTTTCGTATAGAGTTTGTTTCAATTTTTCCTTCTCCGCTCTAATATCTTACAATAGATATATTTTCAGTTAATTACATAAAGGTATATTAAGTAAAGTGTACATTCAGTGCACAGTGTAGTAATATTAAACAGTAAAATTCAACAAAAATAAAATGATATTTACGCTTATGAGTTCCTAGTACACAATTGCCGATTTCGCAAATGATAATTTACCAAATGTATATGAAACTTGTTATTAGTTAATTAATTTTTATTGTATTTGAACTTATGTAATCCTGGTGAAATGGAGCTTACAAACCTTAACCACAACATGGCACAATAAAAAAACCCAGAATGCTTTTTTCCTGCGGAAACTCCCACGGGTCGCCAACACACTAGAGTCATTGAAGTCAGAGATCATTCTGAGATCTCCTCCACCCTATCTACTTCTTAATACAAACCGGATTAAAAAAAATGCTATTTTGTAATTAATAAAGCCTAATTATTGACGAAAGTAGCTGTGAAAAAACTTCATTTTTTCTGCTCTTTCATCATCATCATCTTCATCAGCCTATCGCAGTCCACTGCTGGACATAGGCCTCTCCAATTGCACGCTACTTAGGTCGATTTTGGGCGATTTGCCAGCTCCTGCCAGCCATCTTGCGCAAATCTTCACTCCACCTGGCCACTTCATTTTTTCTGCTCTTTGCTAGAACAAAATCTATCTATATCTACCAGGACCTCAGAGAGAGTTAAGCGATAACACTTTTCCAATCACTGGTTGTAAGCATGTATGTATTTTGTACCAGTGCCTTATTTTTATATAACTCCTTATCAGTAGTATAATTCAATGACCAGATTAATGTTTACGAGCGTTCCTTCTGATAAAAGTTTACGGTCAGTAGGTAATTAAGTCATGAGATACGTAGATAACTTCCACATACCTTAAATCTAAGGTACATGTAAGGTAAAGATAGAAAAAATAGTGTCCAACAGTTGGCCACTAAGTTCTTTTCAGGTATTGCTGTTTTTCAGCTGGGTTGTCACTGTAAACACGTTCGGTTGTGTGCAAACCGAACGTGTTTACAGTGACAACCAGCATAACAAAGTTGACTTCTTTGTTTTCCGTCAGGGGCCCCTTTTCAAAGAGCGAAACGTCCTGTCGCGTCAATAATATACAGTTTTCTTTGTACTCTTTTATTTTTTTGTGATATATTTGTTTTGCGCATTAAGTGTCATTTTTTTAAATAAGGAGCGAAAACACACAACGCCATCTAGTTTCAAACTAAGCAGAGCTTGTACTATGAAAGCTCGGTGAACTGACAGAGTACATATAACCATTGATATACAAAAAACCCTTTTTTTTTGTATATCAACCCGGGTTTTTTTTGTATATCAATGCATATAACACGTAGAAAACACACAAACTCCGAAACAAATATTTGCAGATAATACAAGTTGTATCTTTTAAAAAAAAAAATTCGAACATTACACCAAGCTGTGCTGTATTCGTGACGTCATGCTCTATGCTGATAAAGGAACGGTAGGTACCTCTGAAAAATTCACGGTTTTAGTTGTAACTACATTTTTGAGTAAAAACGAATTACCATATATACATATTGTGATAAAACACCTAATGCACGCCATTTTGAAATAATGTTTTGTACGTGAGTAAGAATATTATTATCGCAATGTATTGCACCAGAACTTACATTATTAAGTTAGACATTTCATCATCATCAATTTATGTTGCTCTGGTACCTAGATATGAGTTTACTTTTCAATCTTTTATAGTCTTCAGGACAGGTGGAGTGACGATTTGCGCAAGATGGCTGGCAGGAGCTGGATTCGAGAAGCCCAAAATCGATCTAAATGGTGTGCAATGGGAGAGGCCTATGTCGGGCCGTGAGCAGATGATGATATAAATATAAAATTAGGGAAATTTTGGCAGGGGATGCTTTTTATGTTGTAAGCATCCACTAAGAAGGAAATTTTGGGGGTAAAATAAGAGTATGGAAGTTAAAGTTAGAAATGTGAAATCATGCGACTCTCTGTTGTTAAAAAAATATCAATAAAATACTAATTATATAAACAAATATAAATGAATGATTTTTTTTTTGTTTAAAGATTCAACCTATAACCACCTTCAAGACTATGCTATATGAGCATTATCTGTCTCTAATAGTTAGAAATTAGTGTATGTATATATTAACGGTTAAAACCTTATTTATTTCTCTAATTTCTGTTTACCTATCACCAGTTCAAAATTAATCCAGTCCATTCAAAGGTTGCCTGGAAGAAATTGCACTAAGCGATAAGGCTGCCCTTTGTACTTTACATCTGTTCTTAATTACTTTATAATGTCTATAAAATCCTGGTTTATAAATAAAGTATTTATCTATCTATCTATTTATTTAATGATACGAGAACAACATACTTTGTATTGTTAAAATTAGTTACAAGTTAGCACATTTAAGGTTGATTTTGCGTTTTCTACGGCCAAAGTCAGCAAAACAATTTCGTTCAACAACAAAAGGTGCCGTTTCATTGGCCCGTTAGGCGTGCCCCACCCTTGACCCGAAATGTGAAATGCACCCCCGCCCTGATTTCGACCCGACCCGGCCTACTTACTGTCTTTTATTGTGACGCTGTGAAATCGGGAGGGAGGGGGGGGGGGGGGGGGGGGTTTAAAGTGAAAGATTTAAAAAAATGTGCTGTAATTTCTGCAATTCCAACATTCATTTTTTATACCATCATAAGTGTTACATAGTATCTCTGGTGCTTTTCTGTTTCCCTTGTCACTAAAATTATATCCCTTATAATGAAATTACTAAATGATAGTAATTTCATTTATGAAGGTATTTAATAGCAAGAGAATGAATCCCGCATAATATTAATGATGATTACATCATGTTTGTATAAAAAGGAATTTGTTTGAGAATTTTTCCTTTGTTTGAGCGCGGTGGAGCACCATCCGTGTGGTGATGGATTAAGAATACAGAGTGTCACCACCCCTATTCATCCCGTGGGTGTTGTAAGAGTACGGGAGGAAACAACGCCGGACAACAGCACTGCAAAGAGAAGGAAATTTGAAATAAACCCTATTACAACCCGTCTGGCCAGCGTGGTATAGTAGGCCAAAACCTCCTTTCTAGGGAGAGGCCTATGTCCAGCAGTGGACTAGTAAAGGCTGTTTTCATGTATACCGATATTGATGATTGTGCAGTCTATAATTATTACTAGCAACACAGATATGCTAAAGAGATTCTTAAACACTTGTGGAAATTCAAACGCTTAATCTGATTTTAAAGTCGCTTAATGAAAAAACAACAAAAAACCTAACTGGTGTAAATGTATAGGTACTTTAAGTTTACAAACCGGCGATTTTAATTTTTAATTCCCCAGTGTCACACTCACAATTAAGTCGAATCTGAAACGTCTAAATCACCGCCTAAATCACGCCTCTAGGCTACAAGAGCATGCCAAAGAAATTACAGTCACACAGTATATGCAGTCGAAAAACCTAAACCAAGGCGTAATCAGGTAAAACTGGCCATTGTATAACATGTGACAGGTACTAGGCGCACAGATATACTGAAGAGATTCTCAAACACTTGTGGAAATTCAAACGCTTAATTTGAATACAAAATAGTTCCTACTACTAGTTACTTTATAAACTCTCCTTGGGAATATAATCGCTTTTAGACGTGACAAAGGAGGAAGGTAAATTGTTATTGGGTGCTAGGTAAAGGCAGTAGGGCCATAAATTACGTCACATGAGTTTCATGTTTTTTATAAGCCCCACCCTCCTTGTCACAGGTCACATTTGCGAGCGCCCCCTCCCTAGTGTGACGTCACGAAATTATTAAATTAAAACGGCAGCTCCAAAATCAGTTTTAATTCCATTTAAATGTTTTTTTAATAATTTCAACATTAAATTAAATATTTACAAAAATCAACATCTAACCAAACATTTTTAAAAATTAACAAAACAAAGAACCTTGGTTTGTATTACTCTTAATAAATAAAATGTCGCGTTCTAATACTTACAATTAGATATATTAGATTTGGAATTGTGACGTCACGAAACTTAGGACCCTCGCGCCCTTTGTCATACAGTGTCACACTTCGTTGATCATGTACCATAGCGTGTATTGTACATGTCGAAAACTATTTTTTTTTTTTTACTACAACTGTATTTTCTTTTGTCACCAGATGCACAGTTGCGAGCCAGTGCCAGCGCCAACGGCTTCCGGCGCGAGCCTGCTCTTGCAGCTAGGACGTCTAATCATCAGATCTCGAAGCTCCAGCCCCGCGAGTAGACCAACCCACGATCGGCTTTTACATTCTAAACTGTTACCCGCCAATCCTTCTACTAGTTCACAGGTATGTTAGCCTGGTACATTTGAAAACGTTTTAATATAGGTTGGCATGCGGCCAAATCGATACACTTTACAAGTGTGGGTTGAGCAAGGTATAACTTTAGTAGATTCCAGATATTGAAGTATACTAATTACTATTAATTTTACTATGGGAGAGCCCAGTAGCATTGGCATATCTGGCTTCGGCAGAAATGGGCCCTCTCGACCTACATCGGAGAAAAAAAAATAGTGTACCTCCCTTACACTTAAAGGGGGGTTGTTTTTTCTCATCTATTTTATACTGCAGGTATTGTTGGATAGGTTTTTTCGAAAACATTCATCATCATCACCATCAGCCTTAAACAGTCCACTGCCGGACATAGGCCTCTCCTTAGAAAGAAGGTTTTGGCCTACTATACCACGTTGGCCAGACGGGTTGGTATAGAGTTTTTGTCAATTTTTCCTTCTCTTTGCAGTGCTGATATCCTGCGTAGTTTGCTCCCTTAGCCGGCTCTTATCACACCCACGGGATGAATGGGGTTTAGGGACAATTCGTATTCTTAATCCGTCACCACAAAACATTGCGGGGTTGCTACTAGCCCTGGACCTGTAACCAGTAAACACCCGTCAATTACTTTTAAACCTTCAAAGTAAAAAAGCATTTTTTTTCCTTGTATATTTTATCATATCCAATGTTTTTAAATCAATTGCAGACCCCAGAGTCCAGAGTCCAGAGCCAACCGAAGCCGGAGCCCGAGGAACCGAAAACAGGCGTGGAAACTCAGCTCAGCAACCATGTGCAAGCGTTGTGGAACGAACAAATTCCTGTCTGCATTGAAGTATGTTATCCTAGTAATTAATAACATTCTTTTTGCAATTTTCATCAGAAATGTGTCTCTTCTTTCTGAAGTAACATAGCCGGAAATTAATGGTAACCGTAGTAGAGTCATGCTTCGGCATAAATGGGCTCAATGATACCACGGCGTCACAGAAAACCGGTGTTAAGCAATAGTGTTTCGTATCTCACCGACTCAGTAAGGTTACCAGAGCTCAAGGCCGGCAACGCGTTTGTGACTATTGAGTTGCAGAACGTTCATGGGCGGCGATAGTCACTTTCCATCAGGTGACCCGTCTGCTCGTCTGCCCCTCTAACTTAAAAAAAAGACCCGCCCTCTTTTCGGCTTGGGGCGGCAACTCGTTTGCTCAATGAACCATACCAAAAGAATTACCTTTTTATATGTTTTTATGGAAGATCGCAGTCAAATCAAATTCTTTTTGATCAAAATTTGCCGCAATCTTTCTAGTTTTATTTGAAGTCACCGCAAAATGCAGTATCACAAAGGAATTTGGGTGGTTTCTTTTAGAGCCGGTAGCTGAAAGACACCATTGGGAACCCTTTTTAAGAAGGTAGATAAAGGAAAGAGGTAAATTCTGGTCAGGAAAACGGATAGGATGAACACCAGAGATAGGATCCTTCATATCTCGGATGGTAAATGGAATTGCGCCTGCAATAGCTCATTAAAATAGAGGTACAAGAAAATTATGAGGCATTTAGGCTTGTCTTTTCCTAGATGGCGTTGACTCATGTTTCTGGTATAAAACTTCACGTTATATTATCGATATCTTCTGTTTCAGGTTCTACTGGCTCCAAACTGCACGGACTGCTACACATCGCTGTGTCGAGAGGATGGATTTGACAAGAATTCGCGCGGGTTGCTGCTTGAACGTTGGACTATGAGAGCGCAGATGAAGAAGTAAGTACAACCTATTGAATATAAGACAAACGATTGATTTCTCTTCTGGTCGGTCGCCTGGGAACTCCATCCCTCCTTGGGGAAAGAACACAAATAAGGCGAGATAGGTAGAGTAAGGAATACTGGAATACACAATCTGTTACAATCTGTATAGAAATTTCTCTCCTTAGAAAGGAGGTTTTGGCCTACTATACCATATTATATATACCATATATTGAGTGTGTGTGAATTATTTTTTGGTCACTTCTGTAATTTCAGAGGAGAAAATAGCCCATCATTCAGTACATCACAGTGGCTTTTGAACGCAGTCAGATCACAGCTGCACTTCTCCCAGTTGTCTGCATGGCTCGCGAGGCTGAAGGAGACGGAGGAGAGTCCTACTGAGCGCAGGTAAGGGTTTTACTTTAGGTTATCATAGATTTAACTCTTACGCTTAAGGGATGTATGAAGGGTTAATTTATGTTTTTGGTCTACTGAACTTAAACATTGAATAAACTAATTTGAGTACTAGGCCTGCAGTCATTGTAGGAAGTAATTTGTTTGAAGTAATTTTAGCATTAGGAAGGAACGACAGAGATTTTATTTGTGATAACATGCAACTATTAAAAGATTTTCTTTTTGTATAAATCTGTAGTATTACCTTTGCTTAAAACAAACGTAATTTTAAAAGCTGGTAGAGGTTTAACCATAACTTTCTGAGATCGAACGAATTATTCAATAATAAACTTAAATTAAACAAAAACCCCGACTCACATCTTGTATTTGAAATTTGTCATAGTGTATAGTATTCTACTAGTCAAGCCCTTTCATTTGATGCCCATATTGAGGAAGTTGTGAAAAAGAATTTAATCCGCCATTTTGTGGCGTCGGCCATCTTGTACCGATTTTCATCAAACATAGCTAAGAACACTTCCGACTAATTCGAGTTTTCGGGAGCTACGATGCCACAGACAGACAGACACACAGACACGTCCATCCTCTAACACCCCGTCGTTTTTGCGTCAGTGGTTACAAATAGAACTAAGTAAGTTGTAAAAAGCAACTGTAAATGTTTTATTCTCCACAGACGGAAGCTAAGTCGCGAAACGTGCAACATCAAAAAGTTAGAAGCAAACTGTGACGCCGAAGTACCAGGGAACCAGCGCAAACTGAACGTCGTTTACTCCATAAAGATATCTGAGGACAACTACAAGAAGGCAGACTTTATAATACCGCCTACCGATCATAAATTCCCAGTCACAGACTTTGGTAATTTTTACTTGAACGTGATACTACAAAGTCTACCGAGACTAGACGATATACCCAATATGAAATGCACGTGTCCAAAAAGAAGAACTAGCAAAGATGTACCCCCCAATTTACACGAAGAATTAGTAGGGAAATTAAATGATCTCAGTATAGGTAATAAGTACGATGGCGCCCAGATCGATGACAGAATGCTGACTCCTTGCAGCGAAAGCGGTAAACACAAATGCAATTGCGACGAAGAGTCAGATGGGAAGGAGAGACCAAAAAAACTGGACGACAGACGCGTGAAAGAGATAGCTAAATACAAAAGGAGACTGAGGAAAGAGTGCAAAATTAAGAAGTTACATGACAGTACTTCATCTGAAGGCGACGGACTGCAGAAGATGAAAGAACCTCACACATCGATACCGATTTTGCAAGCATCAAGATTTGATAGATTTAGAGCTATAGGTTGCTATAGGAACCAAACATATTTGACTCTACCCGCTAGCCGGATAGAGACCAAGTCTCCTTTTGTTGACACAGACAGTCTTCCACCGACCGAATTTAAAAAGAACAACACAGTATCGACCCAAACTGAAGATATTTATTGCCAATGTGGTACTCAGATTAATTTGAAGTGTGACACGTGTGATCGGGGAGGTATGGTAAGGTCTAATGGCAACTACAACTTGGCATCATTGAATGAGAACGGGGCAAGAAGGAAGTGTGAAGAAGATGATAAAAAGTTGAAGAAGCATAAATGTGATAACTTTTGTGATAATAATAATAGTAGTATTAGTAATAATGACATTATTAAAAGACCTAAGTTACGTAGGTTTTTTCCTATAGTGGATAGAATTGAGAAGATTGTAAGTGATAGGTTCGCTCAGAGGGAGAAGGATATAGAAGAGTTGCAGTTGGAGAAGGAGGACACGGTCTTTTCGAGACCAAAAGAGAAGAGACAAAAGACTTTCTCTGTAGGAGATGATGACTATGTGTTGTATGAGAAGTGTGACTATGGCACTTTTGAAAAGTGTTCTGAAACTACTGCTGACTCCGTTGATTCTCCTAAGGAAGAGAAAGATGCTAGCGGCTTTAAGTTTCCTGATCTAAAGAAAGGGGTGGATAATCAGGTAATTATTTATATTATTATATTACTAGCTGGTGCCCACAACTTCGTTCGCGTGTAATTTTGCCCAGTTTGGATTCGATTCTCGAACCGGGTAAAATTTTATAGGGATTTTCTAAAAGGAAAAATAGCCTAAGCTACTTCTTATTCAGAAAGCTACCTGGTAGTAAAATATTATCAAAATCGGTCCAGCCCTTTTGAAGATTACCCTGAACAAACAGACAAAAAAATATTAAAACTGGCTTTTAGGCATAGGTATCGTGCAAATAATTATTAATTTTGACATTACAAACAGACACTTCTATATGAATCTGATAAAAATTCTATCTGCTTCTGAGCCGGGATAGGTACCAGGAGTTCAGTAATAAGCAAAAGGTTTTACTATCGCCGATAAGTTAGTACCTCTTTTATTTTTTATCATCTTAGTGTTTAATACACGGTCCGATTGGTGATAAATGCTTACCATGTTATATGGTAAAACACCTAAAACGGAATATCACATGCGCGTTGTCAACTCTATTGGTATTGGTTGTGGGCTCCGGTTTCCTCATCTAGACTCAAAGATTGTCCTTTATGCGTCGAGGACAGGTTAGCTAGGTGAGCCAACCAAGTTCTTCCAGAAGCGCAGAAGCCTCCTGCAGCGTTCACAGGCTTCTAGGAGTGATTTGGTATCAGGAATGATACTTGCCCCTTGTGTGGCCACTCCCTCGCATTCCAGGATTACGTGGATCTACACGACTGTTGCGCTCGCCTCCATGACCATTCGGCGTGCACGCCCTCCGGACGAAGGGCGTACCAGGTTTGGATCTGCCCGAGGCGATCTTGGCCTATTGGATCGCACCCAAGCTCGCCGCCGTTGCCAACTCTAAAGAAACCCTAAAAAAGTTAGAAGACAATAATTTTTTATCAAATTTGCTACATATTATAAATCTTGTTATTATTGTTAATTCCAGGTGCCTTCTCCAACTGAAATGGATAAGTTTCGTTGGCGATTCGACTCGGCTGCTTCCATGGTGTTCCACACCAAGACTGGTCTCCCTCTGACCTCTAGCCCGGCACCACTGAGGAGGGGGAACAATTGCTTTGATTTTGATGACTCCATAAATGGCATTTCTGGGATTAAGAGGTCAGTTTCATGATGATTCACTAGTCGTAGGATTGTATGGAAAATTTTCTCTGCAGTTTCAATGGCTACTGCTCCGCTTCATAGCTTGATATTAAATATTCTATAATCTTCCTTGCCACTAATTGAATTGAAGTCCGTGTGGTGACGGATTAAGAATACAAATTGTCACTACCCCAATTCATCCCGTGGGTGTCGTAAGAGCCGACTAAGGGAGCAAACTAAGCAGGACAACAGCACTGCAAAGAGAAGGAAAACTTGAAACAAACCCTATACCAACCCGTCTGGCCAGCGTGGTATAGTAGGCCAAAACCTCCTTTCTAAGGAGAGGCCTATGTCCAGCAGTGGACTAGTATAGGCTGTTGATGATGATGATGTTGATGACTAATTGAATTGCACCGAAGAATTGCTCGAAAATTGACTGGCAGTTCCAGATATTAGCGCATACATAAAAAATCCTCAAGTTTATGCAATAGAGATCCTAACTATGTATAAAATATAATATAACTAGTATGGTAAGTAGGTGACCAAGTATTGTGCAAAATTATGTTTTTCTTAGGAGATATATCTGTAAAGAAAAACTTTAAAGTAAGCAAAACTTAATCCATATGCAAAATTTTATTTCTGTCGTTAAGCAGTTTCTGAGATACATGAATGTATTTATAAACATATATCATCATCATCATCATCAGTCTATCGCAGTCCACTGCTGGACATAGGCCTATCCCATTTAGATCGATTTTGGGCTTCTCGCATCAAGCTCCTGCCAGCCATTTTGCGCAAATCGTCACTCTACCATATGGTGATGGATTAATTGTAAACGTATATGTTTACAAATAATCACATAGACATGTTCGTTGTGGTGACGGTTCACCACTCTTATTCATCCCGTGGGTGTCGTAAGAGCCGACTGAGGGAGCAAACTATGCAGCACAACAGCACTGCAAAGAGAAGGCAACAAACAAACCCTGTACCAACCCGTCTGGCCAGCGTGGTATAGTAGGCCAAAACGTCTTTACTACGGAGAGGCCTATGTCTAGCAGTGGACTATTAAAGGCTGTTAATATGATGTGATTTATAATTAAAATGTCTTGGTTATATAGAAAAATGTGAATATTATTTTTGTTTGTTACGTTATAGCCCCTTAACGGATCATCATGGAATATTGCATCACGTTATAAGGAGTATATAAACTATACCAATTTTATTTTATTAAAAAATAATAATAAGAAATTTGTCTATTCCAGTGCACTGTTTCACCCGATCTCCCCAGTATCGCCAGCACCACCGTCCCCGGCGTCCCCACCGCCCGTGGTGACGACGCCACCGCCTAAACAATCTACCACGCCCAAACTGAGGATGGGACCTAGTACTGGTCTCCTAGGTACGTTCTAAAATGCCCTTCAGTTTTAAATGTGAATTTATGAAAATGCTAGACTCCATTTTAGATTGTCATGACCTCATATGGATAGTAAAACTACCTGTATTCTTCAAAGCTTTGCTGTCGTATATTGTGGTTAAAAAACTATAAAATAATAAAATAGATAAAAATGATCTCTGTAGCGTTTTGTATTTCGTGTCAAGGTTTGAGCTCGAACGGTGCACTTTTTGAGTTGTTCAGGCGTACACAAACCAACTTAACATTTTTATACATACATATATATACTAGCTGTCCCGAGAGGCGTTGTCCTGTACACACGTCTTAAATCCGAAAATTTCAATTGTTTTCTTTTTCTTTGTAATCGAAATCATTCTCGAATCCACTTAAACACACAAATAATTTCATCAAAATTGATCCAGCCGTTTAGGAGTTTAGTGACATACACACGCACAGAAGAATTATAAGATAGATTGTATTATTAAAAGGAGTTATCCTTATTTTGGTGATGTTATAAAACTATACATCCTACATTGGTGTTGTGACCTTTTGTAATTTTGTTGGAAAAAAAAAACGGTTTGTAATTTCTGTTTTTACAAAACAATTAACAGTTGTCCAAAGTAATGTTTAAAGATAACGCACCCAACCACCTATATACTTGTATTGTAAAATATATGGGTAAATAAAATATTCGAAAATTTAGAAAAAACAATACAATGTTTTTTAACCTGTTGACGTAATATCATGGCGGCTTGCGTTTTCAATATTTGTAGATAAAAATAATAGTTAAAAATAATAAAGTTTGATACCTAACTTTTAAAAACTGAAATTTACATTTTGCGTTTGCCTTATTTTGTTTTTTAATCATGCTTACTGTAATATTTTCTTTTTAACTAAGTTTATTTAAAAATGCAACATGATTATGACTGACGATGACTGATGATGACTGATGTTGACTGACGATGGCTGCTGATAACTGTCTATAACTTACTATGACTACAATTGTGATTACAAACATAAGAACGGTATATAAAACACAAGTGGTTGATGTCATATCCAGGCAGTTTCGAGGAGTCCGCTCTGAAGGGCCGCCTGGAGCCGGTGGCGACGGTGGCCGGGTTCAGCGCGGAGCTGGGCGCTTGCGGCGCCTTCTGCCCGCCGCATCGCCGCCTGCCCGTCACCGTGTTCTTTTACGCACCCGGGGGAACCAATGCGCCTTACATGGTACGTTCTTTACACCTCCTTGATGTTTATTATATCCTAGTACTAGTGGCATTATTATTAATGCGAAAATATTATTTCTGTCTGTGTGTCTGTTACATTTTCATGCTTAAATTTTTAAACTTATTGTAAGATTCTTTAGTAGCGAAAATTTAAGCTAAAGGGGTTGAAATTGGGGATGAAATTTTGTATTTTCCAGTTTAGGGTTGACACATGCGTCGACTCGACCGGATTGATACCACGGCTTCACAGAAAACCCGTGTTAGCCATATGTTTCCTTGCTTTTCACCGAGTGAGTGAAAATTCACTCACTCGGTAAAAAGCAAGAAAGCCACACCAGAGCCCAAACTCTGCCTCGTCCCCCTGATTTAATGGACTTGTGGTCTACTCTGCTTACCATCAGGGCCCAAATTCTGCTATTTTAAGTTAACGTACAAGCCACTGTTATTCCATTAACACACTATTAAGATGCCATTAACATCGGTCAAAATATCGGTATTCTACTAACATAAATTCACAGTGTCAATACACTGTCGATGTATTGAGAATGGATCATCAATGGTGATATTAACAACATTGCCATATTTGGAAAATGAAACATATAATTTCCGTAGAAATTTAAATTGTACTGTTTACCAAACTATTACAAATACATTTGTATCAGTGACAAGTCATCCAAGGCCATTGGTCTAATAAAGTTAGTAGAATACGAAAAGTGCAAAATTATTCTGACCACAGTTCATCGACAGTCTATTGATACTATATTAAATTAGCAGAATTTCGGCCCAGGTTTTCAGTTTGCTTGCTGTATCATAAAAAAATAAAACCTTTTATATTAATTACCAGGGTCACATAAACCTCGGACCGTCTGGCTACCGAGTGGCTCGCTCCGGCACCATCCAGGTCTCGCTGTTCAACCCTCACGGCACGTTGGTTAAAATGTTCGTCGTACTATACGATCTCACTAGAATGCCAGCCAGGTGAGATATACAAGCTTTTATGTATTCCTGGTACACCCATATCAACACATCAACAGCCTATAACAGTCCACTGCTGGACATACGCCTCTCCTTAGAAAGGAGGTTTTGGCCTACTATACCACGCTGGCAGACGGGTTGGTATAGGGTTTGTGTCAAGTTTTCCTTCTCTTTGCAGTGCTGTTGTCCTGGTAGTTTGCTCCCTTAGTCGGCTCTTACGACACCCACAGGATGAATAGGTGTGGTGACGGATTAAGAATACGGCATGTCACCACCTATAAATCCTGGTACACCCGATATCTATAAAAAACCTTGACTTCAGATGGTCTTGAAGTCACAAAATTGGTTCAGATATGAAATTTTTATTGAATTCTATTCCCTCTCCTGCTTTGCTAAGGAGGGATTGAATATATTACATTTCCAACGCCTCCTATTAGTTCTGATTAATTTCGTTGCGGATTCCAAGACAGTTCAACTTTTTCTGGAACTGCCCGAGTGTCATAACTCGGTGTGTTCGTGGGTCACTACGGTTGATCCTGGTGTACAGGAGTTACAGTAGTGCATGTGTGGGAGGGATTAGTCCCATCCCCATTCTTTGTGAGGAAGACGAAAAAATATTTCTTTAGAAGATTTTTTATATGTGGTATGCAATTTTTTTTTTAATATTCGCACTAAATGTATTCGAAAAGCCATGAGTGTCTTCATTGATCGTTCTATCAATTCAGCTATCATTTGTGTCAAGTGTTATATGAGGTAAGGAAAAAGAAATCAAAAGGGTTCGAAGGACCATGTAGGGCTCTTTTTATAACTTTTTCCTTACATTACTTTCTCGGTGGTGCAGTGGTAGCCTATGCGACTGCTGTGTTGAGGTCTCGGTTTCGATTCCCGGGTCGGACTAAATATTTGTATGTTCTGCAAATATTTGTTTCGGAGTTTGGGTGTTTTCTATGTATATTTACAAAAAAAAAGTCTCTAGTTTTCATAGTACAAGCTCTGCTTAGTTTGAAAAGATTATTTATTTATTTATATAATATGTTTGTATTGCGTAGCGCCCGCACTTTCCTGCGCCAGCGCACGCTGTACATGCCGGCTGGCGCTGAACCGCCTAAATTGCAGCACAAATGGCTGCGGTACCTTATACATCTTAGGTGAGTGTATATACATGTTGTTGTTTTTTGTTTCGCTATTTTACTGTTATACTAAATTATTACTCGCAATTTACTGCAAAATTTAAATTAAAAATAACATTCCTTAATTATTTATTCATCCCTAGTACATGAAAGTAAGTAAACCTTCAAGAAAAGAGCGTACTTCTTTCTCAAAGGCTGGCAACACGCTTGTGACTCCTGCGTTGCAGGCGTTCATGGGTGGCGGTAGTCGCTTTCCATCTGGTAGCCCGTCTGCTCGTTCGCCCCTTATTCCATAAAAAAAAGTACTTTGATATTTATTTTACTCTTCCAGTCGACGTTATGATAAGACCAGAGCCAGAAGGAGTGGTAGAAGTGATATTAGGGCTATATTTTTATAATATTTATATTCCATTTCTGCCGTCATCCCTTAACTTTCGACTCTAATAAGTTTGTATACAATAAATTATTATTTGTTCTTTCCAGATTTATGACCTCAAAATCCGGTAAACTATACCTCCACACAGACATACGTATCATAGTGTCGAGGAAGGCAGACCTCGACACGGCGACTGCACACTCCGCCCTCTTCCGCCCTCTAGCGAGCAGTTCCGAGCGAGACTCCAAAAATACTGACCGCCGTCCGAACCGCGTCTTTGGAGGCTGCTCCGAGTATGACGACTTCAAAAAGGAGTTGGATGGACAAAATGGTGTATCGTATGAGTTAAGGAGCTTTACGTATGCGCCTGACAATCCAAAGTATTCGCCACGGTAAATCTCCCGTGTAGACCAGCCCGTGGGTGTAGCCAGGACTAAAGTACTACCAGAGCCGATTTAGATTTCTTTTTGATAAATAAACAGCTTATTTTAACATTGAGTTCTGCTTTGAGAATTTAGGCCCAACAGGGGTCCTTAATCAAGTGTGAAGCTACCCAGTGTTATATATTTTGAAATTGGGATTTAATTCGGGTTTAGGAACACGCAAAAGTATTATAATGCAGTATAGAAGTGGCCGAAATCAATAAATAATTTTTAACAAAATATTTGTCTATAAACATCAATTTCTTATTCTTATTGTTTTGAATATGTAATCTAACAAATGTATAATTTTTAATTATAATTTTAGATAAAATTAAATATTAATATCGGCTTTATGTACTGAGTTTATAAGGGCAAGTTAAAAAAAAAAGATCTTAGACCCTGTATATGACCTAGGGGGTTCCCCTTAGAAGTTCTACCATTAACAATCTAAAGCCTATTTATTTGTCATTAAATATGGTCACCTAGAGTATTGTATTCGCCTATTGGTCAAACACTTAGTTGCAAACATTAACAAATAATTTAATTCATAGTTTAGATATAAGTTTATAAGTCGCTTTTTGTTTGATCGGTCGGCGAAAATAATTGTAACGACCTCTATATAACTTATATGGTTTAAAGGAAATACAACTTTAATGACAGGTATATAAAGTTCGAATTCGTTTGTATGGTAAAATATAGGGTTGTCAGTAAGCTGTTTAATTAATTTAAGACTAGAATTTATGTACTATTTTCTCTGTCTTTAATCTACCCTGGTTACACCCGCGTAAGATATTGGTTGTCGTAGGTTGTTGGGTTGTAGGTGGTCGAGTCGGTTTTCGTTTTAGTGCCTGTATAATGATGTTTGTGTTAACTGTATGTATTAATGAGAAAATATATTTTTGGTTTTTATATAAATTGACTTTTTATTGTAGAAAATTTTTAAAGTTACACCAAGCATAGTAAAAATTTACATTGTTTTATAGTACAAGGCACAAACAAACAGACGGGTCACCTGGTGGTGACAACCGCCCATTAACACCTCAAGAGACTCAGATGCTTTGAGAGCCCTCCCCTTAAATTTAGGGGAGGGAGGAGAGGGTGGTGATAACCGCACCGGATAAAACCTTTTTCTTTTTCTTTTAAATAAAAGACAACTCCGGCAGTTGACTTTACAAAAATTCATGTAATGGATACACAGACCACCAAGACTCAGAACAACAATTTGTGGATCACACAACGTGTTGTCCCATGTGGGATCGAATCAACAACACTCAGAGCTGTAGTAAGCGCTTAAATCACTACGTCATCTGTGCAATCGAAAATCAAGGAAAGAATTGTCTAACAACAGTTTTCTTTAAAGCTGTTTTATCTCTTACCGGTGGACTCTGTTCATATGTGCCTACGTATAGCTCTCTGCTCTCTCACTCAGCTCAGAAGTACTATTTTTCCTTCAATGACCGTACACCTCCTTTCCGGTACTAGTTTCCTGGTAGGTCTAAAGTAAAACTACCACTTAGACAATAAAATTATTTAATTGCAATAAATAAATACACACCACAAACATACAATAAATAGCACACACACACACTATGGCCATAACTTAATTAAAATGCGTTATTTTTAATATTCTTAGGTACAAAATTGTATTTTACGCTTGCAACACTGTTTATTTTTACCCTGCAACACTTACTTCTTTACGACCAAATAAATATAGTAATAATTAAATTATAATTAAAAATGCATGTAACATATTACATTTTTAGGACTCTTAGGTTAAATGGTTCTCACACTTCAGTACATTTTTTGACTGTCAAGTCAAAAAAGTTTTTAGTGAACGTCAAAACGGTACGTTCTGTATGAAATAGCATCTTGTGACGTCAATCTTTGCTATTGTCAAATAATTTACTTTTTTCATATAGTTTTGTTCATCTTTAACAAGTTTTATGTACCAGGCTCACAGCTAACCAGAGGAGTTATACAATGGCAAAACATAGCTTAAAGATCTAGAATTGTCCTAATTATATTAAGTTAATAATTATGTTAATACTTAAACAAAACTACTGTAAGTCTGTAATGTCATTGTACTTTCTGCTGAGTCAGCTAACCTATATATTCCTATTTAAGTATTGCCCTACAATTTGTTCGAAACCTCGGGAATTTAAAACTAACGCTTTCTTTATAACTTTTCGTTAATATTATTTAAACTAACTAATTATAAATAACTAATTAAAATCTAGCACCGTTTCTATATTATGGTAAGCGATCGAAAGAGTCAGCGGTATTCTACGATCGTTTTACATAGGGGCGGTTGTATATAAGGGGTTGTTTCTCTTGAGCGTGATAGGGGGAGGGTTCGCTTGGGTCAACCTCGATTTCCTGTAACAGAAGTAGTACATAGTAATTAATGAAAATAAGATTTTTTTGTTTATGAAATAATTTAAGTAGCTTTGGGTATTAATCTACCAGGGGTTCAGATGAAAGAAAGAGATGGTCTGGTTTTGGAGATGGAAGGTCAATAATTCACAAATCCTTTTATCCCAAATAATACAACCGAACTCCTGGCTGACAAGGAATAACATTCCCAAACATATCCCCTCCTTCCAAAATTTCTTTCTACAGTTATCGATCCCCGGTAGAAGATTAGATAGAGGGACATGAAAGACTCGGGTTTCCGAAGACGACATAGATGATAGAGCGAAGTGGAGTAGACGAGGAACCAACACGTGGGATGAATAACTTGGAAGAGAGAAGAGAGATATTTTAACTGCAAAAGTCCTACTAAATAAAGGTTTCTTCAACAGTTAGTGTTTTTCCTTGAAAATTGTAACAGGAGTACATGCAATAAAGAAGTTTAATGAGACTCTCTCCACACACTTACTTCATCAGGGAATAGACTCCTCGACCAAGGACCCCAGCCATGAGGCTCCTCCTCTTCATGATCGTAATGATGTTGATGCTGCGCGTGTTCATAGTAAATGATCTGGTGACAAAAAATACATGTTATTTTTGTATTAATCATCTTATTACAGGTGTAAATAATAGGTCATTTTTTTCAGGAGTCATAAGCGCCTTGCTGGCCTTTGAGGAAGGAATACGCTCTTTTCTTGAAGGTCGTATTGGTCCGGAAATACCGCAGATGATAACTTGTGAAACAGATTAGTTGTGTGAGGCAAAACGTGTCTTGAAAAGCGCGCAGTCGAGTGCCAATTATTATCCAAGTGGTGAGGAATTGTGCCGTGTGGAACGATGGCGAAAAGTTGAGGCCGGTATTAGTCCGAACAATTCCTCTTGGCATTCTCCATGATATATACGATAGAGATTATATTGTTATTAAATCTGTAAAAATAACTAAAATCGAAACATATATAAAAGTAAAATTAGCTTGTGTACGATTCAAAAATTCAATAAAGTTTTGCATCCATTGAGTTCAATGTTTGACACGATACACAATCCGATTCAAAGATTGATTTCAATCTTACTCTTGCGTCAGTTTTATTCTTTGTTTCTTAGCAATATCAAAATATTAATACGTAAAGAGAACTTTTATACCCATTTTAAAATAAATATACTCATATTTGTACTTGTAATACTTAATATACAGAAGTGCAGAACGGTAAACATATTTTAAACAATATGTGGTTTAAATTTAAACTATGAGGTCCTGTATTGTATATTTTGATTTGTTACGGTGCCAAATTTGACAGTGACAGTTATACTATCAATACTGTAAAATAATACATTCAAAATGGTTAAAATTCCACTGCCAGGCGACTTCTAAACAAAAATCTACTCTGTACCAATGATAAGATACATTAAAATTTAAATTCTAAAGATTCATCTACTAAAATTTCTTATTATATTTTTTTAAAGGTGGATGACGGTACAATGAGGGCGATCAAACCAAGTGGCCCAGACACTCCTTAATATAGATTTTAACCGAACAAAAGTCATTATTCATTCAATTTTATTTATGGTTGGTCATCACGAAGATATTGATTTTTTTCAGCCGGTTGTATATAAAATTGTATTTTCAACCTAAAATGACGTCAATGCGTCAAAAAACTCAAAAATGCCTTTTATATAACCGCGTTTCTACCCGTACATAAACAATTAATAGTTAATATTTGTTGCGCCATAGGATTAAATGGTTCGATTGTAGGGAATGTGGAGGACAGTGCCATCTAGTATCGACTGAAATACATCTTTTAAAATTGTGGTTCTGATCCTTACAGCGCTAGATGGCGCTGCAAGTCACGCGTGACTGATTCTGGAATATTCCTGTTGCCTGGAACGGACTATCGATCTTTCTAGTGATGTGCCGGATCGTTAACAAAGTATATCCGCGGATACAGATCCGAATACGGATATTTGGTGTCAAGATCCGCGGATACGGATACGGATACGGACCTTAAGTTTCTTACTCAATCGGAGCCCGTGACCTTGATAGTTGTCGCCACTTGACGCTTTGCCGTTGATATTTAAATATTTCATTATTTTAATAAGCTAATACAAAGATGTTTGATTGATCTCATTATAAAGATCTTTCAGTACCTACGACCTGCCTAGTTGATTTAGTATAGTACGATAAATGATTGCAATACAAAGGTGCCAAATATTTGTTTTAAGAAATAAAAAGTAATTTGAACAGAATTGAATAGTTTTTCATAGCTACCTAATAACCATTATTCAGGGTTATTTTAAATTTACTGAAACCCTCTGAAGTGCATATTAGTAACATTATAAACAACAACTTTTCTTCTGGACTAACACCGAAAACGAAAGAAAAAAAAATGTTTCTCCATACAAACTAACAACATTTGATTGGTCATTTGAATGGAGGACCAATTTTTTTTCATTTTGACGTTGGCCAGAAAAAACGTTGTTGTTTATAGTGTTACAAACACATACCTAAGAGTTTTACAGTGAATACAAAATCCCCTATATAGAATTTCATCTATGTAATATGTATTAAGAGATCCGCCAAAAAAGTCACGGATACGGATACGGTTACGGATCTCTCTTCTCCCTTGGATATCCGCGGATACGGATACGGATATCCGGCACATCACTAGATCTTTCTAGTAAAATTCAAAAACGCTATAAAAGCGGAGCGTGTTGGCCGTTTGGGACAGTTTCGTTTTACGACACAGCGAATTAACATCGGAGTTAATTTCTAGAGCGACTAACGCGCGATTCCTAGTTTATTATAGTGAGTAAATACAGTTGTATAAAGTAATTAACCGATAACTTTTATTTATTATTTACCCCGCTCGTAACACTATCACCTTTTTATTAAAATTATCGATCGAACGATTAAATCGATTAAAAAATTCCTCTGAAAGAAAATCAATTCTTAATTTAGTCGGAGCGACAGTGTTGAGGTCGAAGCCACACTAATTGACTACTTGACTTGTCAAAAAGAAAGTAAAAGAACGGACAGATTTCAGCAGAATTGATATTTTGACATGCACATGCTTTTAACTAATAAGATGTGCAATAGAGAGCCAAGTGGTGGGAGATAAAGTGGGATAATGTGATCATTGTGGTGTAATACATTCACTCTCACGTTTTTGGGGTTCAGACCCTTCTTAGGGTCGTTATCTTCTCCCACAGTCTGTATATCCGTTAAGGCCATATTTCTGCGCAAATCCTAAAATATCAACAGTTCAATTATTTAAAAATAAAATAACCCCGATAAACACACGTCATTAAAACCTTATGTCTTAATTTCCCACCTTGAGGTGGATATTTTTTCTACTTAAATGGTTATAAACTGGCAGTATTATTATTTTATAATTTATTATTAAATGACACACAGATTTATTCTGTACGAACTTCCATACAACTGTTCATCCCTTATTTTACCCCCTTTCTTTTTTAAGTGGCTAATCCCACCCACACGCCCAGCACTGTAACTCCTGTACACCAGGATCCACAGCAGTGACCCACGAACACACCGGGTTTTGACACTCGGGAAGTCCCAGGAAGAAATTATTTTACCCCCTTAGGGGATAAATTTTTTTAAATCTCTTCTTAGTGGGTGCTTACAACATTAAAAGCATCATCTGTCAAAAATGACAAATTTGTTAGCCCCAGCGGTTTAGGGTCTGTGTTGATGAATTACTCAGTCAGGGCAAGCAATTTTTATATGCACAGACTAGGTGGTGCCCGCGACTTATCCGCGTGGAATTTGAGAAGCACTGCCTCAATGGGTTCGATTCCCGGACCGGGCAAAACTGAATATGGTTTTTCTGAGAGAAAAAAGTTGCCTAAGTTACTCCTTATATATACAGCTACCTGGTAGTGAAATATTATCAAAATCGGTTTAACCGTTTTAAAGATTACCCAGAACAAACAGACAGACTTACAAAAACACATATTTAAACTGGTTTTTAGGCGTAGCTATCGTGCAAATAACCGTGTGAGCATGAAAAAACTTATTATTTTGACATTACAAACAGACACTTCAATTCTATTTATTTGTATAGATATGGCAGAGTTCATAGAAGTTGCATGTGTACCTACGACTAACCAAGGGCTTGTTCTTCCAAGCGTACCCAAGTATGTGTAATCCATTAAATCATGGTTACAATTGACGCACGCAATATCAAAATGAAAGCGAATTGGTGTAGAATGTGTCTATCTGATTGTCCAGTGACCAGTTTCTTTTAACATTAAATTTGGAGCCATCCGGGCCGGTTCTCCAAAAGGTTGGTGGACAAGTGAAAGTCTACTGGAAGCCACATGGTGCGTAATCAAATCATGAGGAATACCTCCCTTAGGAAAGAGTCCAAGAAGCAAATTAGATGAGGAATTACAATATAGTGAAAACAATAATAAAAATAACCTGACTCATCTCACACACGACTCCAAGATTCCGTCCCTCAAAAGGAAAAATTATTACTTATAGAATAATATCATTTTCATCCGTTTGTCTGTCTATCTGTACTGAGAGTGAGTGTGGGTTACTCGATTTCAAATCCCTTATCATTCGTCAACATGACTACTTTTTCCACCTCTACTAAACTTATATCTTCCTAGTACACACATCAACAATCTCCCGAGATTAATAATAATAAAACCTCACACATCTCACACACGGCAGTCTGATCTCAAACTAGGGGCAGAGCTTGTGAGACGGCGGAGCGGGACCGGGAGAGGTTTAGGACTCTCCCGGCCCGCCAGGCCCGGGAACGGGCCAGGTACCGCAGGCGCCGGAGGTCACAGAACGACCTCCGTCCTCCATAAGCGCAGGCCTGGGGGTGACAGGTGAGGCCATCTGTCACCCTAGCAGAAGCAGGCCGGGGTGGCGGCAAGCGCGTTGCGAAGCGCGCTCGCTTCCAGGGAGCACCGGGAACATGGGGTTCCCACACGGGGGGGGGGGGTCGTCTACTCGTCTGTAGATGACCCGGGGTATGTCGGGGTACCAGGGACTTCCTTTCTAGGGTATACCTGGTTCCCCGGCTATTAGTACCCGAGACGGCGTGCGGTTTTAGTCGGTTCGAGTCCGACATGCCACCGATAGGTGGTATCCGAGGGGATTTCCGCACGGAAAAAAAAAAAAAAGGGGCCGAGCTTGTACTAATAGACTGCTGATAAATATATATTTTTAAGCACATACATTTCCATACTTGTAAAAGTGTATGTTGTGTTGTGTATGATAAGGTACGATGGGATGGCGTATCCTTGTGGATAAAAATCCCTTATTAAAAAAAAAAAAACCTAAAAGTGATTTTGTTCGTTTGTTTGCTACGCTTTCACGCTTAAACCACTGAACCGATATTAAAATGGAAAGCCACATTATCAGCTAGTAACACATGCTACTTTTAACCACGGTAATCGACACACACGTAGGCGTTATAAATAAAAACTAGTTATAACAGTATAATAGTTATAATAGTTTGACTGCACGGATGGCGTAGTGTTTTAAGCGGTCGCCACGCCGCTTTCTATTGCGCCGAGTGTTGTGGGTTCAAACCCCACATGGGATAACACTTTGTGTGATCCACAAATTGTTGTTCTGAGTCTGGGTGTACTTTGTGTCCGTTTCATGTATGTTTGTAAAGTCCCCCGCGACGCAGGGTTTATTCCTAGTGCGGGAGTTGTCTTTTTTAAATAAATAAATAAATAATAAATAAATAAATTACACCCAGACACAGAAGAAATGATCATTCTCACCACACAATCTATTCTCCTGGATGGGTATCGAACTTACGACCTTTGACTATGCAGTCAGGATCACTAGACCATCAGACCCGCCAATTCCTAACCTCCTAACCCTCTCTGGTACACACATCAACAAACTCCTGAATGCAATACTTCTTTCGACTTGTTTATCTACGAAGAATACAATACATTTGCTACTCTGATAACTGTGCAGACGACCTTACCCGTAGGCAAGGTGTCTGAGTTCACTTTCACTGTGACCCGAATGCCTCCAAGCCGCAATGAAGCATTGACCTTAATACCTTATCCGGCATCGAGTATTCATTACTAATGCTCACAATAAATACGCCATCACGAGTCTTACAAACAAATATCTTTTATTCATTCACACTGCTCCGCTCGTAATAGCCGTAACCATAGCAGTGTACCATCTGAGTCGAAAATCATTGGAATTTTCTGCCCGAAAATTCATCATTTTTTTAAATTTTCCATATTTTATTTTATTTAAAAATGATATCACAATCACAAACAATAAATGCCACGTAATGACATAAACTGTAATGTAATTAATCTAACAGCCAAAGCGTCGGTTGTCCCCCCCGGCCGCCATCTTCTGTTAGTGTGCATAGACCGTTTGCACGGAATACAAATATAGTTATTACTTTTGTGCAATATCTACGGTCAATAACATGATTTTAGACTCAGAATGATGGTCTGAATACACTATTTCAGTATTCGTTACGACGTCCCCTACACCCTTTATAGCTTGATACCTCTCAGAATAATTAGGCTATCAATTGTTGAAAGCTTTTTCAAATCCGACTAGTAGTTGAAGAGATTAGCTTCAAAACACAGTTCTTTAACTTTATCAATCTTGTAGATGTAGTTATTATGTAGTCCGTGTCTAAGATGGCAAAATAACTAACTTTCCTTTTATTTTATAGTTGACTTGTTTTATCATTAGTTTTTAAATTTCTACTGATATTACTCCGCATGAGAGAGAAACTATTTAAATTTCTCTGATTAAAAATTAAGATAACTTAAAAGTAGTTAAAATTTTTATTTTACCCATCTAAGGCTGTAATAAAAATAGTTAAAAGATTTTTATCTTAGTTTTAATGTCTTGTAGGTTTTTTACTATCAATGCGCTTTTGACAATTTGAACGCAAAAGGTTCATCAACAACAGGCCTTAACAGTCCACTGCTGGACATAGGCCTCTCCTTAGAAAGGAGGTTTTGGCCTACTATACCACGCTGGCCAGACGGGTTGGTATAGGGTTTGTGTCAAGTTTTCCTTCTCTTTGCAATGCTGTTGTTCTGCGTAATGTGCTCCCTTAGTTGCCTCTTACGACATCCACGGGATGAATAGGGGTGGTGACACTCTGTATTCTTAATCCGTCACGGATAAGGTTATTCTCTTCTTATGAACCTTGTCTTGACATACTTTCAATTCACCTATAAAGTGCTCTGTTGACGGTCATTACTTCGCTCAGGATTACTTAAGTTGTTTTTTGATATAGGACCCAAACCAGCAGACTAGAAATGGCAATTATTGTTACTTTTAAACATAATATTAATTGATTTGATTAAATTATTGGTTTTAGTCACAGCGATTTCACGCGTGATTGTGATTTGGTCATAAACAAAGATAAATTTCATCAAAATCAATCAAAATTCTTTTTATTTTGTAGACCTTTTTTTAGGTTGAGACTTAGCTACTAAAAATACTTATTTTTATTAGTAGCTAGCTTTTTATTAGTAATGGTTAAGTAATGTCGTCACAGGTGTTATAAGACATATAATAAATCATATGATTTATCATAGGTTATTGTGTTTTTATGCCATCCCTGACCTGACCTGATAGCATGTGATTAGCGTCGCCAATGGACACATACACCTTAAAGATATAAGTAACCTTAGGTCCAACTCCCCCCCAACGGAAAGGGGGGTGTTCTGCTAATTTTACTTCAGTAGGTGAAAAGTACCGAAAGAAATGCTTACGGCAAACGAGCAAACAGGTAAGCTGTGTACATCCTTTTAATAATACTCCAGAATTAGGACCAAGAGTTGTTCCTACGCTAATACCACCCACACGTTACGGTAAAACATCGATTCCTAACACTGGTTTTCTGTGAGGCCGTGGGATCATTCCGATAGAGCTGGCTTATATGTGTTGAAGCATGACTCCCATGGTATGATTAAATTTACAGTGGGCAAAATGTGGGAGTGATTATTAGTGTATATTAGTTGCGAAATCTCTCTTAAACCCCATGTGTGTCAGTTTATCATAACCCAGTTTCTCGGTAATCTCCTAAACAAACAGACGCACGTTTTTTTATAATTATGACGATTAATATTCAAACCTGCTTGTTTGTGTTGCACAACTTTCTCAACAACACTCATTAGGGTTGTCACGTTTATGGTGGAGGATTAGATTCAAAATTAATTTGAAAGTGTGTGCGTTTGTTTATTTTAAGGTTTCGTATAATTTTTAATGTTGAAGCTAAGGTAAGAATACAAGACGTCCCTTTCTTAATCCTTATTAATATAATAAATACTAAATACCTCGGTCTGTCTGTCATGTTTTCACGGCTAAAATACTGAACCGATTTCAATAAAATATGGGATTGAAATACTTTAATTCTTGAGGAAGGACATAGGCTAATTTTTACCATGATAATAGACATAAAAGCAGGCGGAGCCACAGACAAAATTTACTACTTATACATAAAAAAGGCAAGATAAACAGTTAAGAACCATTTTCTTCTAAATTTGTCAACTGATTTTCTTAATTTTGTTTTGTTTAGTATATTTTGACGAGTTTTAATTATATTAATAACAATTGTAGGAAAGCCATGCTCCTGTGCTATGGTCTCACAGTAAATCGGAGTGAGGAATCAGTTTTGTATTTTTACGAGTGAGTGAGATATTAACATTCAAAGACCGGACACTAGGGTGTCCCGAATTTTTTTTATTCTTATTTTAGCTACTTAAGACCTCTCAAAAGTTGCGCTGTTAGACGTAGATTAGCGTAAAAATAATTCAAAAAATATTTAAAAATATCCTTAGGGCTCTACCAGCATTTTTATTTACTGAAAATTCGCAAAAACAACCTTGTAGTCAATGTCGTATATTCTATGTTTTATGAATCAATCCTGTTTTGTCTTGTAATTTTATCAATAAGAAAAGCCTCGGCTATGATTTGCAAGTATCGACAGGTTGTTTTAGCGATCAATCGGTTTGGATCGGACTTGCAAAATTCCTACAAAATTCATGTTTTGACTTGATTTTCGTACGTGCGCTACTTCTACAACAAGACAGTTCGTCTCATTTCTATTTCGATTTTACTCTTGTAAGGAGTTGTTCTATTCTTCTTTGAAAGAAAAACGTAATCATAAAAATGTGTTCAAGGCGAAGTGAGACTACTTGTACTATATTGGGACCTTATAAAGAACTTGACGATCGCCAATTACCTGTTATAAAAGACGTTATTAAGTGCATTTTATTTACTAAAAGTGAATTAAAACTACAGAAAAACGGAAAAGATCCATCGAACACAGAAGTCTTTTCAATAGTTTCTGGAAAACTTAACACAATTTGGACCAAAGCTTCAATTCCCATCGTTTCTAACGTACGGGTTACTCAACTGCTAACCGCATATTTTAACAAATATTTATCACTAATAAGATATCCTAAAAGTAAGAGAAACGATAGCTATGACAACAAAGTTAAGTGCTTTTTGGAATCGTCAAATAAGCTTTTTGACATCGCTGCTTGTAAGTGCACTTCGTTTGAAATTTGTTCCTGCACTAAACCCAAGAAAGTTCCCATTTCTGAAAGAGATTTTTTACTGGACCAAAGAAATGATAGGAAAATGGCAATAAGCGGCGTAGACGCAAAAGAAACTGCAAGGCTTTTAAAGAAACATCAAAGACAAGAAAATTTGAAGCGGACAGAGCAAGCATGTTTTCCGAGTACTTCACAAACCGATACTGTACCGGTACGCGTGTTGCCGCCTCGTTCACAGTCGCTTTCAATAGAACCTTCTACTAAAAGTGACTTAAAGGAGTCTCCATCTAATTAATTTAGTCGGAACACTCTGACGCTGCCAACAGTAGCTAAGGTATGTGATCGATACGGACTATCAACGCGTTCGGCAGCTGCAGTCGCTTCAGCAGTCTTAGTTGACGTAGGAATGGTATTCCGAAGATCTAAACCTTGTGATTGATAAAAATAAGATTCACAGAGCTGTTTCAAAGTCACGTACCCAAGCCAGCAAAGACATCGATAAAATTATTATAAAGAGTATCTACTTCGATGGGCGAAAAGATAAAACTCTCAAGATCAATAAAATAAACAGCCGGTACCACCGAAAAGAAGTCTTAGAAGAACACTTTTCAGTTCTTACAGAGCCGGGATCTATTTACTTGGGACATACGACGCCGAGTCGAGGTACTGCGAAAGGGATTGTCACTTCTATTATAGAATTGTTAGAAAATCAAGGATGGAACTTAGAAGAAGTAAGTTGTGTGGGTTGCGATGGCACTCCTACAAATACAGGTTGGAAAGGAGGTGTCATTAAATACCAGGAAGACTATTTGAAGAGACCGTTACAATGGTGTGTTTGTATGCTTCACACAAATGAATTACCGCTTCGCCATTTGTTTATGTCTCTAGATGGTAGCACATCTGGGCCGAAAGAATACTCAGGACCTATTGGAAAACAGCTAAATGTTTGTGAAAGTAAACCACTAGTGTCTTTTTGTGCAGTGGCTGGCAATTTGCTCGAATTACCTGATGACATTGTGAAGGAACTAAGTACGGATCAAAAGTATCTGTATGAAATGTGTCATGCTGTGACGACTGGTTCTTGTTCCCCTGAGTTAGCGAGCCGCCAACCTGGAAAAATGGCGCATTCAAGATGGCTAACTACAGCCAATCGCATACTCAGACTTTATGTAAGTACTGTTTCGCCATCAAATAATTTAAAGCTGCTTGTCAATTATGTGGTCAAAGTTCATGCTCCAGTTTGGTTCCTCATTAAGAAAAACTCATCATTCAAAGATGGAGCCAATCATATTTTTCAAATGGTTACATACTCCCGATTTTTGCCTGATAAGCAAAGATCTATTGTGAATTCAGTGATCGAGAGAAACGCTTTTTTTGCTCACCCTGAAAACTTACTTGTTAGAATGCTATTCGACGACAGAGAGCATATTCGAGAGCTTGCAGCTCGCAAAATATTAAAGGCAAGAGAAGCAGAAATAAGCAATACTCGCAGGGTATTTAAAATACCAAAACTTAACTTCGATGCGCGATATTACATCGATTTGATATTTTGGCAAGAGTGTGAGATATCCGCTCCACCGATTTTGCGACAGATGTCCGACGACGAACTGAGAATTAAGGCTAAAGAACAAAGCTTCGATGTTATTGATTTCCCCTGTCAAACACAATCAGTGGAAAGATGTGTAAAGCTAGTGACGGAGGCTTCTCTAAGTGTCACGGACGCTACAGCTCGGGATGGTTTAATCAGAAACAGATTAAAATCTCGCGCGGAAATGCCTAATTTTGGCCACAAGAACCAATTTCGTATTTGAAATAAGCACTAATTAGAAGTATTTAAACTTTACTGAACATTACCTTATGTCTTTGTAGTACCTATAAATTTGATTAAAACCTTTAAAACATTATTTTTGTATCATTTATAGTTTATGTTCGAAACCTCTAAAAATGGCAAATTTGAAAAACTTCTAGGATCGGTAGAGGCCTAAAGATGACAAATATTCAATTAAATTTTGTTATATTTGTAATCTATTCACAAAAACGCAACTTTTGATACCTCCCGCGTAGCCGTCGCTTTAAAAAAAAAAATCCCATACATTGACGGGACACCCTACCGGACACAGCTGACCTGTTTGCTCGGGTCGGTTTAGGCGGTTAACTGTATTTTTTATGTTGAGCACCCTATTTGATTAAACACACAGTTGAACCGTTATTATCAGATCCCTGGTATTTCTTATAGTATTCATCATTCCTCTTATAGTCAAAACCTTGTCTTCTACAAGTACGTGCAGAAGAAGGGCCCTCCTTGAAAAGTACTCCTTTTCAAAGACGTTTCGAATTACATGACGCGACACAGTCCACTTTCCCACCCAGACTACCCCCTCACTACTTCACTCTGCCTAGGGTCATATAAAGAGGAGCAATCTGAAGTGTTCTCCACCTACCACGGCAGCAATCGGTTCTCTGTGAGGCCGTGATTATGACTCCGGTCGAGCCCGCTCATTTGTGAAGTAGCATGACTTTCCCGTGGTATATTGCAACATTGCAAACTAAGTAAAAGTAAATTTATGACACTAAAACCATACATTTAGACAACTGAACTGTTTGATGAGATAATACATATTATGAACTTTTTTTGTTTTGACGGGGTGAAAAATCCCTTCGGATCTGCTGCTCCTCGGTGACTCAGGAGCCAGGAGTGTGTGGTCACATCACATCACATCAACAGCCTTTAACAGTCCACTGCTGAACATAGGCCTCTCCTTAGAAAGAAGGTTTTGGCCTACTATACCACGATGGCCAGACGGGTTGGTATAGGGTTTGTGACAAGTTTTCCTTCTCTCTGCAGTGATGTTGTCCTGCGGGGTTTGTGGAGTATGTGGTGATTCCACTAAAAACCACCCCGAGGGCAGGCCTCAGATGCCCTACTCTGGGAGGACCTGGACCATATATATTAGGTACTTATACTTTCACGACTTCTGTCTGACGAATCTGGGGCACATTATATTTCCTACTGATTTACTTACTTCCTAATGTATTCGGTTTTGTACATTTTTTTTCAATTTTGCCTTAAACAAACACAAACTGTTTTTAAACGACTTCAAATAAAGGAGGAGGCTGCAATTCCGTTTCAATTCAATTTGTTTCTTTTTATGTTAGAAAATAATCAACGGAGTTCTTAGAATTATTTTCACGAAGAAACGTAGGGGAGAGTAACCAATTTTGAAGCGGCGCTTAAATTGTATTTCTACCAAAATGACGCTATTTGGTATAGTATATTGGTACAAAAAGGAGCGCTACAAAATGGCGGAGTATTAGTGGTGCTACTAGCGCTCCTTTTTGTGTTGCTAGTGTAAAAAACTGGTGCCATTTTGGTAGAAATAGAGAAGTGGTCCAATTTAAGCGCTAGTTCAATATTGGTTACGTTCTCCTATATGGTGTCCTGTTTCGTATCTGTGAAAACGTGTTTTACAAAACACTGGTGACGAATCGGTGAAGTATTTTAGGCATATAACAGTAACAAGCAAACAAACTCACATGTGCATTTTTAACTGACTTCAAAAAGGAATAGCTCTTGTGTTCCACTGTATGTATTTTTAGTAATATTTAAAATATGTCAGTTTGCTAATTATTTGGTTCGGTGTTAGCTGCAATGTGAGGTTTGCGGCGAAGGCTGCAGGTTCGATTCCTACTCATCATAAATACTTATATGTAAATATTTAGTTCTAGAACTTATTTTTAAACAACCTAATACCTTAATTCGAACCCGCGACCTCTACCTTCTAACCACTCCAAAGCCAGTTGTATAAAGGTATAAATAGACAACACCTGCTTAGTGGCCTACAACCAGCTGTCGTTTCTTATGTATGTGTGTCGCGTTCAACGTTCGATGCGCGGTGAGAACAAATTTATTTAATGAGGTATTTGGTTTATCATGATACTAGTTACTGCTGTGGGTTTGCTTATATTTAAATTTTCTGATATTTAATTGACAGGTCTGTTGGTTTAGTGGTTAATGACCCTGACTGCTAAGCCGGAGGTAGTGGGTTCGATTCGGTGTAATTTATCTCTGATATGTGTGTATTTCGGTAGGTCCGTATGGTGACGGATTAAGAATACAGAGTGTCACCACCCCTATTCATCCCGCGGGTGTCGTAAGAGCCGACTAAGGAAAAAAACTACGCAGGTCAACAGCACTGCAGAGAGAAGGAAAACTTGACATAAACCCTATACCAACCCGTCTGGCCAGCGTGGTATAGTAGGCCAAAACCTCCTTTCTCAGGAGAGGCTTATGTCCAGCAGTGGACTATTAAAGGCTGTTGATGATGATGATGATGTGTGTATTTAGTAACATAGAGTATGTATGTTAGCAGTCTGGTTACCATTGTACAGGCTATGCCTAGTTTGGAATCTGATGGCCCTGTATGATGTGTAAAAAAAAAGAATTTATTGGGGACAGAATGGACTTCAAAAATACTAATGGTTTTAAATAGGTATATTCTTTGTCCTGTCTGGATACGGTTACAATCCCATAAAGGGTTAGTCGGGCAGGTTGTTGGTCATAAAATAAACCAAAAACGTTTGAAATGTTACGCTGACTATAAATAAAATTGGGACAGAAGTAGAAGAGTGATGACAATACTGTTTAATGGGCACGACATGTTTCGGCTCAAATCGGCGGGAAACCGGTGTTAAACAGTTCTCGCGTTGCCTTTCACTCCATGAGTTGCCCAAACCTCCCTTCAGCAAGATTCTTCTGGGCAGGTTAAAAAGGAAGCAACACTTGTGACTCCTGTGTTACAATTGTTCATGGGCGGCGGTAGTCACTTACTGTTTTTCCTGTGCGGAAATCACCTCGGATAACACCGAGGTGGGTTGATTATGTCGGACTCGAACCGACCAAAAACCGCACGCCGTCTCTGAAAGTGCACTATTTGCCACCTATGCCATAAAAAAACACAATCAAACAGACAGACAAGGATTGTATATCCAATAAAAAGAAAAAGGATTTTAGTGTGTTAATTAATCAATAAAAACTGACACTTAATATATTAATGGCTATTAAAGTAAACTCATTCAATGCCAGATAATATAATAGAGAAAACTAAAAACAAAAAAACTGAAATCGACTTGTTTGACAAGTTTACAATAACTAGAGAAAATTATTTTATGGTTATAAAGACTATTATTGTAGAAATTAAATGACAAAACTTTATAACTAAAAGTTATTAATTACAATACAAATTCTCATCATCATTATCCACAGGCAGCCTTTAATAGTCTACTGCTGGACATTGGCCTCTCCTTAGAAAGGAAGTTTTGGGCTAAACGTTGGCCAGACAGGTTGGTATAAGGTTTATGGTAAGTTTTAATTATGTTTGCAGTGTCGATGTCCTACGTAGTTTGCTCCCTTAGTCGGCTTAGTCGGCATTAAAGTCAATCAAAATTATTTTTATCAAAGTATACGACTTTTTTTTAATTTAGACCTTTTGCGAGTTTTGCGCCAGCGTAATAATAATAATTAAGTAGCAATGGTTTTGTAAATCAGTCACAGTTGTGATCATATGATTTATCACATGCGGTTGTGATTTTATGCCATCACTATCTTCGGTAACATCAGACAGTCAGTGAAAAGCGAAACATAACAGCTTAACACCTGTTTTCTATGAGGCCGTGGTATCACCCCGGTAGAGCCTGCCCATTTGTGCCATGGTTAAATTAAATTATCATTTGTTAAAATTGGCAATAATATATAAAAAAAAATCTATTAAAATTTATATTTTCATTCGTACATTTTTCCACAAATTCGTTAATATTCATGGAGTACAATACTCATAAGTATTCATATCATTCCCACCTCTGAAAAACTTTCAGCTTAATCTGTCAAATTTAAATTAAATTTGTCAATTTTAGAAAACAATAACTGTCCTAAAGTTCGCGTTTTACGTCATTCAGTGTATAACACAGAAATATAACCGCACACACCATGGGGTGTATCAATTATTTCATAAATTCCTTCTTTCATACCTTTTGTGGTTCTTCCTTATGTTTCTTCTTCAACTCAATAATAAGTCTCGCCAAGTTGACAGCTAATCCAATAACCGCCAAAATGAAGAATTTCACCTGAAATGGATAATCGTACATGAATGCTGTCTGCTTACCTTCTGTGGTTTTGCGCTATGTTTATTCTTAATGTCTATCCAGAGCCTGGCTATGTTCACTGCTAAGCTGAGAAGTGCTACAATGAAGAATTTCACCTGAAAAATGCATTTTTTTATTGCGTTTTGTTAAAGGGCTCGAAATTCCCAATGGCAGCTTGGTTAAGTTGCAGAATCTTAATTTGCTCGAGCATTAGCCTATAAACCTAAGTCCTAATAATCATTCCTATGCTACCTTTCAATAGAACTATTTATCTATAATGTACTCTCTAAAACTATTATTATTTATTGAAATCTTAATAATTTTTAATCGACTTCAAAAAGGAGGTTATCAATTCGGATGTTTTTTTTTATGCATGCTCATAACTCCGTCATATATAGACGGATATTCAAAATTCTTTTTTTATAAGAAAGGGGTTTATTCCGAAATGGTCCCATTTAAATTTAATATAGATCTGATGACTAGTTTCGGAGACAGACAAGGGAACTCTTCAAAAAATGACAGCAAATCAACCGCGATTGCTGCTAGGTTTTTAGTGCTTTTTGTTAATATTGTTTAAAGTGGGTTCAACTTAAAAAAAATGGATTTAATATGTAATCTTATTGCTTTGATTCTTTATTTCATGATATTGTAATACTTTGACTTAGTTTAGTGACATCTTTTACTGTTTCGATTATTTGTGACATTAAATTTCAATGGCTGTTTCCGTGTCACTAAATATATGTTACTTTGTAATGTATATAAGGAATTTAAATATATACTAATGCCCTTTGGTCTGTTTACATATCAGATGTAGGATACCATATAAGCGATATAGTTGTGAGACTAATCCCGCCCACAGGCCCACCACTGTAACTCCTGTACTACAGGATCCACAGCAGTGACCCACGAACACACCGAGTTGTGACACTCGGGAAGTCCCAGGAAGAAATTAAACTGTCTTGGAACCCGCAACGAAATTCATCAGAAGAAAATTGGAGGAGTTGGAAATACAGTAAATCCACTTCCCTCCTTAGCAAAGCGGGAGACAAAATGAAGTAAAATAGGCATACACCCTTTTAAACAAAATATTACGGGTCCTAGGTGAGCCGTATTTGATTTCTATAATATGTATGGCAGAATCGCCTAAACACACGGAAATTCACCCTAGTTGACACAAGATCCCCATAGTACACCGCCCCAGATGTCACCTTTTTTTTTTTTTTTTTTTTTTTTTTTTTTTTCCGTGCGGAAATCCCCTCGGATACCACCTGTCGGTGGCATGTCGGAACGAACCCGAACTACGAACCGACTAAAACCGCACGCCTTCGCCGGGTACTAATAGCCGGGGAACCAGGTACCCCAGATGTCACCTGCAAGCTATTCAGCAGTCAGTTGTGAGACTGTGAGCTTATATTGTTACTTAAATAAATAGATAAATAAGAAGACAGTTCAGAAGTCTGAACCAAGGTCTTCAACCCTTCCATACCCAGTACCCCTTCCATGTAAGAATGAACATACTAATCGTCATTCTTATATGGAAGGGGTTAGAAGGGCTACTAAGATGCTAGAAACATTGTTGGTGTGATAAGTAAATTTATGCTTTGGTAATCCCTTCCTATTTGGTAGATTTTATGCTGTGTGTGTGGATAGTAATAATAATAATACTAATAACACTAGCAACACTTACCTACATCAGTCGGAATTTCTTCACATTTTCGAATTAAAACAAGTTTTCTATACATTTACAATCCCGTACAATCATTAAAAGCTATTAAACTGTATTTAAATGGATCCTTTTTATGAAAATATAACACAAAACCGTTTTAAATAAATAATATATATAGATATATGTTGATAGTAAGACATGACGTTTAACGTCATGTCAAAATACAAAAAATATTGAAAATGAAAGAAATTAGAAATTCGACTAGAAAATGTTAACCCGAGCTAGATCCAGAGCACTGACAACATCCCCGGACTCGTCGCTCCGCTCCGTCTTGCCGTCCCCGGAAGCTACAACAGAAGTTCCGGCCGTGGCTGAGGCGTCGAGCTCAACTTCAAGCGACGAGTTTTTCTCTCCGCCGACGTCGCCAACACCTGTACGTCGGCAGGGGAGAGGCCGGCCACCGACCAGCTTGGGATCCCGAGGACTACTGACCTCGAACAGGGTCCCCGCTACCGGTGGTGATGTGCGCCGCATGAAGTGGACAAAGTCTATTAATGAAAATGTCATGCGGGCATATTATCGGGCTACAGAGGTGGGAACGAACCTTACTGCGTACCGTGTTCGACTAGTCTCTTTGTTTCAGGAGCTTGAACCAGCTGTCAACGTATCAGCACAACGATTGTCGGATCAAGTACGAGCTATACAGCGCTGTCATCTGCTGGATGATGCAGTACTTGAGAGGATACGCTCTGACATACGGAATAGCTTAATTATCCCTTCTTCGTCACACACTGTGGATTCGGTAGCCAACAGCACACCTCAGTTGGCATCATATACTGATGATATTGATGAACTAGTGGAGAGTGAAGTTATATCCGTAAGTACCCAATACAATGATAGGATAAGGAGTGCTTTGGAGGATGCGATTCTGGAATACCGATATTTAAATTGCAATGATAGGCCCCGGTTATTCCGTTTGCCCATTCATAAACGAAATTTAGCGCTGGTGGGTGCCCTGGATTCGTTATTGCCTGAATATTTAGATAATAGCGAAGATCTTAGTGATACACATTCTATTCTATATTGTGCGGCTATTGCAGCTTGTCGAGTAGCTGGTGTTAAAATAGCTAACAATGTCACTACTACTCGACCGAAATCTACTGTACCAGCTTGGCAGTATAGAATTGAACGTCGTATTACTGAGACCAGGACACTCATCGGTAAGCTTATTAGCTACCGATCAGGGAATATGCGGCCGAGAGTGATGCGCTTTGTGAAACAGGCATTCTTGGGGACTACCATTAGTCCTCAGCAGTACATGTCATGTGTCACAGAGCGCATAGACTTTCTAAAGCAGAAAATTTATGCATGGGCAAATAGGATAAGACGGTATAAAAAACGAATAGATCGGTATAATCAGAATCGGATGTTCCAAAGAAATGAGAAGTGGGTGTACCGGAAATGGGAGGAACCGGATCCATGTGTGGGTGATAGGCATTTGCCAGATGAAAATGTCACAAATACATTTTGGCGTAACATCTGGTCGGTGCCTGTCACTCATATAGAAGGTGATTGGTTGCAGGATGTCAGACGCTCATGTGAGTCTATAACACCTATGGAACCTGTTAAAATTGATAAAGATGATGTAAGTTGTGCAGTTCGTTCATTACCGAATTGGAAATCACCTGGTCCAGACGGACTGCACAACTTTTGGCTTAAGTGGTTCCGAAGCTCACATGCGCGTTTGGCATCTCAATTCCAGGCAGCTTTGGATTCGGGTTCATTACCCCAATTTTTAACCACTGGCATAACCCACTTACTCTATAAGTCTGGTAGTGTCATGGATCCCAAAAATTTTCGACCTATTACATGTTTACCTACCATGTATAAACTTCTAACATCTATTCTGAGACTCAAAATTACTTTACATATTAATAATAATTCGATTATGTCAGTTTCTCAGAATGGATGTAGAAGTGGGACCCGTGGCACTAAAGACCTCCTTATCATAGACATGACCATTAGCCAACAGGTACGTTGTAATCGTAAGAGTTTGGCGACGTGTTGGATAGATTATAAGAAGGCTTATGACTCGGTTCCACACACATGGCTTTTGAAGGTGCTGGAGTTGTATAAAATTGATACAACTCTGTGCACTTTCTTGAAGTCATGTATGGGGCAATGGAGAACGGCACTTCGCCATCCAGGATGTCGGCAGACAGCGATACACGATGTACTAATAAAGATCGAGCGGGGTATATTTCAAGGTGATAGTCTGAGTCCCTTGTGGTTTTGTCTGGCTTTGAACCCTCTTAGCACTTTATTAGAGGGTTCAGGGTTAGGCTATAGGTTGCAGAAAGATGATCAAGTTATATCTCACCTTCTTTATATGGATGATTTGAAACTGTTAGCCTCCAACAAATTACAATTGACAAAGTTACTAAAGGTGACGGAAAACTTTAGTAATTCTATCAAAATGGAATTTGGTGTAGACAAGTGTGCAGTCATGTATGTAAAGAAGGGTGTGATAGTTGAATCTGAAGGAATAGAGCTTTTGGATTCAACAAAACTCAGATCTCTGTCTGCCACTGAAACTTACAAGTATCTGGGTATATCACAGTCGTTGGGAATACCAGAATCTAACATGAAACAAACATTGCAGGAACGCTTTTTTGGCCGCTTGAAAAAAGTACTTAAAAGTCTTTTATCAGGGGCAACAAGGTGCGAGCCTGCAATGGTTGGGTCATGCCGGTTCTAATGTATTCCTTTGGTATACTTAGATGGACTCAGACCGAATTAGATGCCCTTGACAGGAAAGTCCGCACACTGCTGACTGCATCCCGAATGCACCACCCACGTTCATCAGTTATGAGATTGTATATCCCGCGAAAGCTTGGGGGTCGCGGTCTATTAAATATCAAGACCCTACATAATCGCGAGGTATGCAATCTCAGAGAATATTTTCTACATACCGACGTGGGAGTGCATCGCAATGTAGTTGCAGTGGATACCGGCTTCACCCCGCTCGCTCTGGCTAAAGAGAATTGGCGCAGACCTGTAGTACTTGGTGTTAATGATCGCAGGGAAGTATGGAAGGGCAAAGAGCTCCATGGTCGGTTTTATCGGGCCCTAAACGGGTCTGATATAGATTTAAAAGCATCTACGACTTGGCTACGGCATGGTGATCTCTTTGGAGAAACTGAAGGTTTTGTTTGTGCGATTATGGACGAAGTTATCATGACGAATAACTATCGGAAATATATCCTGAAAGATGGTACGGTTGACATCTGTCGGGCATGCCACCGTCCTGGCGAATCAATCAGGCATATTATTTCTGGTTGTTCTCGTCTTGCTAACGGAGAATATTTGCACAGGCACAACCAAGTGGCCAGGATCGTACACCAACAGCTTGCCCTTAAATACCATCTTGTGAATCTAGAGGTGCCATACTATAGGTATGTGCCCGACCCAGTTCTCGAGAATGGTCGGGCCACGTTGTATTGGGATCGATCTATTATCACAGACAGGACTATTGTTGCCAATAAGCCTGATATTGTGTTGATAGATCGATTAGAGCGCCGCGCAATGATTGTTGATATCGCCGTTCCTCATGACGAGAATCTCGTGAAAGTTGAAAAAGAAAAACAAATTAAATATTTGGATTTATCTCACGAGATTGTCGATATGTGGAATGTTGATTCATTGATCATTGTTCCGATAGTCGTATCTGCTCATGGATTGATAGCCAAGAGCCTCGACCAACACCTTAAGAGGCTCACGTTGGATGGCTGGATCAAGGGTCTGATGCAGAAGGCAGTCCTCCTTGACACGGCTCGTATAGTGAGGAGGTTCCTATCTTTGGAGTCCTAACCACCGGTGTCTTGGTCCCTGTACCCGATGTCGGTGGTCTACTATTTTTTATATTTTTAAATGTATTTTTTTTATAAAGTGTATATTTAAAAATGTAAATAATATGTATATAAAGTAAATAAAGAGAATAATAATAAATTTCTTTATAGGCACAATATACAAGTAGGTACATAGTAGTAGGATTCTCAGTAGAGGATTCTCACAAAAAATCTTAATTATAGTGTTCTGCTGGTACTTAAAATAGGATATCCTGTGCTATAAGTACCAGTAATAAAGTGGCAAACAATTTAATGATTTGCCTAATGGAATTGTACATACTTTTAGAATAAAAATTGTCGTTACAAAGTGTGCAGACTCTGCTTGTAACATTTACTGCTCTTTTTTAGGACTCGTCACGTTTTGGTTGCGGAAATGTATTTCCTTCTCAAGGTTTGCCAAGATCTCGACTAACAAGTAAGTGGACAGGACAAAGCTCTATAAGTAGGTGTATACTAGTGTATACTACGGGTCTGTAAGTAGATGATCGCTTACCATTAAGGGGTAGTATTTGTTTATCACTAAGAACGTTTTTTTTAAATAGTTACCTGTAATTTGTATGTCAGGATCTGAAGCAAAGTGGCGATTTTAGCCTTTATCACGGCACCAAGAATGAGCAGCTTTAGGATAGCCTTCTTTTTCTTCTTCTTTTTGCCTCTTTGTTCTAGAAGTATTAAGAAGAATTTTACATATAATATTCAAGGACTTTGTAAAATAACTTGAGTCACCTTACACCCGACAATTAAAAAAAAAATTAGGCAGGTTTATTGTAACCTATCGACCCATGGCCGGAACGAAGAACGAAGTCTGCTTTAAAATTAGTGTCGGCGAAAATTTTTGTTACACATTTTTCGGTCTCGCTACTAAGGAAGTACTTTCCAAAAACATTATAAATCAATTACATCCAGACACAAAACAAAAGATTGTGCTCATCACCCAATTATTTGTCCTAGGTGGGAATTGAACCCACGATCGCCGGCGCCGCAGTCAGGGTCACTAACCACTAGTCCAAGATCCTGTCATTTGTTGACCTATTATTAGTACACACTTTAAGCTCAGTTTATGCAAGTGCAGTTCCATGCTGATCAACTCAACCGTTTTATGCTTGAAAATCGTGTGATGCATGCGTCGCATAAAGACTGCAGAGAAAACACAACGCACGCGTCACTTTGTGGCTGCGTCTGCGCTGTATATATGTATATATGTTTATCTTACGTTTACACTTGAGAAACGGTACTGTGATGAGAGCTTTAGTTGTATAGAGAAAATGGCGGTCGAATTTCGACCTAATGCTTACTACTGGTGGAATTAATTACGTATGCATGCTTTTAACGCTTATCTTTGTGTGATCATCACAAAGTTAAGTATAGTTATTTTATAAATACATTCCTTTTGTATCTAAAAATAAGTAAAATACAAATAAAATGTAATAATCATGCTGGATACGGAAATGCCGCAAACATTCATGCTATTAGGGTCTGAACGTGTATTTGAGGTACTTTTTTTTGTTTAAAAGACATCACCCGCATTAGGAATATATTCCTGTGTCGCGGGGGACTTTACAAACATACATGAAATGGACACAAAGAACATCCAGACTCAGAACAACAATTTGTGGATCACACAAAGTATCGTCCCATGTGGGGTTTGAATCCACAACACTCGGCGTAGTAGGAAGTGGCGTGGCGACCACTTAAACCACTACGCTATCCGTGCAGTCCTACGCCATCCGTGGAGTCAGAGTCAGAGTGGAGCAGTCAGTCCGTGCTTTAGACAACTCTTAATAACTCAACTCTCTATAAAATGATTTTAAAATCTTAATTACGCTTATAATCTTAATTACATGCTAAAACATTATAAATATCCATGCTAACGTGCTTAATTTATGACAAAGAAGATCAACAAACTACACTTTTAAGAGGCATATTACATTAAACGGCTAAAATCTGCTAGTTTAGTCATAAAGAACATTGGATTATAAATTCCACTATCGCAAGGTTTAATACAATTAATTCCACTAACAGGAACTACCATGAAAGATGACCTTTCAAAGACAATAAGCCAAAAAACCACGGCTTAGAAAGACACTTTTTAAAATCTCACGCCTTCATCGATTCTGATGGAAATTAACAAACACGTAACCTGGGATTAACTTTCATTTACAAACAAGCTGATTTATAATTTATAGCCATAAAGGTTTTGGCTCCGGTGATGACACTCGGTGGAAGGCGAGAAAAGAACAGCTTAACACCGGTTTTCTGCGAGGCCGTTGTATAACTCCGGTTGAGCCTGACCCATTATGGCCGATGCATGCCTCTCCCATCCTAGATTAGCGGTATCAATTACCCCAACTTCCTTTTTTTTTATTAAATAGGGATTTGGGTCACCTGATGGAAAGCAACTACCGCCGACTGGAAAGCGATCTACTAAACTTATATCTTCCTAGTACACACATCAACAAGCTCATGAGTTTAATAATAATAATAACCACATACATCTCACACAAGGCTGTCTGATCCCAAACTAGACAGAGTCTGTGATATGGTAATCAGACTACTGATAAACATACTTATTTATTTCACCCAGATTAAATACGAGTAACACCCACACACAGAACAAATGATCCTCTCATCACACATATCACACAATCATTTGGCTAGGGTGGAAATCGAACCCACGACCTATAGCCAGGCAGGCCAGTCAAAACGGATAAAAAAATGGTGATGATCATGGAATCTTGCGCAAGTGGATTTATCTTTGACCAGATTTATTTTAAATTGAGTTCAACATAGATAATAAATCTGCCGTTTCTGTAATAAGCCTCAAACATGACGTGCCTTCAAAAATGCAAAATAATTTATGGTGTAAGTTTACCAGAATGAACACACTTGAATTTGCTAATCTGTAATATAATAAAATATGTTATTTTTTTTTATGCTCTAGAATGTATCACTAGGAAGCCAACAAGCAATTGTCCAATATGCCCTCAATCAGATGGACGTCAAGAAGGAGGTTTTCAGTTCCACTGATATTTATTATACCAACCAGTCTGGCCAGCGTGGTATAGTAGGCCAAAATCTCCTTTCTAAGGAGAGGCCTATGTCCAGCAGTGGACTGTTATAGGCTGTTGATGATGCTGATGAAGCCTGATAACACTTTTTAAGGTAATACCTAACTCCTGAGCCTGAATTTTTCCGAGTTGTTTTATTTTTACAACCATTGAGTTGTTTTATTGAGTGGATTTTCTAAAAAGGAAAAATGCCCAGTGCATTTTTAGTGCAATAGCTGTTTTAGTCGTACAGAGCTGATCTTCGATGATAGTTATGCCATACCTAAAGGCCTTGCTGATCGAATCTATGTATACAATATATTGTTCCTTTAGCCAGTAAACTTTCACATTTGAGTTATTGAAGGAATTGCCAGGGGCGCAGTGATTTTAGTGATGATAATACAAGGTATATGGACCACAGAACATATTCTCTATTCTCTGATATCCATAATGTATGTTATTAATTTAAAAAAAATAAGATACAGGTTCTACTTCCTTTATTCTATTTATTGTGGCGTTTCTGGTATTTCAGTCCAGTCCAGAAACGGATTAGAAATTTAGGTAGGTATTCATGTTAAAATATATCTTTAATACTAGGCAAACACCAGACCGGTATAACTTCAATTATCATTGTATATATTGGTGTGATACTATTGTTTTGATATAATTTAACTTTATATTACATATTTTTATTTAATTTTTTAACAATTATACAACGCCATCTAGTCCCAAATTAAGCAGAGCTTGCAGTATGGCTACTAGACAATTGATATAAATCATATATACTTCTTTTTTTATTTTAATCAAACATTAAATTTTCATGCACACAAATGTTTGACTTGAGCGGGAAATGAACCCGTGACCTTTGAAATAACAGTCCGTTACACAAACCACTACGCCATCCGGTCGTCATTTTAGCTTTTTCTTCTACATATAAACGTGAAATTTTCCAAATATGATTTGTTTCCGTTGTTTAAACGAACCTACAAATAATATTCTTCAATTCAGATACTTTTTGGCAGTTAATTTGCATTGTAATTAAACCAATTTCTAAACTGAATATCGTTTTGATTATTCTAGAACAACAGTTCGGTAATTTAACGTGTGAACAAGAAATGATAATTCGTTATGGTATTAAAATTATTCGCCTCTCGAATCTCTGAAGCTTTCTAATGCGCACCCACTTACCTTGATATTTAACCACTGAAAAAATTGAAAATTATCTCAAACACGGTCCCTATGGTGGCCAGACTGATGATGAACATACTTATATCTTTCTAAATACCTACATGTTATAGATAAATTACACCCAGACTGTAGAAATGATAATGCAATACACGATTATTTGACCTGGGTGGGTTTCGAACGGAGTCGAACCTCAGGGTTAGCAGTCAGGATTAGAACAACAGGAAAGTCAATATGAGTATACTTATTAATAAATCTCAAGGTAATACTCATAAAAGTGACAAAAATGAGGCGAACTTGACTCATTTAGTGTAATTTTTTGTGAAACAACTAATTTAAATTTTTAATATTAATAACAACACGTTGTTGTTGTAGTAAGAGCCGACTAAGGGAGCAAACAACGACATAACCCCATATCAACCCGTCTGGCCAGCGTGGTATAGTAGCTCATAACCTTATTTCTACGGAGATGCCTATGTACTATTAAAGGCTGTTGATGAACAATACATAAATATATCTGAGATCTCTAAGGAACAGATTATGTTCTAGAAGAGAAAGTGAACTTCGAGAAAGCAGCTATGACGTGATTTTGCAAAAACCGGTGTAACAAGATATCATGACTAATGTGATGTGTTATCGGTTTTTACGGTGTTTGAGATAAAATGCGAATTCACCGTAAAATTATACTTATTTGTGTGAGGAATGTGGTGTTTGGTAAATGGTGTGAACGGCGAAAGCTGTTATGGTGGAAACATACTCTCGCTTTTTTAATCTTGAAATTAGGTGATCAGCTTTTTTAATGTGACCTTTTTGGCACAGTTATTACTACGACTTTACACATCTCACACGTGGTCTGATCTCGAACTACCAGAGCTTGAACTATGGTAACCAGACTGCTGATAAACATTGTTTTTTATGGAAGAGTGAACAAACGAGCAGACGGGTCACTACTGCCGCCCATGAAAGCCTGTAACTCAGAAGGCACAAGTGCTTTGGGGGGCCTTTGAGGAAGGAGTACGCTTTTTTTTTAAGCTTATATATTTCTAAATACATACATATTATAGATAAATTACACCCAGACACAGAACAAATTATCGTGCTCTTCATACAATGTTTGTCTTAGATGGGAACCACGACCTCCGACTAAGCAGTCAGGGTTACCAACCACTTAACCAACAGACTTTTGAAACATTAATACATTAATAATAATCAAGTGTTCAAAATTATGGACTGATTTTACTAAACTCACATACCCAATTAACTCTTCAACCTAACTAAATTAACTCAATATAATATTTATAGATAAAAGGTTACAGTTTCAATCCCAGTGTTGGCTAAAGGGCCCTTTTCACTATCTCTCTCAACTTCTACACTTAGTCAAGCAAGGCTTTAACTTAACTGGAATATAGACCACCAATGACGGTCACCACGTCCTGTCACGTGGACATAATGCTTGTTGGCTACTTTTGTGATGACATAATAGAATTCAATATAAAGAAAATATCTCAAACCATCACCATACCTTCTACGGAACTTCTGTCCTGGATACCATTTTCAAGATTCTCACTCTCCACCACATGCTCAGCGAAGGCATCAAGGGCATTTTGCCCCATAGACCACATATCAGCAGCTACACCCCTGCCAGTGTCTACGGGGATGGAATGGACAGAAGGAGTAGAATTCACAGGCAAGGACCTCTCCCCAATAACCCAGGATTGTACACCATTGCCAAAGTTGCGACCTTTTTCTTCTTTTTGGGCTTTTCTCATGGGAACGTGGATGAGGTGGATCTTAGGGGGTTTCTGTTTCTTCTTCATTTTTTTCTTTTGCCCTCCGCCTGTGGAGATGGTGATGCTGTCAATACCACCGCCGTCCTCGTGCTTCTTGCGTTCGTAGGCTCTGCGGGCAGGATATAATAACATTAACACTTAAAATGGCCAACCATATCATTTTAATTTATGTTTAAGGTACTGTTTTGAATCTAAAAGTGTTTTAGCGCTAAAAATAGCCTCCGTCATAGGCTATTAAATTCAAAAACAATTATTGAAATATGCCTGAGAGTACCTTTGTTTGTTCACCCAGAAAACGTTTCAACTTAATTATCGACTTCAAAACAGATCAGATTTTAAATTCTGTTGTTTTTTAAGTTCGTAACCTCAGAAGACCTGGTCCGTGTGGTGACGGATTAAGAAAACAAATTGTCACCACCCCAATTCATCCCGTGGGTGTCGTAAGAGCCGACTAAGGGAGCAAACTAAGCAGGACAACAGCACTGCAAAGAGAAGGAAAACTTGAAACAAACCCTATACCAACCCGTCTGGCCAGCGTGGTATAGTAGGCCAAAACCTCCTTTCTAAGGAGAGGCCTATGTCCAGCAGTGGACTAGTATAGGCTGTTGATGATGTTGATGAACCTCAGAAATCCGTCATTAATCTACCGTTTGCGATAACTATTATTTTTGGAGGGTATTCTTACCGTTAGTCTCTTTTTTTTATTTTTAAACATTCCTGTAAGTGGCAATTATGGAATGAAGAACACAGTTTTTTCAATATTCTTGAATTCGGTTGATACTTTTTTTAAAGTTAATTATTCAGTCTATGACTATAATTCTCATATGATAGTAAAAACTATTTTACTGACAATACAGCTTCAAGCGCATTACAATACCGGTCTTTAGAAGGTGAAGAGTTTGTTTGTTTAAACGCGCTAATCTCAGGAACTACTCGTTCAAATCGATAAATTATTTTAGTGTTGGATAGCCCATTTATCCAGATAGGTTATAGGACATCACGCTATGACCAATAGGAGCCGGACATCAATGAAAAATGTTGTAAAAACGGGAGAAGTTTACCGGAGACGCAAATAAAATTGCACGTGTCCGCTTACCTAAAATCCAGACCGTGTTTGCTTCTGTATATTTAACAAATTTAATGCCAATAGTCCCAATTTAACAAAACACATCTAGTAAAAAAATTGATTTCTTTCTTATCTAATGATATTTTAAGGAAGAAACGTTATATTTATATTGTACGCACGAAATATTACATCACACATCAACAGCCTTTAACAGTCCACTGCTGGACATAAGACTCTCCTTAGAAAGCAGGTTTTGGCCTACTATACCACGCTGGCCAGACGGGTTGGTATAGGGTTTGTTTCAAGTTTTCCATCTCTCTGCAGTGCTGTTGTTCTGCGTAGTTTTTTCGTTGTTTTGTTTTCTTTTTTTTTAGAGTAATAAAGTATTTCAATGCAGTTAAGAACAAAAAATAGGCTACGTGCGCGTCTCTATGGTCCTTTTCCCTTTTCCTTCTTTTTAAACACAACTCCCGCATTAGAAATATATCCTGGGGACTTTACAAACATACCTACATGAAACGGACACAACGAACACCCAGACTCAGAACAACAATTTGTGGATGACACAAAGTGTCGTCCCATGTGGGGATCGAACCCACAATACTCAGTAGTAAGCGGCGTGGCGACCGCTTAAACTACTACACCGTGCAGTCAAGTCGGTCCTAATTAGGACCCTCAAGTTTTGTGTGTTGGTGGTGTATCTACCTCTTGTATGTAAACAATATCATTGTTTTTACAATGATGAGCATTATTTTAATAACAATTTAAAAACGCTTCATCAGAATGGGCTGTTAAGCAACCCCCCTACCCTTAATTCCAAGGAGAGAACTCACGGGCGGCAGTACACCTTTTCTTTTTTTTTCTTTTTTTTTTCCCGTGCGGAAAACCCCTCGGATACCACCTATCGGTGGCATGTCGGACTCGAACCGACTAAAACCGCACGCCGTCTCGGGTACTAATAGCCAGGGAACCAGGTATACCCTAGAAAGGAAGTCCCTGGTGCCCCGACATACCTCGGGCCATCTACAACAACAGGTAGACGACCCCCCCGTGTGGGAACCCCATGTTCCCTCTGCTCCCTGGAAGCGAGCGCGCTTCGCAACGCGCTCGCCGCCACCCCGGCCTGCTTCTGCTAGGGTGAGAGATAGCCTCACCTGTCACCCCCAGGCCTGCGCTTATGGAGGACGGAGTTCGTTCTGCGACCTAACGGGCGGCAATACACCTGTAGCTTTTAATTGCAGGTGTCCGCAGGCGGCGGTAGTCAATTACCATTCGGTTACCTGTCTGCTTGTTTGCCCCCCCCCTTTCCATGAAAAAAAAAGATGATTATAAAAAAGAATATTAAATTTAAATTAATTAACAATAGAGTAAAATTAGTTAACGCAAGAAGTCATCGTCCGGACATCGAATGCGGTCACTTTCTCCTTCAACCTACATCCACGTGTGATACAGATTGCTTAAAACAATGAATGTTATTACTCGCACTGACTTGTAATGGCCAGCTGTGGCCTGATTCATTCATTTTTATCTATTTGTTGTAAACACAGTTGTTTAGAAGTAACATACTTTTAGTTTAGTCGTTCGATCGATAGATGGTGTGTCGCACAAATCTTGAATCGCGATATAATTTGATTCACATGGCGGCATAAATAGACTAAACAATTATTGTTAACTAGCTATTAGCAGTGGCTTCCCTTCCTTGTTTATTTCTTACTTTGAACTTTATCTCTTATTTTACCCCCCTTAGGGGTGAAATTTCCAAAAATCTTTTGTTAGTGAGTGCTTAAAACACATAAAGCATCAGCTATCAAATATTCGAGTTTTGGAACGAAGTTCCTTATCGCGCGATGTGAAAGGGGGCTAGACGGAAAAAAATCTCACGAAAAGTTGTAACGACACCTTTTATTTTTAATTGTCACTGGTCAGTCATTCAGCGCCATCTATCGAATAGATAGGAAATCATTACTTTTCATCTCAGTAAAACTAAAATTTATGTTCTTAGGTTGAGCAAAAAATATTGTATTCGACATCATTTCTCAAGGAGATTTTACCAATGTATAAATTGTTTTAATTAGAAACCAACTTAAAAATATGTAGGTAATAGCCGCTTTCATAGATGGCGTTGTAATTAAAATCGTGTCGAATCAGTTTTACTCGATCGTCACAACTTCGTTCCTATCGGGTGTCCCACGACACCACACGGTTTTTTTAGCCCCGGCGGTTTTGGCTCTCCGTTGATGAATCAGTCAGGCAGTCAAGGCAAGTAATTTTATACCTATGTATAGGTTAACCCTTTAAGGTGTGATGACGGATTAAGAATACGGAGTGTCACCACGCCTATTAATCCCGTGGGTGTCGTAAGAGCCGGCTAAGGCAGCAAACTCCGCAGAACGACAGCACTGCAAAGAGAAGTCAAACCTGACACAAACCCTGTACCAACCCGACTGGCTAGCGTGGTATAGTAGGCCAAAACCTCCTGTCTAAGGAGAGGCCTATGTCCAGCAGTGGACTGTTAAAGGCTGTTGATGATGATGATGACAAAGATGTTGATCATGAAGACTCTTTAACTGTAATTTAAATGTATTGGTTTCTATATTTGTGTAAATATATACGGTATAATGCTAGTATGCCTTTGGTGTATTTCCTTGTAGTATTTGGTATTCCAAACAAATACTAATTTTTAAAAGCTATACCAGAATAGGTAGACAGACTGGCAGTCCAGTAGGAGATCTCAGGGTAGGCTTAAGTTTAAAATTTTCGACTCTTTTGAATGTTTTGTTTTACATGACTAGTATAAATTGAACTATCATTATCTAGGCTTTTGTACTATTACATTACAAGTCAACATGTTAATTGTGCACCTGTTTTTACATAACTTTCAGTCATTAACATCATCAACAGCCTATAACAGTCCACTGCTGGCCATGGGCCTCTCCTTAGAAAGGAGGTATTGAACCCACGGGATTAATAGGGGTAGTGACACTCTATATTCTTAATTCGTCACTATACAGATTACAAGCACACAACATACACACAAGCTCACATTCATGTTTTTGAAATTACTTAGAATCACACAGAAAATTAAAAACATTACCTCTCTTTGTCCGCAGTCGGTTGAAGATATCTTAGTTATAAAATTTTAAAAAAAATATCTTGAACAATATACAAGATAATGTAACTACACAATATTATAATTAATTATTAATGGCTTTTCATATGTCTGACAAATGCTGGCCTTTTACGAGGTAACTTTCACTCATTCGCAGCTCAATTTCACTCAACACACACAAGGCGGTTTAATCAATATTTATTCAGCGTAGTCTTGTGAAAAAGGTGTAACGTTCAGAAATGTATACTGTGTTAAATCTGTCACTTATGTTTGTCTAGCTGAGGCGCGCAACTTCGCCTCAAATGTAATCAATTTTACCCGTTATTGTATCATTTTTTATCGATGCTCGGTTCCTATTGTTTTTTCATTTATTAAAAAACAACTCCCGCATTAGGAATATATCCTGTGTTGAGACTTTACAAACATACATGAATCGGATACAAAGAACACCCAGACTCAGAACGACAATTTGTGCACAAAGTGCCGTCCACAACACTATGTTTAGTAGTAAGCGGCGCCGCGGCGTGGCGACCGCTTAAACCACTACGCCATCCGTGCAGTACTCCCAGTTTGTTCCTTAATATAATAATATTACTCGTAGTTTATAAAAACTAAAAGACACGCTTTTTCATCATCATCATCATCATCATCATCAGCGCAGTCCACTGCTGGACATAGGCCTCTCCCATTGCACGCCACTTAGATCGATTTTGGGCTTCTCGCATCCAGCTCCTGGATAGAAAACTAAACTAAAAAATAATAAATTTTAATAAATTTGAAAAAAAAAACGTGGGGTGCTTTTTACTATTGACAACAGGCACCCAACGCTTTTTTTTTTAATTTGCGCATTTTTAATTATTTTTATTTTAAATTAGTGTATTGTCATCGGCCCTCGACATATCTACAAAGTTTGAACGAATTCTGACCGTTTAAAGTCAGTCAAAATTACGCCTAAAGGAGTCGGTTACAAACAAACATACAGGTAAAGCTAATAAAAAGCGTGTAAAAAAATAAAGGAATAATCCATTACCCGTGCGAAGCCAGGCGGATCGCTAGTTCTTGAAAAATAACCCCAATTTATACAAATAGGTTTAATTTAAAACAAAAATTTGTTCACTGTAGTAATTTGAATTTTAATAATTTTCATATAAAAACTCTTGTAATTAATACGAACGTAACGACACCTTTTAAGTCAAAATTCATCACGCCGTATGGACTAAACAGCGTGACGAAGAAATTTTTAAAGCACGTTATTTATATACACGCATTAGCTTTTGCACGTGGTTCCGCCTGCGTGATTGTCGATTGGGACGGGTAAAAAGCCTATATTGTTTATCAAGAATCAACCTATTTCGACACAAAATTTCATCTGAATCGGTTTAGTGGTTATTGATATCACATACAAACTTCGTGAAAAAGTTGGTCCTTTTTCGCCCGCTTAAAGAATGATTTCTGGCATAAAAACTATCCCATGTCCTTTCCCGGGATTCTAACTATCTCTATACTTATTAAATTTCATATAAATCGGTTCAGCATCTAAGCGTGAAGAGATAGACAGACAGACACACTTCCAGATTTATAATATTACTGTGGATACATACACTCGAAAAACTTAACCCCAATTCTGGCGCAGTCGGCTAATAAACAATTACATAATTAATTGGCAAATTGATTAATTGATGGCTATTGTTTTAGTAATGACTCACTGATTGACAGAGGTCGTGGGTTCGATTTCCACCCAGGACAAATATTGTGTGACGAGTACGGTCATTGCTCTGTGCCTGAGAGTAGTCTAAAATACTTATGTATTTAGAAATATATAAGTATGTTTATCAGCGGTCTGGTTACCATAGCACCGGCTCTGCATAGTTTGTGATCGAAGGGCCGTGTATAAGAATACACCAGATCAATAATTTATTATTCTCTGTGAATGCTATGTGATATTCTTGTTGAAGATCCTTAAATAAATAAAAATAAATAAATAAATAAGATCTTTGAAGTTATTTTGTACTACTTGAATCCCAAGTTCGTCTGCTTCTATCAAAAGGAAAACGGGTTTGACTGCACGGATGGCGTAGCTTTCTACTGCGCCTAGTGTTGTGGGTTCATACCCCACATGGAACGACAGTTTGTGTGATCCACAAATTGTTGTTCTGTGTCTGGGTGTTCTTTATATCCGTTTCATGTATGCTTGTAAAGTCCCCCGCGACACAGGATATATTCCTAATGCGGGAGTTGTCTTTTTAAAAAGAAGAAGACAAAAAAAATGCCCCGTTTTCGCGAAATTTTTCATTCATACTCGTCTCCTATTGGTTAGCGTTATGTTACATAGCCTATATCCTTCTTAGATAAAAGGACTGTTCAACACTCAAACATTTTTTTTATTCTAACCATTAGTTTCTGAGATTGCCCCTTTTTTTTTGCTGAAATTTCCTCGGATACCATCCACCGGCGGACTCTAACCGACTAAAAACCACACGCCGTGTGAGCTACCAGTAGCCGGGGATCCAGGTGTACCCTAGGAAGGTAATCCCTGATACTCCTGTGATTACCCCTCATCATCATCATCATCATCAGCCTATCGCAGTCCACTGCTGGACATAGGCCTCTCCCATTGCACGCCACTTAGATCGATTTTGGGCTTCTCGCATCCAGCTCCTGCCAGCCATCTTGCGCAAATCGTCACTCCACCTGGCCTGTGGGCGTCCTACACTACGTTTGCCGAGACGCGGTCTCCATTCAAGAACTCGTTTTCCCCAACGGTTATCGGTTCTGCGGCTAATATGGCCAGCCCACTGCCACTTCAACTTGCTGATCCGGTACGCTATGTCGGTGACCTTAGTTCTCTGCCGGATCACCTCATTTCTGATGCGATCCCTTAGAGAAACGCCGAGCATAGCCCTTTCCATAGCACGTTGAGCGACTTTGAACTTGTGGACCAGCCGTACCGTAAGTGTCCACGTTTCAGCTCCGTATGTCATGACGGGTAGGACGCACTCATTAAAGACTTTCGTCTTAAGGCACTGTGGGATCGACGATGAGAAGACTCGACGTAGCTTCCCAAACGCTGCCCAACCCAACCGAATTCTTCTGTTCACCTCGTCCTCGAAGTTGTTTCTACCTAACTGCAATGTCTGCCCGAGGTACACATAATTTTGAACAACTTCGAGAACGGCACCGTGTACCGCAATCGGTTCCGGTAGTACATGTTCGTTGAACATGACCTTGGTTTTATCCAAGTTCATCCGTAGGCCGATGCGTACAGAAGTGTCAGCTAAGTCATTCAGCATTTGCTGTAGGTCCTGCAACGTCTCTGCCATGATGACGATGTCATCTGCAAATCGCAAGTGAGAGATGTATTCGCCATTGATATTGATGCCACGCCCTTTCCAGTGCAGCGTCTTGAACATGTCCTCCATTGCATTTGTGAACAATTTCGGGGAAATAACGTCCCCTTGTCTCACTCCTCGATGCAATGGTACGGGCCTTGTTTGCTGATTCTGTACTTGGACGGACATGGTGGCGGCTTCGTAGAGACATCTCATCACTTTGATGTATCGCCAATCTACTTGGCAACGCTGCAGGGACTCCAGAACAGACCAGATCTCGATCGAGTCAAAGGCTTTCTCATAGTCCACGAATGCTAGACACAGGGGCTGATTATATTCTTCGGTCTTCTGTATAATCTGCCGCACTGTGTGGATGTGGTCTATGGTGCCATATCCGCTCCGAAACCCAGCTTGCTCCGGTGGTTGGAATTCGTCGAGTCTTCGCGCAAGACGGTTCGTGATGACTCTCGAAAACAGCTTGTAGACGTGGCTTAGAAGGGATATGGGTCGATAGTTCTTCAACCTGGTCTTGTCACCCTTTTTGAAGAACAAGACGACCACACTCCTACTCCACGCTTCTGGAGTTCTCCCTTCAAACAGGACAGCGTTGAAGAGCTTTTGGAGCTCCCTTAGTACGGGTTTACCCCCGGCCTTCAGCAGCTCTGTTGTAACGCCATCCTCTCCAGGGGCTTTTCCATTTTTCAGCTGTCCAAGAGCCATCTCGATTTCGTCAATGCTAACTTCTGGCAGGTCTTCGGTGTAGTGACGTGTTAATGTGGCTCTAGAGTCCTCATTTTCGGGATCAGGTCGAGATGCATGCGAAGCGTATAACCGGCCATAGAAGCTTTCCACTTCCAAAAGGACTGCCGGCTTCGAAGCAACGACTTCTCCACTTTCTGTAGTCAACTTTGTCAGGTGGCTTCGTCCAAGAGATTGTACGAACACTTTTGACCCCCGATTTTGCTCGATCGCTCTTTCAATTGAAAGAGTATTGGAGCACCGGAGGTCGTGTCGTACGAGTTTACTGATCTCTCGGTTTAGAGTCCGCTTTGCCGACAAAGTGACAGGTGGGTTTTCACGTCGTTTCTTCATCAGCCCTAGGGTCCTTTCTGAAAGCTTCGACTTCCTGCCCTTACGCTGCATTTCACAAAATCTCATACCTTCTTCCCTGAGGATCTGAACCACATTTTTGAGGTTCTGGTTTACGTCGATTGTGGTTTCCACGGCAGCGAATCGGTTTTCCAGTTTTGACTGGAACGTTTCAGATCCTGTCATGGCTTGGAGCCGAGTTGGTCGGAGCCTGGATTTCATCAAACAGACACGTTCCGCCTTAAAGTTGATATTCAGAGAGCCCCGGACAAGTCGGTGATCACTACCGGTATTAAACCTATTGATCACTGAGACGTCTCTGAATATGTGCTTTCTATCCGTCATGATGAAATCGATCTCATTTCTGGTCATAGCGTCGGGGCTTTGCCACGTCCACTTCCTTTCGGGCTGTTTCTTGAAGAAAGAATTCATCAAAAACAGCCCCTCCCGTTCGAGGAAGTTGACCAGCATTTGCCCCCTATGATTCCTGCTTCCAAATCCATGGGATCCTACTACCGATTCGCCGCAATTCTGTACTCCCACTTTAGCGTTGAAGTCACCCATAACAACGTTGTAGTGGGTCTTAGTTGTGAAGTGGAGGGCCCTCGATATGTCATCGTACATATCCTCCACCTCGTCGTCCGAATGTGCCGAGGTCGGTGCGTATACTTGCACAACCTTGAGGCTATACCTCTCGGTGAGCTTGATAATGAGGTACGCTACCCTGTTCGACACACTGGAAATTTCCACAACGTTGTCAGATAGGGACTTATTTACCAGAAACCCAACCCCACCTTGGGATTGTTGGTCTCCCTCGCGGAAGTACATTAGGTGGCCTGACTCGAGGGTTATGGTGTCCTCCCCCTCTCTTCGGACTTCACATAGCCCTAGGATATGCCACCTAATCTTCCCAAGTTCCACCTCAAGTTGCGCCAGATGCGAGTCTAGCCGTAGCGTGCGTCCGTTGTACGTAGCCAGGGTCAGTCGGTTGTGGTGGCCTCCCGTAGCCCGGAGATTCTTCGCACCCCCTGCCCCGCCTTTACCGAGGTCGCCACCATGACCAGGAATAGCGGGGCCGCCGGGAACTGGGGGCCGTGGCCTTTGTTGCGTCTGCATGGGAGGGGTTTGCCCATAATCGCCACGCTGGGCAGGCGGGTTGGCGATCGCAGGGCGTAGCTTGTCGCACCGGTAACGCTGCTGCCCGTCACCGGCCTGTTGTATTTAGCTACGCCTATTGGGATGGATATACCGCCATCGGTCGGTCGCCAGAGCCTCGTTCGTCGTTCAGCAGGATGCACCGCGGGCAGGTGAGGTTGGCTTGGGGCGAAAGATGGTGGTTCGCCCCTCACACCCCCCTCACACTGTGATTACCCCTCACATTGAGACTACTAGCAGCATATATTTATTATTATTTAAATTCTCGATTGCCAAAGACTACTATCGGTTCAAAAATTTAATGTAAAAATTCAAAATGGCCGCGGGCACAAGACATGCGCAGAGGTTATATTATTTTATTGCCAATAAGAAAAAAGCTATAATTATAGTTCATTATTTATCATAACTTTTACTAAGTGTAGTTTGGTTAAAAATACATATATCTGTAAAATAATTTATAATTAAATGTTTGTTTCAAAGAGAAAGCAACATTGAGCAAATTAAAAGCAATCTTAAGATCATACTCTAGGTGTTACTTGACTTTCTTTATTTTATAGACAAATATAAAAGTTATTTTGTCTCTTTTTAATAATTAAATAAATGCTAATATTGAATTTTATGATTATTTTAACAGTTATAAGTGAAGCTAACAAGATCATGTGAAAAAGCCGCTGTAAGAATTTATACGTTCTCATTAACAAAGTATTTAGAAACAGAAAAAGTTTTTAGAGGTAGTCGCGTAATCTGTGATAATAAAGACATATATATATATATATATATATATATATATATACGTATATATATCACACACACAAGTGCACACATTGCGAGTGTCAGCTGGTATTATTATACGTTTACATGTGTGTAATTTATAAATAACTTGTTTCTTCACTCAAACATTTTCTAATTATTAACCATTCTGCATAGCTTGTTACAATTCCTCTAGTAACCGGGGCTATGGCTACCGTGGGACACCCATGCTTCGGCACGAATAGGCCAGCTCGACCGGAGTGATACCACGGCCTCATAGAAAACCGGTGTTAAGCAATTCTTTCGTTGCCTTTCACTGAGTGAGTGAGGTTACCCGAGCCCGCTGACTCAAGCGGGAGGGACTCCAAGGGCGGCAACGCACTTGTGACTTTTGAGTTGCAGGTGTCCATGGGCGGCGGTAGTTGCTTACCATCAGATGACCCGTCTGCTCTTTTGCCTCCTTATACCATAAAAAAAAACATACACACATACACACGCATACATACATAAATAACCACGCTTAATCACAGCGTTGACCACATTACTGTAACTTCAATATTGGTTTGGAGCTCTAAAATACAAGTAAGTCTTAGTTTAGACTCCATATTTCCCATAAATTACTAAACATTTGTCAACTTACATATTAGGACTTGTGTAATTTGTGTTTTTTTATGTTAAAGGGGGCAGACGAGCAGACGGGTCACCTGATGGAAAGTGACCATCGCCGCCAATGAACGTATGCAACTCAGGAGTCACAAACGCGTTGCCGGCCATTTAGGAAGGAGTGCGCTCTTTTCTTGAAGATTTGAAGGTCGTATCGGTCCGGAAACCCGTTAAAAGTTTTGTCCAGATGAACGAGAATGATGAAGAAGAATGAGGATGAACATTTTGCCGTGTGGAACGCAGAGTGAAAGATATATCATTATTTTTCTCTTTATTACATTTTAATTAAGTTACATTGTATTTCGGTTATTTCTGTTATAAGGTAAGTTGGAATTGACATTTAGAAATGTATAAAACCATTAATAACCAATTAGAAAGAAAAGCAGAACTAAAAAAACTATAAAATTAAAATTATGTTTAACACCAGAGCTGCATTATTGTAAAAATAAAACGAATTACCTGGCAAAACCGCGTCCAAGAGTTCTGGTCAAGGAATTCAGCGACTCTGTGATCTCTCTGCCGACTTTCGAAGGCATCTCATCCAATGACCTCCCAGAAGTGGTAATCTCAGCATCTGCTTCCTCTGTGGACAAAAGATATAGGAGTATTACAGTCAGAGTTATTTGGAATGGACCTCAGGTTTTATTTATTCAGCAGATTTAGTGCTAGGGTACCACAAACCTAGGGTAGAGAGAGTGGAGCAAACCCAGATGTGATACGTCAAAAAACCGACCTTAAATTTTTTAAAGAAATGAACAGAAGCGGTAGGATTATTAATGTTAAAAAAGTATAATTATTATATTAAACTAATATTTGAAAGCTGAAGAATTTGTTTGTTTGGTTCAACTGCTGGTTCAAATTAAAAAAAAAATTTGTGTTGGTTCCCTCTGGACCTTCCGCTGGACCGACCAGGTGAGATCCGCAGTGGGAGGCCGCGTGTCTGACTGTATCCGACAGTCTGCCAATAGGGAGAGATGGCGGGCGATTGTACGAAGGGCTGTGTCCGCCTCTGACGCCGGCGTGGACGCCGGTGGAGACGTGGAGAAGAAGAAGAATAGTCCTTGTCCTTCGGGTGCAGGAAAGGAACATCGTGTTTCCCACATAGGAGGGGGTCATCTTTAAGCCGCAGATGGCCCAAGGTACCTTGGAGTACCAGGTCTTTAATTTCCAGTGTACACCTGGTTCCCCGGCTACTGGCACCTGGAGACGGCGTGCAGTTTTTTTTACTCGGTTCCAGTCCGACATAACCACTTCACTGGTGGATGGTATTCGAGGGGAGTTTCGCAAAGAAAAAAAATAAGTGTTAGATACCCCATTTATCGACAAAGGCTATATATATTCTATGTATTTTACTCCCTTAGTCGGTCTTACAACACCCACGGGATGAATAAGGTGACACTCCTGACGTATTCTTAATCCGTCACCACACGGAAGTGTCATCACACGGAGGACAGTCCAACCTATATGTATATACAAGTAATGTTATGTCACCTCCATTTCATGTTTGCCTCTCCCCCCCCCAGGTAGTAAGCTGGTGTCATAGTTTATAGATCCATATATTCTAGGTCCTATTCATTTTACACTTTATTTTCATTAAGCAGCTGCTAGAATCCAAATAAATATACTCAGTTCGATTGGACTGTTGGTATAGTGGTTAGTGACCCTGCTACGCCAGAGGTCGTTGGTTCGATTGCCACCCAGGATATATAATTGTGTGGTGACGGATAAAAAATACAGTGTGTTACCCCTATTCATCCCGTGGGTGTCGTGAGAGGCGACTAAGAGAGCAACCTACGCAGGTCAACAGCACTGCAGAGAGAAGGAATACTTGAAACAAACCCTATGCCGACCCGTCTGGCCAGCGTGGTAGTAGGCCAAAAACTTCCTTTCTAAGGAGAGGCTTATGTCCAGCAGTGGACTATTAAAGGCTGTTGATGATGATGATGATGATGTTGATGAGCACGGTCATTTGTTGTGTGTCTGGGTGTACTTTATCTATAATGTGTATGTATTTAAAAATATATAAGTATGTTTATCAGCAGTCTGGTTACCATAGTACAGGCTCTGCTTATTTTGGGATTAGACGGCGGTGTGTGAGATGTGTGAAAATATTATTATTATTAGTAACAACATTGTAAATATGTGCAAATATTATTATACATAGAAATACCTAGTTTAATATATATAAAATTCTCGTGTCGCGGTGTTTGTTACCAAATTCCTCCGAAACGGCTCTACCGATTTTTATGCAATTTTGTGTGCATATTGCGTAGGTATGAGCGTCTTGCGTAAGACTTATCCCAATTTTTTTTTTAAATATTTCCTAGAAATAATATATATGGCAAAACAACGTATGCTAGTCTAATATATAATACATGAAGAGATATACAAATATTTGTGTATATGTGATCTTTAATCTCAAGACGGTTGTTACAAGGCCGCAAGACCGTGTTGGGTGCCTATGTCAGGGCTAATTATTGCTTCTCATCGAAGTATATGATAGTTTGCTACCTTAGTCATACGCACATATTTTTAAAGAATCGAGGTTTTTCTTTTACAACAAAAAGTTGTTTTAAAAGAAAAACCTCGATTCTTTTGAGTAAACTTGGTTAATGAGTAAATTTGTTAAAATTCGTGTTCATAAATGAGTGTAGGTAAACCTTTTACCATTAAAGAAGACATCCTTTTTTACTTCCTTAGTGGTACAACTGTGGTAAAGTCTAGTCTAACTTAGGACAGGTTTGTCTATACAAACAATATTATTTGTCCGGACTGACTAATTCATCAGCGCAGAGCCTAACCACCCCGACGGCCGGCCTTAGGTGTCCTACTCTGGGGAGGACCCGGACCATGTTATTTCAGGTCCTCCCCGAATTGACACCATGCCTAATCAGGCTCTATCCCAGGGGAGAACACTTCCCCCTTCAATCGCGGCATGGCGGCCCGATCGCATCTTAATGCAATCAGGCCGGCCATTCCATTCCCTACCGCAGCAATCAATCTGCCACCAGAGGTCCCCACTCTCTGGCGGCCAGCGGCCCCGTCGACGGCTGATATCGCCACCGACGTCTTCTACGTTCGGGATCGGCCCTCTCCCGATCCCGTTCAGCGGTCTCTTTCTGGAGCATTACAGCTTCACAGAAAGAGACCACTGCGCCCCAGCCCTCCTCACCCGCCAGCATGGCAGCAATGATTGCTGGCGGGGACATCAACGCAGAGCCTAAACTACTTGGGTCTACAAAATTAAAATTTTGGCAGCTGATGATTTTTATGTTGTAAACACCCACTAACAAAAGATTTTTGGACCCCTAAGGGGTAAAATAAGCGTTGAACGGTTGTAATAAAGTTGCGGGGAATAGCTGGTAGGTACGCCATAAAATTTCGCACGTTTTAATACTTAGTGAAAGTAAAAATGTTTACAAAACATTGCAGAAGCCATTCCCATGGAAACAATAGCACTTTCGATAAATATTTCTCCGTCTGTGCTTAATCAAAATATTTTCCCAAGTCTGTGAAGACAGTACAAGGAGATTTATCTTGTAATACGGGTAGGTAACAAGGTTTGTCCGTGTAGTGACGGATTAAGAATACGGAATGTCACTACCCCAATTCATCCCGTGGGTGTCGTAAGAACCGACTAAGGGCGCAAAACAACGCAGGACACCAGCACTGCAAAAAGACGGAAAACTTGACACAAACCCTACACCAACCCGCCTGGCCAGCGTGGTATAGTAGACCAAAAACTTCTTTCTAAGGAGAGATCTATGTCCAGCAGTGGACTATTAAAGGCTGTTGATGTGATGTGATGTGATGAACAAGTTTTGTAGTTTATTTTTGCCTCGCAGTTAGCTAAGAAGGGAAATGTATTTATTATATTTCCAACTCTTTTAATTTACTTTTGATTACACTTTTGATTTGACATACACGCGACCGGAGTCACGGGAAAAAAGCTAGTAAACTACCGCACTAGGAATACATCCTGTGTCGCGGGGAGACTTTACAAACATACATGAAATGAACAGAAAAACCATCCGGACTCAGAATAACAATTTGTGGATCACACAAAGTGTTGTCCCATGTGAAGATCGAACTCACAACACTCGTCGTAGTAGGAAGCGGTGTGGCGACCGCTTAAACCACTACGCAATGCGTGCAGTGGCAGTGGCAATTATTAAAGAAAAATATTAAAACCTTGATCCTGACATAGTTCTTTGCTTTTTCTGTTCGCCTGGTATCTTACACTTTCATTTCATTTACTTTCTCGTTTAATTAAGCTTTCTCAAAGCCAAAATTGAAAATCACCATATTATTTGTGAGACGAAACAAATATTGATTCGTCATTTCATGTTATTTGGTGGTTTATATTCATGTTGCGTGGGTTTTTTTTGGGCTAGATGCCCTTTATAATCAGTAGTGGGCGAACAAAGGTCGTATTTAAACACAAAGTTTCTACACATATTCAAATATACGTAAAGAAAACTCTTAATACTCATTTTTAAATAAAACAGCATTTAATATTTAAAATACTTTATCATCATCATCAACAGCCTTTAATAGTCCACTGCTGGACATAGGCCTGTCCTTAGAAAGGAGGTATTGGCCTACTATGCCACGCTGGCCAGACAGGTTGGTATAGGGTTTGTTTCAAGTTTTCCTTCTCTCTGTAGTGCTGTTGCCCTACGTAGTTTGATCCCTTAGTCGGCTCTTACGACACCCACGGGATGAATAGGGGTTATGATGATTCTTAATCCGTGATCACGCGGACCACTTTCGATATCCCTATTTATATTACAAATTTAAAAGTGAATTTGTTTGTTACGCCTAAACTTAGACTAAACTAACTTTACGGCTTTCAAGCCTAAACCTCTAAACCGATTCTATTTATAATTCTTTCATAAATAGAAAACTACATTATCACGAACGTCGAGCCGCGGGCAAAATCCAGTAAAGTTATAAAGTTCTGCTTACATTTTGATATGTTAATCTCTAGATAATATAAAACGCTAGAAACGACCGTTTTGCTGGCAATTCTCTGTTCAGACGCATTTTCAAGATTCGCTAACGGCATTTAGAGATTAGCCTGTACTACAATTATAAGAATGATAATGTGTCTGTGTGTATATAGTGTGAACAGTGTTGTATACTAGATCATTTAGTTCCGTCTTTATAATTGTATATATTTAAGATTTTTTAATTATATTTATTAATGGCTGTAATTGAGAGTACTCATTTAATCCAGTTATTATTTCTTTTTACCGGACTGGATACGTACCCGCTACTTGACCCGTTCGGGGGGCAATCGGTCTTCAAAATACTACACTTGGTCATAGAGGAGAGAGCCCTCGTAGGGGGCTTTTCTTAAATTGGATCTTACTCCTCTCACTGTTACTCTTGTACATCAGGATCAACAGCAGTGACCCACGAACACTATGACACCACCTATGACACTCGGGGAGTCTTTTTTTTTTGAGTTTATTGGGTAAACAAACAATATCACAATAATAGATGGTTACAATAGACTTTTAAGCTATACATCGTTGCTAATTGTGACATCCACACCGTTTACCACAAGTATGATGTATATACAATTTTAGCAGGTTGAGAGTACGAGTATTTCAGACAAATGTACCTACATTTCTGAGTCCCAGGAAAAAACTTTCTTTGAACACAAAACGAAATTAATCACAAGAAAATTGGAGGGGTTGGAAATATAATGAATCAACTTCCTTCCTTAACAAAGCGAGATAAAAAATTAAGTAAAAAACCCCATACACCTTTTTAAACAGGCAATTACCACGACCACAAAATATTATGGGTCCTAAGTGAGCTATGTTTGATTTCTATAATATGTATGGCAGAATCGCCTAAACGTACGGAAATTCACCCTATTTGACACAAGATCCCCATATTATACCGCCCCAGATGTCACCTGCAAGCTATGCAGCATTATATTACGTTCATTATACCAAAGACTACATTCCCAGAGGATATGATGAGCAGACTGTTCATAGCGAGAGTTAGTTGTTGAGCATTGACACAATGGTGACTCGACAAATTTAAATGAATACAGTTTGCTTTTAAAGTTGTCATCACATGTTAGAAATTGAGCGACACAGTGATCCACCTCAAGCCATGTCCTCGACAACCGTTCACGAACAGATGGAAAGAACTGGTAAAGATGGCGCTCCTTGGATTCGTCCGTTAGATTCGTCCCAGCGTTGTTGCCATTCGTCCATGAGGTCATTATAGACAACGGACTGCTGTTGAAGCAATCTTGTGATTTTATCGCGAACTCGTGAGCCCAAAAAATCTTGTAGGAAGTCACGTACTCAATATTTTGTATGGCATCTTGTATTATTAATAAAGGCAAATGACCCAAATTTTTGTTTTTACTTTCTATTTGCAAAACATGATTGAAACTATATTATTACGAAGAGAATCACCAGGTGAAAACTGGCTCCCCTACCTGTTGGCGTAAAGGTTTTTTAAGAGTTAAACTTAAAGTTTTTCTTAAAGGGGTAAACTAAGAGATGAACGGCAGGTCCGTGTGGTGACGGATTAAGAGGTCCGTGTGGTGAGGGATTAGGAATACAGAGTGTCACCACCCCGTTTCATCCCGTGGGTGTCGTAAGAGCCGACTAAGTGAAAAACTAAGCAGAACAGCACTGCAAAGAGAAGGAAAACTTGACACAAATCCTATCCCAACCCGTCGGGCCAGCGTGGTATAGTAGGCCAAAACCTCCTTTCTAAGGAGAGGCCTATGTCCAGCAGTGCACTGTTAAAGGCTGTTGATGATAATGATGCTGTATCTACGGAAGTTCGTCATATTCAAAGTTACAAAAGAGCGAAGTCGCGGGCAATAGTTAGTGCGTACATTCATGTCTCAACTTACTTACGGTTAATTGGGAATCGAACCCGGTTTTTCCGGTAAATATCTAACGTGAAGTCATAAGCGTGCGGTTTCGTAGACACGTCTACCGTTCGCCTTTATGATTCTTGAGTTCAATCCCAGGGTTGTCAAGACAAACAATTACATTAATAATTTTTATCATCCAAATCCATTAGTGTGGATATTTATTTGAGGGGTTTGTTGATATAGTTGTTAGTGACTTTGACTGCTAAGCCGGGGTCGTTGGTTCAATTCCCACCAAGAATAAATAATTGTGTGATGAGCACGATTAATTGTTGTCTGGGAGTAATTTTTCTATAATTAGTTTTTTCCCGTATAAATCGGTTCAGCGGTTTAAGCTTAAAGAGGTAATAGACAGACAGATAGACAGACATACTTTCGCATTTATAATATTAGTATGGATTATGTATGTATTTAGAAATATATAAGTATGTTTATCAGCAGTCTGGTTACCATAGCACAGGCTCTGCCTAGTTTGGGATCAGACGGCCGTGTGTGAGATGTGTGAGACTATTTTTTTAGGGAACTTAATAACTTTTGGTATGTCACATCAACAGCCTTTAATAGACCACTGCTGGATAATGGCCTCTCCTTAGAAAGGAATTAAACTTAATAATTATTAAACTTTGAGTTGTATGATTACGTTACCGGGTATTTACGCTATGGTTTAGGAAAGTACATACGGCAAAAGAAACAGGTCTAGTCAATAGCATGAAACATCTAGAATTTTAATGAACTAATACTTTTTTTATGCCATAAGAGGGCAAACGAGCAGACGGGTCACCTGATGGTAAGCAACTACCGCCGCCCATGGACACCTGCAACTCCCGCTCGAGTCAGCGGGAGGGGGGATTTGGGCTCCGGTAACCTCACTCACTCAGTAAAAGGCAAAAAAATAATTGCTTAACACCGGTTTTCTGTGAGGCCGTTCTATCACTCCGATCGAGCCGGCCCCTTCGTGCCGAAGCATGGCTCCCCCACGGTAGTGATAGTCCCGGTTACTAGAGGAATTGTAACAAGTAATGCAGAATGGTTAATAATTAGCAAATGTTTGAGTGAAGAAACGAGTTATTTATAAATTACACACATATAAACGTATAATAATACCAGCTCACACTCGTAACTTTGTCTGCAGCTCTCTAAAGGAATAAGTTTGCCACATTTTTTAAGACTGCACGGAGTGGTTTAAGCGGTCACTACGCTCACTACTAGTGTTGTGGGTCCTATCCCCACATGGGACTACACTTTCTGTGATACACAAATTGTTGTTCTGAGTCTGGGTGTTCTTTGTGTCCGTTTCATGTATGTTTGTAAAGTCCCCCGTGACACAGGATATATTCCTAGTGCGGGAGTTGTCTTTTTAAAACAAAAAAAAAACAATTTTGCAACATTTTTCACATTGATGCTCCACTTTTACTGATCGTAGCGTGATGTTATACAGCCTTCCTCGATAACTGGGCTATCCAACACTAAAAGAAACTCTCTTTTAAAAGAGCTTAGCGCATTCAAACAAAAAAAAATCTCTTCAGCATTTCAATATTAGTCTAGATATGTATTTACCGGAATAACACACACATGTTTACCTGACTAGATATTTTGTTTACTGTGTGTACATACACACCTTTGAACTGCCCGACGCGAACATGTATGCGGAGTCATTCTGTGTAATTATGGTAATCGGATAATTTATGATATGGTTGTTAAATACACTGTCAGCGTGTTTGGAACGTTATTAATTACTCTACCTGTCTAACCAGCGTGGTATAGTAGGCCAAAACCTCCTTTCTAAGGAGAGGGCTATGTCCAGTAGGGGACTATTTAAGGCTGATGCTACCTTCGAACCTAAACTTGAATTTTAAACTCTATTTTTTGGATCTCAAGACCGTTTTATGTGGTATTGGGGGCAAATTAAAAGACGGCTCACCTGATGGTGACTACTTCCACACACTTATAACTCAAATAACACTCGTGCAAACCTCGTACCCTCACTTACTCAAAGAAAAGCAAAGATAATCCAATGAAGTCTCAAGTCAATTGTAAACCATATGGATTTCAAGGTCAGGAAGTAGCTCAGCAACACGTGAGAAATGAACTTTATTTACAGAGAAAGAGGTACAAAAGATTATTAAAAGAAACTGACAGGTAGAACTGAGCACCGCAGAATTACGAGTATAAGTAGTGGAGAGTTGTTTCAATAGCAGCAACATAGTAGCTATTTTATCGGAGTAATCGCCAACGTCCATACCACGTTGAATACACCGGTTCTCGTCCGATCACCGAGGTTAAGCAACATCGGGCGTGGTTAGTACTTGGATGGGTGACCGCCTGGGAATACCACGTGATGTTGGCTTTTTGCGTTTTGATCAATTCACTTGTAACTTTTTACTTTACTTTTCTACTTTAAACTCAGATAGTAATAAGTTGATGTAAGGTTGTTTCTGTTTACAAATTTTATGTTATTTTTAGTTTAAAAAAGACAACTCCCGCATTAGGAACTTTATCCTATGTCGCGGGAGACTTTACAAACATACATGTAACGGAAACAAATAACAACCAGACTCAGAAAAACAATTTGCGGATCACACAAAGTGTCGTCCGGAGTTGTCTTAAAAAATATTGAAATTAAAATATTCTTAAAGCTTTTTAACTAAAAAAGTTTTTTTTATTAAATTGTGCTTTTAAATCTGTTATTATTAGGGGAAAAAGGTAATTTATTCCTTTATGTTAACACATACTTGTAAGATCTAAAGGCAAGGACCTACTGCCTAATTCTTTTTTAGCGAAAATATAATTTATTTTACTATGTTTACATAATTATTAACAGATTTTATAAACTAATTAGAATAAATCAATACGAATAAAAATATATGTATTATCACTGAGTGGCAACCCTATTGTGTTTCAAAGTACGTTACCACTAAGTGTGACCGACAGTGGCGTTAAATTGTCGACTTAGAGAGCAAGGTGAAAGAAATGATGACAATGTATTTAATACCAACAGGTCATAAGTGACAGCTACTTATTTTTACACGCTTTATATTAGCTTCACTTGTATGTTTGTAACCGACTCCTTTGTGCGTGATTTTGACTGACTTTAAACTGTCAGAATTCGTTCAAACTTTGTAGATATATCGAGGACCGATACCAGTACACTAATATAAAAACAAATATTTAAAAAAAATAGTTTATAAAAACTAAAAAACACGTTTTTATAGAAAACCAACTAAAAAATAGAAAATAAATTTTAATAAATTTGAAAAATAGCGTGGGGTGCTTTTTACTATTGACAACAGGCACCAAAAGCTTATTTTCAAATTTATTAAAATTTATTTTTGAATTAGACTTAATATTCCTTTACATAGAAGTAAAATTTAGTTGCAGTTGTGTAGTGTTATAAAACATTTGTAACTACTTCTCGGAACATTGTACTATTGTTGGAACTAAGTTGAAACGCTCGGAGTGGATGGGAGCGAGACCGAAAAATGTGTAACAAGACTTTTTTCGACACTTCGACGTCTACCATAAAGGAACTTCGTGCGACCGGGGTTCCATAGACCCCTCACTAAACTCTAAACCTTCTTTCTAAGGAGAGGCCTATGTCCAGCAGTGGACTTTCCGGTGTCATCGTGCAATTACGATTGGGCAGGTGGACACTGAAAATCAGTACTCAGGTGGCAGTTATCCATCGCAGTATATACTGAGGGTTCATTTATTTCCCAATACACTTCGTTCAACCGCCAGGAAAATAAAAGGTTTTTTATTGTACATGGGTAACATTTCACATGGATACGAGGCACATTGACGTGTCATGTCAATTCTGTCAGTGTTGTGATAGAATGACACAGTGAAAAATGTTACCTTTTCTTTGTCAGTTTTCTATACAAATAAATAAAATTGAAGTGTCTGTTTGTAATGTCAAAATAATAGGTTTTTTGTATGCTCGCGGTTATTTACACGATACCTGTGCCTAAAAATCAGTTTAAGTATATTTTTTTGTCTGTCTTTCTGTCTGCTGGTAATCCTCTAAACGGCTGGACCGATTCTGATAATATTTTACTACCAGGTAACTGTCTATATAAGGAGTAATTTAGGTTATTTTCCCTCTCAGAAAAACCGTGTAAAAATTTGCCCAGTCCGGGAATCGAATCCACTAATCGGTACCAGCTAGTCTTTAAATATGTTATTATTTAACTCTGCTGTGTTTTATTTAATAAATATTTTTCTTTCTTTCTTTCTGTTTCTGTGAATAGGACAATTCTGGGTGAAGATACAACCAAAACCTACTTCTCAGAAGTCGAAAGCTTGAACTTCCTAATCACGAGTGACCGATTTCCGAACTGGTTTCACGTCCGGTACATTCATGTTAACTTTTTTTTTTATTTGCATATTTTAATGCAGTGGCTATTAGCGTCACGTATTCAAGGTTTTGGGTTCAATCTCTTGACTACTGATGACTGTAATTACTACTTCCATATAACAGGTTAGTTTGACTAATTATAAAGAGTGTTTTTTTATTTTTTTTTAAGTATATAATATACTAGCTGACCCGGAAAACGTTGTTATGCCGTATACATTATTATCGCGATTAAAAAACAGGGGTTGGTCGTAGAAGGGTGAAATTTTGAAGTTGTATGTATTTTTCAATGCTAAATCATGATAAAATAAAAAATATTTTTTATATATTTAGGGGTACCCTTATCATTTTAGGGTTTGAAAAATAGATGTTGGCCGATTCTCAGACCTACCCGATATGCACACAAAATTTCACAAAAATCGGTCCAGCCGTTTCGGAGGAGTTTGGTAACAAACACCGCGTCACAAGAATTTTATATATTAGAAGATTTTTGCATTTTTAGTCATTAATAATGATTATTTTGTTATTAGGACTAATAAAGTAACAAGTAAGTAAATCACATATGCTTCAGCACACGCCTCTCAGTACGTAGCAAAAGACACTACCGTATTTTTAGGTATGAAAAAAGCTCCTGAAGATCTTGATCAGAATAATCGGTCAAATTTATCAAATTACTAGCTGACCCGCGCAACTTCGTCTGCGTCTCTCAATAGTATTAAATTTTCTCCGTTTTTGAAACATTCTTCATTGGTGCTCCGCTCCTATTGGTCTTAGCGTGATGATATATAGCCTATAGCCTTCCTCGATAAATGGGCTATCTAACACTGAAAGAATTTTTCAAATCGGACCAGTAGTTCCTGAGAATACCGCGTTGAAACAAACAAACAAACTCTTCAGCTTTATAATATTGGTATAGATTGTATTGTCATCGGTCCCCTAAAACTGTGCGAAGTTTTAATTTAATTCGACGTTTTGAAGTGAATCAAAATAACGTTCGAAGATTCCGTTATATACATACATACATACTAAGCTATTAAAAGCGTGTTAAAAATAATTTGCCGTGACTGATTTACCAACCTAAACCGCTGGGACTACAAACGTGAAATTTTGACAGCTAATGCCTTTTATATTCACATCATCACATCAACAGCCTTTAATAGTCCACTGCTGGACATAGGCCTCTCCTTAGAAAGAAGGTTTTGGCCTACTATACCACGCTGGCCAGACGGGTTGGAATAGGGTTTGTGTCAAGTTTTCCTTCTTTTTGCAGTGCTGGTGTCCTGCATTGTTTTGCGCCCTTAGTCGGCTCTTACGACACCTCCGGGATGAATTGGGGTAGTGACTTTCCGTATTCTTAATCCGTCACTACACTTACCTTTTATATTGTAAGCACAAATTGAGAAAGGATTTTTGGAAATTCCACTCCTAAAAGGGTTAAATCAAATAAATAAATAACCACATGGAGTATACACTAGTTTTATATATTCCTGTAACGTTACATAAAATTATTTAACACGTAAACTACACGAAAACATACTAACAAGTGAGCAAGAAAGTGAAGTCTCGCAATAATAAACATACAAACACTAATTTCTATACAAACATTCGCTCTTCGCCGTAATATTTCAGCAATTTCTATTGTCGAGGCAACATTATGTAAGGAAATGGTGAAAGAATTTAGTGAGCCACGTGCATTATACAGCTATTTTGCTGAATTCCTTTTCACTAAGACATTAAGACACTCAAATATGTAATTGTATGTATAAATACGTCTATTTGTGTGAATTTTAGTGTCTTTTTGTGTTTGTTAATTTAAAAATGGGGTATTTATAATAACCTTGCACATCTGACAAAGAGAAGGAAAACTTGAAACAAACCCTATACCAACTCGTCTGACCAGCGTGGTATAGTAGGCCAAAACCTCCTTTCTAAGGAGAGGCCTATGTCCAGCAGTGGACCATTAAAGGCTGTTGATGATGATGATGATCTGACACAGGACCATTTAATCCCTAACTAGGCAGTCTGTACTGTCGTAACCAGACAACTGATAAGCATACTTATTTATTTCTACTACTTATTTCGTGATCATCACACAATTATTTGTCCTGAGTGGGAATTGAACTCACTACCTCTGGTTTGATAGTCAGGGTCACTAACCACTAGACCAACAGGGCCGTCGAATCCCTTTATCAAGGAATTAAGTGAGTATGTCTATGTCAATCCAGTGTCCTCCCAGACTTCAAGAGCTCTGTTTACGATCATGCGCCCGTACGTGACTCACAAAACCGAATTTGATTTCAATAAACGGTCACATGAGGCACAGTGAAGTTGTTCGAGTATAGAGAGAGAAAGAGAGAGCCAACTTCAGAAATTTTTGCTGTGGGACATGGTCATGATTCGGCCTTTAAAAAAACACTAATACATAGTTTTCAAACATGCTTTACAAATATGTGCTGAGTGTTGCCACGGCATCGTAAGGAACAGTTTCATCTAAGGTACACATAGTCATATACATATACAAAACATACAGAACACGATGATGCTCTGAATTACAAGACAGTGATGTATTTAAGACTAGCTGACCCGCGCAACTTCGTCTGCGTCTCTCAATAGTAATAAATTTTCTCCGTTTTTGAAACATTCTTCATTGGTGCTCCGCTCCTATTGGTCTTAGCGTGATGATATATAGCCTATAGCCTTCCTCGATAAATGGGCTATCTAACACTGAAATAATTTTTCAAATTGGACCAGTAGTTCCTGAGATTAGCGCGATCAAACAAACAAACAAACTCTTCAGCTTTATAATATTAGTATAGATGGTCTAAGAAGCCCTAACCACGTCCTCATAGAAAACCGGTGTTAAGAAGTTCTTTGTTCTATTCTCACCGAGTCATTGAGGTTAGTGGAGCCCAAACCATCCCGCTGATACTGGGGGTAGGGGCTAGTGGTAGTCACTAACCAGCAAGTTACGTGTCTGTTTGTTTGCCACATAAAAAAAATATTCAAGGACATTTCCCGCACGTGACAAGCATTAAACTTATCGTAGTGTTTGACAGTTATAGAAAGAGATGGCATGGTTCTGTTTTATAAAGGAAACCGCAAGATGGCGTCGATCGAAGTACTGCGCACGAGTTCAACCGCAAGAATGCTACTATTAATATACATATAGTTTATGCTGTATCATGTTCTGACTACATATTTAATGTGCCGAGCGGTTTAACTTCCATTTGTTATAAATTGATATGAAAATAAACAGATACTCCTAGCGCTGTACTTTGCCTTTTAACTATTTTGTCTGTACACATTTTATAATCTACGCAATATGACACTTGGTCGGCCGATATTCTTGAGTTTCACTATCATCACATCAACAGCTTTTACTAGTCCACTGCTAGACATAAGCCTCTCCTTAGAAAGGAGGTTTTGGCCTACTATACCACGCTGGCCAGACGGGTTGGTATAGGGTTTGTGTCAAGTTTTCCTTCTCTCTGCAGTGCTGTTGTTCTGAGTAGATTTTTGTCTTAATCGGCTCTTACGACACCCATGGGATGAATAGGGGTGGTGACACTCTGTGTTCTTAATCATAAGGTTGCTTCAGGTGATGTATAAATATGACGCAGTAGGTGCAAAAGTTAAAATATCAAATTTTTTCTTTGTTCATAGTCTGGTAAATAAATGTAAATTAATCATTTTTGCAAAGTTTCATCATAATCAGTGCTTTAAAATTCAGTTGCAAGATATGACCGGAACAAACATACAAACATTGCAAGTTAAATAATACATCCTGTATTACTACCGTCCTAAAAACCATACATTCTCGATCTAAAATCGAATATAAAATCAAATACTGCTTCGGTGGACTGCTGTGATGAGGTTTTGGGTTCGATGCCCGAGTCTTAACTAATGTTTGTATAATCTGCAAATATTTGTTTCAGAGTTTGGGTGTTTTCTATGTATAATGTGTATGTATTTAGTATTTACGTATTCTATCAGTCAATTTAGTTTTTATTGTACAAGCTCTGCTTAGTTTCAAACTAGATGGCGTTGTGTGACAGATGTCAAAAATTGCAACTACAATGTATAAATAAGAACTAGCAAAGTGTGTGTCGAGTCAACTCAACTCACACACAGTGTAGGGTTCCGTACTTTATTACTACCTATCTATACAGTTTACATCTTTCTGCACTTATGTACATCGGCGGACTTAATGCCGACTTAAACCGCATGCCGTCTCGGGTACTAATAGCCGGGGAACCAGGTATACCCTAGAAAGGAAGTCCCTGGTGCCCCGAGGACTTAATGCCCTGGACATTCTCTACCAGCCAACCTTTGGGTGGTGTAGAAATCTTGGAAGGAAGGTGCACCGAGGTTACAATTCTAATCACTAATTATAAATATTTTTTTATCAATAAATATATAAAACTAAACTAAACTTACATATGCAACTGCACATATATATAAATAAATATACATATAAATACATATTCTTTATGTTCGTCGTGTGTGATATGAATAATGGCATTTTAGGAGGTCTACTATTGGTTAAGGTACTTCTGCCATCTCGTCGAGAAGGTAATTATGTAAATTCTTTTTAAATGCGACACAGTTTCTGGACATCTTGATTTCGAGTAAATATACGTATAAATATTAAGTGGGGTTGTGTACGCTTCAAACAATCAAAAAGCTCTGCACCGATAGAGCTCAAATTTTGATACGAAATACAACCCTTTTTTTTACGTGTGAAAACCCCCTCGGAGCATCACCCAACCGGGGTTTGGGGCGAGAAAGTGTGTCGGAATCGGGCCGATTAAAACCACACGGTGTGCCTCTCTGCGCCTGTAATAGGAGAGATCCGGGAACTGCTGTTAATAAGACATCCGGACCACAAAATACAACCCGCTTCAAGGATTGTTTTATTCTATTTTGCGCGTTCATCTTGTTCTTAATTTATCGTTAATATTACAACAACGGACAGAGTACAGCTAGTTTCATTTATTTTACACGTCATGTACATTAGGTGCATTGGCCGACTTAATGCCAAAGGCATTCTCTACCAGTCAACAATTTTGTGATGCAGAGAAAACAGGAAGTAGGTGCATTTTGGTTACAGTTAATTTTATACTAAAAGCAATTTGAGCTGAATACAAAATCACATATTTACGCAAATACAAACCTATCATATACTACACATAAGTACATACATTACAATACAACACATAAATACAGAGCAAAAGTATATTTATATTATAGTATATTTATTTGACCGGATGGCATAGTGGTTTGTGTAACGGACTGCTATTCCAAAGGTCGCGGGTTCTATTGCCGCTCAAGTCAAACATTTGTGTGCACGAACATTAAATGTTTGATTTGGTCTGGGTGTTTCTATGTATTATATGTATGTATTTACAAAAAAAATGTATATATGTATTTATATCAGTTGTTTAGTACCCATAGTACAAGCTCTGCTTAGTTTGGGACTAAATGGCGTTGTGTGAACGTGGTAAAAATATATTATTATTATTATTATTTATATTATATTATTAATTTATTTTTTGTTACAATTTTTTACCAGCATGAAACTTAGTCATGTACCAGTAAAATTTCGTCCTGTATTGTAGCTTTCTAGTAGTAATAGGAAAATCAAGGGATATATTATGGGTTCAATATTAGGACTACATAACCCTTAAAAAAGACATTCGATGTTTAAAATATGATTTGGTTAAAATCTGTTATGAATGTAGAAAAGAGAATTTAACTTACCTTCCCAAATTTTTTGTTGATTTTCAACTTTTTTGGACCAAATATCCAGCATCTTTCCAGCTTTCTCCCTGGCACAACCCCACGCCTGTTCGTTTCCAACACATTCTAATACAGATAAAAATTGAGGAGTCAAACTCATGCTAATATCCGTTACATAATTAAATGTATTAACAAAAATACTATCACTTTGCACACCGGTGCAAAATATTAAAAGTAAAACGAAACAAAATTTCGATTCCATTTTGGAAAAAATATTTATTTTTCTAACTTTTGCTTTTTACATTAATATTTTTTTTAAATTAAACTTTCTTTTATTTATTTTTGTTGACTTTTACTTTAATTTTATTCGAATGGCTTTACTTTCACATTCAAGGTTAGACTGAACGCGGCGTGTGAATGACACATTATATATACGCCTACTTTCTTTTGAACCGGTGTGGTAGGGACGGGTTAAGTTGACTGCTAAAGGAGTGGAATTTGATGGGTCGCTCAGCAAATATTTTTAATTGGTTTAGCACGTGATTTTTAAAAATATCTAATATGGCAGCTTGTTATATAAGTCATTATGAACGTATTTTGCTGGCAATATATAAAGTTAAACAATTTTCTCTTTTTTTTGCTTTGAATAATTTACATATTTGGATAAAAAATTGTAACTTTCTGATAATAATCTTCACCCACTGCGTCGGTAAGCCAAATAAATGAACCTTTTAAGGCCATTTTTAAAGGGTAAATAAGACAACTCGCGCATTAGGAATATATGTATATCCAGTGTCGCGGGGGACTTTACTTAAACTTACATGAAACGGACACAAAGAACACCCAGACTCAGAACAACAACTTATATGTCAACAATCACACAAATTTATGTCCGAAGTGGGGATCGAACCCACAAGACACCACTACGCCACCTGTGCAGATTAATCAAAACCAGCTACGTAGACCTAAATAAGGTATAGCTTGGGCTATAGAACACATATATATTCGGCTACATCGACTGACCTGTTGACCTGGTGGTTAATGACCCTGGCTGATGAGCAGCAGGTCCATTCCCACCCACAAGTATATCGATACCAACTAAAGTTAGAGTTTGTGTCTTTGGTTGAACGCGCTAATTTAAGAAACTACTGGTTCGAATTTAAAAATTCTTTTAGTGTTGGATAGCCCATTTATCGAGGCTGGCTATAGGCTGTATAACATTACGCTACGACCAATGGGAGCCGAGCATCATTGAAAAAAGTTGCAAAAATAGGATAGAATCTTTCTTTTGAGAAACGCAGAAACATAACAAAGCTAAAAGGTTTTTTCGTATTGTTTATTAGTTAGTTTTTAGACTTGATAATTTATTTTTTTATTATAAAAAGGTTTTTATTAATGAAGGCTATGTGCTCTGTAACATCATACTATGACAATTGGAAGTGGAGCAGTGGCCTAGTGAACGAAGCTAGTAAGCCGTGAGTTGTCATCAAAAATATATCTGCATTGAACAGGAGTCGCACCTACGACGTTGCCTTGAAATTGCCTGTAATCATCTTGTGTCAAATTATTAATTACTTAATTGGACCTAAAACTGGTTTTAACTCAATAACCTGTTTTGGATCGAAGTCTCAATCAGCCAGCTGCATCCATACTTCCTCGTAAATGAAAAATGTGATAGTGAGTTGGTTTGTTACGGTTTCACTCCTAAACCACCAAACCGATTTTAGCAAGTAACATGGGCTACTTTTTACCCACCAACAGCCTGTAACAGTCCACTGCTGGACATAGGCCTCTCCTTAGAAAGGAGGTTTTGGCCTACTATACTACGCTGGCCAAACGGGTTGGTATAGGGTTTGTTTCAAGTTTTCCTTCTCTTAGCAGTGCTGTCGTCCTGCGTAGTTTGCTCCCTTAGTTGCCTCTTACGACACCCACGGGATGAATAGGGGTGGTGACACTACGTATTCTTAATCCGTCACCACACGAACATACTTTTTACCGCGATAATCGATATAGACGACATACAAGCTGGTGTATAATTTTTGTTATATACATATGTATATACGTACGTCAGTTTATATAAGACTAGCTGTCCCGGCAAACGTTGTTTTGCCATATACATTATTTAAAAAAAAATATGTAAAAATGATAAATAGGGGTATGAAAAATAGATGTTGGCCGATTCTCAGACCTACCCGATATGCACACAAAATTTTCCGAAAATCAAGAATCTTATATATAAAATTCTCGTGTCACAATGTTAGTTACCATACTCCTTTGAAACGACTGGACCGATTTTTATGAAATTTTGTGTGCATATCGGGTAGGTCTGAGAATCGCCCAAAATCTATTTTTCATACCCCTAAATGACCCACCCCTAAATTTTTTTTTCAATATTTCCTAGAAATAATGTATATACCTATGGCAAAACAACGTTTGCCGGGTCAGCTAGTTTTATATATAAGATTAAACACCAACTATTTGAGTAACTGTCGATGGTTTGTTATGCTCTTCGTTGTACAATATTTTACAGTTCCAGCACTTTAGAATGGAAATATTCTTTGATTGTTTTTTTGCTTATAATAAATGCTTTTAACTGGTATACTTAAGCATAAAATCGAATAAGAGGACGGTAGTTATTTAGTTGTAAGTTAAAATTTATTTGGATTGATTTACTTGTGTAAGGTTTATTATTTCCTTAAGATGTTAAACCTAACTTTAGTCCGAATACGTTTATTTAAAAGTTTATTTTTTTGGCTTTATCACCACCCCTATTCATCCCGTAGGTGTCGTAAGAGCCAATTAAGGGACCAAACTACGCAGGATAACAGCACTGCAAAGAGAAAGAAAACTTGAACCGAGGCCAATACTAACCCGTCTGGCTAGCGTTTTAGGCTAAACCTCCATTCTAAGGAGAGGCCTATGTCCAGCAGTGGACTATTAAAGGTTATTAATGTGATGTTGATTGACAAATATATGTACATAGTACTGTGTCGGGGGTACTTTACACACATTTATGAAACAGACACAAAAACAACCAGACTTACAATAATAATTTGTGGATTACATAAAATGTTGTCCTATAGTGTGATCGAACCCACAATACTCAAGGCAGTGGGAAGCGGCGAAATGATCGCTTAAACAACTACGCCTTACATGCAGTTATCTCCAGGGGACTGGGTTTCTTCATGCTTCGTAAGGGCAGGGCTACCCCTCTCTCACTAGTGTTAAGCTCATGGTAGTTCGCAGAAGTCAGTCAACTTATACGATCGATCTGTGTGATGCTCTTTTAATATTGATCTCATCTTATTTCAATGTTTGTAGGTTATAGTTTTTTTTTAATTTTCGTTATAACAAATTAAAGGTAACTGTAGGACTACTTACCTTTAATTTATGCTATGGTGATTGCATTAAGATGCAATCGGGCCGCCATGTAGCGATTGAGGGGAGAAGTGCTCTCCCCTGGGATAGAGCCTGATTAGGCATGGTGTCAAGTCGGGGAGCACCTGAAATAACATGGTTCGGGCCCTCCCCAGAGTAGGGCCTGAGGCCGACCGTCGGGGTGGTTTTTAGTGGAATCACCACATACTCCTGGCTCCTGAGTCCCCGAGGAGCAGGAGATAGGAAGGATTTTCCACCCCGTCAACAAAATAAAAAAAAAAATGTCTGAAAATATTATTATTCTCTTTATTTCATTAAATATACATTTATGATTCATTGAATACCAAAAAAATACTATTGTTATATTGTTGTGTCGGGGTGTAGTTTATCTATAACATGTATGTATTTAGAAATATATAAGTATGTTTATCAGTAGTCTAAGAAGAGAAAAAGAAGAGAGGCCGAAAATCCAGCAGAGGATTGCCATAGGCTGATGATGATCAGTAGTCTGATTACCATGGTACAGGCTTTGTATCCTAGTTTTGTTGGGTATATTACAGCCACGTGTGACGTATCTCAAGTAACCCAAAGCAAATATCTGACGAAGATGTCCTAAAGTTTTGTTTTTAAGTAATGCTTATTGAATTTCGACGTGATAAACATCAATTTAGAAAAATGCATTCAAATTATTAACATTAGTTTAGTTTGGAAGGTCATTTCCTTAAGTCAAAATCATTACAAAGACCTTGTCCGTGTGGCCTTCTGATTATCTGATTAATATAAAGAATGTTTTAAAAGAAATATAAATAAATGAAGATAACCTTAACACATCGATTTTTTTACATAATTATGCTTTACTCATTTATATATTTAGACTAGTTTCTCTGAAGTTAATTTAGTTACGCACACATTGTCCGTGGTCCGTGTGGTGACGGATTAAGAATACAGAGTGTCACCACCCCTATACATCCCGTGGGTGTCGTAAGAGCCGACTAAGGACTAAGAAAACTCGCAGGATTACAGCACTGCAGAGAGAAGGAACACTTGAAACAAACCCTATACCAACCCGTCTAGTCCAATACCTCCTTTCTAAGGAGAGGCCTATGTCCAGCAGTGGACTAGTAAAGGCTATTGATGTGATGATGATGAGACATTGTCCGTACAAATAAAGGAAATGGAGTATCACCACTCCTATTCATGCCGTTGGTGTCGTAAGACAACAGCAATGAGAAGGAAAACTTAAGGAGATACTTATATGTTCAGCAGTGGACTATTAAAGGCTGTTGATGATGAATCTATGTTTGTATTTATCCATGTGACCGTGCGTGTGTGTGTGTTGAGCTGCAGAAGTATGTAGTGGATTGTAAGGTAATAAAAGTTCAGTATTTAATTGAATATGTAAATTTAGGGTTAGTTGATTTGGAATTATATACCTTCTACCGACTGAATAGACTTTATTATTACTACGTTTCAACAACACTGAACATTAGTTCGGCATGATCGCTGAGGTCGCTTCACTTTATTCGCTTCAATCGCTTCGATGTTTATCGCACTGTAGCTCGAACTGAACTGAACTCATCGACGAAGACGGCCTGTGTTTGTACAATTCGTAAAAGAACATTCTAGCAGACTCCAATTCCTACGAAAACTGCCCGTTTCTGAGAAATACAAATTAATTTCAAATGTAAACGAGATAATCTCTCGATAATCTCATTTCGATCTTTTTCATATAAAACTTAAAATTCCGTGTCACCTGTATTATTATTAAAACGATACCCGGTATTGCGCTGTTAAATTATTTTTCGTGACAGTATAATATACCTAGATATGAGTAGAATTGTGAGCTTTGTTCCTTTTGTTTATCGTTATGTGAAATTCCGTGTATTAGCTTTTTGTACATGCGTTTAAAAGGACAAACAACTAATTACACGCGCAGTTTTTGAGTAATGAACGTAAGATAAATTAAAATCGTATGTCTTGCGTCAAACTATTTGAAAGAAAAATCATATTTGTACAAAATATAACAAAATATTTTTACTAGCTGTTACCAATGGTTTCGCTCGCGTGATAATTTCTCAACTTTCGTGTTTATAACTTTGAACGAGACGAAGGATCGCTTATTTTACCCTCTTAGAGTTGAAATTTCTCAAAAACCTTATCTTAGTGCGTGCTTGTAACATAAAAAGTATCAGCTGTCAAAAGTTTGTAGCCCGGTTCAGGCTCTGCGTTGATTAATCAGTCAGTAAGTCAGTCAGTCAGGATAGATACTTTTATAGTATACCTAGATTAGATATATACAAATAAATAAAATTGGAGTGTCTGTTTGTAACATTAAAATAACCGCTTTTTACTAAATGCATATGTATGTTTACACGGTACATATGCCAAAATAATATTTTTTACAATTTTTGTCTGTCTGTCTGTCTGTTTGTTCCGGGTAATATATGGAACGGCTAGTCCGATTTCGACGGGACTTTCACTGGCAGATAGCTGATGACATAAGGAGTAACTTAGGCTACTTTTTTTAGACTAGCTTCTCCCCGCGGCGTTGCCCGCGGTTATAACAACAAACGCGGGTAACACCACGGGTCTCAGCTAGTAGATAATAATCCCAATACATCAACAATATATGTATGCTTCTTAGGAGTGGAATGGATAGACGTTGAATACCCGAGTCCCTCCAGTACTAAAATTTACTGGGATTTACCACGATTGTGATCAATATGTCAAGTAATCATCATCAGTGTACGGTAATTTGTATGGTTTTTTTCATCACCACGACGACGGCAACGTCAACTCTGCTACGGAATGCTTTGAAACGGATTTTGATTAGTAAAGTTAGATGATGCCAGCATTTTCTATACTTACCTGGAGAAACAAGGACTTTGGACTTTGTATGAAAGTACCATTTCAGATTTGAGCTGATCAGCCACGACACCAAGAGTCGGTAATTCAGAAAACTGGTATTAAGAAATCCTTTCGTTGGTCTTCACCGAATGAGTGAGATTATCAGAGCCCAAACTCCTCCTTTCTCTGGTTCTGGAGGGAGAAATAAAGGGGCTGAAATGTAATTGTAACTTTTGAGTTCCAGGTGTCCATGGGCGGTGGTAGTTACTTACCATCAGGTGACCGATCTTCTCCATGGTCTAGGAGGGCAAACGAGCAGACTGGTGAAATATAAGCTATTGTGAGTTTATCCACATGGTGCAAAAAATATATATACATACATAGATTTACGCGGTTACCCTCGTAGGTCTCGTAAATATAGACAGATGAGGAGGAGGACCAAGGTCATAGCTCATTAGCGCCAATGGACACTTGTTCAGCACCGCCTCGCCTCGAGTGGTAAGTATTCTTTGTATGGAGTACTATGGGTATCACATCACATCACATCAACAGCTTTTAATAGTCCACTACTGGACATAGGCCTCTCCTTAGGAAGGAGGCTTTGGCCCACTATACCACGCTGGCCAGACGGGTTGGTATAGGGTTTGTGTCAAGTTTTCCTACTTTTTGCAGTGCTCGTGTCCTGCGTTGTTTTGCGCCCTTAGTAGGCTCTTACGACACCCACGGGATGAATTGGGGACATTCCGTATTCTTAATCCGTCACTACACCGACAACTTAATTAAACTAAAAAAACTAAATCAACTATGGGTATACGCTCACTATATCAACTTCGGAGCGCCTCGCTCGCAGGTTGATAAATTATATTTATTTATGTAAGTAAATCTTTTCAGATACTTTTACAAGTCGGACTTTACAGCTAGAAGGTGCGGGCATTTCCTAAGACACACTCTGGAAAGAAACGAAGAAATAAACCACAGAGGTGTCTTTTTTTTATAGCCGTGTACAATGTTAAAAAGAACTATGTGAGTGCAATATAGGGCCCGGGTTGGCCTTTTGAAGAAATGACCATAGTTTTGAGTCCGTCCATACCGACGGCAGCCATCGTGTAGCCTAACCGATATAGTCAGAATCAACAACCCGGAATACTTCACTACCGCCAGCAGGACCCTTGAGTAGGCCGACGGCACACCGCTCCCAATCAAACCTGTCTGTCGCATAGTTTCCTGGTGAACAACGCGGCGTCCACCCGTGATCAAGAACGAGTGGTATGGTGTCACACACACACACACACATCAGCCTTTAATAGTCCACTGCTGGACATAGGCCTCTCCTTACAAAGGTGGTTTTGGCCTTGGTATGGTGTCGGATGGGTATAATGAGCTATGATCTTTAAACGCTCACATTTTGCCAACTACAAGTTTAAACCTACTAACGTATAATGGGCAATCCTGTGTCCCACCACTGGGCACTTTAGGGATAATATGGGAAATTAGGAGTACGATTAAAAGCAAAGGCAGGTTATGTTTAAAGGCCAGCAACGCGTTTGTGGCTACTAAGTTGCAGGCGTTCATGGGCGGCGATAGTCGCTTTCCATCAGTTAGATACCACTAACTCGACATTCTAACTGTACGGCTAGAAATTACGAGCCATCTATGAAACCAAATAAGAAATTACATAACGACAGTTAAATAATTTGTTTTAACCATAGAGAACTCCTACATTGTTACTAGACGCATTGACAGATGTCAAGGAAACCATAAATGCCGCTATTTTTTTAAACTTAATAAAAAATTCATTGTTTAAAAACTTTGAGTGTCATTTGTATCTGTTAGCAAGAATATTGTGTATTAATGAAGTTTATGGAGAACAATTGAGTCGAATTATACAGCCTGTTACAGAAATGTGGTGTCATTTACTTGTGCATAGAGCGCTAAAAATTTTACGAGTTTTGTAACAAAATCTTATTTTTAAAGTAATCATCATCATCAACAGCCTATAACAGTCCACTGCTGGACACAGGCCTAAAGTAAATTGACTAATAAAGCTAATATTTTTTATTTATTTATAAATGGAACTATAAGTATTTAACTCCAAAGAAGTCTTTTTTTTTCCTGTGCGGAAATCATCTAGGATACCACCCACTGGTGGTTATGTCGGACTCGAACCGACTAAAAACCGCACGCCGTGTCGGGTACCAGTAGCCAGGGAACCAGGTGTACCTTAGAAAGGAAATCCCTGGTGCCCCGACGTACCTCGGGTCAGCTACGGCGGGTAGATGACCCACTCCATGTTCCATTTGTGCTTCTGAAAGGGCGCGCGCGCTCTGCAGCGCATCTCGCTGCCACCCCGGGCTGCTTCTGCTAGGGTGACAGTCGTCTGCGGTGCATGGCCCGTGCCCAGGCCTGGCGGGCTGAGGGAGTTCTAAACATCTCCCGGTCCCACTCCGCCATCTCCTTCGCAACCATAACTTGTTCGCAGAAGGAGACGGCGGAGTTTCATCCACTCTCTACCCGCACCATGGCCGCAATCATGTTACCGAGCGAGAGAACTCCCATCCCGATGGCCGCCACGAGGCCACGCCTCTGCTCCACCCACGCCGGGCATTGCCGGGCATCGGCCATCGCAGTAGTGGCACTCAAGCGTTGGCTCCTTGCGGATCAGACACAGGTGATCCCCGAATCATCCTTTCCCAGTGATCACCTGCGTCAACCGGTATGAGAGGGTCCCGTGATGCTTCTCGAGCTAATCCTCCATAATGGGCCTTACCGCCGCAATAACGGCGTGCCCTACTAAAGGTGTGTCTAGATGTTATAAAAAAAGTCTGAATAACAAATAAAAAAAAAACCAAGTCAGAAATTTACCTAACAATTCAAAATATGCTTAGAAATATGCACGTGTGTACATTAGAAAAAGCATTTTTTCATTATGTGTGGTGACGAATTTAGAATACGGAGTGTCACCACATCCATTTATCCCTTTGTGTGTCGTAAGAGCCGACTAAGGAAGCAAACTACGCAGGACAACAACACTGCAAAGAAAATGAAAACTTGAAACAAACCCTATACCAACCCATCTGCCCAGCGTGGCCAAAAGCTCCTTTCTAAGGAGAGGCCTATGGCCAGCAGTCTACTATTATTGGCTTTTGATGATGAGGCTTAGTCAACCATTAGTGATCATTCTGTATAATAAATAGATTTGACATTGACATTATACAGTGACATTGATGGCAGCCTTCTAATGATTAAATGGCGACTTTGCTAAGGAAGATGATGACGTGTGCACTCCTTAATTACACGCTTGACTTGTACCTGTCTGTCAGTTAATTTCAGTCTTGCATGAGTATCGAAGACACCTTCGGAATAGCTCAGCTGGCATATCGAAATAATTATCTTTCTTTTTTTTAAAAGACTCGCCCACTAGAAATAAATCCTGTGTCACAAGGACTTTACAAACATATATGAAACGGACACAAAGGATACCCAGACTCAGAACAACAATTTGTGGATCACACAAAGTATTGTCCCCCGCGACACAGGATATATTCCTAATGCGGGAGTTGTCTTTATTAAAACTAAACTAAAACTAAAACTAACTATGTATTTACAAAAAAAAAGTATATATGTATCTATATCAGTTGTCTAGTACCCATAGTACAAGCTCTGCTTAGTTGGGACTAGCTGGCGTTGTGTGAATGTGGTAGAATATTATTGTTATTATAATCTTACTCAGTCGGTGAAATGCAACGAATTTTTTTATATATTATTAAGTTTTGTGAGGCTATGGTGCCACCGGGACATAAACCGGGACTTAGGAGAATCCCAGCTTATGTCCCGTATTACTTATAAATTCTATGATTTTTTTATGACTTCCAGGAAAACATTTCCTAAAGACAGATCGTGGGTCGCAGTAGTCACATGCATCCAAGTTAAAATGACCAGGTAAGTTATGGCAACGATAACGGAAAAACCATTAACATTGTGATTAATATGTTTGATTTTCCTCAAGAATATATAATGATAGGTACTATTACGATTTACGCCTATTTAATTGTTACTGGTTAGTTGTATAACAACACGCGATAGTAACATCACGGAAAGAGTTTACAGAATAACAATTTACAATGTACATATACACTCGGTTCCAAAAATTACGGGTCAGGCACAAAAATTGAAATACCTCCAGAACTGTAAAAGTTAGATCAATGAAATAAAAAACAGAATAAAGATTTTTTAGTTGCGCTTCTAATAGCATATTATTTAAACTGGTTGATGAAAAAACTTCATTAGAAAAACAAAATTTAAAAAAATGACTATTTTTAAAAACAAAATTTTGGTTTCATTTCATTATATATGCTTTCCATTTCATGAAGTGAAGTATGGCAGTCACGCTAGAGGAATGTTCCAGAATCCTAACTTTTTTGGAACTTGGGCGGAGCCAGCGTGAAACAGTCAGAAACACTGGTGTATCTTTGTCGACTGTTCAGCGGGTAGTCCAGCGGTACCAAGAGACCGGATCACACCTAAGAAGACCAGGAAATACCAGACCAAGATGCACAACGGCCAGGAAAGACAGACAACTGGTGGCTACAATGCTCCGAAATAGTTTTCAAACTGCTGTTGGTCTAAAAACTCACTTTATTCGCTTTGGAGGTGGCAATTTAAGCGCTCCAACAGTAAGAAGACGTCTTGCTGAAGCAAATTTGAAACCATTGAGGCCCGCAAATGGCCCCAAACTGGAACGGGGACATCGAATTGCAAGACAGAGATACGTGCGCGAGCACCTAAACTGGACACTAGACGATTGGTCTAGGGTAATGTTCACGGACGAGTCTAAATTCATGCTTTATAAGCATGATGGTAGGCAGTTGGTGTACAGAAGACTAGGGGAGCGCTTCCATCAAGCGTGTGTGGAGGAAAAAGTGGTGTACGGCGGAGGCTCCGTACAAGTTTGGGCTGGGTTTTCTACTGAGGCCCGCACCGAGCTGGTACTCATTCAAAATGGAACTCTAAATGCAGAGAGGTACGTGGAAGAGATCCTCAATGAACATGTAGGTCCTTTCATGGCCAGGATGGACCGGCATGGCATATTAATGCATGATAATGCGCGTCCCCATTCCACCAGAATTGTACATGACTACCTTGAAGAGGTCGGTATCGAACTCGTGCAGTGGCCAGCGCGAAGCCCGGACTTAAACCCCATCGAGCACGCCTGGGACGAGCTTCAGAGATGCGTGAAAGGTCGAAACCCCCCACCAATCACGCTTCCCGAGCTCAAACAAGCACTGGTGGAGGAATGGGAAGGTATTCCTCAGCACCGGCTCCGAAATTTTACTTCATTTAATACAAAGTATTAAATGAAGAAAGTGATGAAAAACAGCAAAAAAACAATCATAAAAAAATGTAATCTTAAGAAAAATATGACTACTTTAGTTTTTTTTTTTAATTTAGAGATAAGTTAAGAGTTAGAGAGTTTAGATTTAAGTTTTATTTTATTTTTTATCTGTATAATTAAATTCTCAATTGAACAGTCTTCGTTTCATTAGGATGGCATACGTAGTTCGGGAGATATTCGGGTTTATGTGACTGACCCGTTATTTTTGGAACCGGGTTTATATATACAAAAGACTTGAATACATACATTTTCAGCGTGTCACCATCCCTATTAATCCCGTGGGTGCTGAAAGAACCGACTAAGGGAGCAAACTACGTCAGTGCAGACTGCAAGGAGAATGAAAACTTGAAACAAACCATATAACAACCCGTCTGGCCAGCGTGGTATAGTAGGCTAAAACTACCTTTCTAAGAAAAGGCTGATGTCCTGCAGTGGACTACTAAAGGCTTTTGATGATGATGATGATGATTCACACATGTATTCCCGAAGAAGTTTTAAAGTGCTTTGCAACCCTTTGAGTACCCTTCCTCCAGAATTAAGAAGTTGGCCTTTTTTTACCTGCTTGTGGCAGTGCGGTGTATCGGGATCGAACTAACTAAAACCACACTATGTGCCACTCTATACCTGTAGGAGAGATCCGGGAACAGCTGTTATTAGGACTTACGGTCAAGAAGTTGGGAGTCCAGTAACCTCGACCACTCGATGAAAAGATCAATGCTTTACCTACCTATTAATTAAAATGGAATTTAGGGAATAAAGGATGTTTAATATATTAAAAGGGATACTAAACGAGATATATTTAACCGACTTTAAAAAGGAGAAGGTTTTCAATTCGGTTGTTTATATTTTTTTAAGTATGTTCGGGGATGACTTCGTTATAAATAGACCGATTTTCAAAATTCTTCTTTGTTCGAAAGGGATTTATTCCGAAATGGTCCCATTTATATTTCATAGAGATCTGATGATGAGCTTCGGAGACAAAGGAAGTCTTAAAAAAATGACAGCAAATCAACCGGAATTGCTGCTAGGTTTTTAGTGCTCTTTAAAAGTATTGTTTGAACTTGTTTTTTAAAAGCATTTATTTTATTTAAACACAATAAAACAATTATATAAAACAAAAAGATTCAGAACAACATGTTTTTCACCGACCATACACTTTTAACGTGTCATAGTCCAGTGGTTCAAAGGTTATTTCCTGGCTTTGTATGAGGTATCTTTAACGGAGTTCTTCATAATATAAATATGCAATACTTTTCGCTCGCATCTCTGAAGGCCACGAGACAAAGGTGTCGTAACTGATCAAGGGCTGACCTACACCTGCCAAGATACTCAGGAACCCAATCCTGGTAATGAAATCACTTGTGGTTTAGTCAGTTAGATTCCGATATACCATTCCACTGTATAGTTTGCTAAGTGGTCATTATTTATAGGCGTTATGCTATCCGTGTAGTGACGGATTAAGAATGCAGGGTGTCACCAGCCCTATTCATCCCGCAGGTGTCGTAAGAGCCGAATAAGGGAGCAAACTGTGCAAAACAACAGCACTGCAAAAAGAAGGAAAACTTGAAACAACTCTATACCTAGCGTCTGGCCAGCGTGGTATAGTAAGCCAAAACGTCCTTTCTAAGGAGAGGCCTATGTCCAGCAGTAGACTATTATAGGCTGTTGATGATGATGATGATTACCTGAAGAAGATAATAACTTTTAAACTATAGCGTTCCATCTTTGCCTATAAAAGAAGAAGAAAGAACTGATCAACCAACGTACAGCTGAAACCGCTGGGTCTAGAAGCATGAAATTTTGCATAAATATTCCTTAGGTGACGTAAGTGTGCACTAAGAAAGGATTTTTAAAAATTCTACCCCAAAGGAGGCAAAATGGGGTTCGGAAATTTATATGAAACTTCGTTATTTTTGGGTGTTGGCGTATTGTCTACGATGTCTAATATCGAACGGCACGCAGACGGAGTCGCTGGCAAAAGCTGGTGTAAAATATAATTAGGTATGTTTACAGAAATTAATGCAATCAAGATTGGTATTAAGTATACACCTTTGAATTCAAAGGTGTGTACTTAATACCAATCTCAGAGACTTAATACCAATCACACAGTACAATTAATACAACATACTTAATACAATACCATACAATACCAATAACAGACTTAATACAATACCAATCACAGAGTCAGGCTCAGGTCAGTTGACATAGCCTGACAAAGGCATGAGCGCGTTAATGCCGGTTCATCAGACGGCTTGGTATAGGGTTTGTTTCAAGTTTTCCTTATTTTTGCTCCTTCTTCAGGTAATAATTACTTCGGGCATTGAAAAAAATAAACACAAAAATGCAAAAAATACATAAGTATTAAAGAGGATTTCACCCGTTTATAAAAGGCTCTGAAACTCGAGTATTTATAAAGTATATTAAGTTGTATAAATATCTTTATGATATAATCTACAGTATTTTCAATGTTAAATTCGCAGACGTATATTATTAACTGGTTTTTCCGGTCAAAGGCGAGCGTAGGTAATATTGTATGGGTTCTGTACATGTATTATTAACCTTATTATGTATATACATAGCGTAGTAATTAAGGTCAATATTAAAGGTCTTTTTGGCCCAATTGGTAACCAGCGTCAGGCTTTCGTCTGACACAAGGCTGAATTGGGTCCATTTTTTGCCATCGGTGGTAACTCAAGCTGCAAAATTGCAGAAAGCTTTGTGTTATTGCCAAAATAATCTTTACGGTATGAAAATAAAGGGGTTGGCAGCAGGTAAAAAACTTATTTAATATTAAACTATCAAAACACGTGACTCAACAGTATTTAAAAATTAATGATTTTGTTAATGGACGGAAAACAACTTTGTTTTCACGGAAACATAGTTTAATGACTTCAAACCAAAAAAAAAATAATGGTTAAATGGTTTAGAAAAATGGATCTCTAAAAACTTGCTTCACTTACTAAACAAATCACAAAACACATTGACCTTATAGGAACCGCACGTGTATATAAAAATATAGCTGTTTGATTCATTTGTATAAAATACAACAAAAGTGTATAATATTTTCAATTAAATTATATAAAAAAATGACTGAAACAAAAATTGGTGTGCCGATATTTGAACAAGAAAAAAGTGTGTCATTATATTGCCGATTTTATTTACGTGTGGTCTTTCATATTGTGTCGGTGATCATATTCTGGTTTGTGATTGGTTATGCTGTATACATTTTTCACCAGCTCATCACCGAAGCCGTGGAGGTTGAAGATCCTCAAGTTTGGACTTTAAAATGGCTTACACCATGCTATGTTACCAACTGGAATTTTGTAAGTATTTTTTTTTTGATATACACTCACCCTTAACCGTATTTCCCTAAGGGTAGACTGAGGTATAAAACCTCTTTTTGGTAATGTTTTCATGGTTCATTTTCTACCATAAACTTAATGATGTTATTACTATACTATAATACTATAATGTTTTGCAGGCGTACCGCATAAACCCCAGCGGTTTAAGGTATTTATTTATTAATTTGTCTTCTAAAAGACATAGGCCTCTCCTTAGAAAGAATTTTTGGCCTACTATACCACGCTGGCCAGACGGGTTGGTATAGGGTTTGTTTCAAGGTTTCCTTCTCTTTGCATTGCTGTTGTTCTACGTAGTTTTTGTGATAAAAACTATGTAAATGTAATTACTTTATCGATACTTTTAAGTCATCATTATTAATTTATGTGATGAAAATTTATTTTCTTTTTTTGTATTATACTCTATTTATTACTCTACTTTATTCTTTTATTCTATTCTGATATTTATTCCATGGCTTACTCTCTTTCTAGTTCCACTTATCCACAGTCCATTCATCTTTGGTCATTCTCTACTCTCATACCCGCCAACTTCTATCTTAATTATCTAATTCTTCTGTACGTGTGTTTGTTAACTACTCCTAAACGACTGGACCGACTTGGATGAAATGTTGTGTGTATATTTCTATGGGTTCCTGGATGGTTTGAACCAATTTGGACCCGGTAGGTGGCATTGCTGTCGGTGTGTCAACAAATTTGCCACCTCATAGGTGGTTCGAAGTTCGCCGGGTCAGCTTGTACTTGTATAAAATTATTAATTTAAATAATAATTTCTACCTCACACAAGGCTGTCTGATCCCAAAGTGGGCAGAGCCTGTACCATAGTAACCCAACTGCTGATAAACACATATATATATATAATGCTATTATTCTTGTGATAGATAGATAGATCGACACCGTAAAACAAAAACAATGGTTTCTTTATGTAAACAAAAGAAAAAAAAAAGAAACAATAAACAAATAAAAGTAATTATGTGTTAATTAACAAACCTGTAAACAAAAGAAACGACATTCAAAGTTTATTATTGACGTAATACGCGTAGCCATAAACAAAAACACTCTCATTATACTACAGATAATAAAATCAGTCTGCTTCGCTTCATGCGCGGGAAATTTAAATAAAGAGAAATATATTTTTTTCTTTACATATATTTCTAAATACATACATATTATACATAAATAATACCAAGTCAAAAAACAAATGATTCTGCTCATCACACAATATTTATCTTGGGTGGGAATCGAAACCACGACTTTTGGCTTAGCAGTCAGCATAGCACTAGCGTTAGGCCAACACAGTTTCATATTCCAATGCGAATATGTGGCAATAACTTACGCCGCCACAACGACCGGTCATAAAGGACTATAACATCCGAATACTGTCAGACAGCATGGCCGTCCTAAAGGTACTGGAGGGCGACATAATGACCTCTGGTATTGTCTTCGACTCCACCAAGAATTGGAGCAGCTTGCCGCAACATGGGGTGATCCTCCAAGGGAATAAATTGCACAGTAATTTATACGGGAACGACGACGAAGACGGGGCTCGACAACTCCGGCTAGCGGGCGAACCATACTCCTGACATTGCCTTTCAACCAACTTCGATCCTGGGCTAGACAATAGCTCGTGAAGCATACAACCGGAGGTGGAAAAACTCAAGCAGCTACAGACAGTCCAAACTGGTGCTGACTGAAGTTTCACCACGACTCACTTGCAGGCTGATCAACCTAAGCAGACTAGACATCCGAATCTGACCCCTATCCCTGAACTAGCAACTATTCACCATTAATGCGACGGACAGTCCTCTCCGCAGAAATGTCTGATAGTAGAAGAAACCGCCGCTCAAGTGATCCAGGATGCGAGGTAGTCGCCACTCAACGGGCTAGTATCATATCTGATACAAAATCGATCCTAAAAGCCTGTGAACGCCCCAGGAGGCTTCTGCGCTTCTGGAAGGAACATAGTTAGATCACCTAGCCAACTTTTCCTCTACGCATAAAGGACCAGTCAGCGTCACTAGCTACCAAACTAACCAGACCAGTCCAATTAACATGAAAATTAAACATAGTGTAAATGGGAATGGTAGTTTGTTCATCCTTTAACGCCTTAACTACTTAACCGATTCTCGTGAAATACGTGCATGCGATAAGGGCGTGAGATGCGTGTGAATGTCCCAGAAGGCTTCTTTGCTTCTGGAAGAAGCTCTGTTGCCTCACCTAGCCACTAACCTCTCCATAAAGGATCATTCTTGAGTCTCAATGCGGCAACCGGAGCCCATAAGTAATACCCATACCGACCTCTCTCACTCAGTGATAAGTAAAGATAGCGTTGCTGAACGCTGGTATTCTGTGAAGTCATCATTCCGGTCGTGTCTATATGTACGGCACCATGTCTTATTTATATATAGGTATTTTCTTTAACTAATAGATCAGTATCAGTGGGTGTCGTAAGAGCCGACTAAGGGAGCAAACTAAGCAGGACAACAGCACTGCAAAGAGAAGGAAAACTTGAAACAAACCCTATACCAACCCGTCTGGCCAGCGTGGTATAGTAGGCCAAAACCTCCTTTCTAAGGAGAGGCCTATGTCTAGCAGTGGACTAGTATAGGCTGTTGATGTGATGATGATGATGATAGATCAGTATAGCCTCACGAATAAGTTATTAATGTAGACAACTATACGAGTATATTGCCTTTTGCGGTATAAAATAAAATAATAAAACAACTAGAACAATGTAATAACTCAAGACGAAGCCTTGAAGCACGCTTTCTGTTCGTTTTACGTGAACACAAGAGAAATTGCATTGTTACGCTTTAAAATTTCAATAATAATAATATTTTGGACACGTGACACACAACGCCATCTGGTTTCAAACTAAGCAGAGCTTGTACTATGAAAGCTATATTGACTAATAGAATAATTATATTTTGTTTTTGTAAATACATATATATTGTGCATAGAAAACAATCAAACTCCGAAGCATTTGCAGATCATACAAACATATGGTCCGACCCGGGAATGGAACCCGAGACCTCAGTAACTTAATTATAATAATATGTCTCACACATCTCACACACGGCCGTCTGATCCCAAACTAGACAGACCCTGTGCTATGGTAACCAGACTGCTGATAAACATACTTATATTTATTTAAATACATAAATATTATCGATATGTTACACCCAGACACAGAACAAATGACCGTGCTCATCACACAATATGTGTCCTGGGTGGTCTGTGTGGTGACGGATTAAGAATACAGAGTGTCACCACCCCTATTCATCCCGCGGGTGTCGTAAGAGGTGACTAAGGGAGCAATCTACGCAGGACAACAGCACTGCAAAGAGAAGGAAAACTTGGCACAAACCCTATAGCAACCCGTCTGGCCAGCGTGGTATAGTAGGCCAAAACCTCCTTACTAAGGAGAGGCCTATGTCCAGCAGTGGACTATTAAAGGCTGTTGATGTGATGATGTGATGTGGGAATCGAACTCACGACCTCTGGCTTAGCAGTCAGGGTCACTAACCATTAGACCAACAGGCCCGTCAAACTTAAAAGTAATGCCTAACTAGCTATTGCTGTGTATTCACTTGGGTGATTATTTCTTAGTTGGTGTTTCTAACTTTGAAAATAACAAACTTCCACACCTTAAAGATACTAAATTCCCTCCCTTTTGGAGGGTAAATACGATTAACGTGAACACCGTGGTTTCCACACACGAGGGGATCATCTATAAGCCGTAGATGAGCCGTACCACCCGGGGTCCGGTACCAGGGATTTTCTTCTTAGGGCACACCTGGTTCCCCGGCTATTAGTGCCCGAGACGGCATGCGGTTTTTAGTCGGCTTGAGTCCGACATAACCAGCTGTATAGGTGGTTATGTCCGGTGGTTATATAGGTGGTATTCGAGGGGGTATCCGCACAGAAAAAAAAGAATTAATACGATTGCAGACTAAAAGAATAATATAAAAATTATACTGCACGGATGGCGTAGTGGTTTAAGCGGTCACCATGCTACTACTACACGCTGAGTGTTGTGGGTTCGATCCCACCATGGGACAACACTTTGTAAGATCCACAAACTGTTATTCTGAGTCTGGGTGTTCTTAGTGCCCGGTGTATGTTTGTAAAGTTCCCCGCGACTCAGGATATATTCCCAATGAGGGAATTGTCTTTAAAAAAAATAATGAAGATAAATATAAAACAAGAAATATATTTAAATATGTAATTTTTGCAAATAATTTTGATGTAAATGCGAGTGTATTGTATTATTCATTTTATTCTTATTGTTATAATAATATCTTAATCTTTTTGATGACCTCTAAAGCGCGGCAGGAGAGCATTTGACTTCATAAACTCTATAACCTGAAGTTAGGTCGTGAATGTCTGTCTTGCCTGTCTGTCTGCCTGTCCGTGTAGTGACGGAGTAAGAATACGGATTATCACCATTCATCCCGTGGGTATCGTAAGAGCCGATTAAGGAAGCAAAATACGCAGGACAACAACACTGCAAAAAGAAGGAAAACTTGACACAAACCCTATACCGACCCGTCTGGCCAGCGTGGTATAGTATGCCAAAACCTCCTTTCTAAGGAGAGGCCTATGTCCAGCAGTGGACTGTTAGAGGCTGCTGATGATTGATGAGGTCGTTTATATGTATGAACTAGCGACCCGCCACCGCTTCGCCCGGGTGCAGTGTATCACATCACTTTACATCACACACACACACACACATCAACAGCCTTTAATAGTCCACTGCTGGACATAGTCCTCTCCTTAGAAAGGAGGTCCATCACTTTACAAGTCTTTGGAATTCTCTGATTGCCTCCACTAAAATATGCACTTACAAATTCTCAACCCTATTTTATAACAACCCCATTTAACCACTTATAAAGGTAGTTTAAAAAAAATAACAACTTTTTTTATTACTTTTAATAAAGAGAATTTACTGTAAGTTTGAAAACGCTACTACGAAAAATAAGGAAGTTTTATAGAAATTTATAACCTGTAACACGACAAACCAAAAATAGTTGTCATCGGCGCCGACAGATGGCGTTGTACGGATCAATTCTGCATCGCGGTGTTAAGAGTCTCCGCAGGTGAATGACCTCCCGAAGCTAACAATGGTTCTGTAAGGAATCTGGTAGTAGGTAATCAGCTTCCGATTTATGCTTCCACTGCGTGGGACGTTTATTGGGACTGATTTATAACTAGGTAGCTTGATTATCAGGAGCTCCCACTTTGTGGGACTCACGATAACAGTGAGAAGTGTAAAATTATAGCTAGGTATTCTTTAGTGATTAAAATATTAGTGGATATCACACTGGGGTTTCTTTTTTCTACATGCGCGTGTTCCATTCGTGGGTAACCTCTAGTCAACCACTTCTTACAAACTCTCATTTTGTACCCTTAGGGGTGGGATTTTAAGAAATCCTTTCTTAGTGCACACTTACGACACCTAAGGAACATTTGTGCAAAATTTCATGCTTCTAGACCCAGCAGTTTCAGATGTGGATTAATAGATGATTCAGTGAATTAGTAGGTATGTCAGTTTCTTCTTTTATAGATATGTTAGTTGATGCCAGTATTGAATGAGAGTTGACGTCACCCCGCCGGGGCTCTCGTTCAGCGGGGCGGTGTGTCGGACTCGAACCGACTAAAACCACACGGTGTGCCACTCTGCGCCTGTAGTAGGAGGGATCCGGGAACAGCTGTTATTAAGACATCCGGACCCCTTCTAGCGCCGGCCCGCTCCTGTTGCGGGCCCCGTCTCAAAATTTTCCTCTCTTTAGGCGACGTCCGGCACACGCGGACGCCGCCCCATCGCGGCTGGCCAAACTAATGCGGGTGGAGGGGAAACCCAGCCTGATCCAACCTAGGCAGAGTCTATACTATAGTAACCAGACTGCTGATGAACACAGTCAATATAAATTTTTAAATACATACATATTATAGATGAATTACCTCGTGACATAACAAATGTTTGTGCACATCACACAATATTTGTCCTGGGTGGGAATCGAACACGAATGCTTAGCAGTGAGGGTTACTAACCACAAGATGTCCAGACCAACAGACACGTCAAATAAAACAGTTAAGTTCGGTACTTTAATTTACAAATATGTATTTTTAAATTTTTGACGCCCATGGTTACTATATAACAACCCGTCTGGCCAGCGTGGTATAGTAGGCCAAAACCTCCTTCCTAAGGAGAGGCTTATGTCCAGCAGTGGACTATTAAAGGCTGTTGATGATGGTTACTAGGTTTTTACGACATATCAACAGAAAAAAAACAGTGGCACTCCGACAGTGCCGACTGAAGTGAAAACTTGTTTTTTTGTTATGACAGGAAAAATTATTGTTTTTGTCGATTCGAAAAGTTCCAATATTAATATATATCTATGTTGTACGTATATACACAATATTTATTTATATTATATATAGTTATATTATCAATGTATTTCAACCCAAACTCAACTCACGTGTAAACGGGGCCAATATACGTAGATACTTATATACAGAGGTGTCGGTAACGGTAACAGTCTCGCGAGTTTATTTTTTTTTTCCCATCTCAAAAAATACATTCTTTTGTTTATTGTTCAAAAATGTACAACGCTCCTAAAGAAGTTTTCACTTCAGAAAACGTAGAAATTTATGCTCTGCAACCCAAGCGAAGTCGAAGGAGGTTGCTAGTGTGTTATATTTAGATGTTTTTTGTAATCTCATCAAAATAAGAATGAAACAATGTGCTACAAGTAATATGAAATAACATAAAATTGAACCTGGTTTAATTAAGATAAGCGATTAAACTGTGTTTTACCCAAATAACTATTATACTTTAATTTGTTTATTTTGTACCTGACATTGAAAACTAACTTAGGGGTCGTCAATAAAATATGTCAAATGAATTTCGTTTTTATTCCCCCCTACCCAGTTGTAATAGTTAACTTTGCATGTCAGATGTGGTGTAATGCTTTAATTCATTATTTATAATTGCATTTTATCTTATCATCGTAATTATTAACATTATGAATAACTTTGAATAGTCCATGGGTTTTGGACTACTCAAAATTCAAATTTTCCTTCTCTTTATATCTAACAGTAGCATTTACGTATAATGATGATACAAGATATTTTGGTCAATATAAAAAAAAATATACAGCGTGTAAGGGACGTCGTAACGAATACTGAAATAGTGTTCAGTGAAATTCAGACCATCATTATGAGACGAAAATCGTTGGACTTTTCTGCCGACTGCACGGATGGCGTAGTGGTTTTAGCAGTCGCCACGCCGTTTACTACTACGCTAAGTGTTGTGGGTCCGCTCCCCACATGGGACTCAACTTTGTGTGATCCACAAATTGTTGTTCTGAGTCTGGGTGTTCTTTGTGTCCGTTTCATGTATGATTTTAAAGTCCCCCGCGACACAGGATATACTTATTCTTAATGCAGGAGTAGTCTTTTTTAAAAAGTAAAAAAAGAAAGTAGTTTTATTTCTATTTGAATTATAAAAGAAAAAAACAACATTAACACAAACATTTGAAATAATTAACAAAACTAACCCGATTAATTATATTAACTGGTTCATTGGTTTGATGTCAACAATTTACTATTAAATGAACAAAAAACTAAGTGTATACGTTTCAGTATGCCAAACGTCAAGCCAGTGAAAACTACTGTGATAATTAAGGATGTCGGGCTGGACCTTGTGGACACTACGACATTTTTAGGTATAACACTAGATGCTAAGCTACAGTGGGGCCCACATATTGATAAATTGTCGAGTAGACTCAGCTCAGCAGCATACGCAGTAAGGAAAATCCGAGAGTTGACTGATGTTGATACAGCACGACTTGTTTACTTCAGTTACTTTCATAGCATAATGTCGTACGGTATTCTGCTGTGGGGGAATGCTGCCGACATTCAAACTATTTTTGTGCTGCAAAAGAGAGCTATTCGAGCACTTTATAATTTAGGCAATCGTTGTTCATTGAGGCAGAAATTTAAAGAAATAAATATAATGACAGTGGCAAGTCAATATATTTATGAAAATGTAATATATGTTCACAAAAATAAAGATAGCTTTTTGAAAAAAAGTGATGTATATGCCATAAATACCAGAAATAAAAATAAATTTGTTGTACCCGCCTCTAGGCTCCAAAAGATAAACAAGTCTTTTCGAGGTCAATGTGTCCGATTTTATAATAAAATCCCAAATAATATTCAGGAGTTGAGTATTAACAAATTTAAATCCGCAATAAAACGTGGCTTGTGCCAGAGGGCCTACTACTCGATTGTGGATTACATGGAGGACAAGAATGCTTGGGATTAATTAGCGCAGGCTATTTCTTTCTTGAGTAAAAATGTGGTGTGGCTAGTATGTTTTTTATTATTATTATTTTTTCTATTTTTTATGTTTCACTTCATTTTCTCTTGTATTCGTTTTTTCTTCTTAATGTTTTCTCTTCGTTGTTTTTTCACCTTTAAGTCCTTAATAACGGACATACTAGCACACATCAAAACAATGTTGTGATATATTTAATAGTGCCATTGTATCTACTTGTGAATTGCAAAAGAGTGGCCATGAGTTTGTTTGCCCTTTCTTCTCATAAGGCTCAACCCCTTGGAAACGGGCGGTTGTAGATCGGCACAGGCATATCATAGATTTTGTATGGGTTTGATTTTTGTTAAATTTATTTGGTTACTATTTGACAAAACAGAGATTGTTGCTTTTGTGTGTGTTGATCTATGACTTTAGAGTCTACATGGAAGACGATTTCAAACAATTTTGGAAATTTTATGAAATAAAGAAAGTTTGAATTGAATTGAACTGTTAATGATTCAAATTTCTCGTTATAATACTTAGGTATAGGTTTGGAAATGTGACGTCACTAAACTTAGACCCCTCTCACCTCTTGTCACACAATCCCCCCGGGCCCTCTCCCTCTTAACGTGTGACAGAATATATGGATGACCCCTTACTTACCCACTGTATTTAAATGTTACTATTATTTTTTGGTAAAACTATTTTATACGCCATTGTAACTGTATATTTCATTAAAACAACACGAATTCTTCAAAAATTGTGGGTTTTTTTGGGACAAAATGGGTAATAAGTCATATAAAAATGATATTAAATTAAATTTGATACAAAGATTGGTATTCCACGGTGTTGAAAGTTACATGTTTTGGTTTGTTTTGTTATGGGGTCTACGTTTGAAGACTAGTTTGACACCTCAACAACAAAGAGACTACTACTTAGGGGCGGTTGCGAAATATTCGTTCTATATGTGCACTAATTGGAATTTGGTAAGTAGATTATCTAAAAAGATAATTTTTCGGGGCTGTTAATTTCGTAGTTAGTGATTCTGACTGTTAAGGTCGTGGATTCGATTCCCACCCAGGACAAATAATTGTGTGATGGGCACGAGCATATGTTCTGTGTCTGGGTGTTATTTATTTTTAATATAATATATATATTTAGAAATATATAAGTATGTTTATCAGCAGTCTGGTTACCATAGTCCAGACCATACCCAGTTTGGGATCAGACGGCCGTTTGTGAGATGTATGAGGATATTTTATTATTATTATTCACGTTACTAGGATGTCTTATTAAAAACTGTTCTCGGATTCCTTCTATTTTAGACGCAGTGTGGCGCACCGTGTGGTTTTAGTCGCTTCGTAACCGACACACCGTCACACCGAAAACCCCGGAAAAAAACCCTGGGGTGACAGCCCCATGCCTATACCTTTAATCCCACTTATGTGCGTAGTAAGGGGCAATATGTGCAAGGGGCTTATGTGCAAGGTGGTGTGGTGATGGCTTAAGAAAACGGAGTGTCACCAATCCAATTTTTTTACAGTCTAGGGAAGCAAGGAAAATTAAAATGCTTTTATTATGGAAATGTTTTAATAATATCATAAGTTTTGTAAGAAATCACTGCCGTTTTTCCCTATCACTTGAAAAGTAATAAGATGAAAGGGCTGTCACGTTGAAATATGGTAAAATATATTATACGAGCTTTAACCCGCGGCTCCACCCGCGTATGTGTCCGTTATCAAAGTAAAAAGTAGCCTATGTTATTAACTGGTTTTAAAATCGGTTTAGCGGTTTAAGCGTGAAATCGTAACAAACAAACAAACTCACTTTCAAGTTGCCAGAGATAGTAACGTAGTCTGTGTTAAACTCAATAATTGTATACACATATATATATGTAACACGCATACATACACTCACACACGCACACACACACACGCGCGCACACACACGCATGCATACATAAATATACACACTTAAAAACAGCATTGATAATATTACTGTGAATTCATTTTGGGGGGCCTGGAGCCTCCCACAAATTACCAATTAAGCCACATATTTGTCAACTTAAATATAAAGATTTGTGTAATTTGTGGAGATAAATAAATGTTTATATTATTATTATTTATATGGATATATAAGATTATGTACGTGCTAGAATAACAACAGCACCGTCAGCTCGGGGCTCAGTGTACAGCAAGTACATTTGAGCCGCTGGAAACCCACTGGAGTTTTCAGTAGGTAAAGATGACAGAACCGGTTACACCCAGATCCCCCTTGTTCCTCCTGCCCGTTGTCTTCTTTTTTTACGTGTCCACAGGACCGCTAGACCTAGTAGAACCGACTAAAACCACACGGTGTGCCATACTGCGCTGAAAATAGAAGGGTTCCTGTAACAGCTGTTATTAAGACACCCGGTCGCTCTTCTGTCTATACCTGCTACAAAATCGCTCCTAGAAGGCAGTGAACGCCCCAGGAGACTTCTGCGCTTCTGGAAAGAGCTTAGTTGGCTCTCTTCTAGACGCATAAAGGACCACTCTTGAGTCTAAATGCGGAAATCGGAGCCCACAACTAATACCCCAATTATGTCTGCTGTGATTCTCTTTTTAATCTATCCCGTACTTCGTAACCAATTCAAAACGTTATTTATATAACACTCTGTGGTATAATAAAACTTGCAATTTGTGCTAATTAAGAAAATATGAATAAGTTTAGATAAAATATTAGATAAAATTATGAGCAAGGTGAGTCTGACCTTGCGGATTGTAGACATCTGGTCGGTAACGGTAATAATATTTGACCTTAGGTATATTTAAAAGAGTCTTAATCTATACTAATATTATAAAGCTGAAGAGTTTGTTTGTTTGTTTGTTTGAACGCGCTAATCTCAGGAACTACTGGTCCGATTTGAAAAATTCTTTCAGTGTTAGATAGCCCATTTATCGAGGAAGGCTATAGGCTATATATCATCACGCTAAGACCAATAGAAGCGGAGCACCAAAGAAGAATGTTTCAAAAACGGAGAAAATTTATTACTATTGAGAGACGTAGACGAAGTTGCGCGGGTCAGCTAATAAGGAAATATACAGTTTTATTCAAAGTTATGTATACTTTCGATAAAGAAAGAAAGAAAATTTATTGGCACATGCAAAATGCATTACAAAACGGTGAAAATGACTATCTAACTGTATGCTGAGCTGCAGCCCTACTGTGGGCGGTCACAGGTGTCTTTCAATGCTGTCGTCAACTAGATGTCGTCAACTAGATGTCGTCAGCTCATTACCATTCAAGTGTGTGTTTATGTATGTATGTAAATATTAATTATACATCATGCACTTTTGGTACATTGGCGGACTTAATGCCTAAGGCATTCTCTACCAGTCAACCTTTGGGTGTTGCAGAGAGAACAGGAATAGGTGCATTTTGGTTAAAGGTTGTTTGTAGTTATAATATCAAATCACATCACATCATCGAAAGCCTATAAAAGTCTAGTGCTAGACATAGGCCTCTCTTTAGAAATAGGTTTTGGCCTACTATACCACGCTAACCAGACGGGACCAACGGGTTTGTATCAAGTTTTCCTTCTTTTTGCAGTGCTAGTGTCCTGCGTTGTTTTGCGCCCTTAGTCGGCTTTTACGACACCCACGGGATTAATTGGGGTAGTGACATTCCGTATTCTTAATGCGTCACTACACGGACAATAGAAACACACCCTCAAACAAACAAACAAACATAAAGTACATCCTCACTCACTTTTTAAAGTTTTAATTCTAAGTTTTACTATAAAATCATTACTATATTCTGCAACTGTTAAGGGGATCGGCACTGTAGCTCCCACATAGCAAATACAATCCGTGGTAGCTCCTTATCACAGGTTGATCTGTAGCCTATTTACATGGACAGTACTACACCCATTATTATTGTATTTAACATACCCTTGTAGAACCTACAATCATATTTTTTTCAAATCATCACATCACATCAACAATCTTTAATAGTCCACTGCTGGACATGGCCAGTATATGAAAGTTGGCACATTAAGAGAACGGATGAAAGACGCCTGAACTTAGCCGAAATGCGAATGAGGAGATGGATATGTGGGTTGACTCGGATGAATCAGGTCAGCAATGAATATATACGAGGGAGTCTGAAAGTAGTTACACTAGATGAAAAATTGAGAAGTAATAGGTTGTCTTGGTGTGGACATGTCATGCGGGGGATCAGGTAAATGTGGCTAAGAAAATGTTAGAGTATGGGAGTTAAAGGGTACAAGAGAAGAGGAAGGCCAAGGAGGATGCACTGTGTGAGTGAGCATGCACTGGTAGAGTAGAATGAAAGAATCATATTTATTGCGCAGACTACAGACAAAGACAGACAGACAGAGACATAGTAATTTATCTATAATATGTATGTGTTTAGAAATATTTAAGTATTTTTAACAGCAGTCTAATCACCATAGTACAGGCTCTGCCTAGTTTGGGATCAGACGGCCATGTGTAGGATGTGTGAAGTACAGAATTCTAAAATATTTCTAACAATACTCGTATGAGCCAAGCTATCGGAGAGCCAGCCGATATCAATATACCAAACTTCGAGCCGTCTAATCGTATAAATCTACATAGAGGAGAAATTTGGAATTCAAATTACATGTATAATTCCCACAAACTAATAACGAAAGTGAAATTTATATATCAAAAAGCGAAAGCATGTTTAAATTTAATTGGTTTTAACACCATAGTTGTAACGGTTATTACTTAATAACAATACGTGTTTCACTAAACACTAAAGATAGACAATACATTTTTAGTGGGATCGTACTAAACTATAGTTTTATAGGCGAAAGTCACTCGCACCGTTGTCAACCAGTGAACGTCGGGTGGTCCACCGGTGGAAGCCGCGTTTTCAACCAGTGAACGTCGGGTGGTTCACCGGTGAAAGCCGCGTTGTCAACCAGTGAACGTCGGGTGGTCCACCGGTGGAAGCCGCGTTTTCAACCAGTGAACATCGGATGGTGACCGATGAACGCCTCGTTGTTTCCAGTGAACTTCGCGTGATCCTTTATTCTCCTCCATCAGAAAGGCGAGGCGGTACTGGTTGGGTGTCGGGTGGATCTAATGAGCTATGGACTTTAAAACGCCCACTTTTAGTGGACTATGATTTTAGTCCCACTTGCGTACTTTCTTAAGGCTTGCACGCCTGCTTCTGTCAACTGGGCACATATATATGTATATTTTTACCATATTATATAGTATTTTACCTACATATAACATGGTATATAATATGCTACATACACTACATATGGTATATTATACAGAAGAAATATCGTGCTCACCACTCAAATCGAACCCACGACCTCTGACTAAGCAGTCAGGCTAGCTTTCCACTAGACCAACAGGTCTATCAATAAATCCATACTAATATTATAAATGCGAAAGCGTGTCTGCCTGTCTGTCTGTTACATCTGCACGCTTAACCGTTAACACGATTGAGATGAAATTTGGTACAGACATAGTTTGAATCCCGAGAAAGGATAGTTTTTATCCCAGAAATCATCTTTTACGGGGGTGAAAAGGGGGTTGGATGACAGATGTACACGCGGGTGGAGGCGCGGGTAAAAGCAAGTAATTGAAAAATTATTTTTGGAATATAATCAAACTTACAACAATTTCAAATAAATATAAATCTTCTTCTTTTTTATTTATTTTATCACTATGCACGATTATCTTAGTCTCAAGCGCTTTCATTTGATACCCATATTGTAGAAGTGCATTAAAAATAACTAGTCGGCCCTCTTGGGTGTTCCGCCATGTTGGATTTAGAATAGCCTCATACAGCTAACCATGCATTGTCATCCAAACTAAACGTGTACATTAAATTTCAGCTCAATCGGTTAAAGATATCTGCTTCAAAATTGAGTTGCAAGATTCCATCCGAACAAAGATAATTACATACATTGCGAGTTAATAAAAAAGCTTATAAAAATGATTGTTCATAAAGTATTATACAGACAACGAATCGTCTGTATTCATATCTCCATTCCAACATTAGCAGATGATTACCAATCATGAATCATTAAAATGGGGGTAGAGTGTAACAGTATGGTATAATAGGTTTTTACCTATGAAATTGCCGTTTTGTATGCAACAAGTGAAAGTACTTATTTTTTCAAACTTTTTTATTTCTGTTATTCGAAGTAATCACCCATGCAATCGACGCATCTTTGCCAACGCATTGGCAGTTTATTGATTTCCTTCTTGTAAAAATCAGCAAAGTCTTCAGGCATTTTTTACTGCCTCTCGGGAATTGAATTTTTTACCCACTAAAAAGTTGTATAAATTTTCTAAATTTTGGAAAAAGTAATAGTCGGTAGGTGCAAGGTCTGGTGAGTACCAAGCAACCAGCTTACCAACAGAAATAAAAACAGTTTGAAAAAATAAGTACTTTCACTTATTGCATACAAAACGGCAATTCCATAGGTAAAGACCTAATATTTTATGAAACAAATAATAGTGAGATACCGTCTGTAATAATTATTACAATACCGACTCAGCAGACTATATCTTGACAAGAGTCGGACGTCTTATTTAGTTATAATTAATAAAAATAATAGTGTTTCAAATATACAACTTTAATTTTAAGTGGCATTTCAAATTTTAAAATGGACGATATTTTGTTTAAGGATCATAATAGTTTTTATAACGTTCTATGCTTTTTGATAACGGAATATGAGAATTTTTTTGATAGGAGTGACGCGAAATTGTATTGGACTAATGTTTATCAGTTATTTGGAGTACTTCATCATGTGTATATATCGATATATGCGGCCAGCTTAGATCTGAAAGAAAGCGAGCACACGAAAATCGAAAATCTGTTTAAGTTAAGTGCTGGTTATCTGACTGGATGGAATGAGTATGATTCTTTTTAAATACCTGCCTCAAAAGCCTCTAGACCTCAAAAATAAGCAAGTCATTTCGAGGTCAATGGGGCCGATTTAATGATAAAATCCAAAGTTAAATACAAGATTTAAGTATAAACAAGTTTAAATTCACAGTGAAGCGTAGGCTATATCAAAAGACCTATTACTCTATTGTCGATTACATAGAAGACAAGGATGCTTGGGATTAATTTAGCACAGGCTTTTTCTTAAGTGGAAATGTAGTGTTGGGTGTTTTTTATATATTTTTCTCATTTTTCATGTTTTACTTCATTTTCAATTCTATTTGTTCTAAAAGATCATCGTCAACAGCCTTTAATAGTCAACTGTTGGACATAGACCTCTCCTTAGAAAGGAGGTTTTGGTCTACTATACAAAGTTGGCCAGACGGGTTGGTCTATAGTCTATACCAACCCCGTCTGGCCAACGTGGACGTGGACAGCTCGGAAGAGAAGGCAAACTTGAAACAAAATAATGGTAATTATAGCAGAAATAATATTAATACTGAATAAATGAAAAATGAACTAGGCAGGTTCATACTATGTTAGTCAGATGACTGATAAACATACTTATTTATTTTTAAATACATACATTTATAGATAAATTACACCCAGACACAAAACAAATTAATGATCGTGCTCCTCACTCAATATTTTTTCCTGAGTGGGAATCGAACCCACCGCCTTCGGCTTAACAGTCAGGGGCACTAACCATTAGACCAACAGGCTCGTCAACTCAACTCAACTCAAAATATCTTTTTTTCATAAAAAAAATGTTTGAAATCGTCTTTTATGTACACTCTAAAGTCCTAGATCAACACACACAATAGCAACAATCTCTGTTTTGTCCAATAGTAAGCAAAGTAAATTTATTAAAATTTAAAATTATACAAAATCTATGATATGCCTGTGCCGATCTACAACCAAGGGGGTTTCCAAGGGGTTGACCCTTATAAGAAGAAAGGGCAAACAAACTCATGGCAACTCTTTTGCAATTTACAGATATATACAATGATATCATTAAATATACTACAACATTGTTTTGATGTGTGCCAGTATGTCCCTTATTAAGGACTAAAAGATAAAAAGACAATAAAGAGAAAAAAAAATCGAATATAAGAGAAAATGAAGTGAAACATAAAAATTTGAAAAAAATAAATATTAAAAAACAATTAAGCTCGCGTTAAATTAATCCTAAGCATTTTTGTCTTCTATGTAATCCACAATTGAGTAATAGGCTTTCTGACATAATTTTGTCGTATTATTATATTGTAAAATAGTACTTATTATCGCATACTGATCCCAAACTAGGTAGAGCCTGTACTATGCTAACCGGACTGCTTATAAACATACTTATATATGTATATATTTGTAAATACATACATATTATAGATAAATTACACCCAGACACAGAACAAATGACCGTGCTCATCACACAAATATTTGTCCTGGGTGGGAATCAAACCCACGACCTCTGGAGTAGCAGTCAGGGTCACCACTAGACCAACAGGCTTGTCAACTTTGGTTATGTAATAACATACATAGTGCTCATTTGTATTTACACATTTTATACTAATTTTATTCATATGAAACTATTTTTGTCTGTCTATTTGTTTCTATGTCTAAACAAAATTGGTGCAAATTTGATGAAATAGTTTTCTTAAAAGTACCCTTGGGGGATATATTTCGTACAACGAATAAAAAAAGTGGTGTGGTTTTTTTCAACGAACAAAAAAGTGGTGTGGGTTCAAAAAACGTCCTCGTCGTAAGCATTCAAACGAAAATTATTTGATTTAGGGTATTAAAATCGCGTTTTTAATCTTAATAATTGAAAAATAGGAATGATAATGGGAAATCAATAGTAGAAAAGATATCCAATTAAAACTTTTAATTTCAATCTGAGTATTAGAGTACGGAGTACATAATAATAAATACAATCATTCAGATGATAGACGCATGTTAAAAACTAAGCACAATATTTATTTAAATCATTGAATCAGTTTGAAATTCAATTATACTACACGGTCAGCTGATGCGAGCGCCGCCATATTGGCCTTGGTTGTATGCGATAGATGGACCAAAAAATTTGAGGCGATAAACGTTTTACTTTAAAATTAATTCAAAACTTTTTTCTAATCGGTTGAGTAGTTCAGGTGTAGTATAGTAACAAACAAACTTATATTACTGGTAAGAATTATTGTTATTTAGCTTGAAAAGGCAACAATTTTCATGACCTGCGCATGCGCAGACAGACAAATTATCATCGTAATTGATGCACTTTGTACCAACTGATATACGTACGTAGACGGACTGACCTTTGTAAGTTGTAATTTATTAAACTAATTATCATTTTGAATTGAATATCATTGAGGAAACACCTCATGATGCATGAGCTCTGAGAGAAAAAAAGCAAAAAAACGTGAAACAAACAATCTGGACGGATGATCTTATAAAGATTGTAGACGAACGGAAATGAAATCACACGGTCGCCCCCGCCCCTCCCCAGAGTAGGGCTCGTGAGGGGGTAGTTTCTAGTGCAAATAATCTAGTACATAATAAGTTTTAAAAGAGGGGCTCATGGCTATATTTTCAAAACTTTATTAATCTTATTACATAGATATGGTGCTATAATTAGGATACATGCGATGACACATTGACCGTGTGGTGACTGATTAAGAATACGGAATGTCGCCACCCCTATTCATCCCGTGGGTGTCGTAAGAGACGACTAAGGGAACAAACTACGCAGGACAATAGCACTGCAAAGAGAAGGAATACTTGAAACAAACCTATACCAACCCGTCTGGCCAGCGTGGTATAGTAGGCCAAACCCTCCTTTCTAAGGAGAGGCCTATGCCCAACAGTGGACTGTTATAGGCTGTTGATGATGATGATGATGACGATGATACATAATTTTATACATTGCAAAGCTAACACAAATGGCTAGAAGTCAGGTCAATATATGGATAGGTGACCATTATTGACGCATTGAGAAGAAGAAATCTCCGTGCCTGTTAAGCCGTCGGTTCCAGTTGTCTTACGAACATCTGTGGCCATCATTACGGGTAGACGGAGTCAATATCGCTAGTAAAAATCGAAGTTCAGTCGTATCATAATAGACTTAAAGCCGGCCCCAAACTAGTTTGGGAAAAAAAGATTCGGAGGATACTAACTCCTGCGTTGTCACGATGGCATCCCCAGGGAGCTGGAAATGAGAAGGGATTTATCACCATCTCAACAAAAAAAGTATAGTGTTGCAGATGCCTTGTCTAAATGTTTTTAAGAGAGTGGAAGACGATTTCTTTCTTGAGTCTTTTGATTTAGTCACGTGTACATATAATTTCCTTTTTTGGGCAGAATGCTAGTGATAGTTATTATTATTATGAATAGACAATTCAATTTTATTTATTTCTAAAGTGAAAACTTAAATACTTGTTCTCAATGGTACCGGCTGTAATTTTCCGCCATCGTTCCCACGTTCCCATCACCTGGATAATGGGCGTTCCAACACTGTGTTGAATACACTTTTTGCCTCGCACAACCAATCTGTGGAATAAGTTATCGTCTGCGGTATTTCTAGACCGACACAACCTTCAAACCTTCAAGAAAAGAGCAACGCGTTTGTGACTCCTGAGTCGCAGGCGTTTATGGGTGGCGGTAGTCACTTTCCATCAGGTGACTTGTCTGCTCGTCTGCCCCCTCTTCCATTTTTTTTTTGTGAAATAAAAAAGTTGAGTTTCGGCCTATTCTTATTAATGGCAGAGCCATTTAACACGTTCTCATCTTAATTTTTCCTAATTCTTATCTGTCCTTCTTTCACAGTTGTGCCAGACATGTTTTCTAACCATGTCTTTGGCTTACGACCTTCTGGAGTGGATAGACCGTCACGAATCATACGTTGCCAAGTTGCTGAAGTACTACAGAGATCTCCTCTTCTCCGGGATCGTTGTTCCTTTGACCCTGGTGAGTATCTTCGAATGAAACTCTAACATTGATGATCGATGATCGATGAAGCGAAGGAAAAGATGTTACACTTAAAAAATATTTGGTTTGATTTGATTCGATAATATCAGCATACGTAATAACTGTAATAACTTTTAACACGATTTTATTAGCTTACGATTTATGTATTCACGAGAAACGATATCGCATTTTTACTAAAAAATGATTCTTATTTTTGAAATTGTAGAAAATCATGTTCTACAAATTCGTTTCAACTGGTTTTAATTAGGTGTTATATTAAACTGTTATTTACTTTACATTCTCAACGTTATGTCACTGTCTGTATATTTTTTTATTTGCAGTTTATATCCTCAATGTTCTGGATCCTGTACTGGATCGACCGTGAGCTCGTCTTCCCCCGAGTTTATGACCAGATCTTGCCTTGGTGGTTCAACCATTGCGTTCACACTAATATCCTGATAGTCATTGGTCTGGAGACCCTGCTTCAAGCTAGAAGATACCCTGCAAATCGGAAGGTGGAACTATGGCTGAATGGCTTCATCGGGATTGCTTATGCCATAGTGTAAATATCAGTTGTGTTTATTTATGGTATTGGTTAGTTGTATTTATTGGTAGCCGCAGAACCGACAACCGTTGGGGAAAACGAGTTCTTGAGTGGAGACCGCGTCTCGGCAAATGTAGTGTAGAACGCCCAGAAGCCAGGTGGAGTGAAGATTTGCGCAAGATGGCTGGCAGGAGGTGGATGCGAGAAGCCCAAAATCGATCGAGGCGTGCAATGGGAGAGGCCTACATGTCCTCTCCCATTGCACGCCACGAAACTAGACAGAGACAGAGCCTGTGCTGTGGTATGGTAAACATGTCTAAATACATACAGTTTAATTACACCCAAACATAGAACAAATTATTCTGCTTAACACACAATTATTTGTCGTGGGTGGGAATCGAACACTCGCCCTCCGCTTATACCTACAGACTTATCATATCATAAAATTGCAATTAGACCAAGAGCAAACTTGAAATAATTTCAATTACTCTAAGTCACTAATACCAGAAAAAATAAATAAATATAATAAGTAAAATATATAATAAATAAAAAATTACCTTTTAAAAGTACTGGTTCAAAACTGCAGTGTATTTTAATGACATATTCAACCTAATGAATAAAATGCCTTGAGACCTCATGCCTGAAATTTATTTCATTAGAGTATATACTCGTATAACAGTATTTTATCTTGATAATAGTCACAAAACTAGTAACAATGGCTTTGGTTAATGGTTTTCATTGTGCTCGGTAAATTTGTAAATAAGACAGAATTATACAACCAGAAACGAATTTTGTATAAATATTATAAGAGCCTGGTTAAAATTCTAATAACTGAAGCATGGACAGCACTTTCTAAAATATTCTATTAACTTCAATTCTCTTTATTTCAGATACTATAGCATATTTTTCATCAAAAACCGTTGGTTGTACGGCGTCTTTGGCATCATGACCTGGTGGCAAGTTTGCCTATTCCAAATCTTGATATGGGCTTCCACCTTTATCTTCTACTTCATCCAGTTCCCCATCAACAGACTGTTCCACAAGGAAGAGGTACCTAAAAGCCCAGAACAGAAGACTGTCATTCAAAATATGGAAGAGAAAACTGATGCGAAATCTATGGTGCCAGATTCTTGGAGTTTAAAATTTAGACCGAAGACGTTGATTGAGAATTCTTTCTTGTGAAACATTTTAACAGTTAAGGTTGGGGCAGTTGAATTCAAAAGGGTCGGTGAATTAAAGGGAGATGGTATGAATAAAATTGCAGCCCTGCAGTGAGTGGCACAATAGATCAATCGTTAATTAGATAGAAAAAAGTACTATTCAAATAAATTGATGTTTTCTGTACAACATCTGTGCAACACAACTATGATAAGTAATATAAATTAGGGTAGTTTTGTAGATTAAGGATAAAAATGAGTAGAAAGTCACATCTGTTTCTCTATTTGAAACGAATGTATCACTTATTCTGAAAGTGTAGAATTTATTAGAGCGTTATGCGATAAATATTTCATACCGGGATAGAGAAAATTCTGTACCTTGGAGTATACAAAATAAGCTAAAAATTGATATTACTACTGATTATCTCATGACTTCCAGAATAGGTTTCTGCATTTTCCAAACGAACAAGTACCGTGATTTAATGCGAACCAAAAATTAAGTAAATAATTTTAATATTCCAATTTCATTTATATGGATGACTTATAGTTTATTTTCCAACAATGTATGTCATCATTTTTTTCAAGTAAATGATGTATATGTATATTTTATTATATTTATATTATGACAAACATTAAAGATAAAAGGAAAAATACAAAAAAAGTTTTCAGATTTTTATTTCTATCTGTTATATATGCCTCATCTCTTATCATCATCATAATCATCTGTCATCATCTATTCCAATTTAATCTGTTATCTTTGCAAGGGCGATGTGTATCTTCAATTTTGTTCAGTATAAAATTTAGTTTAATTGAAAATAAAATAATATTATGAATGTATAAAAATATATATAAATAAAAACAAAGTTAGGAAAGGATACTAGGAACAGAATTAGTTCTTGCCTGTTTTTGATATCGACGCTAATCTAAACAAAACATAATATCACACTTTCTAATTTCACAATGATGGTTTTCAGTCAAAATTAAGACTGTCTCGTAGCTTATCTTACCAAAGCTGGTTTTTATTCTCTTAGTATAAGTCCTTTATTAATTTATGCAGTGAAGTTTTTCTCGTAGGTTTTCACTAATTTCAAGAAATCTGATGATTATCATCAACAGCCTTTACTAGTCCATTGCTGGACATAGGCCTCTATTTAGAAAAGAGGATTTGGCCTACTATACCACGCTGGCCAGTCGACTTGGTATTGGGTTCGTTTCAAGTTTTCCTTGTCTTTGCAGTGTCCTGCATAGTTTGTCCTGTCTGATGATTATAATCTAAGACTAAAAAAGTACAATTTGTTTTGCTATAAAGTGTAATCCTTGACATCAAAAGTTCACAATAGTTCAATAGTTCAAGGTTCCTTTAAAAAATACGGTACTTCTAGTAAACAAAAATGGTTTTAAAAATGCAACTAATTTTATAACTAGAATTTTTTAAGGCTATATTCAATTGCAGTACCAGAGAAGTAACTATGCACCAGATCTTTGTATGAAAAAGTTGAATATAGTTTGCACCAGATCAGTGACACAAATTTTAGTCTGGTGAGGATATGAATGTCGGTCACTGCGTGTTCATTTGATGGGTATAAATTACCGTGAAAGACATTGTTGTTTGTGAAATTATTTGTTTTAAACTCCACAACTATTTACGTTCTCTTGCTTAAGTTGCAACGAATTCTCAAAACAAGTTTATACAGAAACAACAGAATTTTATGACCCGTCTGCACGTTTGCCTCCTTTGTTATGAAAACATGGGTTAAATGTCTTTAAATTTATATTTGACTTGGTTGGTTTAGGCGATCGCCATGCCGTTTCCTACTACGCCGAGTTTTGTGGGTTCAATCCCCACATGGTACGACACTTTGTGTGATCCACAAATTGTTGTTCTGAGTCTGGGTGTTCTTTGTGTCCGTTTCATGTATGTTTGTAAAGTCCCCCGCGACTCAGGATATATTCCTAACGCGGGAGTTGTCCTAAAAAAAATTAAACATTAGTGATGAAAACAAAAATCGAGTTCATTGAAGTGAAATAAAATTAAAAAAATATTTTACACAATTTTTATTAGGAAAGTTTTCTTACATCTAATGTGTACAATAAAAAATATTGTTCGTATTTATAAAAATGTACAAATATTTTCCATGCTTTATACAATCGAGAAAAAAATCACGCAATCTCATTTGATATTTTTAGCCCAAATTATATAGACGCTGCGAGGATTTGAAAAGTTATTAAGCGATTGTTAATAATTTCATTCGGGACATATTTCGATTTCTTCTTGTTCCTTCTTGTTAGTATTCCTTCTTGTTTATACAAAATACGAGAGAAGTAGAAGTATGGTAATCATTCCTAAATAATTCATACGTAAGTTCATACTGCAAACGTCACATCGACCGCAGTATTTAATGATTGTATTTCTCAGAGAGACATCTAAATATATCAAACATAATCGAGCTACAAAGCAGACTCAATTTATTGGTGGTACACCAAGAGCCAGGTCTGATATGGGTACATCTGCAGGAATCGATGCTATTTGAGAAGCCCTTATACAATTTGGAAATTTTGACAATTTCGGTAGCAATTTACCTTTAGGAACTTTTTCTAAAATATTTCTGATTCGAGAATGTGGGTTTGAGTTTGAGACCTTCACTCACTATTCACAATCACTGTTGGATGGACGTATATTTGACTTACTGCAGTTCTACTCCTACTTTCTATCCGAGCTTTGCTATAGCCCTTAAACCCTATTCGTCCGTTCGTCCCCAATTTAACTTTTTCCTTTGTCCCGTCTGAAAACGAGTAAATATCCAAGGCAAGGTTGGTCCTCATCAGCCAGTCGGATGCAACAGTGTTAGCAACCTTACTGTTTTTACCGACGTCAAATAAAATCACAAAAAGGGTCAGAATGATGATGATAAGTCACTTTTAATGCAAATTCTGTGATATTTTTCTCGATCATAAATTGCAGGATACTTTTTTTCTCTTAAAATACAGGTAACTAAGAGTATTTCATATTTAATACATAGCGTTTATTTAATATTAAATTACAATTGGCAGTGGTTCCTCAAAGTGATGGTTGTCGAAAAAGTTATTATTAATAATTTTTACATTTATAATTTAAAAAGTAACACATTTAAATGTACTTTTTTGATACGAAAACTTGTAAGATATTATTATTTTGCCTGTTTTTTTTCAAACAAAACCCGGTCGCTCGATGCCTTTCTTCTAACATCATGCAAAATCAGTAATTCTATTTACTGATTTTGCATTTTATTTTTTTTACACACTCCTGAGAAGTTTATAGTGATTTCCATATATTAAGATTTTCAATAAACAAGTAAATTCTAAATCAGAATTGTATAAGTTAGTGAGATCCCTTCATTGACTAAGACAATGAGCTGATGATATTCACAAGTTATATGTAGCTAAGAACTATCTCAATCAGGCCAGATTTCAAACAAAAACATTGCATCATAATCGGTCCATTCGTTTAGGAGCTACGCTACGCTAGCCACAGACAGATACTCAGACGCGTCAAACTTAGAACACTCTTCTTTTTGCGTCGGAGGTTAAAAATTATTGAAGATAGAATAGAATTGAAATTATATTAATTTACACCTAGCGTATGCTTGTGACAAACAGCTAAAAAGGAAAAATAAAAAAACTTCTGAAAAAGTCTTCTCCTTGGATTTTGGTTTTTACGTCCATTTCCATTCCATGTCCATTTGTTTGATGAATTTTGTTTTATATGAATATTTTCAAACAGATAAATTATTTTACACGCGGAATAACAGATTCCTAGCTAAATTTTTAAATTTATATTTTGATACCCAAAAAATTGTAAATTACGTATATTCTTAAAAATTTCCAGATTTTCTACGTTATTCACTGGGTTTACTATCCAATTAATGTTATTATATATATATTTTTAACAATTTGTATAAATACTTTACTAACAATCAACGTTATAATTTAAAGACGTAACTGTTTCTTCTAGACACTCTTAATTACTGATGATAGTAACTTTAAGTAGATTAGAAGGAATTTCTTAATCGTTCTTATATTTGATTTCTTCCTTTCAATCTATCAGATCAATCACATTTGGCAACATTCCATTCCATCGGCATCATCGGCAAATAAACCTACAAGTTTTCATATAACTTAATCAATTTAATAAAAATCTACACCAGGCCTATAAAACAACTGTCTAGGATGCCTCTGGATGCTGTCATCTTGATAAACTAACCTCTCGGGATGTAAAAAATAAGATGAAGGCGTTTTTATAGTTACACTAGACACGCGAGGACGTTTTCTAACTTGAAAACTCGAAATATCTGATGCTGAAAACTGTGGGTCTGATTGTAAATGACTTCTGAACCTAGAAAACGAATAATCTCTATCTGATGGGATGATGAAACCAGATGGGACTCGGCTGACAGGCACACTGGGATTTAAAGCTTCATTAAAACGTACATCATAATCATTTTCTATGCTATCTGCTAAATTCTGTTTTATTGAAATATTCTCTGGGATCAAAGGTTTTCCTGTTGCTGTATAGGGGTTTGATATATCGGGCTTAGGTTTGATTTTTGTTTTACTCTCTGTTTTATATGGTATTTCTGTTGCTATAGGTATTGCTGTTGCTAGATAAGGCTTAACGTAATCGCCAGGGGATAATGTGGATTGTAATTTATCTCGAATAGCCTCATACTGATTGTTATATACTCTATAAACTTTTGAAGCCAGGTGTTTGGCTTTTGCTTCTATTGTTGTTAAAGGTTCTTCAGTTGTTGTAGGTCTTGTTGCTGTCGGTTTTCTTGTGGTTGGTTTTACTGTTGTAGTTTTTATTATTCTTGGCGTAGTTACAACAACTGTTGTTGTTGTTTCTTTTATTCTATCGTAATCTATATCATCTTCATCGTAATATTCGTATTCCTCATTTTGATCAGGTAATGCTCTTTCATAACTGATTGTGGTTGTTGGTTGTTGTGTGGTTGTTAATGCAGTAGTAGGTCTTGGCTTCGGTGTGGTAGTTGTTGTAGTAGTGGTCGTAGTAGTGGTAGTAGTGCTAGTAGTTTTGGGTTTTCGAGTAGTGGTGGTGGTAGGTTTAGGGGTGGTATTTAAAGGCGCTGAGACATCCCTCCCGGCGACAGGCTGTAAGCCGCGTGGGAGGTATGGACTTCCACCCCTAGACGGTAAAAAAGGACGCTTAAGAACTTTGACATTAGGTTTGAGATCCTTCATTTTACTTGTGACATCCTCTACTTTTGTTACTCCTCGTTCAATCTCTTTTCTAGACTCTTCATAATCGTAATATTCATATTCTGAAGGCTTTTTATTTCTTTCAACTTTTTGTCTATCATTAAAAGTGTACTTTTGGGATTTTGGCGCTGGTTCATCGTAAAATTCCTCATCATAATCTATCGGTCTTTTAGTTTTCCTCTTACTTGTATAATGAGGTCTGGTAGGTTTAAACTTGTCCTTTTCAACAGGCTCTGGTTTCGGCCTTTGCTGTATAGAACTGGTTTTACCAGATGAGGCAGGTTTACTAGAATCATCTTCTTCATAATCGTAATACTCATCATCGTCATAGAGTTTTGGAGGTGGTGGTGTTGTTGTGATAGTCACATATTCAAATTTCTCCCTTTCACTGATCGGGACTGGTCTTTTAATCTTTGGTGGCATACGAGGCTTACTAAAAAGGCCGTGCCCTGCAGGTTTTACGAGACCAGCGGGCTGTTCAGGTGCTGTTGGTAGTTCTAGCTTTTCTTCTTTTTCCTCAGCATACGTGTTTACTTTATATGGTCTTTCGTCCTTACTCCTGGATGGTCTGTCATCTTTATATCTCCTACCCTCTGAGTATCTATCCTCTCTTGGTCTAGATGGTCTTGGTCTGTCTCGGTTAACTTCATCTCTAGATTTAACCTCATCACGTGATCTGAACTCATCTCGCGAGTGTTCGTCATCCGTACCAAGATCTTTAGGTCTTCCTTCATCTCTAGATCTGATTTCGTCTCTTGGACGAATTTCGTCTCTTGGCTTTATTTCATCCCGGGGCCTAATTTCATCACGTGGACGAATTTCGTCCCGTGGGCGAATTTCGTCTCTAGGGCGAATTTCATCTCTGGGTCTAATTTCATCTCTAGGGCGAATCTCATCTCTAGGGCGAATTTCGTCTCTGGGACGAACTTCGTCTCTAGGTTTAATCTCATCCCTTGGTCTAATTTCATCCCTGGACCTCACTTCGTCACGTGGCCTAAGTTCATCACGAGGTCTGTACTCTTCCCTTGGCCTCTTTGGTCTTTCCTTCTGGTCCCTCTGGCCACCTCGAGGCCTATCTACTTCATACCTGTCTTCTTCATCATCTCTTGGTCGAGCTCTCCTCCTATATCCTGGTCTATTATCTACGTCATCATCTTCATAAGGCCTTCTTTCTGGGTATTGTGGTCTTTTAGCCGGTCTCCTGCCAGATGGTCTACGATCTTCGTAATCATCTTCTAGTTCCTCGTCTCTAGGTCTTTGACGTCGCTCGTACCTGTAAAGTTATTTAGTTTTAAATTAATATGGTTTTCATATATTCAAGCCATAAACAAAAATTTTAATCCTAAATGAGCGAGGCATTTTCAAAGAGAATTAATTTAGGGCACAATTTTTTATGCAAGGTGAAGCTGAGCAGCAGATTAAATACCTCTACTCTGCATAAGACCAGGACTAATTAGTAATGGATGGTCAAAACGACCCGAAAGGTCAAGCATCCAAAGTCATTGTGACTGACGATTTAGGAGAAGAAAATGTGATTAAAGAAGAGAACAATGTAATGCTTACCGATCGTCTTGATAATCATCAGCTGGTCGCTTCTTCCCTGGTCTACCACCAGGACGAGGTCGTGGTCTCCTTCTATAACAGTGTTAGTGACAGCAGATTAAATATCGACTCACTAAGGCATAGTTATTAGTGTACGGTCAATTCAAACTCCTACTGTTCTTAACAAATAAGATGATGAATAGAAATCGAAATAACATTCCATACATGGATGAGAGACCGGATTATCCATTTTGGAATGATGAGGCTCGTACTAGTTGCGGCTACAAGTTAACAAAAAGGTTATTTCGCCTTATTTTCTTACTCACCTATCTTCGTAGTCGTAATCATCCCTGGCGTAGTAATAGTCATCATCATCATAGTCGTATCGGTATGCTGGTCGCCTCCGAGGTGGTCTGCTCGGGCGAGGAGTTGTGGTCGTAGTCGTGGTTGTGGTCGTGGGTGGGGGTGGTGGCGGTGCTGCAGTGGTAGCTTTGTAGAGAGCTTCATTCCTGAAAATGAATAGCAATCGTAATCTATATCGTGGATCATAGGAAGAAACATTTTACAGATGTCATATTGTCCGTGTGGTGACGGATTAAGAATACGGATACACCACCCCTATTCATCCCAAGGGTGTCGTAAGAGCCGACTAAGAGAGCAAACTACGCAGGACAATAATACTGCAAAGAGAAGGAAAATTTGACTCAAACCCTATACCAACCCGTTTGGCCAGCGTGGTGTCGTAGGCCAAAACCTCCTTTCTAAGGAGAGGCCTATGTCCAGCACTGGACTGTTAAAGGCTGTTGATGATGATGTTGATGATCTTTTTCATTATTTCAGAAATTAAAATATTGGATTCAGGATTATTAATATGAGATAACTGGAGAAATTATCTGATCATCATCTGAGTACTGACTTATTATTTTTTGCGTAAGTAATTGTTATAATTCTTTCATTTTTTTTTAATTCACAAAGGCCATTTGTGGCCACTATTTGTAATTAATCATTTTTGTAATGTCCATGTTGTGATATCCTTTAATTGAGGAAACACAATACATAAAATTTTATTTGCTACAAAACTAGCACGCAAGGTGTTATTTCTTGTTAGAGATCGAAATAAAATAAAATGGAATATTCATCTTATTGGGGGCTGAGATCGTTTATTTGGTTGAACGCGCTAATCTGAAGGACTACTAGTTCGAATTAAAAAAATATTTTTGTGTAAGATAGTCCATTTATCGGGGAAGTCTATAGGCTGTGTAACATCACGCAACGAGCAACGGGAGGCGAGCATCAATAAAAATGTATTTCTTTTGGGTATCGTCATCATGATATTCTTTCCCATTGGTTTTGTAGCCTAGTAGTATTCAACTAGCTGAACATAACATGTATTTATGACATCTTCAGTCTAAAGGTCCAGCAATAGCCCAGCTCCAATAAAAAGTTGAATAATTAAAATACGAAAACCTAAGAATCAAACAAATTTGCACACACTCAGATCTATTATATTAGGATAATTTGATACAGAATATTGCAAAACATAAACTGAAGATGATAAAACCTTGATACGAGAGACGGGAAAGGATTGGCAGGATCGTGATATGTCACGGCGTTGACTTTACCATTGTTGTTATAAAGCATTTTAAGGGCAAAACATTTCAATAAGTAATCTATCCTATTAATTTTATAAACGCAAATTCAGTAAGAATAGATGTTTATAACTCAGTCACGCCAGAACACCTGAAAGGATCTGGATGAAATTTAACATAGAAATGGGATAACATGGACAAAAACAACGCCCGACAGAATTGATAAGTTGAATTATTTAATATTGAAATTGTTGAAATTGAGAAAAGGGTTAAAACTTGAGAAAAGGTTAATACTTCAATTTTATGTAAAGCTTCTGTCCGAAATACGGATAAGGCTGTGGGTAGAGTGATAGAGGAGGAGCCTGCTTACCGCTGCCGTATGCGTGACAAAGGGAAGCCTGTCTGTCTGACTGGTGCCGTAACGCGTTACGTAACGAAGCGGGTTACCCTCCCATAAGAAGTTATTACTTCAAAATATGGTTTGACAACATCGACAGGAACGCGAGGGAAATCCCCGAGAGTAAAAACACGGAGACACGCTACTATGGACTTCTACGGGAACTACGCTACTCATAAACATACTTATATGTTTATAAATACATAAATATTATAGATAAATTACACCCAGAACAAATGATCATGCTCATCACGCGCAAAATCGTGGGTGGCTTCGGATTAGCAGTCAGGGTCACTCAACACTAGACTAGACTTAAATTAAAAATACTTTACCTGTGAAAATAGTTGTGTGAGTTCTTGCAATCCACTTCGGACACGAATTGGCAGATGAAAGTCTTCTGGTCAAAAGCTGTGTAATTGGCGCAGAGGAAGTCGTACCGGGTACCGAACAGGCAGTGGTGGTATAACTACAAATATGGGAAGTACAAATACTTGTCAGATTAATCTTACTGGTATGATAAATGCGAAAGTTTGGATGGATGGTTGTTACGGCAGAACGGATTTTAATGAAATTTGGAAAACTTCACTTAAATTGTCTTTTTTTTTAAAGACTATCAGTAAACTGTAGACTTGACTGCATTGTTAGAGTGGTGGTTAATTCTCATATGAGACAAAACATTGCGTGATAAAAAGATATTCTGAGTAGCTTCATTATCTAATATATGATATTTATTTCTCTGTAAGTAAATCTTTTTCAAATATTTTTACAAGTCGGACTTTACAGAAAGATTGAGCCAGCATTTCCTAAGACTCACTCTGGAAAGAAGCGAGGAAACAAACCACAGAGGTGTCTTTTTTTTAGTTCGTAAACAAAGTTAAAGAAAACTGTGCGAGTACACTGCAGGGCCTGGGTAGGCCTTTTGAAGAAAGGACTATAGTTTTGAGTCGGCCTGTACATACAGACGGCATATGAGCTTCAGCCAGCGTGTAGCTTAACACACAATTAACTTTGGTTTGATTTACATATTTTCTGCAAGACTTCAGTTTTTTAAATAATGTATGATGCGGATGGAGGCCTGTATACACTTAATAAGATAAGTTTCTCTAACTCTACACATGCTATTTGTATTGTCCGTGTCGTAAATATATTTGTCTGCTTAAAATTAAACGCACATAATTTATTGTATTAATATAGCAAACTCTGCCTATTTAAATTTCCTCTATTTCCAATTAAAACTATCAAATTTGTATCCTGGCCTAACTTGAAACTTGTTAATATTTGCCAATAATCTAAACCAGGGTATGCCTGAAATTAGTAATTAATAAATCACTGCACGTATTTACCAGCAACTGACCCATACCCTTCCCAATCTCATCACTGAATATTCCAATTTTATTTTAACAGTTTCTGAGTTGTTCTGTGTTATAAGGGATATTTTATTATTAGTTAGTTAGTTTTTAAAATCCCTTGGCTGGATCTAGGGTCAACATTATTGGTTATGACCCCTCACGATTGTATTTGGTTCAAATGATTTCAAATAGGGAATCATATTGGAGGTCATCACGAGTCCTGTCTTTACAAAAAGTTTTCACTGAATTTAAAGCTAGATTTGCACCTGTGAGGGGTCATAGGAATTATTTCTATCGTGAAAGATATATTAAAATACCTAATACTAAAACTTTTTTGTATTATAGATCTTTAAGAATATTATCTTGTTTACAGAAGCATTATGTCACGATGAAGGCCGTATAACAATTTTACAATTACTAATTACATAACAGCACCTGAGAACAAATCGGTTCCACGCACTTCAAACTTTTGTTACTAGATGGCGTTGTGTGTATTAAGCTTAGATGGCGTCATTAAAATTTTCTGTTACCATATGGACAAAAGAATTACACCAATCGCTTAGTTGATGACCACCTTACCTGACACTTATGCAGTACAGATGCGTAGAACCCATCGTGAAGCCCATCACACTTGAAGTCAATTGTCTCTGGCTTTGGGACTGTCGCATAGAACGGATATTCCGACAGATTGTACCCATTTAGTTCTCTGGGCAGATTGGGGTCGTAAATGTAGTCATGTTGAGGAAGCCCAGTGAACTTCCTTGTGTCATTTGAGGGAGGCGCTTCTCCCTCTTCTGCTGTTACTTCCGTCTGTGAATTGAAAATTAAAAGTATAGTAAATTATCTCGAAGGCAATGAAGTTTATTTGCAATCTAAAATATTGTTTAATTTTGATATATTTTAAATTGTAATATATTACTTTTGTATATAAAACGTACGTATGAAACGGACGAGGTAGAGGTTGTCCATACTTATTTTACTAACTAATATTATAAATGCAAAAGTGTGTCTGTTTGTCTGTTACCTCTTCACGCTTAAACCGCTGAACCGATTTAGATAAAATTTGGTATAGAGATAGTTTAAGTCCCGGGCAAGGATATAGAATAGTTTTTGTTCAGGAAATCATCTTTTAAGGGGGTGAAAAGGGGGGTGGAAGTTTGTATGGGGAATCTTTAACCGCTGAACCGATTTACATGAAATTTGTTATGGATATAGTTTAAAAGTCACAAGAGCGTTGCCACCCTTACTACCCAGAAATAAGGAGAACGGGAGGAGGGATTTGGGCCTCGGTAACTCCCCCACTCATTAAATAGCAATGAAAGAATTATTTAACACCGGTTTTCTGTATAACCCGGGCATTACCCAATCCGGTACATCATCATCATCAACAGCCTTTAATAGTCCACTGCTGGATATAGGCCTCTCCTAAGTAAGGAGATTTTGGCCTACTATACCACGCTGGTCAGACGGGTTGGCATAGGTTTTGTTTTAAGTTTTCCTTCTTTTTGCAGTGCTGTTGTCCTGCAAAGCAGTATGAATAGAGGTGGTGACACTCTGTATTCTAAATCCGTCACCACACGGATCACCACACCATTTGTGCCCAATCATGTCTCTCCCACGGTATGATTACCACACTATACAAAAAAAACACACATTTTTTATCGATCAAATCAATTACTAAATTACAAATAACCATTATAGGCTTCCTGTATTTAAGTCTAAAGGATAAATAGATATCACATGACATACAGACATAATTCTCAGCAATTATTAACTCTTAAGCCGGATACGAATAAACATTAGGTGGCGTGAAGGTACTTCCAAGGTGGTCGACTTTTACTGCGCAAGCGCCTGAGATATGCCTTTGTCTTGTATTTGGTATAATTTATTGAATATACACATGAATGTACGAGAAAGAGTGACCTTTAAAGTAGGAAGTGATCGTTATCACATGCCTTTAATGTCCACTGCTGGACAGAGGCCTATGTCCAGCAGTGGACTATTAAAGGCTGTTGATGATGATGATAGGCAAAACTCTCCTTAGTAAGGAGGTTTTGCCCTACTATTTATTTACTAGGCCAAAACCTCGGAACGTCACCACCCCTGTTCGTAAGAGCCAACTAAGGGAGCAAACTTCGCAGAAGAACAGCATTGCAAAGACTAGGAAAACTTGAAACAAACTATATACTAACCCGTCTGGACAGCGAGGTATAGTAGGCCAAAACCTCTTTTCTAAGGAGAGGCCTTTATCCAGCAGTAGAATAGTTAAGGCTGTTGATGATGAGTAAATTTTCAATCTCGTCCAGGGTATTTTTTTAATTCAAATGCCAATTCCAGGTTATTGGGTAGGCAGGATCTCTTGCCAAGATCACATTATTATTGTACTATCATATCTTAGATCGATCAATAATGAAAACGGTGCCGTCTATTTTGTTTCTCTCCCCAGAATCTGAGCGAGGGCTCCTAAGCTCTGGTAACCTCACTTATTCGGCAAAAGCAATAAAAAAAATGGTTTTCTGACGCTGTGGAATCACTTCAGTCATGATAAAATCGGCCGAAGTATTACTCTCCCAGAGACCGCACGGACTTTAACGGATGTATATAAATTTGTATATTACCTTTTCTTCGTCTTCGGGGGCGCTTGTTTCCTCAACTGGAGCTTGGGTCGTGGTGGTTGAAGTTTTGGCAAAGATTAGTGATGTGGCCTTTACTGCTGATGTGGTTGGGATCTCGAGGGACAAGAGAATAATTGTTATACCTGAAAAGATAATTGGTTCTGTTAAAAATATTGTTGTTTATGTCATAAGGAGTAAAACCTCCTTACTAAGGAGAGGCCTATGTCAAGCAGTGGACTGTTGGAGGCTGCTGATTATGATGGCATAAGGAGTAAACGAGCAGATGGATAACCTGATTTCAAGTGACTACCACCGCCCATGGACATGACACAATTCAAGTACATTGTGTTCCCGTTCTTTGAGTGATCTCTCCCCCCCTAACCTACTTGGGAGGGACTCTATATAAATGCTTGGCAAACTGATGGTATTGAGACTCTTTTTTTTTTTATTAATTACTCAATGGGGAACTACGCTTACCCCGTCTTAGTTACCTCTCCATCAGAGGGGTTGAAAAGGGGGATGGAAGTTTGTATCTGAAATCAATAACCGTTGCACTGATTTAGATGAAATTTGGTATGGAGAAAGTTTGATTCTTGAGTAAGGACATTGGGCTACAAGGGCTACTTCATACCGCCATTACTGACATACACGCGGGCGGAGCTGCAGGCATAAGCTTATGTCTTTATATGTATGTATTTAATCTATACAAATAAATAAAATTGGAGTGTCTGTTTGTAATATTAAAATAACCGCTTTTTATTAAATGCATATGTATGTTTACACTGTACATATGCCAAAATAACATTTTTTACAATTTTTGTCTGTCTGTCTGTCTGTCTAATTGTTCCGGGTAATCTCTGGAACGGCTGGACCGATTTCGACGGGACTTTCACTGGCAGACAGCTGATGACATAAGGAGTAACTTAGGCTACTTTTTTTAGACTAGCTTCGCCCCGCGGCGTTGCCCGCGGTTATAACAACAAACGCGGGTAACACCGCGGGTCTCATAGTAAATAAGTATAATCAACAATCTGGTTACTACAGTACAGGGTCTGCCTAGTTTGGGATCAGACGGCTGTGTGTGAGGTGTTTCTAATCATTATTACTGAATTAGTTGTGTTGAGCAAAATACACCACGTTAAGTAGTACTTAACCAATGGTGGCTAATATGTGTTTAGTTACACAAATAATCTTTTTACGACATACTTTTGAAGTTGTGTGGTATATTTGATTGAAGATGAGACGTAAAAACGCAATTCTGAGAAATTTCTTTAGGATAATTCATACAAAAATAGTTTCATATTTGAGTGTTGCAAGGATTATTAAACGATATGTAAAATTTTTGTGCAATATGTCTCGATTTAGAAGATATCTATACAAATAAATAGAATTGGAGTGTCTGTTTGTAATATTAAAATAACCGCTTCTTATTAAATGCATATGTATGTTTACACGGTACATATGCCAAAATAACATTTTTTACAATTTTTGTCTGTCTGTCTGTCTGTTTGTTTGTTGGACCGATTTCAACGGGACTTTCACTGGCAGATAGCTGATGACATAAGGAGTAACTTAGGCTACCCCGCGACGTTGCCCGCGGTCATAACAACAAACGCGGGTAACACCGCGGGTCTCAGCAAGTTTGAAAGTATAATGCCAATAAATAATAACACCTAACGTTTATTTAATAAAATTTGATGCGTTGACGGACTAGGTAATAATTTTATTTTGGTCATCGATACCAATCCACCCTATTGCTCGTGCAATTAGGGTAGATTACCTTCTTCCGACCCTTTTTTCCAAAACTATGTTAGGGTTGGCTTTAAGTCTACTAAGATACGGCTGAACCTCGATTTCTTACGGTGACCGACTGCCATCAGACCTTTACACCCCAAGTAAATAAAGTAAAGTAAAGTAAATAATATACGAGTATCTCACACATATCACACACAACCGTCTGATCCCAAACTAGGCAGAGCCTGTATTATGGTAACCAGACTGCTGATAAACATACTTATATATTTAAAATACATACATATTATAGATAAATTATACCCAGACACAGGACAAATGACCGTGCTCATCACACAATATTTGTCCTGGGTGGAAATCGTACCCACGACCTTCGGTTTAGCAATCAGGGTCACCAACCACTAGACCAACAGGCCCAGAAAGAAAAGTAAAAGAAAGAAAGTATACAGAAATACTGTTTTCTTTTTATAGGGACTAACCCCACCCACACGCCCACCGCTGTAACTCCTGTACACCAGGATCCACAGCAGTGACCCAGGAACACACCGAGTTATGGAACCCGAAAGAAATACTGTTGTCGGACTTTTTACAGCACCAACTACCCGATGCGATGGTCACAGATGTTCTTATGGCAACCGGGACCATCAGCTTAACGTGCTATCCAAAGCACGGAGGGGTCTCAATGTGTTTTGAACGGTCAGCCAACCAAATACTGACCTGGCTAGGATTACTTAACTTGGCATTGTGTTAACCAACTCGGGTATCACTTAGCCACGAGCCCCGAGCTTTAGGGTAGATTGGGGAATAAAATGAATATTCCTTTTTCACCATTCATCATCATCATCAGCCTATAACAGTCCACTGCTGGACATGGGCCTCCTTTCTAAGGAGAGGCCCATGGAAAAATCCTCTCACGAAAAGTTTTAACGACACTTTTTATTTTGAATTGTCACTTGTAAGTCATTCAGCGCCATCTATCGAATAGATAGGAAATCATTACTTTTCATCTCAGTAAAATTAAAATTTATGTTCTTAGGTTGAGCAAAAAATATTGTATTGGACATCATTTCTCAAGGAGATTTTACCAATGTATAAATTGTTTTAATTAGAAACCAACTGAAAAATATGTAGGTAATAGCCGCTTTGTATTTGCCGCAATAGATGGCGTTGTAATTAAAATCGTGTCGAATCAGTTTTACTCGATCGTCACAACTTCGTTCCTATCGGGTGTCACACGACTTCACACGGCTTTTCTTTCTCAGATATTTGGCTGGTTCTATCGCATCTTTTTTTTCTTTTTTTTTTGACGGGGTGGAAAATCCCTTCGGATCTCCTGCTCCTCGGGGCTAGGAGCTAGGAGTATGTGGTGATTCCACTAAAAACCACCCCGACGGCCGGCCTCAGATGCCCTACTCTGAGAGGACCTGGACCATGTTATTTCAGGTCCTGGTTCTCCCACGGGGGAGGGTCGTCTACTCGTCTGTAGAAGACCCGAGGTATGTCGGGGCACCAGGGACTGCCTTTCTAGGGTATACCTGGTTCCCCGGCTATTAGTACCCGAGACGGCGTGCGGTTTTAGTTGGTTCGAGTCCGACATGCCACCGACAGGTGGTATCCGAGAGGATTTCCGCACGGAAAAAAAAAGGTCCTGGTTCTACCGTATCAAGGAAACACAGCATGTAGTGTGTGCATTATATCAGTGTCGGTGTGGTGTCATCTAACTGCATGAATGATCTTACATTTCTACATGTGTTTAATATGGCGGCTTTCTGTAAACAAATTCTGGTAAACCTAATTTTTTTAAGCTGTGGAGAAGATGGTTGGGAATGATACCAGTCTTGGAAAGGACTATGTACACGTTATGTTGTTTTCATATTCTGAGCACTTCTTCCTTCTGGTCAACATTATGATGACTTATTTTTTCGGAAAATGTTTTTGGTAAATTATGTGTGTTCGGGACTGAAATATCTTTAAGGTATGAGATCTTTCTAATCTTGTCTTGTAGGATTATGTTTGTTCTATTAAAATGTATCGTTTTACCTGTAAGTAAAATTTGGCATGATGGTATTTGAAGACAGTACCACAGGTCATTGTGTTACCCTCTAGTGCCTTTAGGACGGCCATGCCTTTGGACAGTATTTGGATGTTATAGTTCGAGTTTAAACTGAAAGACTAAAGGAAAAGTTTTATGTTTAAAAAACATGCAATACTAGAACATTTGCCTAACAATTGAATAAATGAATATTTTAAAACGTTATTTATTACTCATATATAGTACTTTCTACAGGTTTTATTTATTGCAAGCTTGTAGAACAATAAGTATTATTTATACAAATAAAATAAAGTTGAAGAATCCTGTACGACGTACGTAGCTGAAATGCGAATGTTAAGAATTCTGATGTGATTAGGATGAACAAGGTGAGGAATGAATACATTAGAAGCTAGTGGATGAAGAGTTGAGAAGCAAAAGGTTATCCTGGTATGGATAATTCAGCAACCGTCTCTTTTGTTGACAAATAATATAACATAATGCTTTTATTTAACACAGCTTCTCTAAACCGTGAAACTTGGTGTGTGTGATGTCCCTCCAACACAAAGGGAGGATATAATAATAATACCAAACCACATTCACACGCCATCTAGTCCCAAACTAACTTTTTTTTTGTAAATACATACTTATTATACATAGAAACACCCAGACCAAATCAAACATTAAATGTTCATGCACACAAAATCTTTGACTTGAGCGGGATCGAACCCGTGAAATAGCGTTCGTTATACAAACCACTACGCCATTCGATCGTCATTGGTTCCTCCTCCGGCGATCGGATTCTTCGACAAGGCTATCATGCCTGTCGAACCGCCAACGGTTGATGTTGGGAAGTTGTGTATATGCTAATCGGCGAGAGAATTCTTCATATCGCGATATAGGATTAGCAATTCTCATTCAGTAGTTACTCCGTAGTTCGGAGTTTCTTTTTCATTTTTGCCGTATGTGGAAGTCGCCACGGTTCTTTTATTGTTTACTTAGTTATATGCAATTTTATAACATGGCTGGTTTTCATTACAGACAATAGTTTGATTTTTTATCAAGTTACTAGGTATTTTCAATAATCGTTTTTAAAGCAGACAAAATAACATGTGGTGATGAGTAGAGTTGAGCAAAATGGAGTGGAGAGTTTTATGTACGATAGTAGACGGATATAAGAGTAGAGGACGATCAACAAAAGACTGAACTGGACTGCTTGAAAGATAATATTATGTCTAGAAATGGAGTAAGCAGTGAACTGACGACTGATAGAGAAGAATGGAAGAAGAAATCTGATCACAGCGACCCCAAAGATATTTGCGAAATGGGGAAATACAGATGTAATAAAATTTAAGTGTTTCCTTGTACTTTTATAATACCAGCTTTTAAGTAAATGCGTTTAATATTTACACTGTACTTATGCCTAAAAAGTTTTGGTATTTTTTTTATTTGCATATTTGTTCAGGCAGGTAGAATGTAGACGGGAATTTCAGTCGCTGATATCATACGAAGTAATTAGAGTTCCGGAAATGGGGACAGTTAATAATATATTGGCTGGCCGTTGGATCAGATTTTGAAGGTCTTAATTTATTTAAATGACCACTATAATTAGAACTGTCGTTGTTGAGACTTTTGTATCCTGTAAGGTCGAAATTTATTGTCTGGGTTCAGGCTATCTCAAGCTACAGGGGTTAGACCCCTGTAGCTTGAGATAGCCTGAACCCAGACAATCCTTCATTCAAAGAGCGTCAACACTCCCGTTTTTAAAAAGAAAACTCCCGCATTAGGAATATATCCTGTGTCGCGGGGGACTTTACAAACATATATGAAACGGACACAAAGAACACCCAGATTCCGAACAACAATTTATGGATCACACAAAATGTCGTCCCATGTGGGGTTTGGACCCACAACACTCGGCGTAGTAGGAAGCGGCGTGGTGACCGCTTAAACCACTACGCTATTCTACACTACGTTATATAAAAAATAACTTATTTGAAGCAAGGGCTAAAACAGATATTAGTAATATGAAAGCCACGGCACTGGTAGTCCTTAAAGAAGTATAAATAAGAAAGCAAAAAATAATAACTGACGAACTATTGTTATTCGTTCAACTAGAAGCCTTGATAATGTGTGTGAACAATTTGGAATAGATATTTTTAATGTGTAACGGGAGCGAGGAGGTGTTTTATTCCTTAAATTCTTCAGGGGTGATGGTGAGGGGTCCGAGTAGTTATTGTTATGAGTTCTGTCTGTTTGGTGAGTATATTATTACGTTCTGTGTAATGTGTAAGTGATCTGTGCCTGTAACTTACATAATACCTCTTGATAATATTCTGTATTGTCTTGTGCACTGTAAATTAACTCTGATTTATATAAGTGAGGATTTATAATTGGCTATCTGTTTCTTGACTGCTTTTATTCTGATCATCATAGCTGTAAATCCTCCATAGTTTTTAATAAATAAACAATTCCTTGTTTTAATATTAACCTAATCATTGAATAAGGAAAGTGCTGGCAAATAATTAAAAAGAGTAACAATTGGCCGCCCTTTGTATATTATGTTTCTGATATGTGTGATGATGTGATGATTTGTGATTAAAATATGCAAATCGTTCATCACATCACATCATCACACATCAACAGCCTTTAATAGTCCACTGTTGGACATAGGCCTCTCCTTAGAAAGGAGGTCTTGGCCTACTATACTACGCTGGCCAGACGGGTTAATATAGGGTTTGTGTCAAGTTTTCCATTTTTTTGCAGTGCTGGTGTCCTGCGTTGTTTTGCGGCCTTAGTTGGCTCTTACGACACCCACGGGATGAATTGGGGTAGTAACATTCCGTATTCTTAATCCGTCACTATTATTTATTTATATTACATTTTTTTTATTTGTGCTTTTCAAGACACTTCTTGCCTCGCACTACCAATCTGTAGGACAAGTTATCGGCTACAGTATTTCCGGAGCGATACGACCTTCAAACCTTCAAGAAAAGAGCGTACTCTTTCCTTAAAGGCTGGCAACGCGCTTGTGACTCCTGAGTTGCAGACGTTCATGGGCGGCGGTAGTCGTATTCCATAAAATCCCCTATGCCATAAAAAAAGAGATATGATGAATCCGTGCCAAAAGATTCTGTAAGTAAGACTACATGCATCATCTTGTGGTACGGATTTATCATTAAGATACCAAGTATTTATCATGCAAAATATGACATTTTACAATTCAATGTTGCCCCATACCAGCCTTGACTTTTCCGCAGAAATCCATTGACGAAATATCTCAACTATAAACATATTGAATAACATGTTAGTTATGGACATACAAAACCAGTTAATACCAAATTTTTCCATTAATATACTGTAGTAGAAGAAAAAACTGATCATCAGACTATCTAATATTGTTCATGGTCACTAAAGTCATTTCGACTGCACAGATGGCGTAGTGGTTTAAGCGGTCACCTCACAGCTTCTTACTGCGCTGAGTGTTGTTGGTTCGATCCCCATATGGGACAACACTTTTTTTTTTTTTTTTTTTTTAATCTTTATTTTTTTTAATAAGGGGTTTTTATCCAAAAGGATACGCCAACCCCATCGTACCTTATCATATACAACACAACATATCTTAATATTTACTAAATGAAATAAAATAAAAAAAAGGGAATTATTGATGATTGTTGTGGCAGACTTCCACCAAAGCACACATCCGCATAGCAATTTCCGTCTTTGGATTCGCCAAAATACTTTGAACAAGCCCAACGTCCATAACATTTAATTTAAATTGTCTAATCAATAATTCCCTTTCATCCCCGTTCCTGACACAATCCATCAGCAAATGCTGCACATCTTCAATTTTGCCACACATGTCACAGTTAGGTGATGGTACCTTACGCATAAGAAAAGCAAACTTTGCCGACGGATAGTGTCCCGAACGAAGTCTTAACGCTAACTTAACATAATTTCTACTAATATTAACATCATCGAACCACGGCGCACGAGTGGGCTCATCTTGAATTACTTTATACCAGATACCTTTTTCTTTAGAAATATCATTAAAGTGAGCTTTCCATTTATCAAAACAAAGTAATTTAAATTTGCTTGTGTATTCCCAATAATCTGGCATATATGATATTTCATCACCCTCCTCTACTGCAAATTTTGACAAACGATCAGCCTCCTCGTTGCCCCTTAGACCTATATGCGCAGGGACCCACTGCAGTATCACCCTAATTTCCCCTTTATTGAGGATATTAAGGAGTTTTAGAATTTCGTAGGCTATCGATGCACCTCTGCAACCAGAGGCGCATCGAGCCACATGCTGTAAAGCACTCTTGCTGTCAGTAAATACGACAACTCTATCCCAGTTTTCTTTAGATGCCTGGAGTACAGCTTGATATATTGCAATAAGTTCGATTGACATGATACAGATATTAGCACTAATTCTAAAGCAGCCTTTGTTGTCTATAAGGGACAACACTTCGTGCGATAAACAACTTGATGTTCTGAGTCTGGGTGTTCTCTGACACATGATGCAATATAGCAAATGCCTACGGCTTTTCGTATTATTTCGTAAAACTTTGAAAATTATGAACTTCCAAACAACCGTTTGGCCGTTATTTTATACGTTATTGACTGTGCAGTGGTAGCGTATGCGACTGCTGTGCTGTGGTCATGGGTTCAATTCCCGGGTCGGGCCAAATGTTTGTACGATCTGCAAATATTTGTTTTGGAGTTTGAGTGTTTTCTATGTATTATATGTATGTATTTACATAAAAAGGTTCAAGTATTCTATCAGTCGATCTAGCTTTCATAGTACAAGCTCTGCTTAGTTTGAAACTAGATGACGTTGTGATTCAGATGTACGAATAAAATATTAAATATTATTTTACCCCCTTAGGGATGAAATTTCCAAAAAACCCTTCTAAGTGCTTACAAAACTACGAAATTTCAAGCTCGTAGGTTTAGCGGTTTAGGCTCTGAGTTAGGTTAGGTTAAATAATTTAACAAGTTTGGATTTTAAATGTTTAATTTGTGCATTTATTTCAAAATATACTTCCCAAATAAGTCAGACCGTATGTTTTTTAGTTTGAACTGTGAATTTTAATACGATGTCAAGGCCGACTTCGAAGAAGGCAAAATATTTGATTAATTTAAGTTTTATGCGCCGAAATCATGACAGTTTAGACCTTGGAAAAGATCTAGAATTAAATAAGTAATGAAAATTTATCAAGTTTTTGATATACAACAGAGCGTGCAATAATTATGACAGTAACTGTTGGTAATTAGTGAACCTTTTTTATATTTTGTTTATAATTATTGAAAAACGAAACAAAAACTTAAAATTAAAGTTTACAAAAAAGCGATTTTGGTTTTATATTATAACATATCTAACACACGGCCGTCTGATCCCGAACTAGGCAGAGCCTGTACTATGGTGACCAGACTGCTGATAAACATACTTATATATTTTTTAAATAGATACATATACATACAAATAAATAAAATTGGAGTGTCTGTTTGTAATATTAAAATAACCACTTTTTACTAAATGCATATGTATGTTTACACGGTACATATGCAAAAATAACATTTTTTACAATTTTTGTCAGTCTGTCTGTCTGTTTGTTCCGGGTAATCTCTGGAACGGCTGGACCGATTTCTACGGGACTTTCACTGGCAGATAGGTGATGACATAAGGAGTAACTTAGGCTACTTTTTTTAGACTAGCTTCGCCCCGCGGCGTTGCCCGCGGTTATAACAACCGCGTAACACCGCGGGTCTCAGCTAGTTATAGATAAATTACACCTAGACACAGAACAAATGACCGTGCTCACGACACAATATTTGTCCTGGGTGGGAATCGAACCCACGACGTCCGGTTGCAAATTATGTACGATCATTTGTTCTGTGTCTATCTATATATTTAGAAATATATAAGTAAGTATGTTCATTGAGAAATTTATGCGCAAGGTTGACGGCATTCGCTTGACTTATGTTGTATAGATGGAAATAAAAAAAAAAACTGGAAATCCAAGGCGTTTTAACATCCATGTGTCTAAAACTAAGCGGACATAGTGTGTGTGTGTGTGTGTGTGTGTGTGTGTGTGTGTGTGTATGATATAAAACATCTTTACGAATATTAACTGCCTCGATGGTGCAGTAGTGTCAGACTAAATGTTTCTATGATCTGCAAAAATTTGTTTCGAAGTTTGGGTGTTTTCTATGTATTTACAAAAAAAGTATATCAGTATTCTATTAGTCAATCTAGCTTTCATAGTACAAGCTCTGCTTAGTTTGAAACTAGATGGCGTTGTGTATCTGATGTTCGAAAATATTATTATTTTTTCGATTTTGACTTATTTTGTCCTGACTAACATTGTGATAGCAGTTTTTTTATTTGTTACGAATTTATGCCTTAGTAGATGTACCCTGCCCTGTTCGCTGTGGCTTATTGTGGTTGCATTAAATTAAAACAATCTCTCTGAAGCGTGTTGTGTGTGAATGTGTCAAAACTTGAGTTTAATCGGAGCAGAAGTTTTTGATTTTCTAAAGCGTACACAAACCAATTTAACATTATCAGTGCGGTCGAGCCGGCTCTTTTGTGGCATGTTGCCGCGTAGTTTGAAAAATTATTCATCACGCAGCGCAGCCGGACTTCAACCAAATTGAGCATGAGATTATTTACGCCCCAGTGTATTTCTTTTTTTTATTTATCTTTTTTAAAGACAACTGCCGCATTAGGAATATATCCTGTGTCGCGGGGGACTTTACAAACATACATGAAACGGACACAAAGAACACCCAGACTTAGAACAACAATTTGTGGATCGCACAAAGTGTCGTCCTATGTGGGGATCGGACCCACAACACTCAGCGTAGTAGTAAGCGGCGTGGCGAACGCTTAAACCACTACGCCATCCATGCAGTCAAAGTTTATTAGAAGAGTTAAGAGATATACTCACAAAATATGCTTAATCCAACCCATCTATGCCTGGAACGCTTCATTTTGTCTACACCAACTGTGGACAAAAACAATTATGATTAATATGTAAAGAGACACATTTTTTTTAGCAAATACACACAGAGGAATGTGAAATTTGTAATACTTAAAGTTAAAAGTTATGAAATAAAATGTATTAAATAAACATTAGATATAAAGTAAAACTGCAAGGGTCCAGTTAACATTTTGACCTGCCATGGTATAATAACGCTATACAATGGTTGTTGTTCGTAAACTCTCTAAACTAAACTAAAAATCACAAAAAAAAAATTTTGTCCTGTCAAATATTGCGTTTTCAGAAAAGGAAACGTTGTTTAACAGAACTAAACAAATGTTTAGTGATTTTTAGTTTAGTTTAGAGAGTTTTCGAACAACAGAATTAACACCAGTGACAATTTATGTTACACTGGTAGTTATCCATACCAATATAATAAATGCGGAAGTGTGTCAGACTGTTCCCTCTTAACGCTTAAACCGCTGCACCGATTTAGATGAAATTTTGGTATAGAGATAGTTTCAGTCCCGGGAAAAGACATAGGATAGTTTTTATCCCAGAAATCACTCTTTAAGGTGGTGAAAAGGGGGGTGGAAGTTTGTATGGGAAATCAATAACCTCTGAACCGATTTTAATTAAATTTAGCATGAAGAGACTTTGCTTCTTGAGGAAGGACGCTGCTTTCTACCACGATAGCCAATATACACGCAGACGGACGTGTGGTGACGGATTAAGAATACGGTATGTCACCACCTCCTAATTCATCCCGTGGGTATCGTAAGACTAAGGGAGCAAACTCTGCAGGACAACAGAATTGCAAAAAGAGAAGGACAACTTGATACCAACCCGTCTGGCCAGCGTGGTATAGTAGGCCAAAAACCCCCTTCGAGGGATGTCCATATGTCCAGCAGTGGACTACTAAAGGCACTTGATCATGATGATGATGAAGTTTTGAGGTAACAAACTTAAAAAAGCATCTGCATCGAAAACCACCTTTTTTTATGAAGTCGGTTAGTAAAAAAAAAAAAATTATAACCAGCCATGTCATTGTATGTTATTACATAATGTGTCATTTCCGGAATAAAAATCGAACTCGACCTTTCAATTTATCAAAGTGATGATTCGCTGCGCGTACGCATCTGTTTAACTATGACACCGATTATGTAATTATAAGATGGCCGCCGTTGTTAACGTTCGACTTGAATGCTATTGCGGTAGCTAAATTGATGATTGATCAAGACCGAAGAAAATTGATAAAAGTTTTCCCATATTTAATTTAAAACCAGTAGTAAAATGAATTTTCAACTATATTATATACTATTTTTTGTTAGCGACTTTGTCCTTGTAATAGTCGACATCAGACTTTCTAGAGGATATGCTACTACAAAAACTAATGAAGTTTCATATAAATTTCCAACCCCCATTTTGCATCCTTAGGGGTGGAATTTTAAAAAAACATTTTTAGTAGGCATCAACGTCTCCCGCTTTTTTTTTGTTGACGGGGTGGAAAATCCCTTCGTATCTCGGGCTCCTCGGGGTCATAGGAGCCAGGAGTATGTGGCGTTTCCATTAAAAACTACCCCGACAGCCGGTCTCAGGCGTCCTAGTCTGGGGAGGACCCGGACCATGTTATTTTAGGTCCTCCCCGGATCGACGCCACGCCTAGCCAGGCCCTATCTATCGGTCCAATCAATATGTGTGGCGGCCAGCAAATTTTGCCAAATTTGCCACCAGAAGTCCCAACTCTCTGGCAGCCTGCCGCGGACAACGCTGCCGACGTCATCTTCGCTCAGGATCGGCCCTCTCCGTTCAGCGGTCTCTTTCTAGAGCATTACACCTTCACAGAAAGAGAGCACTGCGCCCCAGCCCTCCTCACCCGACACCAACGTCTCCTAAGGAACATTTGTGCAAATTTTTTTGTATTTGATGCTTCACATAGATTCGCGTCTGACGGCTGTGTGTAAGGTGCTTTTTTATAATACAGAAGGCTAATGAGCATTCCGGACACCAATTAACATAATTGCGTTCCAGCTCTTTGAGTTTCTCCCACTAGAATCAGTGGGAGGAGGGTTTGAGTTCTGGTAACCTCACTCACTGGATTTCTGTGAGGCCGTGTTATCACTCGAGCTGGTCTATTTGTGCCGAAGCATGGCTCTTCCACGTATCCAGTTGTTCTGGCACTTATTAAGTCGTTCTATCGCAGAATAAGCATAAGACCACACCGCATTGGCAGTGGGATATGTTTGTGTTTTCCGAAAAATGTTTGTAGTAACTTGCCTGACTTAACACCATTCTAAAAACTTCGTAGATGTTTCTAGAATTTCCTTTTTGTGGAATGTTCGATTTTTTTTTAGAACATTCGTCAGGTCTTCCGTTTGGCAGCACAGGACTGGTTGTTGTGGCAACTCTTGGCGGTCTATATCCAGTAGTACATCATCTACATCTTTTAGCTGAGATGATGATGCGTTTGGCCATGTCTCAATTTAAGCCTTTCTATCCAAAGTTGGTTGCGAAGATTGGCTTTGAAAGCAGCTCCAAAATTACAAGTATTAGGAAATAGATTTTATCGCATATTGTTATATGTTCTCGTATTCATTTCTTAATATTTCCCAACAAGTGACGTCACTTTATGGGCGTTTTAGAAGAAACCATTAAGAATAACAATTGTGTGAATTTCGCTAATTTAGTTAAATCTTTGTATCTTAGAAAAACTATTACGAGAATGTTAAATTATTATTTTTTTGAGTCCATAAAAATTGTATTCTTGTTTATAAAAGAATGCCTGATACCCGCAGAATCTCTTATTCTGCGGGTATCAGGCATTCTGAGAATATTTCCTATACACGAACCTACATCTAGTCTATGAAGGTGTCACCAAAGTCAAGAATTACTTTGAGAAGAAGCAACGGAAATAATCCTTTCCACACGCCTACTGCTGTAACTCCCATACACCAGGATCTACACCACTGACCCACGAACACGGCGAGTAATGGTAACATTCGGTAAGTCCCCGGAAAAGTTAAACTAAAGTTAAAAAGTAAAAACAGTCAAAGTAAAGTAAGTTACTAACGCTAAATCAATTAGAAGTAAATTAGACGAGATTTAAAAATAATAAATCCGATTCCCTCCTTATTAAAGCGGGAGACAAAAATGAAGTAAAAATAAGCGTAAACCCTTTAAACAGGGAAGCGTCACGGATACATTACGACTCCTAAGTGAGATATATTTCATTCCCATAATATGTATGGCAGAATCTCCCAAATACCGCTCCATATGTCACCTGTAAGCTTTACCATTATATTAACTTTATTGTACCTAAGACTACATTCCTAGAGGATATGGAAAAAGTAATCTATATCCTATCCGTGTGGTGACGGTTTACATAAGGGATCAAACTAAGCAGGATAACAACACTGCAAAGAGCAGGAAGACTTGAACTCTCTACTAACCACCACGCTGACCAGATTTGGTTAAAATGTCAACTTAAGAAGGACAGCTAGCTGTCAATCACTAACCCTGAGCCAAAATGAAAGTCAGACGAATCCACACCAAAATTGGTATAAAGGTGTATTATTATGATTGTCAAACAAATATCTTATATAATCACACCGTCTGTGTATTTAAAAAAAAAACAGTTTTGAAAGAAAAAATCAAATCAATCAAAATCAAAAAAGAAGAAAAAATCAGCCATCTTGAATAGTTTTTTCGTGTTTTGTCTCCCAAGGTAGGTACAGTACTTTAAATTATATTGTTTCGTGTACAGACACGCTGGTGCTCCATCTATAGAATCATTTATATGAGTTTGAAACTTTCATATTTAAAAATACCATTACATACTTGTATACGACCGTAACGGTACAATTTGACCCATCTGATGTCCAAACAACATCAAAAAAGGACCACATTTACTTTATTCGTATTTGGCGACGACAACTTTAAAAGTATCTGTTAAATTATTCAAGTTAAAGAAAAAAATCTTGGAATTCTGTCTCGTCCCCAAGGTCTTATGTATATTAAATATAGTCAGACGGTCAGCTATATGTGGATAGTAGTTCACCTTGCTTTGCAGTGAAGGAATTTCCATTTCTAGTGTTTATTCATGTAGGCAACATTGCTTTTAACCGCCTTTTAAAGAGTCGATTCTATAAATAAATAAAAAACAAAACAAATAGACATATAATTGGCAACGCGTTTGTGACTCCTGAGTTGCAGACGTTCATGGCACTTTCCATCAGGTGACCAGTCTGCTCGTCTGCCCCTCTAACATAAAAAAAACAAATGAATATTACTATTTTTTTACCGTTGGACATAGACCTCTCCTTAGAAAAGAGGTTTTCGCGTACTATGCCACACTGGCCAGACAAGTTGTCAAGTTTTCCTTCTGTTTACCGTGCTTCCTTTCCTTCTCATGGTATTGGAGGCCAATAAAAAGAAGGATTACCTAATGTGAAGCGACTATTGCTGCCCTCAGAATCCATGGAATTAGGCGGGATGGGTTGGGTTGCTACGATAACCTTAGTTACTTATATGTAACATGGCTCTCCCACGATGAATGGAATGGAAGAAGAGCCAGTGTGCTAACTTCAATTTTTTTTATGGTATAACAGGGCAAACGAGCAGATGGGTCACCTAATGGTAAGCAACTACCGCCGCCCATGGACACCTGCAACTCAAAAGTTACAAGTGAGTTGCTGCCCTCGGAGTCCCTCCTGCTCGAGTCAGCGGGGGATTTGGGCTCCGGTAACCTCACTCACTCAGGCAACGAAAGAATTGCTTAACACCGGTTTTCTGTGAGGCCGTGGTATCACTCCGGTCAACCCGGCCCATTCGTGGCGAAGCATGGCTCTCCCATGGTAAAAAGTTCAAACAATTTTGGGTAAAGGGTGATGGAGGATGGAGGAAGAAGGATGATGATATGCTTATAAGAGGTGCTTTCCAAAATATGAAGCCTTAACTTATATATAATAGGTATGTATTTAGAAATATTTAATTAAAAATATGTTCATTTAGAAACGATGGCCGACGGGGTCATAAAGTAACCGACCGCACCGGAAAACACAGCATAAGTAGGCCCCCCACAAGGTGGTGAAGGTCGCGGGAGGCTGTTGGATGTGGGCAGTACAGGACCTGTTATTATAGCGAGCCTTGGTAGAGCTCATAGTCCAGCAGGAGACGTCTGAGACGACGGTGATGTTTTTTAGAATTATGATGTGCCTCCCTATTACACCGTTTTTAATACGCTTCAGCCTACCCCTTCGGTGATTAAGACGGGAATGTATGACGCCTTAATTTTAGTCATAATATAAGTAATTTAGTTCAATTATAACACTGTTTTTTTAAACTTGAGTCGTAACAATAAAACGAAACACCTACCTATGTGAAAATGAAAGTACTGTAAACCACTTTAAATATTACGTAAATTAATTGGTGTAATATTATGTTACATATATAGTATTATATTTATTTTTATTCATAACTTTTTTTCGTTTAAGTTGTGCATTTTTAATTCATATGTTGAATAAAATTAGTAAAAGTGTTATATAATTTGAATATTTTTTGACGTTGCGTGTGATAGTTTGATTTTGTGTTTTGTATAATAATTATACTTAGATTATTATTAATAATAACAATAAACATTTGTTTGCGAATATGGGTACAATAGTAAAGTTTTTATAAAGTTAATTTTCGTTTCTTTATATTCCACCTCACATCATCACATCAACAGCCTTTAATAGTCCGCTGCTGGACATAGGCCTCTTCTTACAAAGGAGGTTTTGGCCTACTATACCACTGGGCAGACGGGTTGGTTTAAGGCTCGTGACAAATTGTCCTTCTCTCTGCAGTGCAGTGGTTCAGCGTAGTTTTCTCCCTTAGTCGGTTCTTACGACACCCACGGGCAGAATAGGGGTGGCGACACTATGTATTCTTAATCCGTCACCACACGGGCCATGCAATTCCACCTTGTGGCATGCAAATACTTCAAGGTACCTTCAAGAAGAATCAAGATATATTTCAAGATACTCTCAATTAAGAAGTGTATCGTCATCAAATGTCAAAGCTTGGCGAGTTTAGTATTAAGATAACTAGTGTAAAACAGTTGATTAATAAATAAAAAAATAAAAAAAATAAAAAATAAGAATCCGGAATGTCACCCCTCCTGTTCATCCCGTGGAAAACTTGACACAAATGTATACCAACCCCTCTGGTCAGCGTGGTGTATTAGACGAAGACACATTTCTAAGGGGAGGGTTATGTCCAGCAGTAAGTATGATTTTTAATGTTATTGTTGTTTTAAGTACTTACTAAGGTGGCAAACAATGATAAAATAAGTTTTTACTTCATGATAATTTTTAGCGGTTAGAATGCTCGGACTACAGCAATAGCCAGTTGGAGTGCCAGGTATCCAACCCTGGCCTACACGATCTATTATTAATACTCCTTCATACACCTTTATAAGCTGACTGCACGGATGGCGTAGTGGTTTAGGCGGTCGCCACGCCGCTTCCTACTGCGCCGAGTGTTGTGGGTTCAAACCCCACATGGGACGACATTTTGTGTGAACCAAAAATTGTTTTTCTGAGTCTGGGTGCTCTTTGTGTCCGTTTCATGTATGTTTGTAAAGTCACAGGCGACACAGGATTTATTCCTAATGCGGGAGTTGTCTTTTAAAAGAAAAAAAAGCTAGCTGATGGCCGCGGCTTAAGTTCGATCTCGTAATTATTTCTAGTTTCTAACTTTGAAAATGACGAACTTCCATACAACCTTTCATCCCTTATTTACCCCCTTAGTGGTGAAATTTCCAAAAATCCTTTCATAGTGATGCTAACAACATAAAAAAACATTAGCTGCTAAAATTTCAAGTTTGTAACCCCCTGCGGTTTAGGCTCTTCGTTGGCAGGGAGCAGAGGGAACATGGGGTTCCCACACGGGGGGGGGTCGTCTACCTGTTGTTGTAGATGGCTCGAGGTATGTCGGGGCACCAGGGACTTCCTTTCTAGGGTATACCTGGTTCCCCGGCTATTAGTAACCGAGAAGGCGTGCGGTTTTAGTCGGTTCGAGTCCGACATGCCACCGACAGGTGGTATCCGAGGGGATTTACGCACGGAAAAAAAAAAGGCTCTTCGATGTGAATTAGTCGGTCAATCAAGGCAAGAGTAATATTGTATGTATAGATATCCCTTTCGTACCATTGACTCCAATTTTTTCTTCTAATTCTTAAGTGACTATGAGTGTGAGTGAATATTATGTTAGTGGAATTAAAACTATTGTCGCAAAAACGTTGGATTTTTATATATCTACTAGCTGACCCGGCAAACGTTGTATTGCAAAACAAAAAAAATTAGGGATGGGTCACCCTTACCATTTAGGGGTATGAAAAATAGATGTTGGCCGATTCTCAGACCTACCCGATGTGCACACAAAATTTCATGAGAATCGGTCAAGCCGTTTCGGAGGAGTACGGGAACGAACATTGTGACACGAGAATTTTATATATAAGATGCTTACGTCTTTCCGAATAATAAGCGACAATATATGTACCTTATAAATGATCCTTCAGTAAAGGATTAAAAGGAATTCGGACATATAGAAAAGTCACAGCACTTTTCTTCTCAATTTAGAACCGATTGTTAAAGAAAGGCAGTTAAATAGGCCTATTTGTGTAGTTTCGTGTTAATCGATACCACTACTGTTAGTATTTATAGACACCGGTGACCGCTTACCGCTATTAACGGGCTTTGCTATGAACAATAGGCTTGATATGGTTGGACAGCGTACTTCCGTCTATTGTTTGTAAATATGTATATGTAAATACATCAGATGCAATGAACTTTTGAAAAGCATTGAGTGAATGCTTCGAAACTAGTACTGTTCGTGGATGGCCCACGTTTAAATTAACGACCGGATGGCATAGTGGTTTGTGTAACGGACTGCTATTCAAAGGTCGCGGGTTCGATTCCCGCTCAAGTCAAACATTTGTGTGCATGAACATTAATTGTTTGATTTGGTCTGGGTGTTTCTATGTATAATAAGTATGTATTTACAAAAAAAAGTATAAATGTATTTATATCAGTTGTCTAGTAACCCATAGTACAAGCTCCGCTTAGTTTGGGACTAGATGGCGTTGTGTGAATATTAAATTGTCCCTTTTACCTGATATTTTCTACTTCTGTACTTCTGACAACGTGTAGGCAAAAGTTTATGAGGATCAGTCTTAGTTATTAAGAAGTTAAACAGTATTCTAACTAAGTAGTAAATGTTACGTCTTTTATTATTATTTTTGTTGACGGGGTGGAAAATCCCTTCGGTTCTCCTGCTCCTCGGGGACTCAGCCAGGAGGATGTGGTTATTCCACTAAAAACCACACAAGTGCCCTGTTCTGGGAGGACCAGATGAGTTGTAGACGATCATGGGCGGCGATGGTCACTTTCCACCAGGTGAGCTCGTCTGCTCATCTGCCCACGCTAACCTAAAAATATATCATCTATGCATGTCATGTGGTGCGACGGATTAAGAATACCGACTGTCACCACCCCTATTCATCCCGTGGGTATCGTAAGAGGCGACTAAGGGAGCAAACTAAGCAGGACAACGCCACTGCAGAGAGAAGGAAAACTTGACACAAACACTATACCAACCCGTCTGGCCAGCGTGGTATAGTAGGCCAAAACCTCCTTTCTAAGGAGAGGCTTATGTCCAGCAGTGGACTGTTAATGGCTGTTGATGATAATGATGACGACCATGTCTATATCGTATCAATCTCTTCAAGTAATCCGTTTCTTTTCATTACTAATGTAGCCTTTTATGGGTAGGATTATAATTTAAACATTTTCTAGTATATCAATATAATAGATGCGGTAAATGTCCGGTTGTGACGCAATTAATTTAATTCAAGTTTAATCTCAACTGTCAAAGATTGAGTGATTTAATAAGGCGTTGAAGAAAATATCGGGAAATGTTCTTTGAAAGGTTTATGTGTGCTAGATCCTCTATCTATCTTAAATAGTCTTAAATTTCTTGTTTTAGCAGATGAACTAGTAGTGTATATATAATTATGTGATGAGTACGATCGTTTGTTCTGTGTCTGGGTGTAATTTATCTATAATACGTATGTATTTAGAAATATATAAGTATGTTTATCAGCAGATTGGTTACCATAGTACAGGCTCTGCCTAGTTTGGGACCAGACTGCCGCGTATAAGATGTGTCCAGCTATTATTAATTCCGTGTGGTGACGGATTAAGAATACGGAGTGTCATCACCCCTTTTCATCCCGTGGGTATCGTAAGAGGCGACTAAGGGAGCAAACTACGCAGGACAAGAGCACTGCAAATAGAAGGAAAACTTGATCCAAACCCTATACCAACCCGTTTGACCAGGGTGGTATAGTAGGCCAAAACCTCCTTTCTAAGGAGAGGCCTATGTTCAGCAGTGGACTATAAAAGGCTGTTGATGATGATTATTAAATTTTTAGCTTTAACTTCAACATAGTAAGCTGCATTCTTAACCCGTAGAGGATTAGGAATAGAATTTACGTAAGTTACAACAGCTTAACGTTATCTGCTTATTTCTTTTTACATTTTACATACAACCACTTACGTCTTAATCCCCAAAAGGGGTTGACAGAGGCGTTTTAAGCTTAACTACCTGGACCCCCCTAAAATAGAAGCTCAAAGAGGGCACACTGTGTGGTTTTAGCCGGTTCGAGTCCGACACACCGCCCCGCCGAATAGAGAACCCCGGCGGGGTGACGGTCCGAGAGATTTCCACACTTAAAAAAAAGGCGTTTTAAACTTCCTAATTTTGCTGACTGTAATTTTAATACCACTTATGTAATTCTATTACGTCTATTGTCAAACGGGCACTTTAAGATATATGAGGATGGGAGAACGAGTTGCACAATAAAAAACAGTAGACAACAAGAGAAGGTACTTAGTGATAACCACATATTGCTGACACATTTTAATCGTACTCTTGTAATACGGGCTAGCATAAGACTGCATGGATGGCATGGTGGTTTAAGCGGTCGCCTCACCGCATCCTACTGCGCTGAGTGTTGTGTGTTTGATTCCCATATGGAGCAACAAATTATTGTTCTGTGTAAAGTCGTCCCCGAAACAGGATATATTCCTAGTGCGGAAATAGCATGGGCACTATTGGAATTGTATGGTAAAATTGGGACTTCAAAATGTAAGTAAAAGTTAGGAAGATGGGAAAGTAACGGTAAGAAAGAGATATTATACGGATGAAATAGAGTAGGCTAGATTGGCACTGACTTTTGTCAGAAGGTCCGACCCCTCTAGCCAAAACTTATTATAAAACTCAAACTCAAAAAATCTTTATTTGACAAACAAAAATCTAAAGTTATTTGAAATCGTTTTAGACTCCAAAGTCATAGATCAACACATAAAATAACAACAATCTTTTATGTCAAATATTAAGCAAAAGGAAGTTAATCCATTATATGTCTGTGCTGGGTTGAACTTTATGAGAAGAAAGAGCAAACTAAGTCACGTCCACTCTTTTTTAATAGTACAATTGCATCATTAAATATATAACAATACTGTTTCGATATGTGTACCAGTATGTCAGTTATTAAAGACTAAAAGGTTAACATATCTTTTCTTAATGCTGGCATATTAACTGCTCTTCTGTTCCTTCCTGTACCCGCTTCAAGCTTCAAGGGTAAATCCAAGAATACCACAATTCAACACTGCCAATTCTGAAAACACAGGTATTTCCGAGAATCACGCTTAATCAAGAAGAATCATTTTCCTATAAGCACTATTTTGCAACCAAACCATACCTCGAATTGAAATCGATGAGCGCCATCTAGTGACCCACAAAACATATGTCGCTAAACGAACTAAAAGTTAAGAACAAATGGCTACTTCGCATTAACCGATGAGCGCCATCTACCATCAAACGGCATGTCAAAAATCAAATATTATATTTAGTGTTTGTTCAAGTGCAAACTGAACACATAATACTTTGTTTGAATCTCGGTAGATGGTGTTGTTCCTTTTACCTGAATCGCGTTATTGTTTCGCTCAACCCAGTGTTATAAGATGAACAGTGTATTATTTTTTAATTAATCATCCTTGGGTAACGATACAATATTTTAGAACAAGTGACAAGTTGTAGTTTTATTCACTCGACTTAGTTACCCCTACCAGTGCAAATTGTGTTGTTCCCGATTAAATACCAGGCAACTCTTGGTATTTACGAGTGTTCATGTTTTCTTAACACTTCCCACAGCAATTATTGTGACCAGCATAAATTGCTTAGTAACCATGTTAATCGAATCACAGCCCGTGAAATAGTTATCATCATTGACTGGTTCCGGTGGACATTTGTGGTATTTATCATCAGTTTCACTTTTTGATACCAAATCGTGGGAGAGCCTATCTGCTGAATGATGGCACGCTCTCACAGAAAATAGGTGCTCAGCAATATTGGCGCTACTTTTCACCCAGTGACTGAGTTTACCGGAGCTAAAACCCCTCCTGATCCTGGAGGGATTCACTCTTAAGTTGGAGGGTGTCCAATGACGACTGCAGTTATTTATCATCAGCTAACCAGTCTCTTCTACGCCACTTGAAAAAAAAAACCATGTGTATCAGCTCCGACGTACGACTGGAGTTTACTCCTTAAGAATGTATACCTAGTGTATGTCGGCTATACACAAATTTAATAATCACCGCCATCTATGTAAATGTTAGTAAAATAAATAGAAGTCGGGTATTAATTGCTATTTACTTTGGAGCTTATTTCGTTTTACAACAATTTCATTTTTATAGTGGACTACTCACTAAACTGAAACAAATATTGTTAGTAATTACTTAAAAATAAATTATTTTATTTATTATTTTATTAAATTGCAATCATAGAATTAATAACAAACTCACATAAATATTATTACAAGAACGTAAAAGTAAATTCAAAGTTGAACCGCCATCTTTAAATTACATTTAGAACTAAAAAACAAAACGAGGTCATTTGATCACTAAATTTTACTCGTCACTTTTTTTTTCATACCGGGTGCCTTATATGAAAATCGATTCTTAAGGATTAAAGTATAAAAACTAAGAATTATTATTAAAAATACTTTACTCGACATAGGTCGTTTTTCGTTTTCTGTGAGATTTAATCATCAGATCCTGACAATAATAGAAACTACTAGAAGGGTGACTGAGAAAGAAGAAGAGGCTATGGAAGGATTATCACTTATATGGATAGATCATGGAAGCATATCTTAAACAGAGCAAGATCGCAGGCATATAATTCGAACTGGCTATCTCGGGGAAATCCAAATCCTCTACCATCACTTTCAGCAATTAATCTTTGTTATGTTTACTAACCCAAATATGGCAGCGACAAGGTTCGTATTTCTTTATACATCGATGTACTAGATAGCTGTGTACTTAAATTGATTATTACGTCTTATAATTGTGAGTAAAATAGGGGTCGTAAGAACTGACCAAGGGAGCAAACTACGCAGCATTGCAAGGAGAAGGATTACTTAAAATAAACCCTATACCAACCCGTCTGGCCAGCGTGATATAGCAGTGGAGAGTTCTATGTCCAGCAGTGGACTATTAAAGGCTGTTGGTGATGATGATGAAGAATCTTTCTAAATAACGACCTTCCATACAATCGTTCACTTATTTTACGCCCTTAGAGGTGAAGTTTTAAAAAATCCTTTCTTAACGGGTGCTTACAACATAAAAAGCATCACCTGCCGTAATTTAATGTTTGTAGCCCTGGCGGTTTAGGGTCTGCGTTGATAAATCAGTCAGTGAGTCAGGGCAACTTTATATAATAACTAGCGGAGACCCACGGTGTTACCCGCGTTTGTTGTTATAACCGCGGACAACGCCGCGGGGCGAAGCCAGTCTAAAAAAAGTAGCCTACGTTACTCCTTATGTCATCAGCTATCTGCCAGTGAAAGTCCCGTCGAAATCGGTCCAGCCGTTCCAGAGATTACCCGGAACAAACAGACAGACAGACAAAAATTGTTAAAAATGATATTTTGGCATATGTACCGTGTAAACATACATATGCATTTAGTAAAAAGAGGTTATTTTAATATTAAAAACAGACACTCCAATTTTATTTATTTGTATAGATAAATAGATTATAGTATTGTTGTCTTGTTAACTATAATGATTATTAAAGGAATAAAAATCTCCATATAACACTCAGTCTCAGGAGGGTAATTAAATTACTTGTTAATATAAATAACTGCCTTATAAAACTCAGTTATAAATACTGCGTACAAATAAAGCTAAAGTAACCCGTAGTTCGTTCACCTTGCGAGGCAAACAGCGTCCTTGTGAGCACTTTACTTTTACTTATTGTGAGAATATCGAACAGTTCGTGATATTATCGAGCTCTTTTATACTCTAGGGGGCAGGCAGGGTATAAATAAACTTTAGTTTCTCGTTTAGTTGTTTTTCTTCTTTTTAAAAGACAACTCCCGCACTAGGAACTTTACAGACATACATGAAATGGAGTCAAAGAACACTCAGGCTCAGAACAAAAGTTTGTGAATCACACAAAGTGTTGTCCCATGAGGGGATCAAGGTGTCAACACTCAGCGCAGTAGGAAGCGGTGAGGTGCCCGTTTAATCCATCACGCCATCCGTGCAGTTCATCTATAACTTGTATGTATTTAGAGACATATATGTGTGTTTATCAGCAGTCTACTTACCATAGGACAGGCTCAGCTAAGTTTGGGATCAGACAGTCGTATGTGAGGTGTGTTATTGTTTTTATTATTATCTTAGAGGTCGACGTCATGTATAGTGGTCGATATTCGGCCAATATGAGTCCTATGTCTAACGATTGGAAACGGGCGGTTGTAAATCGACACAGGCATATTTTAGATTTTCATCATCATCATCATCATTATCATCAACAGCCTTTATTAGTCCACTGCTGGACATAGGCCTCTCCTTAGAAAGGAGGTTTTGGCCTACTATACCACGCTGGCCAGACGGGTTGGTATAGGGTTTGTATCAAGTTTTCCTTCTTCTTGCAGTGCCGGTGTCCTGCGTTGTTTTGCGCCCTTAGTCGCCTCTTACGACACCTACGGGATGAATTGGGGTAGTGACATTCCGTATTCTTAATCCGGATTTTAGATTTTGTATAGGTTAAATTTTTGTTAAATTTATTTGCTTACTATTTGACGAAATAGAGATTGTTGCTTTTGTGTGAGCTGATCTATGACTTTAGAGTCTACATAAAACACAATTAACAATTTTAATTTTTTTATGAAATAAAAAGTGAGAGTTTGAGTTTGAGTTTGATTCTGGCGATGCCTTTTGCCCAATCCAGCGATCATATATTACAGTGTTGTCTCAACTCTTACACAATACACGTAAAACAATGGTGGAATAATATTAAGGTGCAGAGAAAGTGGGTAGGCAGCGAAGCGTGGCGTATGTCCGTTTGTATCGACCTTCAGTATCACGTGAGGCAATTAGTTACATATATATATATATATATACTTTGTTACTGAAATAGCTGGGTTCATACACAAAACTGATGGTTGATGGTTTTGGGGGACCGTAGAAAAAGAGACTGCTACGTCTTTCCTTGGGCGATCAGAAATGATAAAAGACAGGAGCAGGAGACGGAGCAACTGTCGTTTTCAGGTTTTTTTTATGGTATTGGGGGTAAAAGGGCTGGCTGGTCTAAGTGACTACCTTCACCTATGGACGCCTGTAATTCAAGAGTCATAAATGCCAACCTTTGAGAGCCCTCGCCAGAAGTATTAGGACTAGCTCGGTAAAATTGTCCTGCTATTACTCTGATCGAGTGAGCTCGTGGTCTGATGCCAAACTTAACAGACACGTTACATCATCAACAGCCTTTAATACTCCACTGCTGGACATAGGCCTCTCCTTAGAAAGGAGGTTTTGGCCTACTATGCCACGCTGGTCAGGCGGGTTGGTATAGGGTTTGTTTCAAGATTTCCTTCTCTCTGCAGTGCAGTTGTCCTGCGTAGTTAAAAAAAGGAAGAATAGGAATGGTGACTAGCCGTATTCTTAATCCGTCACCACACTATACTATTTTCACATATCAACATTTAACACTATTTATGTAGTTGCACCTTGTTGAAATAAAAATTAGGTCTTGATCGTCACGTTTCCGTTACGTCACGTTACCGTCTCGTTACGTGACAAGAGAGTGTTATTGTCTTCCAATTGTTATTTAAATTATTTATTTAGTCCATTTTGTAACAGTTACTCAAGACGCATTTTTCCAGCATTTATGAATATTGTTACATAAATTGGTAGATCTTCTCCAGGTAATATTCTTTTACATTGTACATTCTTTTTTTTTTGTTTTAATAAAAAATACTTCCTATTTTATATCCTGTGTCGCGGTGGACTTTACTGACATATAGCGGTAGCGTATGCGATTGCTGTGCTGAGGTCTCGGGTTTGATTCCCGGGTTGGACCAAATGTTAGTATGATATGCAAATATTTGTTTCGGAGTGTTTTCTAAGTATAATGTGTATGTATGTGTTTACAAAAAAATGCATTTTAATCATATTCATCAGTTAATCTAGTTATCATAGTATCAGATCTGCTTAGTTTGAAACTAGATGGCGTTGTGTGTTAGATGTCCCGAAATATTATTATTATACATGAAACGGACACAGAACACCCAGACTCGGAAAAATAGTTTGTGGATCACACAAAGTGTCGTCCCATGTGGGGATCGATCCAGCTTTCAGGTGACCCGATGGTAAGTGACTACCACCGCTCAAACTCAAGACTCACAAGTGCGTTCCCTGTTGAGTCTTCCCCTCTCCAGAATTAAGGAGAGGGATGATTTTAGACTCTGGTAACCTCACTCAATCGGTTGCTAAACACTTGCTAAACATATTTGTTGTAAAAAAACTGTCTGTTTGTTCCAGGTGATCTCCAAAATGGTTAGACATATTTTATTTTTGAAGCGAAATCTTCTTTAGGCGCGTTGGTCATTTTTGAACAACAAACAAAACAATGTATTTTTGAGACGGGATAAAACCATTGAACTCGTGCCACTGTTACCATTACCGACACCTCTGTATCTAAGTATCTATTTATATTGACCCGTTTACATGTGAGTTGAGTTTGGGTTGAAATTAAACATTGATAATATAACTGCATATAATATAAACATATATTGTGTATACGTACAACAAAGATATATATTCATGTTGGAACTTTTTGAATCGAAAACACATTTTTTTAAATTTTCAAGTTTTTACTTCTGTCGGCACTCCCGGCCTGCCAATATTTCTTTTTTGTAATTTAACATATTCAAACTGCTTACTTTAGATGGTAAGAGTATTCTGTTATGGATTGTGTAATATCTTACAGAATATTATATGAACAAAACTTTTGACGGAAGTAAGTATTCGGGGTCAAAATTTAACTGAATGTTAAAAAAGGGAAATGACAATAAAATTAAAATGATGTAACATTTCCCTACTTAAAAGGGGGTTATGATAACTTCCCTATTATTACAAAAGGGCAACTTACACAATGGTGTCAATCTGTCTGTTCCCACACGGCTACTAAATTACTTGTCACAAATTTTGATGATTAGACACAGACGGTATTATCAGTCATGATTAAAACTACGTAATAATTACAGTAGCTTAAAATTACTTTTAATTTTATTGTTAATTACTATCACAACTTCCTAGTTTGTATACTGGGTTCGAGGTTTGTGTTTAAGGAAGTGTAAATTTTACATCGATTTTATGTTAAAAATACGAAAGTCTGTCTGTCTGTCTGTGTTTTATCTCTTCAGACTTAAACCGTTGAACCTATTTAGATGAAATATAAAATTACATAGGATAGTTTTTATCCCAGAAATCATCCTTTAAGGGGATAAAAAGAAAGAAAGAAGAAGTTTATTTTAATGACATTGACAAAAGGGGTGGTTGAAGTTTGTATGGGGAACCAATAACTGCTGAATCGATTTAGATGAAATTTGGTATGAAGATAGTTTGATTTTTAAGGAATAGGAAGGCTTAGTAGCCTTTACCGCAATCACCGACGCTCGGGTAGAGCCGCGGGCAAAAGACCAAACGGTAGGTATACTCTCCAAAATGCAAAAAAATATTTAAAAAATTGATTCATATATCACGGAGTTTTGAGGTAATAAATATACTGTGGAGGAAAAAGGTTTTATATCCCTCCAAAGGGAAGATCCTCGCCAGGTGAAGTGATCATACCTGGCTAGCGGCGACGGTTAATAAAAAATGCTCTGTCTACATTTTCTGATATCTATGAATTTAAACAGCCGATAACAGACGGCCTTCAGTATAATATATACCTCACACATTTCACACACGGCCGTCTGATCCCAAACTAGGCAGAGCCTGTGCTATGGTGACCAGACTGCTGATAAACACACTTATATATTTTTAAATACATACATATTATAGATAAATTACACCCAGACACAGAACAAATGATCATGCCTCATCACACAATATTTGTCCTGGGTGGAAATCGTACCCACGACCTCCGGCTTCGCAGTCAGGGCCACTAACCACTAGATCAACAGGCCCGTCGTTATTGGCACTTCCTGTGATCAGATCGGTAGACTGCAGACGTCACAGTAGAATGTAAGGAGTCTTCTATTAAATAATTTTAACTAATTTTATACATGATAATGTTCCTATACCCGTAATAATCAAAGCTTATATTATTTTTATTTGTTTGTATCGCCTTAACACCTTTTTTTTTTTTGTTGAAAATCCCTTCGGATCTCCTGCTCCTCGGGGACTCAGGAGCCAGGAGTATGTGGTGATTCCACTAAAAATCATCCCGACGGCCGGCCTTAGGTGTCCTACTCTGGGGAGGACCTGGACCATGTTATTTCAGGTCCTCCCCGAATTGATACCATGCCTAATCAGGCCCTATCCCAGGGGAGAACACTTCCCCCTTCAATCGCGGCATGGCGGCCCGATCGCATCTTAATGCAATCAGGCCGGCCATTCCATTCCCTACCGCAGCAATCAATCTGCCACCAGAGGTCCCCTTGCCACCAGAGGTCCCCATTGCTTTAACACCTAACCTACTTTTTTTTTTGATAATAAATTTCTCTATTGGCGCAATATACGTAGTAGTGTAAATCTCCATAGAGGTGCAGAAAATCTTAATTGTAGTGTTCTACAGATGCTTAAAATAGGATATACTGTGTTATAAGGTTCTAGTAACCTTTCAGTTTCACAGTCAAACTACCGAGGGATGGAATTAAATCACATACACGTGTTATAAATCATATGATCAACCTAAGGATTTTTTGCAATTTCAAACAAAAAATCAGCATTTCCATTTTAAAGTTGGCAATACCGTCAGCCTTCCCAGAATGTTACCGACATGCAGCGATGCGAAGAAATTTATGATGCGTATACGAATATATTTAATTTTATTACGTATTTTGGTTCTTTCATTGAATTAAAAATAGAATTTATTCGATGCAGTACCACAACAATGCGGTAGTTGACCAACTATTACAGAATTTAATTACTGTTACACCTATACATGGACGAACCCGTGATTAAAATGACTTAATAATATTAATATTTCGGTTGACATCTGTCGGGCATGCCACCGTCCTGGGGAATCAATCAGGCATATAATTTCTGGTTGTTCTCGTCTCGCTAACGGTGAATATTTGCACAGGCACAACCAAGTAGCCAGGATCGTACACTTGCCCAGCTTACAACAGCTTGCCCTTAGATACCAACTTGTAAACTAGAGGTGCCATACTACAGGTATGTATGCCAAGAAGCCTGATATTGTAGTGATAGATTGATTAGAGCGCCAATGACTAGAATCTCGTGAAAGTTGAAAGAGAAAAACAAATAAATATTTGGATTTATCTCACGAGATTGTCGATATGTGGAATGTCGATTCAGTGATCATTGCTCACGGATTGATAGCCAAGAGCCTTGACCAACACCTTAAGAGGCTCACGTTGGACGGCTGGATCAAGGGTCTGATGCAGAAGGCAGTCCTCCTTGACTCGAATCGTATAGTAAGGAGGTTCCTATCTTTGGAGTCCTAACCACCGGTGTCCTGGTCCCTGTACCCGATGTCGGTGGTATTTATTATATTTTTAAATGTATTTTTATTTCTTTTGTAATATATTTAAAAATGGAATTAATATGTGTATATAATTTAATAATAACTTAAAATGGCTCGACACATTTTACACAAGGCCGTCTGATCCCAAAAATCAGAGCCTGTACTATGGCAACCAGACTGCTCATAAACATACTTACGCCTTAATACATACATGTTTTAGATAAATTACATCCACACACAGAACACACAGAATCATGATTATCATAAAATCATGTATGACAAGCTTCAGTTCATTTAGGTAAGAATCGAATCAACAACCACTGAGTCAGCAATCAGGATCGCTAGCCACTGAACTAACATGACGGTATTAAAAGTTAGATTTCTATACCTAAAACAACAATCTGCTTGAAAGTCAATCCATGACCAGACCGAATGGCGTAATAGTTTGTGTAATGGACTGCTATTCAAAGTGATATTGCAGTCAAATACTTGTATGCGTGAACATTTAATGTTTGATTTGGTCTGGGTGTTTCTATGTATGTATTTACAAAAAAAAAAGTATTTATATCAGTTGTCTAGTAGCCATAGTACAAGCTTTGCTTAGTTTGGGACTAGATGGAACTGTGTGAATGTGGTACAGTATTATTATTATAATAATGTCAAACATCTTGTCTCCTATCAAATCCTATATTAACAAGTCGTCATTAACATCTGATTAATTATCAAAATTACAATCACAATTTTAATTCAGGTCGGTGCAATGTGTCACGTTAAAGCCAGCAGCTTGCCTGATGCCAACCCGCCCTGAGTCTCCTATACAGGATTTATTAGAAAAGTTATTGTAATCGTCTACAGATTGAGGTCTGGGCTAATACTGCTTAATAGGTTTGGATTCCTAATAAAAAAGTATTAATTCAGCGAGCTGTGAGGTTTGTAGTTGTGTCAGTAGGTCAATAAAATTCTCGCCATAAAAATTCGGTCAAAATTCAGTAGAACTCAGAATTCAGTCAACGTTTGATGTTTAATACTTTACTACGAAAATACGTTTTATGACACTTGTGAGATCGAGAGTGGATCAGACTAAATTTTGACCGAATTTACATTAGTTTACGAAAAAAAAAAACTGATAAGAAAATTATAGGTAAAAACATATATGATGTCGGTATTTTCTACTATAATATATTGTTAGTGCCTCAAAAGCCAGTTTTACTAATTATAAGTTTGTGTCACTACATTTTAATAAATTAAATTGATTTACTTTTTAATCAAGTTATGAGGTACGATGGGATTGATATATACAATCTTATAAAGTCCCTAATCCATCATTATTTTCATCAACAGCCTTTAATAGTCCACTGCTGGACCTAGGCCTCTCCTTAGATGGGAGGTTTTGGCCTACTATACCACGCTGGCCAGACGGGTTGGTATAGGGTTTGTATCAAGTTTTCCTTCTTTTTGCAGTGCTGGTGTCCTGCGTTGTTTTGCGCACTTAGTCGGCTCTTACGACACCCACGGGATGAATTGGGGTAGTGACATTCCGTATTCTTAATCCGTCACTACACGAATAATTATTTTACAAATACGAAAGTGTGTTTGTCTGTGTGTCTGTCTGTTACCTCTTGATGAACTTTGGAATAGAGATACTCCGAGCCCCGGGAAAGGACATAGGGTACTGTTTATCCAAAAAATCATCCTTAAAGGGGGTGAAAAGGGGGTGGAACTTTGAATGGGGCATCAATAACCGTTGTATCGATATAGAAAAAACTTGGTATGGACATATCTTACATATTTACTTCTTCGGAGGCACTTGGTTCCTACCCCTTCAGGATATGTGCACAGGAAAATCATCTGTGTCTAAGTTATAAAGTAATTATTACACCTTAAAACTCTAAAGCCAATATAATATATATGTATGTATATATTAACGTATGTATGTATAGTATTTATGTATAAATATAGATTAGTATCTAGTATTAGTAATATTAGACCTTATTTACTTCTCTAACTTCTGTATACCTATCACCAGTTCAAAATGAATCCATCCAAAGGTTGCCTGGAAGAAACTGCACTAAGCGATAAGGCCGCCCTTTGTACATTACATCTGTTGTTAATTACTTTATAAAGTCTGTAAAACCCTGGTGTACAAATAAAGTATTTATCTATCTAATGAACTTTACAACACAAATGAATCGTTAAGCATAAAATTGACATATACAATACCTAGTGTCAAGTGACAAGTTACATCTTGTTACGCAACAACGTATGTCGGTCAAGCAACAAATACATGCAATGCCGAAATATCAGCAAAAAACATTGTGTTGTGTTTGTTATGTAGTGACACCAACGGGAAATGGCGTACGACAATACCTGTTTCCGCTTACGTATGCGGCTGTCTATAGTCCTAGTACAATAGGTAATACGAGAATTGATCATAGCCTACAAGCCTAAAGAACATACTTATGAGTTTCTTCTTTATATAATAATACTAGCTGAGACAGTGTTACCCGCGTTTGTTGTTATAACCGCGGGCAACGCCGCGGGGCGAAGCTAGTCTAAAAAAAGTAGCCTAAGTTACTCCTTATGTCATCAGCTATCTGCCAGTGAAAGTCCCGTCGAAATCGGTCCAGACGTTCCAGAGATTACCCGAAACAAGCAGACAGACAAAAATTGTAAAAAATGATATTTTGGCATATGTACCGTGTAAACATACATATGCATTTAGTAAAAAGCGGTTATTTTAATATTATAAACAGACACTCCAATTTTATTTACTTGTATAGATTACAAAGATAGGTTCTTCATCCTAGTTGTGGATGTTAAGCCGTCGGTCCTGGTTGCCATACGAACATCTCTGGTCATCATTACGGGTAGTCGAAGACCTAAAAAGTCCCACAACGGTCTTTCTACAGAACTTCGATATCGCCTAGTACTTGGGTAGTGGAGTTCTGATAGCAGTCGTTTTGCGTAAAAACTCCAAGCACAAAAGGTTCGCAGGAAGACAGGAGCCAGACGAGTAAATGGGTCACTAGATGGTAAGTGACTACTGAGGCGACTTTGAGCGCCACCTCTAAGAATGAGAGGGGGGAGGGGGAGGTTTAAATCTTCGAAAATATTGAAGGAGTCGGGTCAGGTTCACATAAATAGCAAGAGATTGTGTAACTATTACGGGATTTAATCCACACAGTACAACGGTTACAGCACAAGTGTCCATTAAATCGAATATCAACTGCCAACCCGCACTGCTGTTTTTATTATCTCTGGAGAACGAACGAGTGAATGTAAGAATACCATCTTAGTACTAATACGAGTTGTCATTATCGAGTATCGCTATAGAGTCTACGAGTAAATAGTCGACTAAATGTAGTGTAAGTTAACAGCTCGGCCATCCTTAATAAAGTGAGTCCTCTCACTTTGCTCATAATTTAAATATTAATTATGGCGACAATAACTGTAATTTGACAATGTATAGGGTAATCAACAGTTGATATTAGCTTTAAATGTATAACTTAAAACTAATTACATGACAATACTTCCTATTTACTTCTAATTCCCCTTCTTTTCATTATACTTGCCTACTACTTCACTTAATCATACTGTGTGACAATACTGTGTGTCTGGTATGCTACTCACATCTGCGGTCATCTGTGCGATGTCAATTGCTTGACAACATTCACTGTCTGCACTGACCGTTCATATCTATGAAAGACGTAGTAATGTCAACTCACGCATGATCTGCCATGATCTGCAATTATCTGTGCGATATCGCTCAACGATACCATTCTCCTTCTGCACTCATTGCCTATGGCCTATGCGTAGTACTTACTAGTCATGTCTATGTCACACATGATCTGCTACAATCTGCAATCATCTGTGCGATATCGGCTTCCGATACCATTCGTTTCTGCACCGATTGGCTGTAGCCTATGCGTAATTACGTAGTCTTAGTCATTCCATCAGCTAATTGATGAAACTAAATCAACTAACTTTTTCATTCTTATAGGTAGATTACCTCTTCATTATCACACAAACACTACTAATCGTACAAGTCCCTTATTTTAAATTAATTTAGGAGCGAGTTATCATCACCGCTATTGTCACTTTCGCTTCCCTCACTAGACATATTCTTAAAACTCAACCATGGATGAATTTTGTCAATCGCCACAAAATTTTCATATTTATTTTTACCTCGCCTAGTCAAAGGAGTGTCTTCGATTACAAACCTGTCATTCGCGAGAATTTTCTTAATGCGGTATGGGCCATGAAACTTTGATATTAGTTTCTTTGATTTGCCCACATGTTCCTTATCTATTGTTGCTGCTATCAGAGGGTAGTTTAGTACAACTTAAAGTAGTATGCCCTAATCTTTTACAAATGTTGCATCTCAGTATTTCTTCGTACACTTAGTACTAAAATGACCGGGTTCATTACAATTGTAACAGACGATAGAACTAGAACTAGTTTTAGGCCTTGAATCATTGGTAGCCGTTTTATAATTGGGATTGTGTGACAAAGCACTGGTTCTTTTGTCATTAAACCGCGTTTGATCTGATTCGCGCTGACACTGTTTAGTCGATTGAAAGTATTCTAAGACTTGTTCAGGTTCCTGACATGTCAATGCTTTAGCGCCTAATCTTAGCGAACGATCATCTATCCCGCATAGTAAGCAATCGACTGCCCGCTTACCCTTTATATCGCAACGGTGTAGCAAATTAATTTTATCATAGTAGTACAATTCTAAAGATTCATTATATCTAACTCGTTTGGATAACATTTCTGTTAACAGCTCCGCATAATCGTCGGTACTAGGGAATGATTCTGATAATTTATTTTTCCATTCAGGCCAAGAAAAGGACATAGTAGGTAATGTTTGGTAGCAAGTCTTAGCAACGCCTGATAATTTGGGCATCGCATAGTGTATGATTTGATCGTCACCCCATTTGTATAATTTGGCACATTCATCAACCTTATTGAGCCACATCTGAATTGTTTGGCCTTTAACCATCGGATCGAAATCCGGCACCACATTACCCAACATCGGGAATTTATTACTTTCGGGGCGATTATTAACTAAAGTATTCACTAATTGGGTCAGTAGCATATGAGTCACATTATCATTACTATTATTGGAACGTCTTACCGGTGAGTTAGATCGCCTACGTGGTGTACTGAGTCCTCTGCAACTGTGTACATCAGCCCGACTCAGACGGCTGTACTCGTGATGTCGCCTGTGAGACTCACGACCACTGGTATCGCCACTGGGACTCCTGCGGCGCCGCCGGTGATTCACACGATGACGGGTACGACTACGGGAACTCCTACGGTGTTTACGATATAGCGAACTACTACGTTCTCGTTCACGCCTGCTCCTTTGCAACGAATTTTCCGTATCCGTAGATTTCCTGCTAGGAGTGTCTTTATGCCTTCTTCTTTTCTTTTCACTAGAATACACTGTCACTTTATTGTTATCACGACCGTGTTTCCTTTTTCTCGAACGGGAAGCACGAGAGTTTCCCGTTTCCTGAGGTGTTAGGTATTCGTTTTCCATGAAGGTAGGTTTAAAATATTTTAACGTTATAAAATCGTACTTCAACAATTTTTTTACAATGCGAGCGCTTCCGCTTAAAATATAGTACCAACCTGTTCAATCCCACTTCTGAGATGAAGGAGTCGGGTCAGGTTCACATAAATAGCAAGAGATTGTGTAACTATTACGGGATTTAATCCACACAGTACAACGGTTACAGCACAAGTGTCCATTAAATCGAATATCAACTGCCAACCCGCACTGCTGTTTTTATTATCTCTGGAGAACGAACGAGTGAATGTAAGAATACCATCTTAGTACTAATACGAGTTGTCATTATCGAGTATCGCTATAGAGTCTACGAGTAAATAGTCGACTAAATGTAGTGTAAGTTAACAATATTCACTTGATAAATTGCAACGAAAAAGTTTATTAACATAGGTTTTCTATAAGACCAGACTATTAGTTCTATAAGTTCTAAGCCGATGTTCTCAAGATTGATAAAGGATTTTGGCAAGTTACTTTCATGGGCAACCTCCTGCCAGATGGTAAGCCTTCTTAGAATATAATCGTTTTTAGACGAGACAAAGCCACAAAGGCAAGCGGACAAGAGAACTGTAAGAATTTAACAGAATTAAAAGAGTATCTTTAAATAGTAGTAAAGGATGAAAAAAACACCAAAACTCCTTTCCAAGAAGGGGCCTATGTCCAGCAGTGGACTGTTAAAGGCTGTTGATGATGATGATAATGATGAAAGAATGTAGGTAGAAACGGACATTTGTCCATAATCAAACATAAAATAATCTTGCAAGTTACGGTTGGTAGAATTCCTATGATATGCGATTTAAATATAACAATAAATATTTAAATCTATGTCGAAGGTGACATATCAGCTTCCAGTCGACCTTGACTTAATGAAAGACAGACGATCCAGTTCTATAGACATCTTTGTATTATTGATTTACACATAAGAACAAGGTTGTCAACTATTTATTGTAATGATTTAGCGAATTAACTTAAAACGTTTTACACACGGCCGTCTGATCCCAAACTAGGCAGAGCCTGTACTATGGTAACCAGACTGCTGATAAACATACTTAGATATTTCTAAATACATAAATATTATATAAAAACTACTCCCAGATGCAGAACAAATGATCGTATTCACAAACATTTTTCCTGGGTGGGAATCGAACCCATAACCTCTGGCTTAGCAGTCACAATTAATAACCACTAAACCAACAGGCCCGCCGACTGACTTAGAAAACTTTATATATACCTACTTTTAGCAACAGATAAAACCATATGACTATACCTAAATAGTTCCTTGTCTAAAATTTTGAGTGGGTACTTTCATAATGTTAAACATGAAACTACCCACAAAAAATAGAAATTTATTTACAGAAACATAAAATACTTTGTTTTTTTTTAAAAGACAACTCTCGCTGTAGGAATATATATCCTGTGTCGCCGGGGGACTTTACAAACATACATGAAACGGACACAAAGAATTACCAGATTCAAAACAACAATTTATGGATCACACAACATGTGCAATAAGCTTTAAATATATAAATAAATAGACAAATGTCATCAACTCGTAAATAAATAAATAACAATCTACATAAACAATGAAATTCGTTCCTAAAATCGGTTAGTCTGTGGTGTTGTCTTACCTTTTTAACACATGAGTTTAGTGCAAATTATGAGATGAACAATTGGAGTATTCGCTTACCTGAAACAAAAATAGAATTAATTAATATTAGACATAATAATTGATAGTAGTGTCGGATAGAAAATACGGAGTGTCAGCACCCCTATTCATCCTGTGGGATCCTAAGAGCCGACTAACGGGGAAAACTGTAGAGGCCAGCAAAAGAAAAGGAGAATTTAAAACAAATCCTATACCATAACCAGAAGGGTGGCCAGCGTGGTATAGTAGGCCAAAACCTCTTTCCTAAGGAAAGGCTTATGATAGCAGTTGATGGTAATGAAGCGGTAGTGCCTCCTAATCCCATTAATTCTCTAGCTAATATTTTTTTAGTTTGTAATTCGTTATAAATGAATCTAATAGGAGTATGTTAAAAAAGACAAAACTCTTCAAAAACTTTTCCAGTTACCATTTCATATTGACCGCACTCTACTCAATAAAATTATGGTATAATGCTTTCATATTTTTTTAAAAGACAACTCCTGCACTAGGAATATAGTCCCGGGGGAGTTTACAAACATTCAGAGTTCACAAAGAACACCCAGACTCAGAACAAAAATTTGTGAATCACACAAAGTGATGTCCCACGTAAGAAACAATCCACAACACTCGCGAAGCGGTGACCTCTTAAACCACCACGCCATGGGTGTAGTCAAGTTTCCTACAATAGCCTTGATACAATCATTGTAAACGAGACAATTGAGCTATAAAATATTGGAATGTCAAAGTGAAAATGGCTATTTATTTGCTGAAAATGGTTATTGTATGCTGCGTTCTGCTATATATATACTTATACATATGTATATAGCAGAACGCAGAACAAATGATCGTGTTCACAATCATTTTTCCTGGGTGGGAATCGCACCCATAACCTCTGGCTTAGCAGTCACAATTAATAACCACTAAACCAACAGGCCCGCCGAATGACTTAGAAAACTTTATATGCACTTTTAGCAACAGATAAAACCTCATGATTATATCTAATTAGTTCCTTGTCTAAAATTTTGTGTGGCTACAGTACAGTAGTCACTATAATATATCTCACACATCTCACACACGGCCGTCTGATACCAAACTAGGCAGAGCCTGTACTATAGTAACCAAACTGCTGATAAACATACTTTTAAATACATAGATATTATAGATAAATTACACCCAGTGACAGAACAAATGACCGTGCTCATCACACAATATTTGTCCTGGGTGGGTATCTAATGAACCTCCGGTTTAGCAGTCAGGGTCACTAACCACTAGACCAACAGACCCGTCAAATACCATCAGATGACCCGTTTGCTTGTTAGCCCCATATTACATAAAACATCTTCTTATAAATTCAATTTTAGTATACGTGTAAATTATTACAGCACTTGACAATATGACCTTTTAGCAAATTTGCTCAAGTTGTAAGCATTTGTGATTACACTCAAATAACCTGATAATTTAGTAGCTGTTTTCGTCACGATTTTTCAAATATACTGGTTTATAGAAGTGATAATTGATTTGACATTAAACAATACAATATTAGACTGTTACGTTACTTTATTTCCTTTTTATTGAAAAAAAAATCACATGTAACCAATCACTGCCTGCCTCGGCGGTGCAGTGGTAACGTATGCGACAGCTGTGCTGAGGTCTCGAGTTCGATTCACGGGTCGGGCCAAATGTTTGTATGATTTGCAAATATTTGTTTCGGTGTTTGGGTGTTTTATATGTATTATATGTATATATTTCCAAGAAAAGTATATAAGTATTCTATCAGTCAATCTAGCTTCCATAGTTCAAGCTCTGCTTAAACTCTGTTTGAAACTAGATGGCGTTATGTGTCAAACGTCCGAAATAGATTTATATGCAAATAAATCTTGGAGGATAATTTTAACCTACTCCTAGTTGTCGAGTCGTGATGTCCATGTGGTGACGGATTTAGAATTCGAAGTGTCACCACCCCAAATTCATCCCGTGGGTGTCGTAAAAGCCGAATAAGGGAGCAACCTCAATCAGGATAATAGCACTAAAAAGAGAAGGAAAACATACCAACCCGTCTGGTCAGCGTGGTATAGTAGGCCAAAACCTACTTTCGAAGGGGAGGCCATGTCCAGCAGTGGACTATTAAGGACTTTAGATGTGTGGTTATATAGATATGTAGTTTAAATGACAAAACTATAATTTGATATTTTGGGCGAATTTAACAGAGACTGGAGATGTATAGTGGAACTCTTTTGTTTGTATTTTGGATACTAGTAATACGGTTTACTTTAAAATCAAATGATTAACTGACATGAGAATAACAGGTTAGGATCAAGAGAGAGCCATACCTCGGCAAAACCACCGGAGCACACACGCACACGCACACACACACGCACATGCGCACACGCTCGCACATTTAACTCAAACTGTCTTTGGTATATATTATACATACGGTCATCATCCAATCAACAGTGTCTTCATCGTCTCAATGCCCAATGTTACACACTATTGTAATTCCTTAGAGCCGTAACCTGTCTCTTAAGATACAGGCTTAGCCTAGTTTAAGAAACATGGTTCAAATTTTGAATATACAACAATGTTTTGTAACTTTAGAACTTTAGCGTATAATACTGTAAATACCAATTGTGTCTGCTAGTTTTACTGTTATAACACCTTTGGACCAATAAATATATTTATTATTATTATTATTAGTTATATAGCGGTCTCACAGAAAACAGCTGTTAAGAAATGCGGTCCTTGTGCCGAGTGTCTCTTCCAATTTTCTTCTAATTATTTTCGTTGAGGGTTTCAAGACAGTTTAATTTTTCCTGGCAAACACACTTATGAACAGCAACGTAAGACTAGCTAAACAACGGTTTTCCGTGAAGTCGGGGTTTCACTCTGGTCCAGCTGGCCCATTTGTGTCTGTCCGAAGTATGGCTGTGCCACAGTCACATATAGTGTATATAATCATGTAATGTACTTTTGTATATGCCATATACACCCACGTAAATGCCGGTTATAGCCTATGTATTATCTTCATACTAAATTTCATCTAGAATAGAATAGATATTATATACACAATAGTATTCCAATTTAATGGCCATGTACAAATGGCGGCTTTATTGCTGAAAAGCAATCTCTTACAGACAACCTTTTTGATGGACAAATAGACTGCAAATAGGTAATTTCATTTAAAGCGGTTCAGAGGTTATTGATTCCCCAAACAAACTTCCACTCTCCCCTTCACTCCCTTAAAGGATTATTTCTGGGATAAAAACTACCCTAAATCCTTTCCCGGGACTCAGACGATCTCTGTACCAAATTTCATCCAAACCAGTTCAGCGGTTTAAGCATGAAGAGACACATAGACAGACAGACAAACTTTTGCATTTATAATATTTGTATGGATATCACTGAAAGCGTAAGCTAACCCAGATTGCTAAACTGATCAATGTGGGTCGTATAAAAGGACTCTAATTGTCCAAAATAATACATTCAGGTAAGATGGATGTTGTGAAATAATTGACGTAACCAATGGACAAGGCTGACACAGTTGTGTAATACCGTTAGGTCGTGTTGTGACATGTTTAGACTTCCTCAAATATTTGAGAGTCTAGACGTGGCTATGGTTTAACCCTAGATTTCCACTGTGATGTGTTCAGGAACAGTATTATTATATTATAGACCTTTTTATGGGTTTTTATGGTTTAGGAAGTAAGCAAGGAGATAAGTTACCTGAAGGTAAATCAATTGGTTGACTACCGAATGGCGTAGTGGTTTGTGTAACGGACTGCTATTCCAAAGGTCGCGGGTTCGATTCCCGCTCAAGTCTAACATTTGTGTGCACATTTAATGTTTGATTTGGTCTCGGTGTTTCTATGTATAACATATTTACAAAAAAAAGTATATATGTATTTATATCAGTTGTCTAGTACCCATAGTACAAGCTCTGCTTAGTTTGGGACAAGATGGCGTTGTGTGAATGTGGTAGAATATTATATTATTATTATTATACCGCCACCCATGCACACCTGCAAGTGAGTGTGTCATGAGTGCATTAGCGGCTTTTGAGGGGGGAACGAAAAAATCCGCTATGGAAAATATAATTTCTGTACCCTGGCACGCTTCGCTAGCCTGGCTCCCCTGGCACATTGTGGTTGTATTGATGAGAAATTAGAAACAAAAAAAAGCCGTGTGGGGTCGTGGGACACCCGATAGGAACGAAGTTGTGACGATCGAGTAAAACTGATTCGACACGATTTTAATTACAACACCATCTATGAAAGCGGCTATTACCTACATATTTTTCAGTTGGTTTCTAATTAAAACAATTTATACATTGGTAAAATCTCCTTGAGAAATGATGTCGAATACAATATTTTTTGCTCAACCTAAGAACATAAATTTTAATTTTACTGAGATGAAAAGTAATGATTTCTTATCTATTCGATAGATGGCGCTGAATGACTGACAAGTGACAATTCAAAATAAAAAGTGTCGTTACAACCTTTCGTGAGTTTTTTTTCCGTCTAGCCCCCTTTCTAAACGCGCGATAAGGAACTTTGTTCCAACAGACGGGAAAAATAGATAAAAACAATTTATGAAACGGGTTGTTTTTAATAGTATTCTACCACATTCACACAACGCTATCTAGTCCCAAATTAAGCAGAGCTTGTTCTATGGGTACTAGACAACTAATAAATACATATTTTTTTTTGTAAATATATACATAGAAACACCCAGACCAAATGAAACATTAAATGTTTATGCACAAAATGTGTGACTTGAGTGGGAATTGAACCCGCGACCTTTAGCAGCCCTATAGAGTTAGAATTACTATCCACTAGACAAAGCCCAGTCTCGTCGTCAGTAAATTTTAGGATGGTCATCTGGAAACTAATCGATAACATCTAGGTATACATATATTTATTGTTTCAAATACAATAGAAATGAAACTCTTTGTTTTAAATACACAATAATTTATATTCCTACATCGTAGTTTGCTGCTAACAAATAAATAAAGAAATGCTACAAAACGATAATATGGTGATATGGTCAATTCTCGGCCGAGCGTGCTTAAATTTAAAATTGAAGACATAAATACATTTGTGGCGACTTTCAAGAAAACATGGGGTGCAGCCGATCCCGAGTACTAGTTGCTGGGGAATGAGCCCCTGCTACCCCAACATACCTCGGCAATCAACGGCTTGTAAATGACCCCCTCCTGTGTGGGAACCCCCATGTTCCCTTTGTGCTCCCGAAAGGACACGCGCGCTCCGCATCGCATCTAGCCGCCACTATATCGGGATGCCCTAGCAATATTATCATCAACAGCCTTTAACAGTCCACTGCTGGATATAGGCCTCTCCTTAGAAAGTAGGTTTTGGCCTACTATACCACGCTGACCAGACGGGTTGGTATAGGGTTGGTGTCAAGTTTTCCTTCTCTCTGCAGTGCTGTTGTCCTGCGTAGTTTGTCCCCTATGTTTTTTTTTTTTGTTTTTTTTTAAAAGACAACTCCCGCATTAGGAAAATATCCTGTGTCGCGGGGGACTTTACAAACATACATGAAACGGACACAAATAACACCCAGACTTGGAACAACAATTTGTGGATCACACAAAGTGTCGTCCCATGTGGGATTTGAACCCACAACACTCGGCGTAGTAGGAAGCGGCGTGGCGACCGCTTAAACCACTACGCCATCCGTGCAGTCAGGCTCTTACGACACCCACGGGAGGAATAGGAGTGGTGACACTCCGTATTCTTAATCAGTCACCACACGGACTATTATATATAACTAATATAAAATATTATAACTAACATAAATATACTTCAGCCGTAAAAATAGTAAGTCACATTTATCTGTCAGCGTTAACGCATTTTCTTTTTAATTTTCCCCTTACAAATGCAACTTGCTTCAGTCAGCGAAGCGTATCACCACTTTCTTCGATCGCGTTGATAGTTTCATTCACATGTACGTTAATTAATTATTCCGTATTCGTTGGAGCGTGGTGATCTCCTTTGATTATTAGCAGTGTTTAGTAATATTTTAGATCAACAATCATCATCATCAACAGCCTATACTAGTCCACTGCTGGACATAGGCCTCTCCTTAGAAAGGAGGTTTTGGCCTACTATACCACGCTGGCCAGACGGGTTGGTATAGGGTTTGTTTCAAGTTTTCCTTCTCTTTGCAGTGCTGTTGTCCTGCTTAGTTTGCTCCCTTAGTCGGCTCTTACGACACCCACGGGATGAATTGGGGTAGTGACAATTTGTATTCTTAATCCGTCACCACACGTCAGTTGAAATCTCTCTGCACACAAGACACCTCAGCGCTGGTCGGATCAAATTAAATTGATTTTGGATCCAGTTATAACCGCTATTAACCAAGTCAAAGACAGAGTAAGATGGAGTGAGTTAATTTGAATATCCACAAAAGAGTATTAAATCAGATACGACCTTCAGCATTATTGAAGAACGCGACTAAGAAAAAGAAAATTCAGAACGAACGTGGGATCTTTTCACTAAACGAGCGTACTGGCGCTCCCTAACCACTCACCTTATATGGTAACCGTTAATCTTATTTTGGGGCAGGGGGGGGGGGGGGAAAGCAGCTGTCTATGGATAGTGGTAGTCACTTTCCATCGGGTAACTAATCTGTTCTTAAAAATAAACTTTGTATACTTACTGCGTACATTCTTATGTGAAGTATCGATTTTATGTTTTGTAATAAATCGGACGGACAGTTATAGGTGCATCCACCTAACTATCGATTCATCTGTATATAAAATAAATGGAATCGGTAGAATTATAAAAAGCCTTGAAGGTCAAGAAACCTCAGACGACCAGACAGGAATATTAAAGTCACATAAAGCATCATTACTTGTGTTTTTTATTTTATTTGAGCTCATTATCATAACGCAGGGACATACTAAATAAATACAAATTTACTGGCGTGTTGGTATAGTGGTTAGTGACCCTGACTGCTAAGCCAGAGGTAGTGGGTTCGATCCCCACTCATGACAAATAATTGTGTGATGAGCACGATCATATGTTGTGTCTGGATGTTATTTATTTACTATATGTGTGTGTATTTAGATATATATATATATATATGTTTATCAGCAGTTGGGTTGAAACGGACGTGTGGGAGGTATTTATTTATTTGAGGACCGGATGGCGTAGTGGTTTGTGTAACGGACTGCGATTCAAAGGTCGCGAGTTCGATTCCCGCTCAAGTCAAACATTTGTGCGAATAAACATTTAATGTTTGATTTGGTCTGGGTGTTTTTTATCTATAATAAGTATGTATTTACAAAAAAAATATATATATATATCTCACACATCTCACACACGGCCGTCTGATCCTAAACTAGGCAGAATCTGTGCTTTGGTGAGCAGAATGCTAATAAACATACTTATATATTTTTAAATAGATAAATATTATACATAAATTACACCCAGAAATATAACAAATGACCGTGATATGATGACTCATCACACAATATTTGTTTCCGGTTTATCATATACAGAGCCTGTACTATGGTAATCGAACTAAGTGGTTGATTTTATACTTGAATGTGAAAGCCATAACCATGATTCTTATAAATATCCCATCAATATTCAAACAAGTCGTAACAAATGAAATACATTTTTTCCGTAACACAATGAACGCTGTCTGATTTTAAAAAGTTCATCGACCGCACGATTCTTATATTATAAGTTTCTTGTACCACTGAGGTGTCAAACAATACTGATGTATTTTATTGAAATCTTTTAAATACTTGCTCAAATAATATGGCGGGCGGAAGTATAAAAATAAAATTGTTTAGTTGAATCCTAAATATTTTTTTCTAAAATAAGATTTATATTATATTGTATGTTACAGGAGATAACATAGCCTATGTTACTTCTTATAACATACAATATAAAACAATATCAGCTTAATTTTAAAAATATGGTTAAGCAATTTCTGTGGCAAAAGGCGTACCATACAGTGGACGAATTTTTAAACGAGAAAGACTATTTTATCTGCGTCTGTTTGTTTTAATCTTAAATTATTGTGACATTCTATTGTAATTTATTTTCAACTATTCTATTTATTTCTATTTAAATTAAAGACAACTCCCGCATTAGGAATATATCACTTTACAAACATACATGAAATGGACACTAAGAACACCCAGACTCAGAACAACAATTTGTGGATCACACAAAGTGTCGTCCCATGTGGGGATCGGACCCACAACACAGCGTGGTGACCGCTTAAACCACTGCGCCATCCGCGCAGTCAAAGTCAAACTGACATAAAATGCATCTCTTTTCCTTTAGTTTATAGTTATAAATATATGATATATAGATATTGTTAAATCTCTGAATATGAACAATATTGTAATTATATTCCCAAAGCATGTATTTATAAAATGTTACGTATTGCATACCGAGAGGCCGATAAATGAGAAGCTATGCCACATTATAATATCTCAGTAACTATTGTACCTACCCATTTACCCAATAAATTAATTTGAATTAGTATCTATAATTGAAATCATCATCAACAGCCTTTAATAGTCCACTGCTGGACATAGGCCTCTCCTTAGATAGGAGATTTCGGCCTACTATACCACGCTGGCCAGACGGGTTGGTATAGGGTTTGTGTCAAGTTTTCCTTCTCTCTGCAGTGCTGGTGTCCTGCGTATTTCGCTCCCTTAGTCGGCTCTTACGACACCCACGGGATGAATAGGGGTGGTGACACTCTGTATTCTTAATCCGACACCACACGGATAGTTATATATAATTGAAAGTCTTATGGTAATTAGTACACTTGTTGTGAAGATTATTCTAAGAACACTCCTAAATTAATGGCAATATTTCATAACCTCTGCGTTATGCCTAGTATTCACACGCTACTAGTATATACTTTTGTTAAATTACTAACTTTAATAACGTTTAATCTTACCAAGTATAATCTCTTACCCTCTTATGTAAACATTACTTTAATACTTATGTGACTACTCCGATAAGACTGCCTACAACAATAATTCCAGCGCTCGACGACGCCTCTCCCACCTTTCGGTCGTGGTGGGGCGCGAGCGCATGATGTCAGTGTTACCACAAGAAAAATATAGTACACATCCACTGCTAATGCTTTAATTCAATCTATTTGTTAATTACAATCCATTTACATAGATTTATTTGAACAATATAAATATACAATAAGTATAATATGTATGTATAAAAACACAAAAAAAAAGTATATATCGCACCTTTAATAATAAACTGAATTAATTCAAAATTTACGTTTTTCGAGTTTTCAACAAATACCAAATCAACTTCATCAGTAGAACACGAACAATCCAACCGCCGACTCGATACCATGAAAATGGCAGAGATAAGAGATCGTCGTTCTCTTTTTGACGAACTCGCACGTACATGAATGTCAAACTTTAAATGCGATTTCCCACAATATTGAAATTCTAAGTTAATTCAGTTTATGAATAAAGGTGCGATATGTATTTATATCAGTTGTCTAGTAGCCATAGTACAAGCTCTGCTTAGTTTGGGACTAGATGGCGTTGTGTGAATGTGGTAGAATATTATTCATTTATTTATACTTACTAACATTATCTAAACTGAACGGACAAATAAACGTCTTGTCTTTAATGTAAGTAACGTGTAGCAAGATGCTGGAATACTAACGATATTTTAAGGAAGATACGTTATATTCATACTGCACGCACAAAATATTTGTTCCTTAACCGTACCTACATCTATTAATGCATTTTAGAACAAAACATACACTTACTTGTGGTAAACCTTTATCTTTATTTACCTTTTTGTTGTGATTTGTGCACTTTCTGTGTAGAAAGGCACATCACATCATCATCACATGAACAGTCTATAATAGTCCACTGCTGGACATAGGCCTCTCCTTAGATAGGAGGTTTTGGCCTACTATACCACCAGACGGGTTGTTATAGGGTTTGTGTCAAGTTTTCCTTCTCTCTTCAGTGCTGTTGTCATGCGTAGTTTGCTCCCTTAGTCGGCTCTTACGACACCCACGGGATGAATAGGGGTGGTGACATTCCGTATTCTTAATCCGTCACCACACGGAGATGCACAGAAAGGCATTTTATGAATTTTCTCGAATTAATTAGTATATGCGCTAGCTCGCAGTGGTCCTAATTAGGACCCTCGCGCTTTGTGCATTGGTGACGTATCTACCTCTCGTTTGTATAAAATATCAAAGGGTATTATAACATTACAAGTATACTCTTTTATATTATTTCTTAGAGTTTCTGCCTGTCAGTCCATTTGATATGAAAACCGGTTATCAGTTAATTGACATATTGAATTTACAAATCTGCTTACATCATAATTAATTGCTATTGGGAGCGTAAGTCTACGTGTATTGATTTTGTTGTCTTGAAATTAAAAGTCAGATTATGCTGACACGTGACACTTAAATTTTGGAGTTCAAGATTTATGTAAAGACTAGCTGACCCGCGCAACTTCGTCTGCGTCTCTCAATAGTAATAAATTTTCTCCGTTTTTGAAACATTCTTCATTGTTGCTCCGCTCCTATTGGTCTTAGCGTGATGATATATAGCCTATAGCCTTCCTCGATAAATGGGCTATCTAACACTGAAAGAATTTTTCAAATCGGACCAGTAGTTCCTGAGATTAGCGCGTTCAAACAAACAAACAAACAAACTCTTCAGCTTTATATTATTAGTATAGAATAGACAGACAAAAATACTTGTTTTTTTATAAAATAATTTATTAGGTTTGTTCGCGGTTCTGCACCTGTAAAAGTCATTTTTCAATGTTGTTTTCCTCCGGGTCAACCGATTCAGAGATACTGTCGTGTCAGAATCATATCAACTAAAACAACACGGTGTGTCATTCTGCGCCTGAATTAGAAGAGATCCGATAAACAGATTTTATTTATCAACTTAAATACACTCCGAATGCAAACAACAGCAAGTTACTAGAAATCTTTAAAAAGTTATATTCAAGAGGCATGCTTTTGGAAGGCTTATCCGTAGTAACCTCCTTTCTAAGGAGAGGCCTATGTCCAGCAGTGGACTAGTAAAGACTGTCGATGATGATGATGATGATGATCCGTAGTGATACCAAAGGCTCACAGGAAACCGGTGATAACTAACTTTTTCGTTTTTCTGTGTCCTGCTGGCGGTAATGTCCTGTAACGGATTGTTGTTCCTGACTATATCGGTAAGGCTACACAATGGCTGGGGCTTTTATGCCGTCTGTAGGGACGGGCCGACTCAATACTCAACCCAGACCCAATACTGCAATCTCATAGTTCTCATTAACATTGTAAAAAAAATTTTTGTTCCGGCGTTTCTTTCCAGAGTGAGTCTTGGGAAATGCCGGCGCCTTCTAGCTGTAAAGTCCTACTTGTAAAAATATCTAAAGATTTACTTGCAGAAATAAATATTATTTTATCATTTCACCGAGTGAATGAGGTTCCCGTAGGCCCAGTCCGACCCTCAACTCTGGAATTGGCCTCAAAGGTCACATCACATTAGTGTCCCTTGAATGTAGATGTCCACGGATGGTGTTATACTCACGATCATGACGATGTGGACTGATTGCTTTTGCACCTTACACCATAAATAAATAAAAAAAATGTATCTTTTAACCGTTGTCCGTGTGGTGACGGATTAAGAATACGGAATGTCACCACCCCTATTCATCCCGTGGGTGTCGTAAGAGCCGACTAAGGGAGCAAACTACGCAGGGCGACAGCACTGCTAAGAGAAGGAAAACTTGAAACAAACCCTATACCAATACGTTTGGCCAGCGTGGTATAGTAGGCCGAAACCTCCTTTCTAAGGAGAGGCCTATATCCAGCAGTGGACTGTTATAGGCTGTTGGTGGTGGGGGTATCTTTTAACTAAACACTGAGTAGAAATTGAACCTGTTACTCAGTCTACGTCTCATAGGTCGTCAAACGGTAGACGATAATATATTTAAATTACAAAACTGGGTGTCAAACGATTACGCAAGCGATAGAAGCGATTGTTACGATAACCGCAGCTAGAATCGAGAACCGATTGGACACACCGCCATCGCTTTCAAATGATTTATAACGATTCTACTGCGTAATCGATTCTGAGTGTTTGACTTTTGAGTAATAGTTGTGTGAAAGTTTAAATTCTTTTTTTTATCTTTCATCTAATCCTTCTAGTGGACGTCATTGGTCTTGAGATCAGGTTTATTGCGAGTCCATGCAAAAAGTGTTTTCTTCTAAATCTTTTTTATGCTGTAGAGGCCAACCAAGGGTCACCAGATGTAAAGTGTGTATGAGCGGCGGTGCAAGTGTAACTCTCCCTAATTAGAGGGGGGAGGGGAGATTGGTCGTTCGGCCTTCGGTAACTTCACACACTCGGTGAAAAATAGCTAAAGAATTGCTTTCGTGGAACAGCGGGCCGGGGAGGCCCATAATTGCCGAAGCATGTCCCATCACACAATATTTGTTCCAGGTGGGCATCGAATAAACGACCTCTTGTTTTGTTGTCAAGGTCGCTAACCACTGGACCAACAGGCCAGTATTTTTTGTTTTCAAAGATTATGCATTTATCCTGTGTCGCAGGGAACTTTACAAACACACATGAAACGAACACAAATAACACCCAGATTCAGAGCGCCAATTTATGGACCACACAAAGTGTCGTCCATGTGGGGCGCGAACCCACAACACTCAGCGTAGTAGTAAGCGGCGTGGCGACCGCTTTAAACCGCTAGCTATCCGTGCAGTCAATAATATAATATATAATAATGGTATACAAACAGAAGTTACCTATCTATCTGTCGATTTATTTTTCGTAACACTTGAGACGATTGCAAAACAGTTACATGATTAACTGATAATTCAGAAATAATTAATAAATAAATCATGTCATTTGGGGCGTGAAATGAAATTACTCATTTGACAGGCGAATTTCATAACGTTATCCATTGGTGGAGAATATCAATATAAGGAGAGATTTAATATTTGACTGAAAATTTGTGCAGTATGGCTGATAAATGACTTTTTATTAATAATTTAAATAAACATATAAATAAATATTTTGCCCGCGGCTTTTCCCACGTAAATGTAGAGTATGTCTTTTCTCAAGAATCAAAATATGTCCATAATAAATTTCATCAGAATCGGTTCAGCGGTTTCCCCATACAAACTTCCACCCCCTTTTTACCCCCTTAAAGGATGATTTCTGGGATAAAAACTACTCTTTGTCTTTTCCCGTGACTTAAACTATCTCTGTACCAAATTCCGTGGCCGTGTGGTGACGGATTAAGAATACAAATTGTCACCACCCCAATTCATCCCGTGGGTGTCGTAAGAGCCGACTAAGGGAGCAAACTAAGCAGGACAACAGCACTGCAAGGAGAAGGAAAACTTGAAACAAACCCTATACCAACCCGTCTGGCCAGCGTGGTATAGTCGGCCAAAACCTCCTTTCTAAGGAGAGGCCTATGTCCAGCAGTGGACTAGTATAGGCTGTTGATGATGATGATGATGATGTACCAAATTTCATCTAAATCGGTCCAGCGGTTTAAGCGTGAAGAGATATCAGACAGACATACAGAAAGACAGACAGACACACTTTCGTATTTATAATATTACTAGCTGACCCGCGCAACTTCGTCTGCGTCTCTCAATAGTAATAAATTTTCTCCGTTTTTGAAACATTCTTCATTGGTGCTCCGCTCCTATTGGTCTTAGCGTGATGATATATAGCCTATAGCCTTCCTCGATAAATGGGCTATCTAACACTGAAAGATTTTTTAAATCGGACCAGTAGTTCCTAAGATTAGCGCGTTCAAACAAACAAACAAACAAACTCTTCAGCTTTATAATATTAGTATAGATATTATAGTATTGATCTTGGTTAATCTTTAGTTACTTGGGTTTATTTACCAATCCGTCTGGCCAGCGTGGTATAGTAGGCCAAAACCTCCTTTCTAAGGAGATACCTATGTCCAGCAGTGGACTGTTAAAGGCTGTTGATGATGATGATTTGAGAGTCTTGTATTTTTATAGAGGTTTGATAGTTCTAAGCATGCATCTCATAATAGTGTAGGATATAAAGTTTACGGTAAAATCTTTTTTATAGCATACGAGATAAAGGAACAGTGAAAGAGGATATAGAAGGGGAGTACGTTGGGGAATGATGAAGGTAAAGTAAGGTATGGGTCAGCTCGACTGGAGTGACAACACCTCATCACAGAAAACTGGTGTTAAGCCATTGTTTTGTTGCTTTTCGACGAGTAACTGAGGTTAGTGGAGGCTCGATCATCCCCGTAATTCTGGGGTCCACTCAAAGGCGGCTGCGCTCTAGGGGACTTTTGAGTTGTAGGTGTCATCCTGGGATGTGCATCAATCGTGGGGTACGGCAGGGAGGACTCCAGAAGCCGCTGATGCGTTCCTGGAGCTGCACCCGACTGCCGAGGTAGGTATTCGCGAGGTTTAGTGGGTAGACCGGTTCTCCGGAAGTCCGCACACGTCCTCCATTTTCCCAACGGAGGGCATGGTGCGAAAATCATTCCCCGCAAAAAAAAAAAGTTGTCTTTGGGCAAAAGTAAATTCTCTTCAGGTCACAAGGCTGCTCAATTTCTCCTACATCATAAAAAAAGATGACGTCACGTCTTAGTGTTGTCATGTCATGCACTGTTAATGTTGATATAGCAATCTACACAAATAAATACAATTTAAGTGTTTGTTTGTAATGTCAAAATAACAGGTTTTTTGCACGAGTTCTATGCCTAAATACCAGTTTAATTCTTTTTGTCTGTCTGTCTGTCTGTCTGTCTTCAGTATCAACATCATCAGGGTAATCTTCAAAACGGCTGGACTGATTTTAATAATATTTTACTACTAGGGAACTGTCTATAAAATGAGTAACTTAAACTATTTTTCCTCTCAGAAAAACCCTATAAAATTTTGCCCTTTTCGGGAATCGAACCCAAAGCCTCATGAACTGCAGTCGCGTACCGTACTACAGCATCAAGGCAGCGCTCAAATTAAACAAGAACGAAGTTGCGTAGGTAATAATAAAATAAATTTAAAACAGTTATTTTTGAGTTGTTTTAGGATGTTGAGTCTGACTTACGGGCCTGTTGGTTTAGTGGTTGGTGATTTTGACTGCTATGCTATGGTTATGGGTTCGATTCCCACCCAGAACAAATAATTGCGTGATGAGCACGGTCATTTGTTCTGTGTCTGGGTGTACTTTATCTATAATATGTATGTCTTTAGAAATATATAAGTATGTTTATCAGCAGTCTGGTTACCATAGTACAGGCTCTACCTAGTTTGGGTTCAGACAGACAGAACTTTCTCTTCAACTGGGTCTTTTAAAAAAGGTTACATACGAGCCAAGGTCAGCAGGCCTTTGACACAATAACAGACACTGCAAAGACATCAGGTTACTGTGTAACCTACTTCACAAAAGGGAGGTAATGTGTTACACAATCCTTTTATAGTGTGACGACATACGTGTGACATGAATGTGTAATTTATTACCGTTATTCTGCTGTTACCCTAGTTAACATAACTGGGTAGGTATTATAATTTTAAACAGAATTATAGAATTCGTGGTTAAACATTATGACAGATGTTTTTAGGTTTGTTTGATAGGAGCACGGCACCGAAAAGTCTTTTTTTTATGGTATAAGGGGGCAAACGAGCAGACGGGTCACCTGATGGCAAGCAACCACCGCCGCCCAAAATATGAATGTCGAGCAAAAATGAATGTTTTTTTGAAGTCGTTTAGGACATTTTCAATACTCTATGATTTCGTTGCGGATTTTATTCTAATAATATAGGAAACTCGGGGATGTATAAAAAATGGTGAGTGTAAAAAATATATTATTTAATACAATTTCGTCTCTTTCCCTCAAAAGGAAAAAAAATACCCTGTTCTTGTAACGTTTTTTATTGATGCTTGACTATTATTAGACGTAGAATGATTCTATATAGCCTACAGTATAAGCTATCCCACACTAAAATAATTATAAATCGTATCGTATGTATCATGGAGGGTGCTCTGAGGAATTGTTCGGACCCCACACGGCAAAATCTTTATCCCCATCACTTGGATTATTGGCAGTCCACCATTATGCGCATTTCAAAACACTTTTTGCCTCACACAACCAACCAAAAACACGAGTTATCGTCTGCGGTATTTCCGGACAGATACGACCTTCAAGAAAAGAGCGTACTCCTTTCTAATAGGCTAGCAACGCACTTGTGACTCCTGAGTCATAGGCGTTAATGGGCAGCTGTATTCACTATCCATCAGGAGACCCGTCTACTATACCACCTTTTAGGTAAAAAAAAATGGAATTCGAACGAGTAGTTCCTGTGATTAGCGCAAAAACAAACAAACATTTCAGCTTGTTAATATTAGTATAGAATCATCATCATCAACAGCCTTAAACAGTCCACTGCTAGACATAGGCCTCTCCTTAGAAAGGAGGTTTTGGCCCACTATACCACGCTGGCCAGACGGGTTGGTATAGGGTTTGTGTCAAGTTTTCCTTCTCTTTGCAGTGATGTTGTTCTGCGTAGTATGCTCCCTAAGTCGTCTCTTACGATACCCATGGGATGATTGGGGGTGGTGACAATGCGTATTCTTAATCCGTCACCACACGGAAAAGATTAGTATAGAATACCATGGGTCAATCATTACACTGTAAACTCAGCCTGGGGCCATTATGGTCGGAAGTTAAGCATAACCGTCTTTTATATTGGTGGCCCACATTTCTTATGACCATTACATCATACGGCCGTGTTTAATTGGCCGAAAACACATAAGAATAAGCTTCTTTGTACGACTAACTGTGTAAGTGGGTAACAAATTATGGGGACCCTCCCCATAATTTGTATGGGAAATAAAGAGATTTTCAAAAGCATTATTCATATTGTGACTGCAGTCAAAATAACATGTGATTCGGGAAATAAAATGTCAGGAAATGGTAAACCCTAGGTAGGAAAGTGACTGCTTTTCTAACTAATAATCGTGACAGAGTTACATCACATCAACAGCCTTTAACAGGCCACTGCTGGACATAGACCTCTCCTTAGAAAGGAGATTTTGGCCTACTATACCACGCTGGCCAGACGGGTTGGTATAGGGTTAGTATCAAGTTTTCCTTCTCTCTGCAGTGTTGTTGTCCTGCGTAGTTCGCTCCCTTAGTCGGCTCTTAAGACACCCAAGGGATGAATAGGGGTGGTAACACTCTGTATTAATCCGTCATCACACGGAATAGAGAGAGTCAGTGAGAGAGTCATGCTTTGGAAAATAAGCCGGCTCTCGACTAGAGTCGGGATCGATTGAAGATAGGTCCTCAAAGCTGCAAAGTTGCTGGGTGCCCATTTCCTAACAGATCGAGACCCCTCCGTGCTTCGGAGAGCGCGTTAAGCCGTAAGGCCATAGGAACATCTGTGGCAATCATTACGGATAGTTGGAGCCCTATAAATGCTGACCACAGTCTTTCTACAGAACTTCGATATCATCTAGTACTAGTAGGTCTGATAGCAGTCGTTCCGCGTAAAAATCGAAGTTCAGCCATATTGAAGTAGACTTAAACCTGACCCAAACTAGTTTGGGAGAAAGACTAGGAAGACACAATACTGCACGGATGGCGTAGTGGTTTAAGCGGTCGCCACACCGTTTCCTACTGCACTGAGTGTCACAACACACGACCTACGATCCTACATGGGTCCCCGAACAACATTTTGTGTGATCCACAAATTGTTGCTCTGAGTCTGGGTGTTCTTTGTGTCCGTTTCATGTATGTTTGTAAAGACCCCCGCGACACAGGATATATTCCTAATGCGGAGAGTTGTACTTATTGTACTGTAGTATTCTAGTGTACTGTATTAAAATAATAATACATATATATACACTCAAGTCTTTATCCCCTAAGGGGCAGACGAAGGTGAATCAAAAACCCACATTCATGGACACACAAGTTATTGTAAGTATTTTGTTAACTGTTATTATTTAAGTGAATGTGCTTGATTGCCTAAAATTGTTCGTTATTTTATTACTTTGAGTACTTGCGAGGACAGTGATATAACTCAAATTCATCAAAATCTTAACCGAATACGAGCAAATCATAAACATTCAAAAATTATGAAATTACGATAAATATTGAACGAGTTTCGACATACTCAGCCATTTTTGTACAGAACCTTTGGTTAGAATTAATAAACGTATATTTAAATGGTTACAGGTGGTATAGTGGGCTAAAACCTTCTTTCTAAGGAGAGGCCTATGTCCAGCAGTGGACTATTAAAGGCTGTTGATGATGATGATGATGAAATGGTTACATCTATATCTCTTAAGGGGTAGGCAGGCGTTATACTAACTTTTACCCGCAGTTTCGCTCGCGTTATTACTTCGTGTTTATTATTTTACCTCCTTAGGGGAAAAATTGCCAAAATTACTTTTTAGTAGGTACTTATAATATGATAAGCTTCAGCTGACGAAGTTTCAAATTTGTTCACTAAGCGGTTTAGACCCTGCGTTGAAGGATCAGTCAGTCAGGGCAGACATCCAATAAGAAAATCGTGAACCATCCCCAAAAATACTGTTCATCAAACAAATTTGAAAAATAAATACCCAGACGATAGCGATTTCACCCATTCACCTCTGCTGGTCGATCATTCTAAGTTACATTAAGTAAATTAAACTTGGTCTCTGTCTAGTGAACGTCTAGTACAGTAGCCACGGTTGAGTTATTTACAGTAAAAATGTTAATTAGTTTTGTTTTTTTTTCTATTTTATTATTTAATAAAAAACAAGTCACCTCAAATTTGTAACAGAATGAAAGATGTTGAAAATTCGTTTAAATATAGACTAGATAATGTAATAAAAGTTTCACGTAATTTTCTATTTATTATGCCTGTGATGTATTAGTTGTATAATAAATGGCTGTTACGTATATCTGTAAGACAAATAGAAACATACATAATATTTCGTTTCACGATAATACAAGTATTTACTTCACATAAAGGAGAATTCGCAAATTAGGACCCAAGTTCATCAGTGTCTAAGAAAATATTTCCTTATAGACACACGATTGATATTTATAAAATAACATAAGGAGACCGCAGCATATTTTAGGCATGTCTATAATAAATAAAATGTAAGTAGTGTTATATTTCTGTATGGTGATTAAGAATGCGGAGTGTCACCACCCCTATTCATCCCATGGGTGTCGTAAAAGCCGACTAAGGGACCAAACTGCGCAGGACAACATCACTGCAAAGAGAAGTAAAACTTAAAACAAACCCTATACCAACCCGTCTGGCCTGCGTGGTACAGTAGGTCAAACACTCCTTTCTAAGGAAAGGCTTATGTCTTGCAATGGACTATTAAAGGCTGATGATGTGAAGTAGTATGAGCCGCCCAAGAAGAGTCAGAAGAGAGAAGTGTTTCAACAATATAAAGAGCATCGTTAGCAAGAACACCAGAGTTTTGATGTTTTTCTTTTCTACCGATGAATAAGGTTAGGATTAGCAAATACGATAAGTGAAGTGAATGTTGAAAATTCCACCTACACAAAAATATTTAAATAATTTTAGACTTTTTGCTAAACACCTATGGTTTATATTTCAAACAAACAAATTTATATCAACAATTTCGTTACCCAATATTACAAAATTGTAGTTAAAATAATTATAATAAGTCTGTTTTACTTTTTAATTAAGGTTTAGAATCAGTAGAAACTATAAGGTACGGTCAGAAAACAAAATTAAATGATAAAAATACATACCTCTTTGTTTCTTTTGCTGTAAAAAACTGTCACTAAATGTCACTACTTTTTACCATTTAACACTTCACTTCACTATTCACATGTCTGACAGTACATCTGCTGATCACCCGAAATAATGGTCGTAATAATAAAAGATTATATATATGACAATAGCATATAACGCGAATTTAAAGTATAAATAGAAAATGTCTTTGATATAAAATAGTATTTTATGGGTTATACCCTTTTGTTCTTCAGGTACGTTATGCATTTAATGCACCAATTCCTGCTAAAATTTAATTATGTTAGTGACTGTGTGTGTGCGTGTGACTACAATATTCATCCCTTAAATCTAGATTTATAAAGTACATAAAAGTACATATATCACCCTCTTCTCCTCTTTTAGCCCCTTGGTCTTACTTAAATAAAAAAAAAGAGTGTGTGTGTGTGTACAATTCACACACGGCAGAAGTGAAAACATTTTTTTTATACAACAACCTTTAATAGTCCACTGCTGGACATAGGCCTCTCCTTAGCGTGGTATAGTAGGCCAAAACCTCCTTTCTAAGGAGAGGCCTATGTCCAGCAGTGGACTATTATAGACTGTTGATGTATGTATGATGTAAATGACAATAATATAAACGAATAGTTAATTCAATCCTTATTTTGAAATGGGCTTAAAGTTTTAGATAAAATTTGATTTACTATTCTAAATTCAGGCTTAAATGTTATTTGCACCAGGGACTTCCTTTCTAGGGTATACCTGGTTCCCCGGCTATTAGTACCCGAGACGGCGTGCGGTTTTAGTCGGTTCGAGTCCGACATGAAACCGACAGGTGGTATCCGAGGGGATTTCCGCACGAAAAAAAAAAAAAAAACAGGCTTAAATGTTATCTGTTTAAAGGGTAGTAAAAAATCTTTAACAACATGAAGTAAAAGACACCAAACAAGCTCTACGAAACGGTGAGCAATTTTTAAAAAGAAATAAAGATACTGAGAATAAATTAAATTAAAAACTGTTACTATGTTATCACGAAAACGATTTTTTTGTCGTTTTAACGATCAACCTGACAATTTCAATTTTTTGCAGAGAAAAGAAAGAGACAATCGAATCTAATAAAATTTATCGAACAACTAAATAGTTTCTAAGCCCGTCAATGAGACATGTAAACTACACACGCACACACATACACAAAACATAACTTAACATAACACATTCACTACACAAAACAATTAAATTCGAATGAAATATATAAAAAAAAACTAACATCTAACACCATATTAAAAATACAACAAATATTAAAAACAAAACCAAATTAACAAATAAAACAAACACAAAAATAACTAAAAAAATAAACAAAGAAGCGTATTACAATCGGCGCCCGCGCAGGCATACTGGTATGTGTCGCCAGTGTACCACAGTGGGGGAAGTAGACTGCGCATGAGTTGAGCAATACGCGGACAGTTTTCAAGGTTTCAGATGAAGTAACTGAGCGTTAATATTGAGCCATGCCAATATATATATGTAAGCACAACATGTTTGCATACTGGTATTGATTGGTAAGTTCCACATTCGAGTTCTTGTTGAGACAATGATTGCACTGATCTCGCAATACTTTAACTGAGACACGATATTTTTATGAAGCGAATATTTCAAATAATTAACTATTTATTTTAAGTTTAGTTACTACATTCATCAATCATCAACAGCCTATAATAGTCCACTGCTGGACTTAGGCCTCTCCTTAGAAAGGAGGTTTTGGCCTACTATACCACGCTGGCCAGACGGGTTGGTATAGGGTTTGTTTCAAGTTTTTCTTCTTTTTGCAGTGCTGTTGTCCTGTGCAGTTTGTTCCCTTTGTTACTACATTATGTGTATATAAATACTGATGATGTTATATGCGACAATAATTTTGGTATTTTTATTCTAGTGATGACCGGAGAAGTAAAAATTGACACAAACCCTATACCAACCCGTCTGGCCAGCGTGGTGTAGTAGGCCAAAACCTCCATTCTAAGGTGAGGCCTATATCCAGCAGTGGACTACTAATAGCTGTTGATGTGATGATGTGACGTTTTGTGATTGACCAGAACATATTTTTATGTAAAAGGAAGTTTATTTAGTACAGAAAAGTTAAGTTTATCTTCAATCAAATTTCAATTAATAACATTAATGGTATTTGTACATTTATTATTACAGAAGTGTATTTTTACGGTATAAGGCCTTACCAGGCGCGGCGTTGATCCGGGGGGGATCTGAAATGACATGATCCGGGTGTTCCTCGTAGTAGTAGGCGCCTGAGCCCAGCCGTCGTGGTTGTTTATAGTGGAATCTACACATACTACTGCCTCCTGCGTCCCCGAGGAGCCGGAGATCCGAAGATATTATACAACTCGTCAAAAAAGACAGATTATCTGATGGTAAGTGGCTAACTCCGTCCATTGATACCTGCAACTCTAGGGTCACAAATCACCTGGTGGTGCGTGTGTCAACACCGTTTGAGCCTCCCATCCAGGTTCAGGGTTACAGGGGTTTTGGCTCCGGTAACCTCACTTACTGCAATGAAAGGACTACGTAACACCGATTTTCTATCAAGCCATAGTATCCCTCCGGCCGAGCATTTATGCCGCAACACGGCTCGTAAACGGTAAATTTGTTTGGTTAAACAGATAGGCATAGTCTTTTAAACATCGTTCTGTCAACTACGATTTGTTCCAACTAAAGTCATAAAATTCAAAAATATTGCCACTTACCAGACACTGAAGGAGAATGGAAACAAAAAGATATTGCTAATACAAATAGATTAGAGAGTGTATACTCTAGAAGGTCAAGGTCGAATACCTGTATATGACTGATGCGTGGAATTCCAAGTCTTCTGGCTTCAAAATATGAAGGGAAACTTGTTTTAAAATAAACACTTTTGAACACTTTACATTTTAACTTCTTCTTTTTTAATGCATTAAGTGACTTACGTTAAGTGAATAACATTGATAATAACGGTTGGTATATTAAAAAATGTTAGTTAGTATTTATATTACATTATTACTAGCATTTGCCTGCCTCTCCGTCCGCGTATGTTAGTTATCGCGGTAAAAAATAGCCTATCTTACTCGCTGATAAGGTAGCTTTCTGTTAGTAAAAGAATTTTTAAAATCGGTTTAGTGGATTAGGCATGAAAGCGTAATAAACGAACAAACTCACTTTAACATTTATAATATTGGTATGGAAATATGGATAATACATTTAAAAATATCAGATAAGTGTTAGTCTGACTCGCATCTCGAGGGTTCCGTAAGCATCCAAATTTGTATTACCATACAGTTCTGGTTACCATAGTACAGGCTCTGCCTAGTTTGGGATCAGACAGCCGTGTGTGAGGTTATCATTATTGTTTAGATGACTCGTTCATCTTGTAAATCTGTTTTCGATTTTTTTCTGTGTTTGTCAAGAGTCAAACTTAACTTTGCAATACTAACTTTAAACTATGTCGTTCCATAATATATAAAATTATATTCATAATATATATTTTATAATTAAAGGCTGTTGATGATGATGATACGAATGTGCCCATATTACGTGACCCACTTTTTACCATCTTTTACCCCCTTATCTCCTTTCGGTGACCAGACGTAGTACATGCCAAGAGTACGTGTAAGAAGTACGGGTACGTAGTATCAGCGTTCACGTAGTAATTCATAAAAATGGATTTAAATCATTTTTGCAAATGGTACTAGTATGTTAAAAAATATTAATTTGTCTCGAATCTATTTTTATTAATAATGTATTAATTGCTTGCCATATATTTATAATTAGAGACTAAGGGTTAGGGGCTCCGGTATGGCACGGGGGAGGTTGTCTACTCGTCTGTAGATGACCCGAGGTATGTCGGGGCACCAGGGACTTCCTTTCTAGGGTATACCCGGTTCCCCGGCTATTAGTACCCGGCGACGGCGTGCGGTTTTAGTCGGTTCGAGTCCGACATGCCACCGACAGGTGGTATCCGAGGGGATTTCCGCACGGAAAAAAAAAATAAAAAATAAAAAAGGGGCTCCGGTATGAGATTCTCCAATGCCATACACTATTTTTCTAAATTCCATAAGTTAAGGTGGCCACTTACTATCGAATAGACTTAAATTAACGTTTCCATAAAAAAAAACATTTTTGGATTTAATTACTTTATTTACTACAAGATCAATCTGCTTTTTCCAAAATTAAATTTACCCAATAAAAACCACAGAGACCATGGTGTCCCTACTCTGTTTCGTGTAGATCGACTCTTGCGCAGACGCTGCGTGAAATCGAAGCGTACTGACACAGCGCTGTTGTAGACTGTTGTTCAAGTGGAAAAATATACGTAAACAGTTACATGGCCGAACGAATGCCTCAAACGTCCTTGCTTTTAAAACAAAACTGTTAACTTTACATAAGTATGCATTTTTTGCTTTTGTATGTGAATTTTAGCAATTATAAAAACCTTAAGTAATGTGTTATTAAACTAATACGATTTAGTGCTGAAGTTAGTTTTTAGTAATATTTATTCCATTGCTTTTTGTCCATTGCAATTGAAATTGCCGAATGCAATTGCTTGCTTAAATAGACAATACTTTCAATCGGTAAGATAGTTTTTAATTATCTATAGTGGGAAATTCGGTGATGAAAAAATGTCACTTTGCTTTTTTGCGCAGTCAGATAAAAAGAAGAATAGAGAAATCGGTTTGCATCTGACGGAATAGCGAAACGAGATACCTCACGGACTCGACGATGGAAGGCACCTCTGAGCTAGGCAGGCCGTGTGGTAGAAACGTTAGGTTCAATTCACATGTATGATGATAGAACACCTGGCTGGCCTTTCGGTCTTCTAGTTGATGAGCCTAACTGCTGAGCTAGAGGTAGTAAGTTTGATTCCGTCTTAAGCCAAATTATTTGTTCTCTATCTGAATATGATTTATTATCTACAATATGTGCGTATTTCGAAATATACTTACAAGTATGCTTTTCAGCAGTTTGGTTACCATAGCACAGGCTCTGCCTAGTTATGAATCAGACTGTGTATGAGTTGCCTCAATTTTTTTTTAAAGAAAATATAATCTGAATTGTGATGTTTAGGATATTTTAATTGTTAATTAGTATTTTAGCTTAGTTGGTTAGTTTCTTGTATTTAATGATTATCTTTTTATTTTTAGACTGACGATAACCTTGAGATAAGTCCTCAAACGTAAGTGTCAATAAGAACTCATTAAAGTTGTCAAACTTGTAGCTCTCAAATCTGTATTTAATTTTGTTATTTTTGATTTACCTGCAAAATAATACTAAGAATAAACCAGTAGTTAAGTGTGGAATACACTTATTAAGAGTCAAGGTAGGCACTAACCGCCACCTTAGATCTAAGCAAGGCCTTTGATTAAGTTTGCCACAGAGGTCTTCTTATCGCAGCTGTCTTCATATTGACTGTCTGAGGTATACACAGATTGAAAGATTTCTGCCCAATATATAGAAGGTAGAAAAATGTAATAAGCAGAATTTGCTCTGATTTAATGCACAAAGTGATAGCGTCCCACAGGGTTCCATATTGGCTCCAACATTGGTTTTATTCTTTGTAATACGATGACGATCATGGGAAGACTTAATACACAGCTCGTGCTAATATGAAAACGTGTAAGACTTTATAAAATTTAAACTAGTATTACGTTAAACGTTACTGCAAAAAAACTTTATTGGATTCCAATTTCACAACGCTCTTTTCATGTTCAAGATATTTCAACTAACAATATTACAGAACTGATTATTAGTGAAGATCAAATAGTGGAGGAACGGGTTTTGAAGGGACCCCTAATACGTTAGAAAAGGATGTTTAAAAAGGCTAACGATTGACTTTGGGAAGGTTTACATGTGGAAATTAATGTTTTATAAAATAATTGACCTCGAGAACATTAATTGCTCGATATAGTTCAATAGTTACTATGTAGTTTTCATGTGTCTTCGATGGATGATGCAATCAAAATAAGCAGTTCACACGTTTTATAATTGTTATTTTTTTTGTCTGTAATTTAGATTTTTTCTGCTTCAATAAGTAACTGTGTACGTAACTAGTGGGTATTTCCTACGGAAATTATATTGAAAACAATTCTGATTTACGGAAATTAGCCGTAGGGAAGGAAGTTATATGTTACAGTGAAGTAAAGTTGAAATTACATACAAATCACGCATCGAAATCAATGTATCAAAGCTGGGTCGAGGTTGGCCGCGCTAGTTTTTCTTTTTATTAAGTAATTTTGTTGTTACAGTTAATAACGCATAAATAACCAATACTAAATCGTATATAGTTCATTGTTTTTTTTTAATTACATGATCAATGAAATGAAATAATTAACGTTCAATTTATTTTATTAGCTAAATGCGAATACAGATTTTCTGGAACCAATCATTAAAAAATAATAATATATAGTACAATTTGAATTTGAGTCAACTTAGATTTTATATCATTGAGGCGGAAAATAAGTCATCGGTTGTGTGTTGAAAGCTTTTTTTGCCTATATTCATTGTCTTGAAGTTTAATTTGATAGGGTTAAAATGATTTGTAATATTTTTCATCCAATTAGGCAATCCTATAATTAAGGCCAATCTTTAGTGATGTTCAAATGCAAAAACAACTGACTGTCTCTCTGTACGTCTGTTAGCACTAACGCCTAAACCGCTAAACCAATGAATACAGATTTTTTTATGGTGTAGGAAGCAAACGAGTAGTAGGCCCGCCTGGGCCTCAATTTTGCTATTTTATGTTAACGGATAAGCCATTATCATTCCATTAACACGCTATTGAGATACCATGGGCATCCATCAAAATATCGGTAATCTACAGTGTCAATAGACTGTCAATGTAGTGACAATGGCTCATCAATGGTGATATCAACAACATTGCCATATCTGGAAAATTAGGTAAATTATTTCCTTACACATTTAAAATGTACCGTTTACCAAACTATTACAAAGATATCGACGACATTTGCATCAGTAGGAGAGGAGGCCTATGTCCAGCAGTGGACTATTAAAGGCTGTTGATGATGATGATGATGATTGCATCAGTGGCAGTATAAGAATCAATATATTATTATGTTCCAATCACAAAAAAATGATCATTCATTATTTTAAGTTATCATCATTTTATTATTTTATTTTAAGTTATTTATTTGAAAACTTGAAACAAACCCTATATCAACTGCGGCCAGCGTGGTATAGTAGGCCAAAACCTCCTTTCTAAGGAGAGGCCTATGTCCAGCAGTGGAGTATTATAGGCTGTTGATGACGAAGTTATTTATTTTAAACGCTGGAGAGAGGGGCACGATTATTAAGTAGATTCGAGGTTGCACTGTTTAACGTTTCTTACTACAATTTAATTTTATATTCCTTATATAAAATTAAATTAAATGGTTAGTGACCCTGACTGTTACACTGAAGGTCGTGGGTTCGATTCCCACCCAGGACAAATATTGTGTGATGAGCACGGTCATTTGTTCTGTGTCTGGGTGTAATTTATCTATATTATGTATGTATTTAGAAATATATAAGTATGTTTATCAGCAGTCTGGTTACCATAGCCCAGGCTATGCCTGGTTTGGGATCAGACTGCCGTGTGTGAGATGGGTGAGGTATATTATTATTATATCAAAAGACAATCCGATTGATCTACTTTCTAGAATGTTCTACTCGTGGAGCCTGTGCTCTGTGTTCTGGTAAAGGTCTCTCCCGTTTCACACAGCATAGGAGTAAATGGAATCCCAACAATCCTAACAGGAGTCACTTACAACAGTCGTAATCTAGCTAAGATAAGTCCCAATGGTTCTAGAAAGTTGCATATATGGTCGTATACTGTGATTAGTCCGAGTTATAAGATGATATTATAACAATTATATAACAGATCTTGAAAGAGTTATTACGAATTACTACAGTTGTAAGTGGTAGTTAGTTCGATGCCCGTTTTGTAATTATTTTTATGATTACTGTAGTTACACATTTGTTTTTTTAGAAATTAAAACTGTTATAGATTAAGAAGTGTGGTACAATAACCTGTCTACCGTAGTTCATAGTAAATATATATTATTATTGACTGCAATGTTGATCTGCTGGTTAGTGACCCTGACTGCTGCGGTCGTGGGTTCGATTCCCAGCCCAAGACAAATATGTAGTTATGTGACGATCACGACCATGTCTGCGTCTCGTTCTGTGTCTGCGTGTAATTTATCTATAACTAGCTTTGCCCCGCGGCTCCGCCAGCGTAATTATCAGTTAAAAGTAGCCTATGTCTTTTCTCAAAAATTATATAAATCGGTTTAATGGTTATTGATTTCCCATACTAACTACCACCCCCTAAACGGATGTTTTCTGGAATAAAAAGTACCCTATGTCCTTTCCCGAAACTGGGACGATCTCTGTGCCAAAATTTTATCTGAATTTAGCGGTTATCGGTTTTAGCGTGAAGAGGTAACAAACAGACAGGCACACTCTCGCATTTTTAATATTAGTATGGATATTTATGTATTTAGAGATCTGAAAGTTTTCATAGACTGAGTGAGGTTACCGGAGCCCAAACCTCCCCTTCCCATGACAACGTATTAAGTCTATGGGCGGCAGAAGTTGACCCGTCTGCTTGTTTACCCCCCGATAATATAGAATAGACCTCAACTGGCCGCCGTTTCAATATTCAACAGTGCTTGTTTGGATAAATATGTCTCCGAATATGTTTATTCTTATATATCGGATAATACTAGCTTTAAGCCTACAGCTGAGTTCTTGAGAAAAGATTACATAGATGTAATGAACATTGTGTTTTGTTCCCAAGCTAGATAAATGTTAAAAAATGAATAGTGCGAGAAACAGTAGGTTTTAATGTGTTTTGTTATGTTTTTTCTTTAACACTCTTCATGGTTGTGATGTATTAAGAATACGGAGTGACACCACCTCCATTCATCCCGTGGGTGTCGTTAGAACCGACTAAGGAAGCAAGCTATGCAGAACAACAGCACTACAAGAAGAAGCGTGTATAGTAGGCCAAAACCTCCTTTCTAAGAAGAGGCCTATGTCCTGCAGTGGACTATTAAAGGCTGTTGTTGATGATGAATATAGTTTGTTACAGTTCATCATAATTGAGGCTCTAAAAGATGTATGTATGTAATCGGAAAAGCCCAAATCTTCCCTCCCACGGATTGTGGGAGGACCCAAAAGGTCATCACGTGTGTGAATCTTGGATTACAGGCTCCATGGTTGCCGGTAATCACTTACTAACAGGTGACATATCCGTGACCCCCTTTTTTTCCGCGAAGAAACACGACTTAAACCGACCAAAAACCGCACGCTATCTCGAATACCAGTGACAAAGAAATCCCAGTTACTCCGAGGTACTTAGGGCCATCTATTGTTTTTAGAGTTCTACCGCTTTCTGTGTTCCCTTTGTGCCCCCTAAAGATCTCGCCTCTCTTTCCCTATACGCCTTTTTTTTAATTATCATATTGATAGAATACCCTAAATAACATTCTTGACTAACGCATTATATAATAATGATCTGCCATCTGATACATGCGAAGATATAACACTTTCTATTGATAAAAAATACGTGCGAGAAAGCCGTTCTGTTCACTGAGTCTGGGTTTAATGCCTGGGTTGTGAATAATCGTAGTAATTAAATGACAATGGGTTGGCTAAACCTGGTTATTATGTGATCCTTGATGTGGGCGATTAGATTGTGGGTACATTATCCGTACAAAGTGCCATGATTCCAGTGATACCCGTTTAAAGCAAACTTCAGTACCTCAGAGCAAGATATTTATGGAACGTATTGTGTATGCTTAAATACAGTGGTTGTAAACAAACGATAGTGCGATTCAATTCGACACTAACGCCATCTAGGGCCTAACATGGTAATTATTTTACCTAGTATTACTAACCTATTTTGTTTAACAACAGTACATTACCTTTACTTATTATTTATTATCATATTAGCTTTTATGTTGTTGTGTTGAATTCTGTACAGGTAGAGAACGGTAGATTTCTGTTCGGTTTGGAATCGCTCGACTGTAGAACTCTTTCAACCCAAGAAGATAGCGGTACATATATTTTTGGCACATGTCTTCTTTTTCAAGTGGTGTTTTGTGTTTTTTATTGAAAAAGACATCTCCCGCATTAGGAATATATCCTGTGTCACGGGGGACTTTACAAACGTACATGAAACGGACACAAAGAACACCCAGACTCAGAGCAACAATTTGTGGATCACACAAAGTATCGTCCACTGTGGGGTTTGAACCCACAACACTCGACGTTATAGTAAGCGGAGTGGCGACCGCTTAAACCACAACGCCATCCGTCCAGTCAAGTACAGGAATCATCAAGAAATGACAAAATTGTTTTTGTTTATAGGCACTCGTACGTGTTTACCACCAAAGGGATCATGGGCTTTATTTCTGTTTTAGTAAAATAATAAATATAGTACCTATATCATTATTTCAAATAATTACAAATACAGGACGCGTATAACTATTCCACAACGATTGGATTTAAATATTTGTCTAATTACAAATTATCTTTATTTAATTGATGTCCCTGTTAATCTACTGATTAGTGACCCTGCCGGAGGTCATGGTCATCAGGTCCGAGTCCGACACCCCACCGTGAACCCCGGTGGGGTGATGATAAACCCCGAGGGGGTTTCCACACGTAGTCACCTTACATCAGGTACAATTAATTAATAATTTTATCGGTCTAGGAACCACATCAATAAAATACACATACAGTAAATTGTATTGTTCTAGGAATACACGTTTTTTGTATGTACTATTGTTAAATAGAATAAAAGAAAGTGAAGTAACTAAATACCCATAAAATGACTCTTGTGTCTCTTGTATGCTGTTATGTTCTCGTGTAATAAAATTACATTATATTATATTATTGTATTGTATCGTCCGTGTAGTAATGCATTAAGAATACAGAGTGTCACCACCCCTATTCATCCCGTGGGTGTCATAAGAGCCAACTAAGAGAGCAAACTCTTCAGAACAACAGCAAAGGGAAGGAAAACTTAAAACAAACTCTATAAATAAAATAAATATAAAGGGTGTCGCAGTAAGAGTGCACTTTTTTAATTTAGAATATTTTTTTTTTGTGCAAGTGGTAACACTGAAATTTGACAGCTGTCACCTATGTTTATTCCGATTATTAAAAATAGAACGCTTTTTGAAAGAACAACGCGTTATAAATGTGAAAACTCATTACAAAAAGGGGGAAAGTTATACTGAAACCGCACGCAAACTTCGCCAAATTTTTCTGAGCTCAAGTCAGAGATCCAACACGTCATCGGTGAGATACAGCCACATCTCTATGTAAAAGTGATGGAAAATTTCATGAAAAGAGTAAGCGCCTGTCATCACAGCCGTGGGGCCATTTGCCAGATATTTTATTTCATACTTAATCGGAACATGTCTTCTTAACAATCCAAAAAAAAAACAAAACTCTTTCATAAAATACGTGTTCTTATTTTAAAATGAAAAAGTGCACTCTTACTGAGACACCCCTTTAGTAGGGCGAAAGCTCCTTTTTAAGGAGAGGCCTATGTCCAGCAGTGGACTGTAAAATGCTATTGATGTCGATGATATTATTGTATCGTAGAACATTATTTATCTTATTGTGTACAACAAAATAATATTAATAATTTGACACATCTGAGAGACAAGCTGTGAAACAAATTGTCGGCTGCGGTATTTCGGACCAATACCAGCCTCAAAACCTTTAAGAAAAGACATACTCCCAACTCAAAAGCTGGCAACGCTTAACTCTTGAGTTGCAGGCGTTCATGGGTGCGGGTAGTCACTTTCCATCAGGTGACCCCCTGCTCCTTTGCCCCCTATAGTAATAATAACGTCACACTTTACACACACGGTCGTCTGATCCTGAACTAGGCCAAGCTTGTACTATGTTAACCACCCTCCTGATAAACATATTTGAATGGAGACCGCGTATCGGCAAACGTAGTATAGGACACCCACCGGACAGATGGAATACATATATATATATTATAGATAAATTACTTCAGACACAGAGTGGGAATCGAACCCACGACCTCAAGCCTTGCAGTCTGGGTCACTAACCACCAGAAGGTCAATAGGGAATATGCATGTATTTTTTTTATTTTTTTAAACGATTCTACTAGTTATTACATTACCAAAAATAAATATAACACATCCGAAATATAAACCGTTAAGCAAAAAAAAAATTATTAAAATCACTTTCATTTTGGGGCAATTTGAACACGTCCATTTTGGCGCGCTTTTTTTGTGACATCAGATTACATTTTCAGACGAATTCGATGTCAACAACGGAGTGAAGTTCACAAAGTTTGTGAAAGCTAAAAAAGTGAGTGATAAAAATTAACTTATTACCATGGAAAAGTCAATAAAAACTTATTATAAATATTGTGCCGTTCCTTAGTGCCCAAATAATATCAAAACTGCACCTGACAAAGTATATTCAGTCATTGTGTTGAGTCTTTCTATACGGGAATTTAATAATTTAACACTGAAAACGTATTAGTTATTAACTTAAAATGAAACAAATAATCACCAGAAACCAAATATTACAAATACACACAACTTGTTGACACTCTTGACAGTGTAGGTTGACGTCACGTTTTATTCAACCAATAGCGTTGCGTTTTAGAAATTTGCGAGGGAATCTTAAAAAAGCCAATTTTTGATGCTTAAATTTCACTATTAAATTATAATAAATTTCAAAAATAATTGTATGGGTACCTTTTTTTAGCAATAAAAATTACAAATAAAAATATTTTGTCCATTTTGGTGTCACGTGCTTATTCCCTATTCTCGTAATAAAAATTCAGTCACAATTCAGTTCTGATCAACTTTCGATCTCGCAACTATCATAAAAGCTAAGTTGATTGCAACTAAATTGTGAGCGAATTTTTATTATGAGAATTGACCTTCAGATCAACAGGCCCGACAATGTATACAAATATCACTAGAATCAAACCAGCGTCCACTAATGTCGTAGTTCTGCTACCACATCACAGATGTCATGAGTTTTATTTAATTTACGTACAATATTCAATAACAGAAGACTTAACGAATTCCAACCACTGGAGCAAGCTGGGTTTCGGAGCGGATATGGCACCATAGACCACATCCACACAGTGCGGCAGAAGACCGAAGCATATAATCAGCCCCTGTGTCTAGCATTCGTGGACTATGAGAAAGCCTTTGAGTCGATCGAGATCTGGTCTGTTCTGGAGTCCCGTGTGAGTGATGAAATGTCTTTCCGAAGCCGCCATCATGTCCGTCCAAGAACAGATTCAGCAAACAAGGACATGTTCAAGACGCTGCACTGGAAAGGATGTGGCATCAATATCAATGCCGAATACATCTCTAACTTGCGATTTGCAGACGACATCGTCATAATGGCAGAGACGCTGCAGGACCTACAGCAAATGCTGAATGACCTATCTGACTATTCTGTACGCATCGACCTACGAATGAACTTGGATAAAACCAAGGTCATGTTCAACGAACATGTACTACCGGATCCGATTGCGGTACACGGTGCCGTTCTCGAAGTTAGCAGTTAGGTAGAAACAATTTCGAGGACGAGGTGAACAGAAGAATTTAGTTGGGTTGGGCAGCGTTTGGGAAGCTACGTCAAGTCTTCTCATCGTCGATCCCACAGTGCCTTAAGACGAAAGTCTTCAATGAGTGCCTCCTACCCGTCATGACATACGGAACCGAAACGTGGACACTTACGGTACGGCTGGTCCACAAGTTCAAGGTCGCTCAACGTGCTATGGAAAGGACTATGCTCGGTGTTTCTCTAAGGGATCGCATCAGGAATAAGGTGATCCGGCAGAGAACCAAGGTCACCGACATAGCCTACCGGATCAGCAAGCTGAAGTGGCAGTGGGCTGGCCATATTAGCCGCAGAACCGACAACCGTTGGAGAAAACGAGTTCCTGAGTGGAGACCGCGTCTCGGCAAACGTAGTGTAGGACGCCCACAGGCCAGGTGGAGTGACGATTTGCGCAAGATGGCTGGCAGGAGCTGGATGCGAGAAGCCCAAAATAGATCTAAGTGGCGTGCAATGGCAGAGGCCTATGTCCAGCAGTGGACTGCGATAGGCTGATGATGATGATTCAATAACAGAGATACGATTAATTAGAGTCTGATTACACATAAATCGTTACAGTTTCTTTACATGTCTGCATTAATGAGGTGTTGCAATCCTATCTAGTTTTAAATCACGCAATGTATTGTCAATAACGCAATATAGTCTGTTTAGTTTTTGTGACAAGATGTCAATATTAACAGACTATAGGCACGCGATAGAACTATAAATAGATCGATCTCAATTTCTACATTTTTAAGTATGTATTTGTCGCGTCCAACCTGCCTTCAGTTTCTCATAATATTAAAATATGTTACAATTAAAAATTGCTATAATATTCTGGCACTGCAATTTGGCATCGACGCATTGTGTAACATGACGGGCTGTCGACGAACCTGTTGGTCTAGTGGTTAGTGACCCTGACTGCGAAACCGAAGGTCGTGGGTTCGATTCCCACCCAGAACAAATATTGTGGCGTAAGCACAGTCATTAAACCGTTAATAATATGTATGTATTTAGAAATATATAAGTATGTTTATCAGTAAGACGGGCCTATTGGTCGAGTGGTTAGTGCCCCTGACTGCTAAGCCGGAGGTCGTGGGTTCGATTCCCACCCAGGACAAATATTGTGTGATGAGCATGATCATTTGTTCTGTGTCTGGTTGTAATTTATCTATAATATGTATGTATTTAAAAATATATAAGTATGTTTATCAGCGGTCTGGTTACCATAGCACAGGCTTTGCCTAGTTTGGGATCAGACGGCCGTGAGTGAGATGTGTGAGGTATATTATATTATATTATATTATTATGTTTAGCAGCAGTCTGGTTACTATAGTACAGGCACTGCCTAGTTTAGGATTAGACTCCCGTGAGGTTATTGCTTATAAAAATGCTGGCATCCATACATACATACACACGCGTATTTTATCTCTAAAGAGGTATACAGAGGCTTTCGTTTCTTCCAGCTACTCCCCGTCCCTATTGACATGGGACTAGTCCCACCCACACGTCCACCACTGTAACCTGTACACCAGGATCCACAGCAGTGACCCACGAACACACCGAATTATGACACTCGGGTAGTCCCAGGAAGAAATTAAACTGTCTTGGAACCCGCAACGAAATTAATCAGAAGAAAATTGGAGGAGTTGGAAATACAGTAAATCCATCATCAGTAAATCATCCCTATTGACATCTCAAACTTGCAGTATCCTGGTTCCCTTCTTATAATTATTCTCCGTAATTTACCATCTTTCTTTATCAAGTCAGCGTAACATTCTCCGAGAGGAAGGTCATCAGGCAAGCAAATAGAAACACACACTTTAATGATGAATTATAATGTAAAAAAAATACATTACAATGTAATAAAAACTGTTATGTTGTCTTCCTCTAGCTAATGATAGTGAATAAAGCCTATTCACCATCATTAGCTGCGTCCCGCGGTGTTCCCAGTATCATATACTTTAGAACGTGTATTATTTAACGTCATCCCACATGAATACTTCAATTACTCAGGATCATACGAGTTGATCCGGAGTATCAGCTACCTCCATACTATTTTTTTTCTTTAAATTGATCCAGCCATTTGAACGTAAACAAGTAACACACTTAAAACCTTTACCTTAATAATATTAGTGTGATTTTACAAGCCTATTCTGTTGGACTCATTAAAACGAATGAAATCAGTTTACATCTAAGAGGTTTACCATTAATATACTTGATTTTGAATACTCTATTGATGGCCAAAGGTTAGAGAGAAAGGATAAAGTTAAAGATCTAGGTGTGCTCTTTGGTGAGCAACTGTCATTCCGTCCTCACTACCAGCATATAATAAATAGAGCCCGTAGACTTTTGGGTTTCATTATAAGGTCAACAAGAGATTTTAGAAAACAGCAAAGCGTATTGGCTCTTTTCTCTAGCCTTGTCCGAAGCGGCCTAGAATATTGTTGTCCAATCTGGTCCCCATTTTATAAGGTTCATACAGATGCCATAGAAAGTGTTTAAAGGCGGTGTCTGAGATACGTCGCCCGCAAATTCAGCTATGGTAGATCACTGCAGGACTATAGTGACAGGTTAGCTGAGTTCAATATGAGTTCGCTACAAGACCGCCGTAGAAGGTATGATCTCCTTTGCCTCCACAAAATTATTCACTCCACTATCGATGCGCCTGGTCTGCTGTCTGCGATCTCTATTAACACCAGACACAGGTCACGTTGTCCCAATGTATTTTTAATACAAATTTATAAAAATAACACCTCTTTCTTTAACCCGATAGTAAGGATGTGTCGCACATATAACGAGCTGAATCGGATATGAGACGTGGATGTATTTAATGGTAGCTTCTTCCAGTACAAGAGGGTCATAACACACATAATAAATGCTCAATGTTAGTAGTAAGTATTTCTTTTCTTTTTTGTTAATAATTTAGTTTTAATTTTAATTTTACTTATGCTGTGGATATGAACAATGAACAACAACAAAAGCAATGAACTTGAGTAGTATTTGCCATATGCCTTGTATTCTGCCATTTTAAAGGCTAAAATTAAAAGGCTCCAATTTTTATCATCCAAACTACATGTATGAATAGGGATGGTGACATTCCGTATTCTTAATTTTTTAAGTGTAGACAAACCAACTCAACATTTTTATATATTATAAAGTTTAATTTCGTTTACACAGTTTACACAGTACAGTTTAAAGTTGATAAAATTGACTTGCAAGATTTGTTTACACAGCACAAGTTACAAAAAGCGTTTAATTTCCTTGATTTCTAAATAAACATAAACTGTGCTGCGTCGTTTAGTATCGTGATCTAATTCCACTTCGTATGCAGTCAGCGAACCGTTTGTAATGCCGGGAGCGGACCAACGTTGCTATAGTTTTGCGTAATAACAGTGAAAGTCTGCGCGCGCGCCGCTCAAACTGATTTTCGGTATAGACTTGTTATAAAGTTAGTTTTAAGTAAGTGTTTAGGACCTTATTTATATATACTTTTATCTATACTAATGTTATAAAGCTGAGCGTTTTGTATATTTTTTTATTCACATCACACATCAACAGCCTTTACTGGTCTACTAATGGACATTAGCCTCTCCTTAGAAAGGAGGTTTTGGCCTACTATACAACGCTGGCGAGACGGGTTGGTATAGGGTTTGTGTCAAGTTTTACTTTTTTCTGCAGTGCTTTTGTTCTGCGTGGTTTTTTCCCTTAGTCGGTTCTTACGACACCCACGGAATGAATAGGGGTGGTGACACTCTGTATTCTTAATCCGTCACCACATGGACCAGTTCTTTTTTATTCTAAAGCTCTAATCTGTGAAAATAATTCTCAGAATGATTCTTGGCATTGGCTAGAGAATTTATTGAATTACTAGCTGGTAAAGTACTAGTTGAAAAGCACTGCTTTGGTGGTGTAGTATTGTATGCAACTGCCAGTCCATGCCACATTATGAACTCCTAGTCCTCGTATATAGTAGGTAATACTGTCTAGTGCACTCCACTTCTGCAACGTAGTATATAATTTCTATTTACTTCCCGTGCCCGCGACTTCGTTTGCATGGAATTGGAGAAACGCTAGCTTAGTGGGTTCGATTCCGACCGGGCAAAATTTTAAAGGGTTTTCCTGAGAGAAAAAGTAGCCTAAGTTACTCATTATATAGACAGCTACCTGGTACTAAAATATAACAAAAATCCTTACAGCCGTTTTGAAGATACCCGGAACAAATAGACAGACAGACAGACAAAAAATATTTAAACTGGTTTTCAGGCATGGGTATCGTGCAAATAACGGTGTGAGCATAAAAACACCTATTGTTTTGACATTACAACCAGACACTTTAATTTTATTTATTTTCTTAGATATAGATAATACAGGTTACAAGACATTTCACCATGGTCTTTAGGAGTGGAGCTGTAGCCAATCATACAGAAAATTTACAGACAATGGTTTACTATAAAGCAATGCAATTTACTGTAAAGCTATGGACACATGAATTTAGTTGTATATGTTAGAAGAACCTGTTTAGTTTAGAATTTAGAAATCTAAACTGCTATTAAGACGATTTCAATTCAGGAATGGTGACGAGCCCAACCATTTGTTCTGTGTCTAGGTGTAATTTATCTATAAAGAGTATGTATTTAGAAATATGTGTGTATGAGGCGTATTAAAAAAAAATATAACTTTGACATAACCACATCAACAGCCTTTAATAGTCCACTGCTGGACATAGGCCTCTCCTTAGAAAGGAGGTTTTGGCCTACTATACCACTCTGGGCAGACGGGTTGGTATAATTTTTTGTGCCAAATTTGCCTTCTCTTTGCAGTGTTGTTGTCCTGCGTAGTTTGCTCCATTAGTCGGCTCTTACGACACCCACGGGATGAATAGGGGTAGTGATACTCTATTCTTTAATACGTCACCACACAAAGATCACATCAATCAACATCAACAGCCTTTAATAGTCCACTGCTGGACATAGGCCTCTCCTTAGAAAGGAGGTTTTGGCTTACTATACCACGCTGGCCAGACGGGTTGGTATAGGGATTGTATCAAATTTTCCTTCTTTTTGCATTGCTGGTGTCCTGCGTTGTTTTGCGCCCTTAGTCGCCTCTTACGACACCCACGGGATGAATTGGGGTAGTGACATTCCGTATTCTTAATCTGTCACTACACGGAAAGTACACTACACTACACAAAGATGCTATGCTATAAATAATTTAGAAACGCATTTTTTTAAATTAATAGGTACATACGTTTAGGTATAAAGCCGTGGATGCAAATAGTTTGTAAGAATACGTCTATATATTATCTTGTTTGTTATCAACCTGCAGATCAACACTATGTGTGGATATATTACCACAATTCCAAATAATAAAACAAAATGGGACAATTATCTCAAAAATAAAAATTAAACAACGTTCTTCTTCTTACCAATTTAGTAAACTTTTATTAGAAGATTGGATAATTTAAACAACTTGTTTGAATGTGTTTTTTACCTTATTTGTAAAAACCGTTACACTAATAGTAGTTAACTTCGTGAGAAGAAAAAAAACAGCTTCTGTATAAGGCGATATAAAGTTTGTGATAACTTTAGAAGCCTTCATTTCAAGGAGAAGTTAACTTAATTACTTAAATGTACGACTTGCTTTTGTATTTTGATTCTATCTTATTTATTTGCATTAGTAGTACATACGTACTGGAGTACTTTATTTTTTTTCTTTTTAAAAAAAGAGACAACTCCCGCAAAATATCCTGTGTCGCGGGAGACTACAAACATACATGAAACGGACACAAAGAACACCCAGACTCAGAACAACAATTTGTGGATCACACAAAGTGTCATCCCATGTGAGCTTTGAACCCACAACACTCGGCGTAGTAGGAAGCGGCGTGACGACCGCTTAAACCACTACGCCATCCGTGCAATCAACAGTACTCCTTGTCGTGCTTGAATTCGCTTAAGTTTAAACAGAAAATTCTTTAGGAAAGTGGTGTGTTAGTTCAAATTTCACAATTCTTTTTTTAAGTAAAGTAATGTTTTTATGGGGCTTAAAGACGTGTTATAAATGATATCACTTCTTGACTATTATATTCTCATATAATTAAAGTATTGCTTGTACAGACTTTGACTGAGTACTTGACAGTGTCGCAGACAACAGAGTAATGACTACCCAAGTATGTGAATAGTGCTACGTGCCTTAGTGACGTAACATGACTTACTAATGTGTGAAGTTACAACAAGTGATAGGGGACTGGTGAAGGTCTCGGGAAACCGTTGATTGCGGGCAGAACAGAACCGGTTATTATGGAAAGCCTTGTGTGAGGTGTATGTCCAGTAATGGACGTCTGTCGGCTGAGATGATGTAGATGATGAATAGGAGGTAAAAGAGCTGATGAGTCAACTAAAGGTTCCGACCGAGGTAAAGACCTCACTCGCTCGATGCAAAGCAATGAAATAAGAGTTTCTATATATAACGACGAATGGCTTGTGTAACCGACTGCTATTCCAAAGGTCGCGGGTTCGATTCCCGCTCAAGTCAAACTTTTGTGTGCATTAACATTTAATGTTTGATTTGGTCTGGGTGTTTATATGTATAATAAGTAAGTATGCATTTACAAAAAAAAGCATATATGTATTTATATCAGTTGTCTAGTAGCCATAGTACTAGCTCTGCTTAGTTTGGGACTAAATGGCGTTGTGTGAATGTGGTACAATATTATTTATTTTATTTTTTATTTATTACCTTCGTATATTGGTCCCAACTTCAAGTATTCATCCTTCTTCAAAGAACTCTAAAATTCAAATTTAAAACGTATTCCGGTAAATCCACTTAAAAGCCTGTACGTCGTAGATATCTTAGAGGTTATTATTAGCCCTTTTTTTTTTTTTCGTGCGGAAATCCCCTCGGATACCATCTGTCATGTGGCATGTCGGACTCGAACCGACTAAAACCGCACGCCGTCTCGGGTACTAATAGCCGGGGAACCAGGTATACCCTAGAAAGGAAGTCCCTGTCGACATACAACAAAATGAGGTATTGCGGTATGTCTGTTTAAAACCCATTTTTTTAGATATATTTTTTCCTGTTTTATATAATAGATATCAGCTAGATACATTCGTATCTCTTCGTCTGCATAGCTCAAAAATAATAAATTGTAAAATAAATTAATTAAGAATAAATAAATTGTTTTTGCAACATGATGTTATACAGCCTATAGCCTTTCTCGTTAATAGGCTATCCTACACTAAAATCTCGTTTAATTCGAACCAGTAGTACCCAAGATGAGCGCGTTCAACCAATCAAACACACTCTTCAGCTTTATAATAATAGTATATATATCTTATTGGTTGTTTTTCCTAGAGTATAAAGATACAGTACAAATGTTGTGATGGTTCCTTAGCTTATCTTCTATGATCACATCATCATCATCAACAGCCTTTAATAGTCCACTGCCGGACATAGGCCTCTCCTTAGAAAGGAGGTTTTGGCCTACTATACCACGCTGGCCAGACGGGTTGGAATAGGGTTAGTGTCAAGTTTCCCTTCTCTCTGCATTGCTGTTATCCTGCGTAGTTTTTTCACCTTAGTCGGCTTTTACGACACCCACGGGATGAATAGGGGTGGTGACACTCTGTATCCTTAAGCCGTCACCACACGGATTTTCTATCTTCTATGAAAAAATGTAAATACTTACCTAAAACTTATGGTTGATGTGCTATAATAAGATAAAGCTGACCACGCAACTGGCACATGTGTGACGCGATATATATCTGGAAAAGAACAACAAAAACTTTATTATGGAGAAAAAATATTTCCCCCAAGTATAGTTCTTCTTCTTGACAACGTATGAGCAAAGATTTATTATAATCGGTTGAGTAGTTAAGGGTCTCATTCAGAGGGGGAGGGCGTCTTCACAGCACAAAGAACGTTACCCATTTACTGGGGGAAAGGGTCTTCAAAATACCAATAATTACAAGAAGTTACCCATTCAGGGGTTGTGAGGATCTTCAGAATACCACGCTTTGGTCACAGGGGCAGGGGGAGGGCTTAGATTTTCGTTAACAGTACTACCCGGCCAGCGTGGCCAAAAGAAAGCAAGAAGGGAGGTTTCTAATTAGAGTCCTATGTTCTGCCGTGGACTAGTAAAGGCTATTGTTGATAATGATGACGCCCATAAAAAAATTAGAGCTGGTTATTTGACGGGTGAGAATATTCTATCCCAGCAGTACATTAAAATTAAAAAGAAAGTAACAACATTACCACACTTTTTAAATTAATTTTTATTAAAAAGTACAATATTACAGTTTCTCTTTAACATTCAATCAACATCATCATCGAAGCGGTAAAATCTTGATACAATTTTTAATCGATTAGGCCATCACTAAATAAACTATAAAGCGTGTCACAACACTAGCAAGGACTAGTTTGTTCGAATGTTGCACAAGACTTACGTAAAACATTATTATTAATACCTGTTCCTACATTATCAGTATTATAAGTATTTAGGTTATATTTGAAATATGGCGAGACATGTTACGTTATGTCGAACCAGCTACGGCACGCAGTGTTACTCGCAGTTTTTTAAATATATTTCAATTCCTTTCTCATCCCACGGGAGCACAATATTTTTTCAGTCTAAAAAGTAGCCAATGACGTGTTTACCCAAGTTGTCAGCTACTACGATGCCAAATTTTATCTAAATTGTTCCAGCTGTTTGAACATGAAGAAGCAACAAACACACACCTTTATAATATTGTGTGATACCACTTAGGTGTCAAACAAGCAAAGCCGTTGGCTAGCTAGCCTAATATCAAAAGCTAGAGAAAAATGTACTGGAGACGACTAGTGATTCAATTTCTCCCTTTTTAAATGCCTAATTGTATTTCATTCATCATCATCAACAGCCTTTAATAGTCCACTGCTGGACATAAGCCTCTCTTTAGAAAGGAGGTTTTGGCCTACTACGCCACGCTGGCCAGACGGGTTGGTACAGGGTTTGTGTCAAGTTTTCCTTATCTCTGTAGTGCTGTTGTCCTGCGTAGTTTGCTCCCTTAGTCGGCTCTTACGACACCCACGGGATGATTAGGTAGGTATTTCATTGACCAATATAAATTTAACTGTCATTCTATACGCCTTTGTAACGTGACAGTTTTAAATATTTACAGAAGCGTTATGGCTTCATAGTAACATATTGATATAATAAACTTACACATATTGTTTATAAATGTTAGCTTTCTGAAATATTTCTTAAAAAAAAATATTTTGACAAATTAAACATAATCATGTGTGCGTATGAATGCTAAAAAAATAATAAAAAATATTTACCCCAAGCGCGTTGAACTCTTTTGTTCCGACGAAATTGTTTACAGTAATAAATTCATTAAAATCAGTGTTTATGGAAGGTTTGTAACAGTTTATTGTATTAAACCTTATACAGTAATAGAATGAATAAGCTATTAGTGCAAATTTCATTCAAATTAGTCCATCGATTAACACTCACACTAAAATATATTTTATTGATATATAATATTTGTTATTTTACTAGCTGTTACCCGCGACTTCGTCTGCGTCGAACTACTACTTCGGGTAAATTTGTTTGTAATGAATAGGCTCTGAAACTATACTGGACCGATTTTAATGAAGCTGGTATAAGGATACATTGATGCATAGGTAGACTTTAGGTAGACCCCGATCCCTAACTTTTGCGTGTAAAACCATGGGGCAACTTATAAGGTAGGTAGTACTTAGTTTAACACGTTTTTGAATACAACATTTTTTGTTTTTCCTTCTTTGGTCAAAAAATGTAGGTTTTGTGGACTCGATACTCGTGAGCACGCCACATACAGTTGCCCATGGGAAAAACAGTTTTTATCCAAATGTACACCAGCTACTTTGAGTATCTGTCCATGAGCTTTGTTGATCGTCATAGCGAATGCTGCTTTCAGGGGAAACTGTACTCTTTTAAATTTGAATGGCAAATCGGTAGGGATTATTGGAATACGGGGAATTAATACTTCTTCTCCCTTTTCTTTTCCTGTCATAATTATTGCTCCCCAGGTGTGTAATTTGAAGCCGTGTGCCATTACACATCAACAGGACCGGGACACCTACTTTTAGCATCAACTTATAGGAAGGCACCCCCGATAATTCTAAGGAGTTAAGAAACTCTACAGGGAACGATGCCACTTGCTCAGTGTCCATGACATTGTCTACGACAGAAACTCAACGAAATCGCCTTCCACATCTGACATGATTTGTTCGTTGATCTGCCCCACTATTTCGTTTGTCGGTGCTAAAATTGCTCTTTCACACAGCCATTCTCTGTTCCTCACATTGGTTGGAAGATCTGGATAGACGTTGTTCTTTAAGTCATCTATGTTACAGACAACATTACAAAATTCACGTTTTAATGTAATCATACCGTCACTATTTGTTTCTATACGATCTTCTCCGATTTTGAGAAGCCGCTTGTTGCCCCAATTGAGCATCACTGTGCAGTTGTACTCGCATATTTGTGGTTAGACAAAAAAAAATTGACATGCACCCATAATGGAGATGCTTTTAAACATGCATTTATTTCATCTGCCGGCGTGCCCCTAGTAATTACCGACAGAGTCTGTCTAAAATCGCCAGCTAAAAGTACCACCATACCACCCATGATACTTTGGTTACTCTTGATATCTTTTATGGTCCGATCTAGTGCTTCTATCGCTCTTTTGTGGGACATTGTGCATTCATCCCAAACCAATAGCTTACATTGCTGTAACATTCGTCCACGGTCACTGTTTTTAGTAATGTTACAAACTGGCATTTCCTCATGAGCTAAGTTCACTGGCAGTTTAAGTACTGAATGTGCCGTTCGGCCACCATTGAGTAACGTAGCAGCTATTCCAGAGGAGGCTACAGCAACAGCAACTCCTTTATCTTTACGAATTTGGTCTAAAAGCCCTTTTTCCCATTAAAAAGTAGCCTATGTCCTTTCTCAGGTTCTAGACTATCTCTGTACCAAGTTTCATCAAAATCGGTTCAGCTGTTTAGGGGGGAAAACGTAACAGACACACAACAGAGTTACTTTCGCATTTATAATATTAGTAGGGATAGGGGGTAAAAGAGCAGACGAGTCAACTGATAGAAAGGGACCACCATCGCTCATGAACACCTACAACTCAAGAGTTACAAGTGCGTTGCCAACCGTTAGGCGTTCCTCACTATTCTGGTAGATGGGGGAAATTGGGCTCTGGTTGCCTCAGTCACTCGATGAAAAGCCATAAAAGAATTGGTTTACATTGGTTTTCTGTGAAACCATGGTATTACTTCGGACGAGCAAACCCATTTATGCCCAAGCATGAATCTCTTACGAAACGTATATATTATATACTAGCTGGTACCCGCGTCTTCATTCGCGGGGAATTTGAAAGGCTCTGCCTTAGTGGGTTCGATTCCCGGGTCGGCATATCATTCGTCATCTGACTGTTCACTCCCTTTCACACAGTCCATCCACCTTTTCTTTGGTCTCCATCTTCTCTTGTTCCCCTCAACTCCCATACCTAACACTTTCTTCACCACATTTTCCAGATCTCTCCGCATGACATGTCCATACCAAGATAATCTATCACTTCTTAACTTTTCATCCAGTGGCGCTAGTTTCAGACTAGCCGGTCGCATCCACAGCTGATCGGGGCTAATCGGCTTTCTTCGTGTGAAACCCCGCCGCCCGCACCCCTGCCCCGTTGTAAGCACTGGCGCTCACCGGCAAGACCAGACGGACAGTCAGCTAAAGACACGATACCACACGGCCCCGCTCGCGTATACCATTCATTGTCCTTTTATCGTATAATTTAAACATTGTATTTTTATTCATAAAACATTAAACAATTAAAATTACAGTCCACTAGTTTCATTTATACAGTCCACTGAGGTATCGTCGGCACTAACCTTGTCCATCCGAGTCCCATCACACATCCACCATGTATAGATGTATATCTACATAATATATTGTGATGGAGGAATGGAGGAACGGCTATCATGTCCCTTCAACATAAAGGGAGAATCCTCTGAACAGTCGAGGTGATCAAGCCTGGCGGGCAACGATTAATGTGGGAAGAGAATCGTTAATATCGCGACACAGGATACAGCAGTTACTCCGTAGTTCTCTGTGTCTTCATTAGATGACGCTGTAGTATGTTTCTTCATTTAACCGTATGTGGAAGTCGAAGCAACTCTTAATGAATTTCTGTTTTTACTTTGTAGCCAATTTTTTCTTCATGGTACTTAGAGACGTGTTTTGCCTCTGGCGTGTCAAATAATAATTCAACAATAAATACCAAGTATTGTAATTGATATGTAAATTTTAGGAAAAGTCGTCTGATGCCAGTTTAAGTTGACCTTCAGACACCAAGTAATTAAATAATTATTCAAGGTCATGCGTACTGGTTAGTCTTGTGACCTAAGATGGTCGCTAGAACAGGTCATGTACCAGAATTATCTAACGTACCGCTAATAATATAAACGCAAATGTTGCGAAGATGTATATATGTTTGTTACTCAATCATGTTAGAACGGTTTAACAAATTTGGATAAATTTAGGCACAGAGATGGGTGATAATCTTGAATATCGCTTAAGTCGCTTTTTTGAAGCAAAAATCGGTCTCAACTCGACCTAAGGTGCCAATAAAAGCTAGTATGTTATAATAATAATAGCTTTACACATCTCACACACGGCCGTCTGATCCCAAACTAGGCAGAGCCTGTACTATGGTAACCAGACTGCTGATAAACATACTTATATATTTCTAAATACATACATATTGTAGATAAATTACATCCAAACACAAATGACCTTGCTCATTACAAAATAATTATTATATTTTGGTACGTATGTCATGTTGTGATATGTTATATTAAGAATTAAGAAGAACCAACCCGTCTGGCCAGCGTGGTATAGTAGGCCAAAACCTCCTTTCTAAGCAGAGGCCTATGTTCAGCAGTGGACTGGTAAAGGCTGTTAATGATGATGATGATATTTAGAATTTAAGTTTATTTTGATATAATTCTAAGTATATTTTTTAAAGATTAATTAAGAATTTGTATTATGTAATTCGATTAATGTAATTGGTTTTAAGCCGTTTTAATGAAATAGATAAATAAAAAGGTGGGAATCGAATCCACGACCGCTAGCTTAGCAGTCAGCAAGTCAGTCTGGTTACCGTAGTTTGAAATCAGACTGCCTTGAGTCAGATGTGTATAGTTACTTAATATATAATCTTATTTATAAAAATGGTTACAATTTGTGAATACAAAATTTACAAATTTAGGTTAAACAATTTCGTGAGTATTATTCATATTTATTCATGCTTATAGTATAAATGTGATCGTTTGTTTGTTTGTTACACTTTCACGCCTAAATCACTAAACTGATTTTAAAAATTCTTCCCCAATAGAAATCTACATTATCAATAAGTAACTAGACTACTTTTTTCAGCGATAACCGATTCACACGCGGGCAGAGTCGCGGGCAAAAGTTAGCAAAGAATAGACGGTTTTCTAATCAAAATGTCGTTCATCCCTTGAATATTATTGAAACTAGTCGGGTACCCCAATATACACGAGTAAGTGAAACACGCGTTTTTCCTGCATATATATATATTTATATATATATATATAATTCTTCTGTGAGTGTGTATGTCACTGAACTTCTCTCAAACGACTGGACCGATTTTGATGAAATTTTTTGTGTGTGTTCAAGGGGATCTGGGAATGGTTTAGATTCACAATTTTGAATGGTAAGGGTGACCCATCCCTAATTTTTTTTTTGTTGCAATACAACGTTTGCCGGATCAGCTAATATATATATTCTTTTTTTAATATATATTCTACCACATACACACAACGCCATCTAGTCCCAAACTAAGCAGAGCTTGTACTATGGGTACTAGACAACTGATATAAATACATATATACATTTTTTTTTGGAAATACATACATATCATACATATAAACACCCAGACCAAATCAAACATCAAATGTTCATGCACACAAATGTTTGACTTGAGGGGGAATTCGAACCCGCGACCTTTGGAATAGCAGTCCGTTACACAAACCACTACGCCATCCAGTCGTCAATATATATTTTGATACCTGTAATTTTTGCATTAAAAAATATATATTTTTTGTTAAATTATTTCAAGGTCTTTATAAAAACAGCAGGTTTTTAATATAAATAAACTTATCATTACTAATATTTTGTGCCTTTTCTAATACCATTCAGAAACATTGTAACTTGATATATTTTAATACTAGCTTCAACCAGCGACTTTGTTAATCAATTTTCCGTTTTTTGTGATTTTTACATAGCACTCACAAATGAGGGAACTCCCGCAGAAAAAGGGAGAGCAACAACAGAATTATTTAGAAGCGTGGTATCATCCCATCGAGCCTGCCCATATATGAAGAAGCATGGTACAAAGAAAAACAAATCCTTTCACCGTTATGGAAAAAAAACACCTTAAATTGATCCTCGAACTTCAAACCCTAGTAATCCATACATATAAATTTACTAGCCCTGGGCCTCAATTCTGCTATTTTATGTTCACGCCAAGCCACTGTCATACCACTGACACGCTATTGAGATGCCATCGAGTGGCCATTGGCATCGGTATAAATATCGGTAGTCTACACTAACTCAGTGTCTTTACAGTGGCAATGGAATGGCAGTGGCTCATCAGTGGTGATATCAAAAAGATTGCCATATTTGGAAAAATACATAAATCATTTCCTTATAATTTGAAAATATATTACGTTTTTTTAATTTTGGTCCATAAAGTTGTTATGTATTTATCATATTTATTGATACAAATGTATAAACTACAACGACATAATACACCGTAATTAATAGAATTAATTTAATTAATAATAATATTAGTTAGTGTTTAGTTAGTGTAGACTACCGATATTTATACCGATGCCAATGGCCACTCGATGGCATTTCAATAGTGTGTCAGTGGTATGACAGTGACTTGACGTGAACATAAAATAGCAGAATTGAGGCCTTGATTACCTGATTCATCAACGCAGACCCTAAAACGCTGGTGCTACAAACTTGATATTTTGTCAACTGATGTTACTAAGAAAATATTTTAGAAAATTCCACCTCTCAATAATGATGGATTATGGATAAAATAACTCGAGGATTGAATTTATAATAATAAATTTAATTATAAACAGTGTTTTTGTAACGAATTGCAACAACAAGAAGGTATAATACAACCAAAGTAAATACAAGAAAGGTGGCATAGATACTAAAACAGCACATTCAAATCGGTTGGTTTATACAGTTCTAACAAATACGAAAGAAATGGTAGCAAATAATGAACAATCACGCGAGCGAAGCCATGAGTAAAAACCATGTCAGACGGCCGCATGTGAGATGTATAAAAATATTATTATTACCACACATACACATGTTATGTGTCGATTTAAAACCCATAAAACTACTAAGGAGTGGAAATAAAACCCAATTTATTTGTAGCCATTTATTGCCTTTACGATAATATAATCGAACCCACATCCCACGTTAGGCAAGAACGTCATAAGTGAAGGTGGTGCGATGTCAACATAACAGTTATTTAATCATCGAAGGCTTTGATTGAGAAACTCTTTGACAAGCTCTTAACCTGACATACATATGTATACTCACGCCTGGATCTCTGACAGGGTGGGCAGAGTCATATTTAACTTGGTTTATATATATTTAAATATTATATTATATTTTTAAAGACAACTCCCGCACTAGGAATAAATCCTGTGTCGCGGGGGACTTTACAAACATACATGAAACGGACACAAAGAACACCCAGACTCAGAACAACAATTTGTGGATCACACAAAGTGTCGTCCCATGTGGGGATCGGACCCACAATACTCAGCACAGTAGTAAGTGGCGTGGCGACCGTTTAAACCTTTACGCCACCCGTGCAGTCATTTACAACTCTTTTGCCATTTTTTCATATAGAGTTACAACTCTTTTGCCGTCGAACGAGGGATTAAATGGAAAAATTAGGGGTATAATGAAAGTTAATAATAAATAATAATTATTATTGACACATATCTCACATGGCCATCTGTCTACCAACAAGGTATATCGATTTCCGTATAAATAATACGGGCACTCCACCACTGTGCGCTTTTCAAGACACTATTTGCCTCTCACTACCAATCTGTGGAACAACAATCGTCTGCGGTATTTCCGGACCGATATGACCTTCAAATCTTCAAGAAAAGTGTGTACTCCCACCGCAAAGGCCTGCAACGCGCTTATGACTTCTGAGTTACCACTGTTCATGGGCGCCACTTTCTATCATATTTACTTGTTTGCCCCTCTATCATAAAAAAATGTCTGGTAAAAAAATATTGAGGGAGTTTTTTTTAATTATATTTTTACACATCTCACTCACGGCCGTCTGATCCCAAACTAGACAGAGCCTGTTCTATGGTAACCAGACTGCTGATAAACATACTTATATATCGCTAAATACATAAATATAATAGATAAACTACACCCAGACACAAAACTATTGATCGTGCTCATCACGCGATATTTATCCTGGTTGGGAATCGAACCCACAACCTCTGACTTAGCAGCCAGGGTCGCTAACCACATGACTATCAGGCCAGTCAACGTTTTATGCTATATTTTTGCTTGACTGCACGGAAGGCGCAGTGGTTTAAGCGGTCACCACGCCGCTTCCTACTGCGCCGAATGTTGTGGGTTCAAACCCCACATGGGACGACAGTTTGTGTGATCCACAAATTGTTGTTATGAGTCTGGGTGTTGTATGTATGTTTGTGTCCCCCGCGACACAGGATATATTCCTAATACGGGAGTTGTCTTTTTTAATAAGAAAGGAATAAGAATTTTTAAACGCCACTAAGACAGGAAAATAAACTGCTATCAGTAATAGATTAAATTACGATTTCATTTCGATCTTTGTCCGTACACAATGCATATATTTTATTAGAACAGATTTTAATCGAGTTTTTCGTGTATTTCTTAGATATTTTAATGGAGAAAAACAATTCCTTTCACCATTATGAGCATCAAAAAAACCTTGAATTAAATGTAATCCTCGAACTTGAAAAAAATATCCAAAACTGAATAACCAGTTCTCCAAGGCTTTCTGGCTCATCTTGTTTGGTTATGGCCATAAACTACTTCTCTAAAAATAAATTACTAGTATAATTAGATTTATGTAAATCTAATTTTGTTGTCTGTCCGTCTGTCGTTCTGTCTGTCTGCCTGTTACCTTATACTGATTTACATGAAATTTGGTATAGAGATAGTTCAAGTCCCGGGAAAGGACATAAGAAAGTTTTTATCACAGGAATCGTCCTTTAAGGGGGCGAAAAGGGGGGTGGCAGTTCATATGGGGTATCCAAAACCACTGAACCGATTTAAATAAAATTTGGTATCGAGATTGTTTGATTATTGAGACAGGACATAGGCTACTCTTTACCGCATCATCATCATCATCAACAGCCTTTAATAATCCACTGCTGGACATAAGCCTCTCCTTAGAAAGGAGGTTATGACCTACTATACCACGCTGGCCAGACGGGTTGGTATAGGGTTTGTGTCAAGTTTTCCTTCTCTCTGCTGTGCTGTTGTTCTGCGTAGTTTTTTCCCTTAGTCGGCTCTTACGACACCCACGGGATGAATAGGGGTAGTGACACTCTGTATTCTTAATCCGTCACCACACGGACCTTTCTTTTCTTCCTTTACCGCAATAACCTGTATATATAGCCACGGGCCACAGGCAAAAGTTTCAGTATTTAATCTTCTTCCTTCCCAGCCGATTTCGATGGCCTTCTTTGATAAATGGACCAAGTAACGCTTAAAGAATTTTGAACCATCAAAATTGAAATTATTTTAATTAATGATTTTACTCGTAGTTTTAGATTTCATTGATTTAAATTTGTATTATAATAATAATATTTTTCGGACATCAGACACACAACGCCATCTTGTTTCAAACTAAGCAGAGCTTGCACTATTTAGCAATTTTTTTTGTAAATACATACATATAATACATAGAAAACACCCAAACTCCAAAACAAATATTTGCAGATCATACAAACATTTGGTACGACCTGGGAATCGAACCCGAGACCTCAGCACAGCAGTCGCATACGCTGCCACTGCACCATCGAGGCAGTTTTATTAAAAAAAGAGAGTAGGTAGACTGTGAACTATAATTAGTATTTGCTAATAATTGCAATTTATTACCATCCAAATAGAGAAAATAATGAACGCTTGTCACACTTCAAATTTACAATTTAGTAATTTCGCATTTAGAAACAACTTATTAAGCAAACGATAAACGTTTTTGTTGCTCCACAGTTGCAACAATTCTATGCAATTATTTCCTTTTTGAATTAATATCAGACGTTTTTATAACCTTTTGTTTAATTTGCAATATTTGTGTGAATGTTTGTGAGGGTAAAATATTGAAACTGAATTTTAACGCAGTTATCCTGAACCTATTTAGCTGTAATCATAGTGATATGGAATAGTCAATCTTTTTTTTTCCATCTTTTTAAAGACAACTACCGCATTAGGAATATATATCTTACAAACACAGACTTTACAAACCCAGACTCAGAAAAATAAAGTGGCGTCCCATATGGGGATTGAACACACAACATTTAGCGGCGTGGCGACCACTTAAACCACTAAACCATTCGGGCAGTCAATGGTAAAAAGAACATTGCATTTTATTTATTGTATAGTTTCTAGTTTCCGTGTGGTGACGGATTAAGAATACAGAGTGTCACCACCCCTATTCATCCCGTGGGTGTCGTAAGAGGCGACTAAGGGAGCGAAACACGCAGGACACCAGCACTGCAGAGAGAAGGAAAACTTGACACAAACCCTATACCAACCCGTCTGGCCAGCGTGGTATAGTAGGCCAAAACCTCCTTTCTAAGGAGAGGCCTATGTCCAGCAGTGGACTGTTAAAGGCTGTTGATGATGATGATAGTTTCTATAAATAAGTTAATATATTTTGTTTTGTATTTTTACATCAAACCTGTGACGCAAAAAGGAGTACATGTCTACAAGTTTGAGGCATGTTAACTCCTAAACGGATTGGATTTGGGTGAATTTTTTTAAATGTAACTTGATCGAGTGTTTTTAACTATAATTTAACAAAAACTGCCGTTAGAAGATCATCACTTATTTACAATTTGAACGGGTTTTTAGTCGAGGGTATTTTTGCCAGGTTGCACTGGTCCTGGTCAAAGGCTGAGTCGAGGTTTTCCGTAAACATAATTATAATTATGTTTACGGACAAAATGCCTTTGAAGAGTTTGTTGCCTCTCGTCCAGCTGATTTTTGCAAGAAGGGCATCAATAAACTGCCAATGCGTTGGCAAAGATGCGTCGATTGCATGGGTGATTACTTCGAATAACAGAAATAAAAAAGTTTGAAAAAATAAGTACTTTCACTTATTGCATACAAAACGGCAATTTCATAGGTAAAGACCTATTATAACGCGATAGTTTAAAAGTTAGTGTAAAAACACTGTTTGTTGAAGTACCGCTTAAACATACAGAAGCATTTGATGTATCAAGAATTTGGCGTGCCACCATCGCTATTCATCCCGTGGGTGTCATAGGAGCCGAGAAAACGCTGGACAAAAACCCTACAAAGGGAAGGAAAATTTAAATCAAAGCCTAAACCAACCGTGGTATAGTAGACCAAAACCTTCTTTCTAAGGAGAGGCCTATGTCCAGCAGTGGACTGTTAGAAGCTGTTGACGTATGATGATGTGATCGAGATAATAAATACAGTTTAGTTTAACTTATTTAAATAAACGTATGGAAGTCTCCTTTCACTGTAAAACCAGTGATATTTAGTTTCCAAATACATGTTACTATCTGATGACCTTATGACCTTGACGTCACGAGACGTGTTGAGACATGAAAACATATAACGTTATATATTATTCCCAGAATATTATACCATATTAAAACCAGGCTATTAATAAACATACTTATGTGTTACTAAATACATATATATTATAGACTAGCTGGTACCAGCGACTTCGTTCGTGTGGCATTTGAAAAGCGTTACCTTAGCTCTGCATTCTCTATCGCATATATCATGGAGACTGCTCCGAGGAATTGTTCGGACTAGTACCGGCCGCAAATTCCCACCATCGTTCCACACGGCAAAATTTTCATCCTCATTACCTGGATAGTTGGCGCCCCACTACTGTGCGCTTTTCGAGTCAATTTTTGCCCCGCAAAACCAATCTGTGGAATGGGTTATCATCTGCGGTATTTCCGGACCGATACGACTTTCAAACCTTCAAGAAAAGAGCGTACTCCTTCCTAAAAGGGCGGCAACGCGTTTGTGACTCCTGAGTTGCAGACGGTCACTTTCCATCAGGTGACCCGCCTGCTCATCTGCCCTTTCTAACATAAAAACAAAGTAGGGTATGAGGCCGGGCAAAATTTTATAGGGTTTTTCTCAGAAAAAAAATAGCTAAATTACTCCTCATATAGACAGTTGCCAGGTAGTAAAATATTATCAAAAGTGGTCCAGCCGTGTTGAAGATTACCCGGAACAAACAGACAAACAAAAATATTTAAACTGGTTTTTAGGGATAGGCTACGTGCAAATAACCGTGGGAGCATGAAAAAACCTATTATTTTGAAATTAAAAATAGACAATTATATTTATTTGTATAATAGTAGTAAGAAACGGCGTGGCGACCGCTTAAACCACTACGCCATCCGTGCAGTCTAAGTCAAGTCATTTTTAAGGTGCTCCTCAGCATTCACTGTTTCACAATACGTGATATACAATCAAATTTTCATTACATTTTCTTAAATAAAGTTTGTATAATAAATGTCTATGATAAAACTTCTTAAAGAGGCATCTTAACAGAATTTGCAGCGAGTGTTCATTTAAAAATATTTTATTCTTAGGTAGATATCATCATCATCATCAGCCTTTAATAGTCCACTGCTGGACATAGGCCTCTCATTAGAAAGGAGGTTTTGGCCTACTTTACCACGCTGGCCAGACTTGTTGGTAAAGGGTTTGTGTCAAGTTTTCCTTCTTTTTGCAGTGCTGGTGTCCAGCGTTGTTTTGCGCCTTTAGTCTTTCTTTTTTAAAGACGACTCCCGCATTAGGAATATATCCTGTGTCGAGGGGGACTTTACAAACACATGAAATGAACACAAAGAACACCCTGACTTAGAACAATAATTTACTATATACCTATTGGGGATCGGACCCACAACACTCGCGTATTAGTAAGCGGCGTGAGTGTTGTGGGTTCGATCCCTACATGGGACGACACTTTGTGACTTTGTGACCGTGAAGTCATATTCCAGAGAGTTTTACTAATTCAAAAACGACCCCAGTTGAGTCCGAAATAAGTCGGGTATCTTCGAATGTAAGTAAAACCGAAAGATCTTTAATGAATACACATATTTTAAAAAAACCAATTTATTGGTTTATACATAAAACATTGGATTAAAAAAAAAACAAATATTACATTAAATATATAGGTATATAGCAAACGGAAATATGAAACGGAATTTAAATTACTATTCAAAATGATAATTAAAAATAATTATTTGAATTATACTTTTAAGTTAAATAATATTATTGACATTTACCATCTTATTCTATTCGTATATAAATCTCTTTGCCCTGACTGACTGATTTCATTGACGCAGACCCTAAACCACTGTCCGTGTGGTGGCGGATTAAGAATATGGAGTGTCACTACCCCTATTCATCCCGTGGGTGACGTAAGAGCCGACTAAGGGAGCAAACTACGCAGGACAACAGCACTGCAGAGAGAAGGAAAACTTGAAACAAAGCCTATACCAACCCGCATGGCCAGCGTGGTATAGTAGGCCAAAACCTCCTTTCTAAGGAGAGGCAGCGGATGCTTTGCAAGCGCCGTAAAGGATTTTTGAAAGTTATACCTCTTTATAGAGAGGTGAAACGACCTATCGCGTATTTATTAATTTCATGGTATACAAACGAGCAGACTGGTCACCTGACGGCAAGTGACTACCACCGCCTCTGGATTCTTCCAACTCAAGAGTTTCAACTGCGTTACCGCCTTTTGAGTACCCTCACCTAGAATTAGGAGGGTTGGGGTGGAGGGTTGGGGTGGAGGGTGGAGACGGCCCTTTGAGTAGAATCAGAGCAAGTAGAGGCTCCAGTAACCTACCCCAACTCGGTGAAAAGCAAGGAAAGAATAGCTTAACACCAGTGTTCTGTGACGCTGTGGTATCACTCCGGTCGAGCTGACCCATTTTGCAGAAGCAAGGCTCTTTTACAATCAAAACAAGTATATTGTAATCGTTCATATGGTATGGTTCACCTGATGGAAAGCGGTAGTCGCTTTCCATCAGGTGTTCCGTCTGCCGATTGCCCCATATTCTATTTTTTTTTAAACTGGGGGAACGGTAGTGCTCCCGGCAAGACGAGTCAAGTGAAGCGCAAGGTGACTCTACATGCCCTCTACTACTCTACAATCAAAAACTTTACACCTTAAAATAGCTTTGCCGTTTCGCTACCATCACATGGGTCTAATGTGCAAAATAAATTTCGTTACCGTCCCATGGGCGTAATATTAAAAATGTAATCACTGTTCATTACTTTTCTGTTATACAATAGTTCTTGTAGTAACAAAACGGCCTAAGGTATAAAGTTTGTGAAGTTTGAGCTTGTAGAGTCAGGACGTGTAGAGTTAGAAGCTTGGCTCTACATAAGATCTGATAACTTTTTGACAGTGCGAGCCATAATGGCAACATTTTACATGAAAATGTTTTTAATGTGATTTATAATTCCATCCACAGCCTTGACTAGTCCACTGCTGGACATAGGCCTCTCCTTAGAAAGGAGGTTTTGGCCTACTATACCACGCTTGCCAGACGGGTTGGTATAGGGTTTGTGTCAAGTTTATAATTATCTCGTATAGATTTATAATTATCTCATAATATCTGAACGATTCGAAATCCTAAGATTCATCTTTACAACCTATATGTCTTAAGATGTTTACATCAAAAAGAAACAAAATTTATTTGGAATGTTTGCCACTTTAGCTGTGAAAAAGTGTGTTGTCTACTAAGGTTTCAAGTAGATATCTGGCACAAATCTTCAACTTCCTAAAATGGCAGGTCGTAATTGTAATGGTAAAATAAAAACAAAGATACAGCTTGACCTCTATAATGTATGCGGTTTCGTATAAAACAGAGGTCACGACTAATTGGTTCCTCGAAATTACGTGATGCTTTGAGTAATGCAGTGAAAATAAATTACATAGAACAAATTCTACTTCCTTGTAATATACAATAAATTACACAAAATTCTTAATTAATCTAATCATTTAAGTATATACATTTATTTTACAACTTTATGCACAAATATATGCCTCGGCGGGCTTAATGCCTAAGGCATTCTCTGCCAGTCGACCGATTGGGCGATGCTGAGAAAAAATGAGGTAGGTGCATTTATGGGGAAAGGGGGGGGGGGGGTAATAAATGATAGCGGTTTTATTAAATACCAACCACCTTAGAATTTGGTGTATATATACCTATACATACACACACATATCTATAAATATACACATAATATTATGAATTTCTAAAACTCCTGCGCATTTTGTCTTAAATATATTTTTGATGGTAAGGGTCATAGGAGCAGATTAGTCACCTGATGGTAGGTGATTACCGTCGCCCTTACACACCTGCAATTTGGGTCCCGCTAATGACTCGTTAAATGCCCCTTGTTCCATAAAAAAATTGTGTATAAAAATAACATGGCGACTCGGCGCTTTTATGGCGTACTTCGCATAAACAGTTCATAACGGCATTTCGTTTTAAAAATATCAATTAAACCTTTTATGCCATGTGGTGTGCTTTTATACGTATTAAGAATACGGAGTGTCGCCACTCCTATTCAACCCGTGGGTGTCGTAAGAGTCGACTAAAGTAGCAAACTACGCAGACAACGGTACTGCAAAGAGAAGAAAAACTTGTAACCAACAATATACCAACCCGTCTGGCCAGCGTGGTATAGTACGCCAAACCTTTTTTCTAAGGAGAGGCCTATGTCCAGTAGTGGACTATTAAAGGCTGTTGATGATGATGATGATGATGCCATTTTTATATTTGACTGGCCTCTTGGTCTAGTGGTTGTGGGTTCGATTCCCAACCAGGGCAAATAACTGTATGATTTGCACGATCATTTATTCTGTGTCTGGGTGTATTTTGTCTTTGATATGTATGTTCACATTACATCACATCAACAGCCTTAAATAGTCCACTGATGGACATAGGCCCCTCCTTAGAAAGGAGGTTTTGGCCTACTATACCACGCTGGCGGGACGGGTTGACTAGACTGGTTGATTAGACGGGTTGGTATAGGGTTTGTGTCAAGTTTTCCTTCTCTCTGCAGTGCTGTTGTCTTGCGTTGTTTTGCGCCCTTAGTCGGTTCTTACGACACCCACGGGATGAATTGGGGTAGTGACATTCCGTATTCTCTATCTGTCACTACACATGTATGTTCAAGTATTATGTGATTTATAAGTATGTTTATCAGCAGTCTAGTTGCCGTAGTTACAGCTTTGCTGCTTAAAACATAAAAAAAACTTATTTTTTTCATCTGCTTACCTACTACCCTACCCATCAAAATATACTAATATAATAATAATAAAGAGTTTTTGTTTGATTGATAATTAAATGATGATTAGAACGTGTTTGGAATAATGCTTTTAGTATTGATTATATTTGAGAAAGCTAATGACCAATATAACATCACGCTTTGACTCTAAGTAGTGGAGCAGTGACCATAAATGTAGTTGGTATTAATAGAGGCTAGGCTCGGCGTCGATCCGTAGGGGGAAACCTGAAATAACATGGTCCGGGGATCCCCAGAGTAGGGCTGCCTGAGATTGGCAGTAGGGGTGGTTCTTAGTGGAAACACCACATACTAATACTAATGGTTGCGGGTTCCAAGACAGTTTAATTTCTTCCTGGGACTTCCCAAATGTCATAACTCGGTGTGTTCGTGGGTCACTGCTGTGGATCCTGGTGTACAGGAGTTACAGTGGTGGGCGTGTGGGTGGGTTCTATTTAGTCCCAATAAAATACTAATGGCTCCTGCGTCAACCCTGCTGGAGATCTGAAGGGATTTCCTCCCCTTCAACAAAAAAAGATGGAATTCATGGACCGAGTAGTGCCAGGTTCTATTTTCAGTTGAACAAAAGTAATGTTACTCAGTTTTTTTTAGGGTATTTTTAATAGTTTCCGTGTTGCGTCTAGAAAGCCAAAATAATTTCTTTCTTATTTATGAAAATATATTTGGCGAAATGGGATCACATCCGCCTCTACTTATCCCCTTGACGAAATACATGAATATGTATAAAAATGGTTAGAAATTAAAAATACTGAGATTTTCTAGTGCAAAGATATGCTGATACCAAAAAAATGAGGTAATTTTTAATATTGTCAATCTAGTTATTTTTTCTTTTTGTTCTTTTAAAAAAAGGCAACTCCCGTATTAGAAGTATATTCCTGTGTCGCAGGGGACTTTAAAAACATACATGAAACGGACACAAAGAACAGCCAGACTCAGAACAACAATTTGTGGAACACACAAAGTGTCGTCCCATGTGGGGATCGAACCCACAACACTCAGCGTAGTAGTGAGCGGCGTGGCGACCGCTTAAACCACTACGCCATCTGTGCAGTCATTCTAGTACACATTCTAGTATTGTCGCAAACAAGGATACAGCCATACAGTATATATAGAATATACGGTAAGTGGGTACCATAGCTTACAACACCTATTGTAGGAAAACTCGAAAATAGAAATCAAAAAAATTCGAGAGAAGAGAGAATTTTAGAGAAAATATTTCAACTGGGATCCGAAGTTACGGGTTCGAATCTCGTCTCAATTAATTTGTAATAAAATATTTAAGAAAATGAAGAATTAGAAAAATAAAGTAAAATTTCTAAATTACAATCAAAATGATATTTATATGTTAAAAACACACAATCTTTTTCATATGTCACCAGTGGACCGTCAACAAAAAATACTTGTATACAGACGAAATTATTTTAATACGACCCAGTTACCGAACGAGTTTCGTACGTAATATTACCAAAAAAAAGTAACGTATTATGTAATACAATGTACACAAGATAAATAAATAACAACATTTACCGTAAATTCCTGCAATTAGCACAATTTAAGACTCATTAAAAACACATACACTACACTTTGATTACTTTTTTAACACTTTTTTATTTTTGACAGTTATGTTGTTTAAACGCGGGCCGCGTGTAACCGTGGCACAGGTATACCGCGTACTGCCTTGTAGCCCCTCCATTGCTGTATAGTGACAGTTCTAAAGATTTGTCCACAATTGTTGGTACGACTTGCGTTTTTAATTTTTTTTATGATAAGAAAGTAATTACTTCTAACTGCTGCCGTAAATATCATCATTCGTCTTAATATACTTCAAACAAATATATCAAAAGTAAAGAAACTCACCCCCCCCCCCCCCAGCCCCGAGTTAATCACTTTGCTAGAGTCAGAGACAAGATCCATAACTCCTCTCTGAGACACTAGTAACGAATTGTTTTCCAATGATACATAACAGAGCCTGTACTATTTACAAGTGCCCCAGGGTTCTGAAAAAAGATACGATATGTTTATTAATGTACGTTTATTTTTCTATAATACAGAAGTTAAACGACCTGACCAAAATTATGGAACTGGGCCATCAGTTTTCTTGCAGACAGAAGCATTAAGGTTGTTATCGACAGTGCATGCTCCGACTTCAAATCACACTGCAGAATATGAATGGTATGTTGAAAACTAGTAGCATCCGTCGCTATGCAGATCATAGTAAGGTATAGAGGCTTATGTCCGGTCACATCACATCACATCAACAGCCTTTAACAGTCCACTGTTGGACATAAGCCTCTCCTAAGAAAGGAGGTTGTAATACTGTTTTGCTTTCTATGCATGTACTAAAATCGTCGATGGTCAGAAGATCTCCGATCGGCGTGACCTCTTGGCTTTACGTAGAGATTTAGCTTTACTTTGCATTCTCTATCATACGAGTATGTATCATGGAGAGTGCTCCGAATACCAGCCGCAACTTGCCGCCAGCGTTCTACTCGGCAATTTTTTTATCTCTATCACTTCGGAAATTGGCATCCCACCACTGTGTGACACTTTTGGCCTCGCAATCTTTAGACCAAATTATCGTCTGCGGTAATTCCGGACCGATACGACCTTCCCTATCCATCAGGTGACCGGTTTGCTCATTTGCCCTCTGTATCATAAAAAAAAGCCTGACGACCACTGCCCATTGATACCTGCAACTCACAAGTGCGTTGTCGGTCATTGAAAGCGCCTCCTCTCCTCAAGTTGTACCTCAACCAATCTTTAAAATGCAACGTAGAAACTGCTTAACACCTGTTGTGTGTTTGAGGCCTTGATATCACTCTGATCGAACCGGCCCATTTGTGCCACGGTACCTAGTATTAGTTAGTTAGTAGTAGTGATGGATTAAGAATACACAATGTCACCACCCCTATTCATCCCGTGGGTGTCGTAAGAGTCGACTATGGAAGCAAACTACGCGAGACAACAGCACTGAGATAGAAGGAAAACTTGATACAAACTCTATATCAACCCATCTAGCCAGCGTTTTATAGTACGCCAAATCCTTTCTAAGAAGAGACCTATGTCCAGTCCATGTCCAGAATTGGACTATTAAAGGCTGTTGATGATGATGATGACCTAGTATCAGAGTGGCCAACTAATACAAAAATTTCGTACAATGTTTTTATTACATTATGTATACACCTTTATTTTACCAATAACACGCACACACAGAAACAATGCAGCTTTTTGTGACCGTGTGCGCGAGCGCTCAAGTAAATTGAATGCAACATAAATATTTAATGGCTGGCCTCTCTCTGTAAATCCTGTGAGGGACGCGGCTTGAAGATATATGTAAGTATTGCGTGCGTCGCGCTCTAATATAATATTAACGCATTTAACGTAAGTCCGATTAGATTCTGTGCATTAGTGAATAGAATATAAATTTGAATAGAATTTAAGATTGATATTTTTACAGGCCTGTTGGTCCAATGGTTACTGATCATGACTGCCGAATCAGACGTCGTGGGTTCAATTACCCAGAACTAATATTTGTTTGATGAGCACGATCATTTTGTCTGGGCATAACTTGTTATAATAATAATCTTGCTGACTGTTGCCGAACTTGGCAGAGCCTGTACTATGATGACCAGACCGCTGATAAACATACTTATATATTTCTAAATACACACATCTAATACATAAATCTGTAAGGTGTACCAGACACAGAACAAATAATTGTGCTGATGACACAATTATTTGTCCTGGGTGGGAATCGAACCCACGACCTCCGTCTTAGCAGTCAGGGTCACCTAGCCATTTGGCCAGCAGGCCATCAATAATATGTAAATATTTAGAAATATATAAAAAAGTTTATTTAGAAATAAATGTGCTAGGTTGGCGGCAATAAGCTTCGCATCGCTATAACTTGAGTAGGGGTGGAATTATATTCAACTAGCTTTTGCGCGGGGGTCCGCCCGCCCTAAAGTAGCCTATGTCCTTTTCAAGAACCAAACTATCTTTATAACAAATTTTTATATAAATCGTTTCGGCGGTTATGGTTTCCTCATAAAAACTTCCACCCCCCTTGTCACCCATTAAAAGGATGATTTTATGGAATAAAAACTGTTTTAGTTCCTTTCCCGGGACTCAAACTATCTCTATACCAAAATTTCATATAAATCGGTTCAGCGGTTTAAGCGTGAAGAGGTTACAGACAGACAGACAGACACGTATGGATATGGATTACAGACATTTAATCTCTCCCCTCATTCAATCCTCTATCCAACCCTTCGGAGATAAAAAAATGTGACTGTATGTTTGTATGTGTATAGACCTGGGGGCAAGGTAGTGCCCCGCCAAGAGGAGCCAAGCGAAGCACAAGGGCACTACCTACTTTTTCTAGAAGTGCTTCGTCGTTTTTTTTCAACTCATAACTTAAGTTTGGACTACACCTAACCTAAATTTTCGTAATATGATGTCAATAGTTCATCATTGCAGGCATATATGTATGGATATGTGTGTGTATGTTTATGTTTTTTTATATTTATAGTATTATACAGTACGTATAAATTATATTTACATCTATATATATACAGTATAGTATATCTGTGTAGTATAACATCTTGCAAAGGACTACAATTCAAATAATTTATCTCATTATACACCTGCCACACACAAATCTCTGCATCACCGCAAGGTTGACTGGAAGAAAATGCCTATGGCATTAAGTCCGCCTTATGCAATGTATTTCCAGGAATTATAAATAAATAGTAACACATGTTTTGACCAAAGTGTAGAGTTTATAAAGTTACGGGTTGTAGAGTTAAGGCGTGTAGAATTTAAAAGTTAGCCTCTACATGAGATCTGATAACTTTTTGACAGTTCGAGCCATAAGGTCTCGTCTTAGTAACATTTGTGTTTTTTTAGTAGAATATAGTATATTCAAATATTTACAAAGATTGGAAATCGAAGCCGTGACCTCACGGTCGCACTACATAGGTCGTCCAAACAAACATCAATAAACATTTTGTTACTGCCCGAGTGGCGCAATATTTTAAGTGGTGCTACTATAGCGCGCAGACTATTGTGGGTTCAATTCAGGACCTAAACTTTTTTTGCTGTGAAACGTCAAATTACGAATATTTGACGTTTCACAGCAAAAAAAGTTACACAGGAACCATAATTAGTACACCTAGTTATTCTTAAAATACATTTTAAAAAATGAAGATGAACAGCCCTGATAAACCTTCGCTCATAACTGCAACAGTAATTACCTACAATGTCACCCCTCTTCATCACGAAGCAACCTTACCCACCAAAACATCATGATCGTAGAATAATGCCGGTTTTGAAAAACATACGAAATTCAGTTTTAACCATATTTGAATACTACATTGTCTAATATTATTACTACATTCAAGAAAAAATTATATGTATTTTAGATTGTTGTTGATAGGCGCTCAAAGTAAAATGAAACATGTGATTTTTCTAGAAAATCGCATAATTAATAGTTGTTATTTTAACCCCTATTTCTCACTTTTATGTCAATTTTCATAAGTACAGATTTAGAATTAAAAAGGTTATGTCAAAAAAATTACATAATTATTGAAATGGCTGCCCAATAAAGTTCAATAAATGTCAGATTCGAAGCTTTTCTACGACTAGGAGGAAAAGAAATGCAACAGTAAACTAATACCCGTTTATATCATTGCTTTTTTGATGAGAAAATAAATAAAACAGCAAATCTATTTATATAATTTATTAGTACAAAAATACAAATTAACATTTTTATTTACATAAACAAAATCTAATTCATATTTTATGGCAAATTAAAAACATATTTCATTTCAGGTTCAGTTATGGTAACTTATGTTTTATTTTAATTATTTACACATTTATTTTCATTGTTTTTTGTTTACCTTCTCATATTCTTCTTTCATGTATATTGTATAATCATCAACATTATACGGTCAATATACTATTTAAAATAAAAAAATTTGCTATAATACATCTAAAGAAAAAAATAATATAATTATTAAAAGAAAAGAAGAAAAATGTAATTTTAATAGAAGAAGCATAAAGACCTTATTATTTAAGGTTCATATTCAGATTGAGATGGAGATAATGGGAGTTTTCTACTCAAAATTGCAATTCTCTGTAGTAGGACCATGTTCCTCTCCACAATCCTATAACCCGACATCATATAAAATGACAATTGGGTTACTTTCATTTTATTAAATTCATAAGTTACCATGACAATAATAATTTCATTTTCTTAACTGGTAATATTAATCTCGTTTAAAAAAAAAACACCCAACCCGTCTGGCCAGCGTGGTATAGTAGGCCAAAACCTCCTTTCTAAGGAGAGGCCTATGTCCAGCAGTGGACTATTATATGCTGTTGATGATACAAAAAAACATTATGCTTCTTCTTTTGATACGACATATGTCTGTAATAATTTTGTATACTAAGTATAATTATGCTAGTTAAAATACAAAACAGTTGGGTAGCTCGAGGTGCCAAAAGGTTCTGGACTGGGGACAACGGACAGAACGTCCACCAAGAAGGTGAAATAATGAACTTCTGAAGATTCAATTACAATAAACTATTTCATACAATCTATAAAATAAATCAAAACTAGCAACTTAGTTTAAAAGTTTGACGTGGTCTTACATATTTTTTACACAATCTTTGAACACAAATCTGTTTTAAAAGGAACTCAATCATGCTAATTTTGTAAGTCATATTTGTGAACTCGAATGTGGCAACACTGTGAGAGGGCTGTCAGTTTTGTCCATTGTCTTGTTATATCTTCTGTCATAATTGCTTTTTTGGTTAACGTTTTGTTGTCGTTTTAGCCTGGCTGTCAGTCTTCGTCTGTCATGTATATTGTCGTATGAGTTACCTCTGAAAAAATTAAGTGATGACGTCATTAATTTTGTCAGAAACGCTAAGTTGCATAAATTGTTTAAGATAGATGTTAAATTAATTTTAAGATAGACTAAAAACTGGAAGATATTGTTTTTTAATGTTTGTTACTCGTTTATTTTAAAAGGTCAATAATTTAAAATATTTTTTTTTACAGTAATTTTTTTGATTAAGTAAACACGTATTTTTATGGCGTCATTGGACGAAACTTCAAATGCAATATTTTTATTAAGCAACATTAAATCAATTTCTATTATAAATTTAACAAAGAAGTATAACAAAGATGTATATAATTATAGGGATAGATGTATTTGCTTAAAAAAAAATACATTTTAACTAATAATTATAAAGTTTTTTTTTCAGATTGTGCATTTAATTTTAATTAAATATTAAAAAGAAAGAAAGAAGTTGTACTTAAGTAAGTGTATGTTATAAGTTACTTATTATGTTTGTCTTAACTAAATAAGGGATGTAGTACAAAGGACAAATTCAATTTATCCTAAAAGCACATTAACGCCCTCAGTGTCTACTTACATTAAACTAATATACCTATTCCTTTATAAATATCGACGGCCTTTTTCTGTCACAGAGAATTAGTATTGCATTTCAACGTGGCAATGTTGCCAGCCTTCTGGGAACGCTACCAGTTGGGGTGGAATTTTTTAACGCTTGTGTGTTAATATTTTACATATTTTTAAATTTATTTTATTACTTTTGTATCTATATATTAATGTATGACGAAAATTCTCTGTACCCCTTTCAAATAAATGTGACACATAAAACCATAATATCATATTTGGAATTTTATATTTAATGTAACAAACTCATTGTTTTGAACAATATCTCCATTAAAGTTAAAATTTACGTAAAAACGGTCATATAAAATTATATTGGTAGTATTTTGACCTGTCATGATATCAAAAGTCTGTACAATGATAGCTTATAATTAGACTGGTCATAAGAGCTAAAGAAAACATTAGTGTGCAAAATTTATTTAAAGTAATTGTACTATTTATCGCGAGATGGCGCTTAGTGTCACTAGTTATGATTATTTATGTCTAGATGGCGTTACTAGTACTTTGATTACATTGATTTTTCTGACATGTATGATTTTTATGCCCAATGTATATTATTGCTGAACCAAGATATAAAACGGCAAAATAATCTAATTTATTACTTCTTCACGTTAATTTTCTATATGTAATTCTTCCTCAAACATAGTTAACTGTGATCAAATTATCCTAAACTGTCATATAAACTTTGTCGTGCATGAGTCAGCATCAGCAGTAGCAAATTGACTCATTATTATTCTATAAGTATTATGTTTCGTATGAAAAGACAACTCCCCCACTGAGAATAAATCCTGTGTCGCGGGGGACTTTACAAACATAAATGAGACGGACACAAACAACTCCCAGCCTTAGCACAAGAATTCGCAGATCATACAAAATGTGTCTACGAAGTCTAGTCTAGTGTCCCATGTGGAAATCGAATCCACAAAACTCAGTTCAATAGGCAAAGGCGAGGAGACCACTTAAACTACTACGCCATCCATGCAGTTAATTTAACAAATGATTCTGTTATTATTCTAGTATGTATTTAATTTTTAGTTTCGATTTATGATATCCACCAAATAGCACTGAGATAAGTGCTACCATCTATTATTAAGTCCTAGTATTAAGTATTAGTCAAGTAACGCCATCTAATGGTAAAAGTTGACATCGAACGTTTCGCCTTTTGTAAAATGTATTTTATTAGTCCCTTATCTCTATTTGTCTCTTCAAATACTCTACTTTTTGCCAATAATAAAGTTGCCAGCTTTGTCCTTGTATAGGTCTTCGTTGATGGAGTAGTATGATGCTGAGTTCTGACAGTCAACCTGGAAGGAATATCAAGTAATAAGTAGAAGTAGAACTTTTAAATATAAAGTTCGATACCTGGTTTCAAACCTGTCAAAAGTTATTGCCAGTTTTTTTTTAAGTAAACGAGCCGACATGTCACCTGATTGTAACTATAATAATAATAATAAACCGCACACATCTCACACACGGCCGTCTGATCCCAAACTAGGCAGAGCCTGTGCTATGGTAACCAGACTGCTGATAAACATACATATATATTTCTAAATACATACATTTTATAGATAAATTATACCCAGACAGTGTCCGTGTAGTGACGGATTAAGAATACGAAATTTCACTACCCCAATTCATCCCGTGGGTGTCGTAAGAGCCGACTAAGGTCGCAAAACAACGCAGGACACCAGCACTGCAAAAAGAAGGAAAACTTGACACAAACCACCCCGTATGACCAATAGACCAACCCGGCTGGCCAGCGTGGTATAGTAGGCCAAAACCTCTTTTTTATCGAGAGGCTTTTAAGGCTGTTGATGGGATGTGATACCCAGACACAGAACAAATGACCGTGCTCATCACACAATATTTGTCCTGGGTGGCATCAAACCCACAACCTTCGGCTTAGCAGTCAGGGTCACTAACCACGAGACCAATAGGCGGACACTCTCGTGGACACTTATAACTGAAGAATCACAAAAGCGTTACATTTGAGCCCCTCCCCACAATTGAAAAAGAAAAAGGAGTTGAAGCTCACTCACTCAGAAAAGTGCTTGGCAAAAAGTGGCCTTAAATATTCCTTTAAAACCTCCGTGAAGTGTTTTTTTTTCAATAAAATAGATTTCTGACAATATAAAGTAATTCTGATTAGATAGTATAAAATAAAAAGAAATACGTACATTGAAGAAGAAATCACAGACTCTTGTCCTCTGGTTGAAGGCGGTGCCTGGTGCGCAGATGAAGGAGTACAGCCTGTTAGCACCTATGGTGGGAACACACCAATGCCACACCTGGATATTGAAGAGTTGCTAATTAAAACGTTTTGTTAGGAAAGGTGTCTGATATTAAATAAATAAGTAAAACTTTATACAGTGATTTTCTAGCTGTTTTAAAATGGCATCAAGGGATGGGAATGGGAGCACGACTGAAAAATGTGTAACAAGGCTTTTTGCCGACACTTCTTGCTATAGTTACAGCCGTGTATAAACTATATACATCACCGCACACAGCTCTTCCGCTCGCTGAAAGACTCGTTAGCTCTCTAATCTTCGGCTTTTTAATATAACCTAATTATCCCTGATCATTCAGTGTTTAATTTATCATTATTTATTTAATACATAATAAATATATTTTATCATAAACTTTTCAAGCCCCTTTTTTTCCGTGCACGCCTTTTTCTGATGCAATGCTATGGGTGTGACGCTTTTACAACTTTGCTTAACGTTAATTTGTTGCTCGCCGAAATTATGACAACCTGGAGCGATTGATGTTGTCTGGAAAGGTAGAAGGGAAGATACTCAGAGGCAGAAGTTCCAGAAGATGATCAGACCAGATCGCTGAATAGATGGAAATATCAATAAGTATCGCACTCCACCAAACGACTGATCGGAACCGATGGAAGCAGATGGTTGACAGGATGAAAGAGAGTCACGATCCTCAGCAGTGAGGCAACGATTAGGAAGGAAGAACGTTAATTTGAAGATATCAAATCAGGGCCTCAATTCTGCTATTTTATGTTCACGCCAAGCCACTGTCATACCACTGACACGCTATTGAGATGCCATCGAGTGGCCATTGGCCACATTGGGTGCCTGTAAAAAGCACCCGACGTTTTTTTCAAATTTATTTTCTATTTTTTAGTTAGGTTTTCTATAGAAAGCGTGTTTTTTAGTTTTTTAAAACTATTTTTTTTTCTTTTTTTTTAAATTAGTGTATTGTCATCGGTCCTCGACATATCTACAAACTTTGAACGAATTCTGACCATTTAAAGTCAGTCAAAATCACGCCCAAAGGAGACAAACAAACAAACATACAAGTGAAGCTAATATAAAGCGTGTAAAATTGTATTGAAGTGTAAATCAATGAAATCGCTGTACTGATTTACCACCTTATATTCTTGCTTCGCAGTGTTACACATTAGTGCAAATTCTGTTGTTCGAAAACTATCTAAACTAAACTAAAAATCACTAAAAATTAATTTAGTCCTGTCAAATAAAGTTTGGGATTCTGAAAACGTAATACTTGGACTTCACTAATTTTTTAGTGATTTTTAGTTTAGTTTAGAGAGTTTTCGAACAACAGAATTAGTACCATTGTCTTTATAAATTGTACCAGGCCTTAACTGTAATATTTTGTTTAATATCATTTAACCGACTAAGGGCGCAAAACAACGCAGGACACTAGCACTGCAAAAAGACGGAAAACTTGACACAAACCCTATACCAACCCACCTGGCCAGCGTGGTATAGTAGGCCAAAACCTTCTTTCTAAGGAGAGGCCTATGTCCAGCAGTGGACTATTAAAGGCTGTTGATGTGAAACGTTGTTGCAGAATTTTTTTAATAGTTTTAAAGCTATTCCCCCACTCATCGACAATCAACGAGCTTGGTTAAGGTAGATATACTAAACAGTTTAGTAACAGAACCAGTTGTTATTGTATAATTAAAAACGACGAACTGCCTATAAAAAGTTTATAATGCTATTACGAAATTTAAGCCATCCTAGCATGGGCAATGGTACGCGTCTGCTTGTAAAGGAATTGAGGGACAAAATTATTGTAGCGACAATAATCACTGGCCCCACAGCCGGTCAGTTAGCGCACGGATTCCTATGATCCCTACCGATTTGCCAATACCCTTCAAAAATACCACTTTTGACTCCTGGGTTTATGGGCGGCGATAGTCACTTTCCATCAGGTGACCCGCCTGCTCGTCTGCCACCTCTAACATAAAAAAAAAATTCAAGACGAAAGTGTTGAAAATGCTTTTGCAAAACTGTGTTGCTATCTGTGTGATTAAAATACCATTAATATTATAATCTATTTACCATTACCCAAATTTATTTGGAGTCGGTGCAATGATTTCTTTAATTCTTCTCTATCAGAAAGAAAGAAAGAAAAAACGTTTATTTTGGCAATAATACAACAGTTTTAACATGTTTGTATTACCAACAATGCCAAAAACGTACCCAATTCAGCATTGTGATGCTGGTTTTCAATTTGGCCCAAAATGATGGTATGCGTAAAAAAACAGTTGCAGATCTTAATTGCTACGCCGTATATGACGGATTAAGTATAGTGAATGTCACTACCTACCTGACTACACTACCTGACTAAGGGCGCAAAACAACGCAGGACACCAGCACTGCAAAAATAAAAACTTGACACAAACCCTATACCAACCCGTCTGGCCAGCTTGGTATAGTAGGCCAAAACATCCTTTCTAAGGAGAGGCCTATGTCCAACAGTGGATTATTAAAGGCTGTTGATGTGATACATACATCATAAGATTAATCACTGCTTCCTCCCTTTCTAGCCATATCCTCTTTTTCTCTTATTATCTTCTTCTCTTATATCCATTAACTTCCACACCTAAGACTTTCTTCACTACATTTTGATCATCTCTACGCATTACATGTCCATACCAGGACAACTAGTTGATTCTCAACTTTTCATCCACTGGTACTCTATCTCTAATAGAGTCATTCCTCATCATGTCCATCCTATTCACACCACCCATCCATCTTAAATTAAACGCATAAATAAAATTACCTGACACTGGGTCTCCGGGTCAGCATAATAACCAGGTAACTTGTCATCACATGTGAATGTTAATCCTTTTGGCACTTCAGTATACGCTGGGTAATCTTCGCCGGCAACATAACCGTCTAAACCCTGAAAATAAAGAATGTTTTATTAGTAGTAAGTAGGTTAGGACATTGACTGCACGGATGGCGTAGTGGTTTAAGCGGTCGCCACGCCCGCGCCGCTTCCTACTACGCCGTGGTTCAAACCCCACATGGGACGACACTTTTTGTGATCCACAAATTGTTGTTCTGAGTCTGGTTGTTCTTTGTATCCGTTTCATGTCATCATCATCATCATCATCACATCAACAGCCTTTACTAGTCCACTGCTGGACATAGGCCTCTCCTTAGGAAGGAGGTTTTGGCCTACTATACCACGCTGGCCAGACGGGTTGGTATAGGGTTTGTTTCAAGTTTTCCTTCTCTCTGCAGTGCTGTTGTCCTGCGTAGTTTGCTCCCTTAGTCGGCTCTTACGACACCCACGGGATGAATAGGGGTGGTGACACTCTGTATTCTTAATCCGTCACCACACGGACATCCGTCACCACACGGACATGTACGTCCGTTTCATGTACTCGTATGTTTATAAAGTCCCCCGCGACACAGAATATATTCCTAATGCGGGAAAAAAATATTGCAAATTTTCGCAAACCTAGTCAGATCAGTTTATGTATGGATTTATTGATATCTTATTGATTTAATTCTTTATTTCATGACATTTTATTGTATTGACTTTAGTGGCTATTTATGTGTGATTGTATGAATAATTAGTTATTTGTAATTTATTTAAATAAGTTGATGTATTGTATTGTATAATGATGCCCTGTAGTATGTATATCCATCCATGCACTAGATGGACACATGAACTGGTAAAGGTAGCAGGAGAAAATTGGATACACTTGGTTAGACACAAAGAAAGATGGAAGTCCCTAGAGGAGGCTTTTACTCGAAGGGGGTCCATAAAAGCCAAGACAAAATAATAACCAAAGTGAATTAATTTTATCTGATCATAATGCAATTGAAATTATTTCAAAAGAATTGTTTTTATTATATAATAATCCAATTGTATTGTAATAGGCTAAATGGAATTAAATAAAGCTTTATTATTGTATAATGATGCTCTGTAGTCTGTATATCTAGTCAAATAGCATATAAGCGTTTTGGTGGTGAGACTGTGAGCTCAAAATGCTACTCAAATAAAAAAAAGGTCCAATTCATTCAGTGGGTGTCGTAAGAGCCGACTAAGGGAGCAAACTACGAAGGACATCAGCACTACAAAGAGAAGGAAAACTTGAAACAAACCCTATACCAACCCGTCTGGCCAGCGTGGTATAGTTGGCTAAAACCTCCTTTCTAAGGAGAGGCCTATGTCCAGCAGTAGACTATTAAAGACTGTTCATGATGATGATGAAATAACACACACATGGAGAACCCTCCGTGCTTTGAAGGACACGTTAAGCTGTCGCTCCCGATTGCCATACGATCATCTGAAGCCATCGTTGCGGGTACTTCGAGGGTTGTGGAGGTCTGGAGGCTTGGAGTCATACAACTGTTCATCCCTCATTTTATTTTTTATGTTAGAGGGGGCAGACGAGCAGACGGGTCACCTGATGGAAAGTGACTATCGCCGCCCATGAACGTCCACGAACGTCGAACTCAGGAGTCACAAACGCGTTGCCGGCCTTTTAGGAAGGAGTATCGGTAGATATATATCGGTCCAGAAATACCGCAGATGATAACCCGTTCCACAGATTGGTTGTGCGGGGCAAAAAGTGTCTCGAAGTAGTGGAGCGCCAACTATCCAGGTGATGAGGATTTTTTTTTTTATACGCCCTTATATATAATTTCTTGTTAGTTGTATAGTTTGTACTTACGACATATAAAACATGAGGTGCCATTATGTTTATCAGTTAGGATATGTCATTTTATATGTAGACTAGCTGAGACCCGCGGTGTTACCCGCGTTTGTTGTTATAACCGCGGGCAACGCCGCACGGCGAAGCTAGTCTAAAAAAAGTAACCTAAATTACTCCTTATGTCATCAGCTACCTGCTAGTGAAAGTCCTGTCGAAATCGGTCCAGCCGTTCCAAAGATTACCCGGAACAAACAGACAGACAGACAGACAAAAATTGAAAAAAATGTTATTTTGGCATATGTACCGTGTTAACATACATATGCATTTAGTAAAAAGCGGTTATTTTAATATTACAAACAGACACTACAATTTTATTTATTTGTATAGATAGATAGCAACCGTGTGGTGACGGATTAAGAATACAAATTGTCACCACCCCAATTCATCCCGTGGGTGTCGTAAGAGCCGACTAAGGGCGTAAAACAACGCAGGACACCAGTACTGCAAACCCTATACCAACCCGTATGGCCAGCGTGGTATATTAGGCCAAAACCTCCTTTCTAAGGTAAGGCCTATGTAAAGCAGTGGACTAGTATAGGCTGTTGATGTATAGATAGATGTATAGATATGTACAAAATAATATTTCGACCAATTAAGTACATACTTTTGTAGTGGTTAAAAAGCACGTGCGTATAGTTTTCTTTTTAATTTTCCAGTAGAAAAAAAACGCTCCTTCAATTACCGGCCTGTTGGTCTAGTGGTTGGTGACCCTGACTGCTAAACCGGAGGTCATGGGTTCGTGTCACCCAGGACAAGTAATTGTGTGATGAGCACAACCGTTTGTTCTGTGTCTAGGTGTAATTTATCTATGATATGTGTGTATTTAGAAATATATAAGTATGTTTATCAGCGGTCTGGTTACCATAGTACAGGCTCTGCCTAGTTTGGAATCAGACAGCCGTGTGTGTGATGAGTGAGGTTATTAATTAAACGTGCAACATCTAGTTATAATCTTAGAAGATAATCTCATTATAATCACACCGCATTTATGATCTATAATTACAACATAATTCGATCAAATGACAATTAAAACATAATTAGTTTGTGCTGTTTAAATAGATTTAATTGTTAATTGGTATATTTTTTTCTATTAAAAATATTTTCCTTTGGCATCATTTATTATTTATACACACGAGTATTGATGTAAGTGTATTTATGTGTAACATCCCTTACAAACCCCTTGTGGTTTTGGGAATGTTTCACATCATCACATCAACAGCCTTTAACAGTCCACTGCTGGACATAGGCCTCTCCTTAGAAAGGAGGTTTTGGCCTACTATACCACACTGGCCAGATGGGTTGGTATAGGTATATGGTACTTAGGTTTTTTTCAAGCTCACACGATTATTTACACGATACCTATGCCTAAAAACCAGTTTAAAAACTTGTTAAAATTTTGCCCGATCCGGGAATCGAACCTACTAAGGCAGCGAGTCGCGGGTTCGATTCCCGGACCGGGCAAAATTTTAAAGGGTTTTCCAAGAGGCAAAATAGCATAAGTTACTCCTTATATATACGCTGTCTAATAAACCTTGTAGTATAATTCGATAATCTAATTATATTACGTAGATTAAACACAACGAATAACTATGTTACACGTTATTCATTGAGTGTTCACATCATCACAACAACAGCCTTTACTAGTCCACTGCTGGACATAGGCCTTACCTTAGAAAGGAGGTTTTGGCCTACTATACCACGCTGGCCAGACGGGTTGGTATAGGGTTTGTGTCAAGTTTGCCTTCTTTTTGCAGTACTGGTGTCCTGCGTTGTTTTGCGCCCTTAGTCGGCTCTTACGACACCCACGGGATGAATTGGGGTAGTGACATTCCGTATTCTTAATCCGTCACTACACGGACGGATTATTGTAAAATATTGTAGTGTTTTTTAGAGAAAAAAAATACTAGCTTTTGTAGTAAAGTAGCCTATGTTACTCGCCGATAATGCAGCTTTTTTTTAAATCGGTTTAGTGATATAAGCGTGAAAGCGTAACAAACAAACAAACTCACTTTTAAATTTAAAAGCATGGATTAAGAAGTGTATCCGCCAGGTCTCAAACGGGAAGAGTTAAAACAGTTCATCTGTAAAAATTAGTTTAAAATAAACTCTTGAGAGAGCCGTGCTTCAGCACAATGGGCTCGACCGGAGTGATTCCATGGCCTCACGGAAAACCGGTGTTAAAATTTTTTTTTTGCTTTTCACGAAGTGAATGAGGTTGACTGACTCGATAGTGCAGTGGTAGCGTATGCGACTGCTGTGCTGAGGTCTCGGGTTCGATTTGTATGATCTGCAAATATTTGTTTCTACAAATGGAGTTTAGGTGTTTTCTATGTGTAATATGCATGTATTTGTAAAAAGTATATGAGTTTTTTTTTGTTAAGAAAAACAACTGGGGGACTTTACAAACATACATTAAACGGACACAAAGTACACCCAGACTCAGAACAACAATTTGTGGATAAGTATTCTATCAGTCAATCTAGCTTTTATAGTACAAGCTCTGCTTAGTTTGAAACAAGATGGCGTTGTGTGCCACATGTCTGAAAATATCATCATTATTATTTTTACCGGAGCCCAAATATTTTCTCCAAATTCTGCGGCGAGGACTTGAAAATGTGCCAACGTACTTGTGACTCTTTGTACCAAAAATTGTCCGTGTGGTGACGGATTAAGAATACGGAGTGTCACCAGCCCCTATTCATCCCGTGGGGGTCCTAAGAGCCGACTAAGGGTGCAAACTACGCAGGATAACAGCACTGTAATGAGAAGGAAAACTCTAAAAAAAAACCTATAACAACCCGTCTGGCCAGCGTGGTATAGTAGGCCAAAACCTCCTTTCTAAGGAGAGGCCTATGTCCACCAGTGGACTATTAAAGGCTGTTGATGACGATTCTGTACTAAAAATTGAGTGGTGGACGTATTTGAATGCCTTTAAATGACTTGTTTAATTTTTTGATCGGCAGCAGACACTTTTCGGTAGTAAAAGTTGGGTTTCGAACCCGGAACCTCGTGTAAGCATGTACCGCGTAAAGTGTCATTCCAATGCAAACCTGTTTAACAGTCATTAGCTAATTAAACATGCGGCAATTACGTGATCGCGTGCTACAATCGCTGCGAATAATGGTTACGATATATATTTTTTTTATTGTTAATAGCCACTGTTGGTAATTTCTAATTTATAGAGTGACCATCTTTAAATAAAAAGTCACAGTGGCGGAGCTGTTAGTTAAGTGATTAGTGATTTTGATTGCTAAACCCACACACAGTGTCCGTGTGGTGACGGATTAAGAATACAAATTGTCACCACCCCAATTCATCCCGTGGGTGTCGTAAGAGCCGACTAAGGGAGCAAACTAAGCAGGACAACAGCACTGCAAAGAGAAGGAAAACTTGAAACAAACCCTATACCAACCCGTCTGGTCAGCGTGGTATAGTAGGCCAAAACCTCCTTTCTAATGAGAGGCCTATGTCCAGCAGTGGACTAGTATAGGCTGTTCATGATGATTGATGAAACCCACACACAGAAGAAATGGTCGTGCTCTCCATCCGTTCCCTCCAAGCCTTTTTCCCAAACTGGGTTGGGGTCGGCTTCAAGGCTACTACGATACGGCTGGACGTCGATTTTTTACCCTCAGCGACTCCCATCAGACCTCCATAACTCAAGTACTAGGCGAAACCGAAGTCCTACAGAAATACTGTTGTCGGACTTTTTAGGGCTCCCGTTACGATTACCACAGATCTTCGTACAGCAACCGGGGAATGATTCTCACACAATTATTTGTTCTATGTGGGAATCAAACCCACGACTACTAGCTGAGCAGTTAGAATCACTAACCACTGGGCTAACAGACCCGTATTTTTTTTTTCTAAAAAAGACAACTCCCGCACTAGGAATAAATCCTTTACAAACACACATGAAACGGACACAAAGAACACCCAGACTCAGAACAACAATTTATGGATCACACAAAGTGTCGTCCTATGTGGGGATCGGACCCACAACACTCAGCGTAGTACCACTACGCCATCCGTGCAGTCAATTTCCATCATATATTATAACATTATCAAAAAAGTATTTAGTTGAATAGGATCTGACAGAATGTTTTGACCAGTCGTAAAGAGATTTAAAAGACTAAAAACACTTCATTTATTTAAAAAAAAAACAATTAAATAAAGAAGTACAAGTTACTACATTAATGATAGCAGTTTTTAATCATCATATCTGTTATCTATTGTATTCTTTATCTATTATTGATCACATAATTGCAGTTCTTTTAATGAGATACAATGAATCTATAAACCGATAACCGGATAATGAGATTATATTGTCTACACAACTGGGCCTCAATTCTGCTATTTTATGTTCACGCCAAGCCACTGTCATACCACTGACACGCACGGCACCAAATATGGCAATCTTTTTGATATCACCACTGATGAGCCACTGCCATTTCATCGCCGCTGTAAAGACACTGAGTTAGTGTAGACTACCGATATTTATACCGATACCAATGGCCACTCGATGGCATCTCAATAGCGTGTCAGTGGTATGACAGTGGCTTGGCGTGAACATAAAATAGCAGAATTGAGGCCCAGTAAACTTGCCAATTTGATCTAACCATAGTAAATTGGCCAATTTTTGTTTTTTTTTACTTGTTGAAACCCCCTCGGGCCGTCACCCCACCGGGGTTTGCGGCAGGGTGGTGTGTCGGAATCGGACCGACTAAAACCACACGGTGTGCCACTCTGAGCCTGTTATTGTAGGGATTCGGGAACTGCTGTTATTAATACATCCGGACCTAATTGGCCAATCTTCGTTAACCTCCAAAATATTAATAAATTCTTGTTTTTAATAATATAATCTTTAGGGACATTTGGTTTTAACCAATAAATTAACCTCCTCCTACATCAAACCTCCTTTCTAAGGAGAGGCCTATGTCCAGCAGTTGACTGTTATAGACTGTTGATGATGAATCAATTTAAAACATGAAAAGTATATGTAAAAACGCTGATTTACAGTATTAGTACTGTAAATTTGACATTTGCAGATTGGATGCAATGCAATTTGGATCAACTCAACAAAAATAAGTTATAGTGTATCAAATCATTCATCAAGATTGCATTTTCGGACCTGTTGATCTAGTCGTTAGTGACCCTAACTGCTAAGCGGGCCGCTCCGCACTATACGGCCACCTGATCCTAAGTTAGACGCAGTTTGTAAAAAGAATGCTGCGGGCTGAGTGCAAGTTTATTTCACATCGCCTCAGGACGGCGAGCGCGTTTAAGGTTGCAATTGGTTAAGATTTCAGTGCGGGCCAATCGCAGCGCCTGAAGCGAAGTAGAAGTGAAATAAACTCGCACTTGGCCCTCTGATAAACATCCTCATCGAAGGAAGGAACGAACGAAGGCCTCCTCCGACGAGCCCCAACTAATCCGGTCTGATAAAGATATTAATAATAAATGATACCCAGACACAAAACAAATGACACAATTTTTGTGCTCATTACAAAATTATTTGTCTTAGATGGGAATCGAACGCATCCGAGCTATTTTATAATTCACAACAGGCTAGTTGACTCAATTTGAAACTTGGTTAATTATATACTTTAATAGCTATTTTATCTCAAAAAACCTATATTTTAAAGAAAAAGCAATATTTACATTACGTATTTTGCATTAAAAAAAACAATCTAAATTTCCCTTGAAAACGCTGAATAGCGTCATGGCGTCTTGAATGACGTCACAGTCTGCGAAACGAAACTGTTTACCAGTCCAGTGTCAACTGAAACTGTATTAAGGTGAGATAATATGCTAAAAACGAAAAACAATAAGTAATAACCTGCTCTGTTGTATGAAAACGTCAACAATGATGTTTTGCGTGGTGTGACGTTACACTTTCTGATTGGTGTTCGCTGTCACGTGACTTAATGACTATTTCGTTCTATTTTTTTTTTAATATTAATAATCTTTAACTTTTATGAGAAATAGACTGGTGTTTTTTTTTAAACTATAAACCGAGCAATTTGTTATTAGTGGAAACAAGCCTATTAGCTACATTAAATAAGTATTCAGTGCGTCTTTCTAATTAAACTTTTTACTTACTGCTAAAGATTTGTCGATGAGATAGAAGAGTACAGCCAACAGTCCAAGAGATCCTATTTTGATACCACACAGGTGTTTATGATGTGCCATGTTGATTATTTATATTTTTATGTCTCACTGCTAAACCTGGAACAAATGAAAGTCAAGATTAATACCTGGTCTGATGATGAGTTGCTTTTTAGGGCTTCTTAGTCCTAATAAAGAGCCCTTATGGTTTCGCTATTTTGTCTGTCTGTCCATCAGCCCATACTCAGCTTAGCATTGCTGTGGCTGTAAGTACTAGAAAGTTATAATTTTTAAACGCCAATTTGGTAAAAAATCTTTAAAAAATTGGGGTAACTTAACTCACTCAGTGAAAAACCACAAAACATTTCCTTTACACCAGTTACACCTGCTTGTATAAAAACTTACATTTCAAAGAAGATTTAGTACGAGGTAAGACGGCCTTCTATAAAATAAACCAGCCAAAACCCTTTGGAATGTAGTACGTAATGTCATTTTATAAATGGCTCCTGTGATGATGTTTTTTTATCTAAGAGGGGACAAACGAGCAGACGAGTCACCTGAGGAAAAGCGACATCCACCGCCCATGAACGCCTGCAACTCAGAAGTCACAAGCGCGTTACTGGCCTTTGTGGAAGGAGTACGCTCTTTTTTAAGGTCGTATCGGTCTGGAAATACCGCAAACGAAAACTTGTTTCACAGATTGGTTGTACGAGCCAAAAAGTGACTTGAAAAGTGTTCCAATTATCCAAGTGCTGGGATGAAAATTTTGCAGCGTCGGACGATGGCGGAAAGTTGCGGCTGATACTAGTCCGCACAAGTCCTCGGAGCACTCTCCATGATATATACGATAGAGAATGCAGAATAAAGGTACATCTCTACGAAAAAAACAGAGATCTTGTGGCTATCGACGATTCGAGCCGCTCTTCTTTGGATACGGTCCAGAGGGAGAAGCTGGTACTAAGGTGGCCTTGCATAGAGATGAGAACAGTATTCCATATGATGATCTAAACTTGTATACATCCAAGGTCGCCGTATTGAAGCTCAACATACCGTTATATGTGTTTCCGCAACTGACGAATTCACATGTCTTTATGGTTAATTATATTTCATTCCTATATAATTATCATAACAATGACATGTTCTATGGGATTTTGTTTGTAACATTACAATATAACAAGTTCCCATGTAGTGTTAGTTTTTATTAAACATTGAGTTTATTCCTTCCATGGCTACGGGTAAGGAAAACTTGCAGATCGAATATGTAGCAATACGGTAATTGACGCACACATCAATTTTGTGTATTTTTTTTAAACGTCAATTGTCTGTCTGGTGACGGATTAAGTCACCACCCCTATTCATCCTATGGGTGTCGTAAGAGCCGACTAAGGGAGCAAACTATGAAGGACAACTGCACTGCAAAGAGAAGGAAAACTTGAAACAAACCCTATACCAATCCGACTGGCCAGCGTGGTATAGTAGGCTAAAACCTCCTTTCTAAGGAGACGTCTATGTCCAGCAGTGGACTATTAAAGGTTGTTGATGATGATGATGATATTAAACGTCAAAACGATATGTTCTGTAGAACGCGTGTATTTATACATAACGTGCTGTACCCTGCCACGATTCGCTGTGGCACATTGAAATTGCATTAATGTGAAATGAGGATCAAAACTGGCGCAAAAATATCAAACCAAACATTGAAGAGCGGATGGGAGCAAGACCGAAAAATGTGTAACAAGACTTTTTTCCGACACTTCTTGCTATATATACATCGCCGTGAAGTTCGTTCCGACCTGGGGTCCATAGGGCCTATGGACCCCAGGTCCACGCCGTTGTTAGGCTATAGGCAGGCAAACGAGCAGACAGGTCACCTGATGTTAAAAGAGTACCGCAATCCATGGTCACTATTGCGTTTCTGTTCTGTGCGTCCCCCTCCCCTCTCCCCACAGAATAAGACGATTTGGACTCCGGTAACCTACCGAACTGTCCGTGTGGTGACGGATTAAGAATACAGATTGCCACCACCCCTATTCATCCCGTGGGTGTCGTAAGAGCCGACTAAGGGAAAAACTAAGAACAGAACAACAGCACTGCAGAGAGAAGGAAAACTTGAAACAAACCCTATACCAACCCGTTTGGCCAGCGTGGTATAGTAGGCCAAAACCTCCTTTCTAAGAAGAGGCTTATGTCCAGCAGTGGACTATTAAAGGCTATTGATGAACCTACTGAACACCAGTATTCTGTGAGGCCAGATCACTCCGGTCAAGCCTGCATGGATTTCCCATAGTAAAATTGTATAATATCTAGTTATATCGGGCAATATGAATATGGGATTGGAATACCATACACTCATACGTGTCTTCTAAATGAATACTAGTAACTTTCAACTAACAGCTACTAACTAAAAAGCCGTGTGGTGTCGTGGGACACCCGATAGGAACGAAGTTGTGACGATCGAGTAAAACTGATTTGACACGATTTTAATTACAACGCCATCTATGAAAGCGGCTATTACCTACATATTAAAAACAATTAAAACAATTTATACATTGGTAAAATCTCCTTGCGAAATGATTTCCTATCTATTCGATAGATGGCGCTGAATGTCTGACAAGATGACACGAAAATAAAGAGCAAAAAGCCAACATCACGTGGTATTCCCAGGCGGTCACCCATCCAAGTACTAACCACGCCCGATGTTGCTTAACTTCGGTGATCGGACGAGAACCGGTGTATTCAACATGGTATAGACGTTGGCGAACGTTAAAGCAAATTTAATGTATGGTATCCACAGTTAGACGTCAATTTATATTAAAAGTGGCGTGACCAATTTTCATAAGATTTTTTTCCGTCTAGCCCCCTTTCACAACGCGCGATAAGGAACTTCGTTCCAAAAACTACAAACAACTTTTAAATAACTAATATCCGTATCAAGGTTGTCTGGAAGAGATCGCCGTGAGCGATAAGACCGCCGATTGTTACGTCTATATATTTGTAATGTCTTATGTTTTAACTGTGAACAATATATCTATACTAATATTATAAAGCTGAAGAGTTTATTTGTTTGTTTGTTTGAACGCGCTAATCTCAGGAACTACTGGTCCGATTTGAAAAATTCTTTCAGTGTTAGGTAGCCCATTTATCGAGGAAGGCTATAGGCTATATATCATCACGCTAAGACCAATAGGAGCGGAGCGCCAATGAAGAATGTTTCAAAAACGGAGAAAATTTATTACTATTGAGAGACGCAGACGAAGTTGCGCGGGTCAGCTAGTAATATATATAAATAAATAAACTTTCTTTGTAGATGAGAAATTTTAAAAGTAAAAGGCCCAAGTTACATTATTTTAATTTACTCTGAATGTCTTAAGAAATAGTTGAAACAGCGTTCATTGTTACCATTCTCTTAACTACATCTGTGAGAAATATTTTGCAAAACTTAATTTAAATCTTTCAACATTTTAGCACAGATGTTGTTCGTGACGAAATAAATACAAAACTGAGATTAAGGAAGGTACTATCACGATATGAAAAGAACCCGAGATCGCATAGTGGTCGAATTTCTTCTATAGTTAAATTTTTAGTCATGAATAGCGCTGACGAAAAATCGTGAAATTGATGTAGACATCTTCTCAAACAGTCTTCCAAAATTTAAAAGTAAAGTTATTGCGTCATTTGGACCTTAGATCATCACTGTCTTTAATTAATTTCGATGATGTTCTGTATGTTTTGTTTGTATTATTATAGATATTGCATTGTAGTCTTAGATGCAACTGTCCCTTACCATGCCGTGGCAACTTGTAAGTAAGACAACACTCAGAAAATATTTGTAAAACATGTTTGTAAATTATGTATTAGTGTATGTTTTGTAAGTTGTCCTATATAAATAAATAAATAAAATAAATAACATATTTTTTTATTATAATAACAATAAAACAAAAAACCGGTGTTAAGCAATTCTTTCGTTGCCTTTAACTAAGTGAGTGAGGTTACCGGGGCCCAAATCCCCCCTCCCGCTGACTCGAGCGGGAGGGACTCCAAGGGCTGCAACGCATTTGTGACTTTTGAGTTGCAGGTGTCCATGGGCGGCGGTGACCTGTCTGTTCGTTTCCCCCTTTATACCATAAAAAAAATCGTATCATGACAGGTCAACACAAGGTATATTCCGGTCCTATAACTTCTTGTAGGGTTCGACTGCACGGATGGTGTAGTGGTTGAAGCGATCGCCACACCGCTTTCTACTACGCTGAGTGTTGTGTTGTGGGTTCGATCCCCACATAGGACGGCACTTTGTGCGATCTACAAATTGTCGTTCTGAGTCTAGGTGTTTTTTGTGTCCGTTTCATGAATGTTTAAAGTCCCCCGCGATACAGTATATATTCCTAGTTCTGACTTCTCAAAAAAAAACAAACAAAAAAGAAAAATCATAAGACAAATTCAAACAAGTATACAGTAAATACATATTTATACTAATGAGAGAAAACAGTCATAGTGCAATGCAGAATCAGTAAGTACTTAGTAGTTCCGACTCAACTTGACTAGATGGCGCTATTCTGCACATATTATATGTTGTTATAGGTTCTTTGCTATGTTACTGCTAAGGTGTACCTGACCCTCTATTTTGCTTGCGTGACCTTGAATATGAATGAAGCTCGTAACCTTTTTAACTGATACCAAGTAACCTTGATTACTGAATGAATGAATAAAAATTGAATGAGCTGACGTAGATTTTATGAAAACAGTCATTTGTCAGCTGATATTAGCAGCAACAGCATGAATTATTTTTATTATTAGCACGCATTTTAGGGTTCCGTAGTATGACTACGAACCCTTAAAAGCGTGATAACCCGAACTCTAAAATGTTACGGCGTACACGTAGTAGACATATGTTTTTTTATTACTCGGCTATCACGTGTTATGGAGCGTTTTTTTATATATAAAGTATATATAATACGTGTGGTGACGGATTAAGAATACGGAGTGTCACCACCCCTATTCATCCCCTGGGTGTCGTAAGAGCCGACTAAGTGGGAAAACGCAGAACAACAGCACTGCAGAGAGAAAGAAAACTTGACACAAACCCTATACCAACCCGTCTGGCCAGCGTGGTATAGTAGGCCAAAACCTCCTTTCTAAGGAGAGGCTTGTGTCCAGCAGTGGACTATTAAAGGCTGATGATGATGATGATGTATAATTGTGTGATGAGTACCATCATTTGTTCTGTGTCTGGGTGTAATTTATCTATAATATGTGTGTATTTAGGAATATATAAGTATGTTTATCAGCAGCAGCCTGGTTACCATAGTACTGGTTCTGCCTAGTTTGGAATCAGACAGCCGTGTGTGAAATGTTTGAAATCTTTACAAATAAATAAAATTGCCTGTTTGTAATGTCAAAATAAAAGGTTTTTTTCATGCTTACACGGTTTCATCCTTGCACGATACCTATGCCTAAAAACTAGTTTAAAATGTTTTTGTCTGTCTGTTTGTTCCGTGTAATCTTCAAACGGCTGCACCGATTTTGATAATATTTTACTACCGAGTAGCTGTCTATATAAGGAGTAACTTAGGCTACTTTTTAGGCTACTAACGAAGTCGCGGGCACCGGCTAGTTATTAATAAAAAAAAAATCAAATAAGGCACTTTTACAGAAATGCAAGCAGAAATCTGTGTTACCCGTGTATTACAGTTCATTTCTATTATTTCTAAGATTAATTTAATAATTAAACTACCTAATTCTCTCAGCAGTTATTTTAATTAACGCAATAATTTTCAGCGTCTCAAATAAATTACACAAATTTAATTTTGTAACGTAAGCACTGTTAAGTCATTACGATTCACTTTCGCTTGCACAATGGCAATTAAAGCTTTTTAATTTTATGTTTATAGTATTAAGAAACGATGTCCCCTGATGGTAAGCTACTATCGCCACCCATGAACACCTGTAATTCAAGAGTACAGACTGTTTGTATAGTCATATGCACACACTGACCCATACTTCTTATAACATTGTTAATTAATTTCTAACTTTGATTTGGTTTATATTCAGCAAGCATGATGAAACTTGAAACCTGTAACTTATCTTCCGGAGGTGGGCGTTAATGGCTGCAACACTGTTATGAACTATAGCAGTCATTATCAACCATATTCTACTGTGCAATTTGTTACTTTTAGTTACAAAGAATAAACTTTTTATGTTATTTATGTTATGTTTGTTGACGCAATGATATAATATACAAACAAGAAGTAAACAAGTATTAGAACGCACAAAACGCACGTACTAATTAATTCGAGAAAATTTATTGCACGACTGCACGGATGGCGTAGTGGTTTAAGCTGTCACCTCGTCGCTTACTACCACACTGAGTGTCCGATCCCCACATGGGACCTTCACCAGTCTATCACTTGTAACATCACATATTAGTAAATTACATTACGTCACTAAGGCACGTAGCCATTGCTCTGTTGTCTGCGACACTGTCAAGTATTCAGTCAAAGTCTGTATAAGCAATACTCTAATTATATTAGAATATAATAGTCAAAAAGTGATTTCATTTATAACACGTCCTCAAGTCCCATAAAAACATTACTTAAAAAAAATAATTGTGAAATTTGAGCTAACACACCACTTTCCTAAAGAATCTTATGTTTAAAGGTAAGCGAAGTACTGTTGACTGCACGGATGGCGTAGTGGTTTAAGCGGTCGTCACGCCGCTTCCTACTACGCCGAGTGTTGTAGGTTCAAATCTCACATGGTTGATCCACAAATTGTTGTTCTGAGTCTGGGTGTACTTTGTGTCCGTTTCATGTATGTTTGTAAAGTCCCCCGCGACACAGGATATAATCCTAATGCGGGAAAACAACAAAAAACATAAAATGCCTTTCTGTGTATTTCGAAAGTGCACAAATTACGACAAAAAGGTAAATACAGATGAAGGAGTATACCACAGGTAAGTGTATGTTTTGTTCTAAAATGCATTATAAGATGTATGTACGGTTACGGAACAAATATTTAGTGCGTGCAGTAACATTATAACGTATCTTCCTTAAAATATCATTGTTTTCACTTCAGTTGTTTTAATTTACTCTGTGGTTGGTATGGGAAAAGAAAAATGTTTTTTTTTTTTTTTTTCGTCGTATTTTTTAGGCTCTTTTCTCCATAAGAACATTCCTTCATGTTCATCAATCATCACGAAAATTTGAATAAAAATTTGCTTTTGATGATGATAATGAAAATTATATCGCAATGAATGATAAATTCAATACTCCAAATATGTTGTATATATGTTATAATATGTTGATAATCTAATTATATTACGTAAATTAAACACAACGAATACCTATGTTACACGTTATTCATTGAGTGTTCACATCATCACAACAACAGCCTTTAATAGTCCACTGCTGGACATAGGCCTCTCCTTAGAAAGGAAGTTTTGGCCTACTATACCAAGCTGGCCAGACGAGTTAGTACAGGGTTTGTGTCAAGTTTTCCTTCTTTTTGCAGTGCTGATGTCCTGCCTTGTTTTGCGCCCTTAGTCGGCTCTTACGACACCCACGGGATGAATTGGGGTAGTGACATTCCGTATTCTTAATCCGTTACTACACGGACTTTGAGTGTTACAAAGTTATAATAATATTCTACCACATTCACACAACGCCATCTAGTCCCAAACTAAGCAGAGCTTGTACTATGGGTACTAGACAACTGATATAAACACATATATACTTAATTTTTGTAAATACATACATAATATACATAGAAACACCCAGACCAAATCAAACATTAAATGTTCATGCACACAAATGTTTGACTTAAGTGGAAATCGAACCCGCGACCTTTGGAATGGCAGTCCGTTACACAAACCACTACGCCATCCGATCGTGGAAATGATATTGTTTGGTTGCAGATACCATCTCTCTCACATATTATATATACGAGTATATACTTTTGAAGTTTATGGGGTCGGTAACGTAAACTACATGTTTTAATGTTAATTATGAAAGTTTATAACAATGATTTTGTTACTTTCTAGTAGCTTTAAATAATATTGCCTCGATGGCGCAGTGGTAGCGTATGCGACGGCTGTTCCGAGGTCTCGGGTCCGATTGAAGGGTTGGACCAAATATTTGTATGCTCTACAAATATTTGTACCGGAGTTTTGTTTCTATCAGTCAATCTAGCTTTCATAGTACAAGCTCTGCTTAGTTTGAAACTAGATGGCGTTGTGTTAGATGTCCGAAAAATAGAAAATGAAGAAAAAATCATACTTTAAGGAGTTGAAAAGAAGTCCACTTCAAAACCAGTATCCTTATAATTATATGATCCTTCCCAGTTATAGTTTCTTGAACTCTTCAATATGAATCCAAATTCTAGGGGAATATTAGCGTTGCGAGAGCGCGTGGAACTCTGCCGTCTCCTTCTGCGAGCAAGTTATGCTCGCGAAGGAGACTCTTAGGTCTCTCCCGGCCCGCCAGGCCCGGGAACGGGCCAGGTACCGTACCCGACTCAGGCGCCGGAGGTCGCAGAACGACCTCCGTCCTCCATAAGCGCAGGCCTGGGGGTGACAGGTGAGGCCATCTGTCACCCTAGCAGAAGCAGGCCGGGGTGGCGGCGAGCGTGTTGCGAAGCGCGCTCGCTTCCAGGGAGCACAGGGAACATGGGGTGCCCACACGGGGGGGGGGGGGGGGGTCGTCTACTCGTCTGTAGATGACCCGAGGTATGTCGGGGCACCAGGGACTTCCTTTCTAGGGTATACCTGGTTCCCCGGCTATTAGTACCAGAGACGGCGTGCGTTTTTAGTCGGTTCGAGTCCGACGTGCCACCGACAGGTGGTATCCGAGGGGATTGCCGCACGGAAAAAAAAAAGAAGGGGAATATTAGCGCTAGTAGGAACTGAATATGTGGCAGTTTGTACAGCTTACCTTAATTATGATGAAATCGTTCCAACAATCGAAGCCTGTGTTATTGTAACCAGACTGGTGAATGACACTATATTATAAATATATACAAAAATATAGACACAAAACAAAACATGATCAATAAACACGTGATTGATGATCAAAAACATGATTTTATGGAATAGGGGGCAAACGCGCAGACCTGAGCAGAGGTAACCTGATGGAATGCGACTATAGCCGCTCATGAACCCCCTTAACTCAGGAGTCAAAAGCGCGTTGCCAAACTTTGAGGAACGAGTTCGCTCTTTTCTTGAAGTTCGTATCGGTCCGGAAATACCGCAGCCGATAACTTGTTCCACATATTGGTTGTGGGGGGCAAGAAGTGTCTATAAGTTGAATAAGGAAGGACGAATGCGCGGGCAGTAACTAGTATTATACAAAAGCAGCTTCAATATCCTTTCTCTCAACGTCCTCAGAACGTAAGCACAGTGGTGGAGGGCCAGTTAAACTGGTGGGGATGAAAATTTGGTTGTCGCGTTGGACAATGGATGAAGAAAACTCATTGTACAGACCCCAAATAAATATTTGAATAAGATAGGAAAATGATGAAAGGATGAATCTGTGAAACTCATTTGTATATAGCTTAATAAAGGAAAAGTCTCACACACGGCTCACCTCAAGCTGGACAGAGCCTGTGCTGCGGTAACCAGGTTATTGATAAACATATTTATATATATTTTTAAATCATCAACAGCCTTTAATAGTCCACTGCTAGACATAAGCCTCCCCTTAGAAAGGAGGTTTTGGCCTACTATAACACGCGGGCCAGACGGGTTGGTATAGGATTTGTGTCAAGTTTTCCTTCTCTCTGCACTGCTGTTGTTCTGAGTAGTTTTCTCCCTTAGTCGGCTCTTACGACACCCACGGGATGAACAGGGGTGGTGACACTCTGTATTCTTAATCCGTCACCATACATAAGTATTATACTCGTTGTTAAATTACACCCACACACAGAACGAATGATCGTGCGTTTATTACACACGATTTGACTCAATAGGAGTATAGGTTATTTGACCTCCGTCCTCCATAAGTGTAGGCCTGGTAGGTGAGGCCATCTGGCACCCTAGCAGAGGCAGGCCGGGAACTGCGGAGGGAGAGCAAAAAGGGGACATTCCCACACAGGAGGGGGTCATTCGTACGTCGTGGAGGCCAAAAGTACGTCCCGGTTTTAAGGATTTCCTTCCTAGGGTACACCTGGTTCACCGGCAACTGGTAACCAAGACGGCGTGCGTTTTTTGGTCACTTCGAGACCGACAGAACCACCGGTGGGTGGTATCAGAACAAAAAAGAATGAGTAAAGGTTATTATTACAACCTCTTACAATTCATAATAACTTAGGGGCATAAAATTCAGTGACACTTTAAAAAAAGTTAATCAATTTAAGATTGACATCTGAACGTTATTGTCACCGGAATTATGTTTAATAAATCACACAGACAACCAGATAGACAAAAGCATAATTGTGGTATATAAGAACTACAATGGTATTGGTAATATGTAATTATGTTTTCGTGAGAAACTGAGTCTTGTTTGCGCTTTGACTGAACATGTAGGAGGACAATTTGTATTGCACTGTTTTTGCCTAATACAGAACGATCTTTCATGTTCTGCCACCCACTCTTGTACAGGCCCTACATCGTTCTTTTTTTCTTTCTTTTTTTTTTTTTTCTTTAAAAAAGTCCCCCGCGACACAGGATTTATTCCTAGTGCTGGAGCACTAGGAATAAATCCTGTGTCGCGGGGGACTTTACAAACATACATGAAACGGACACAAAGTACACCCAGACTCAGAACAACAATCTGTGGATCACATAAAGTGTTATCCCATGTGGGGTTTGAACCCACAACACTCAGCGCAATAGAAAGTGGCGTGGCGACCGCTTAAACCACTACGCCATCCGTGCAGTCATCTGCGGATAAATGCTCTTCCGAGCAGTCATCTGAAAAAATATAGGATTCAATAATCATCATCATTGATTCAAGGAATTATAATAAAAGTGAACAGTTTCATAATTATGTTAAAGAATATTCGAAGCTGTTTAGGAAACTTTGTAAACTGGCTAAGTCTCGTTTTATTAGTTCAAAGATTAAAAGTAGTAATGATAAGATTAAAACCACTTGGAAAATTATTAATAGTGAAACTGGCAAAGATCCAAACCGTGATAATGAATTTAATTTAAACATAAACAATAAATTTATCACATCAAATGCTGAGGTTGCTGCTGCATTTGAGAATTTTTTTACTAACATTCCTGTATCAACTACTAAATCTTTGAACTCCTCACCATACCTTGCAGAATCAATTTTAAAAGAGAATGTTAGAAGAATTGATAGTGAATTTAAGTTCCAATATGTGTCCCCCTTTGAAATTATTAAAGCCTTTAACACTATTAATGTTAAAAAAACAACCGACCTATGGGGAAATTCTGTTTTAATTACTAAGACAATTATATCTCTTGTGGCTAATCAATTGTCATTTACATTTAATCAATGTGTTGATAGTGGTGTATTTCCTGATCTTATGAAGTCTAGTAAAATTATTCCCTTATTCAAATCTGGTAGTACATCTGACCCAACTAACTTTAGACCTATCTCAGTACTACCAGTATTTAGTAAAATTTTTGAAAAAATTATGTATGATCAATTGCACAGTTTTTTTAATAATAATAATTTATTGCACAATAGACAATTTGGTTTTACAAGGGGTCGCTCCACAACTGATGCTAGTGTTGAGCTAGTAAAACATATATTTGATGCCTGGGAGGATGCCCACGATTCTCTAGGTATCTTTTGCGATTTATCTAAGGCTTTTGATTGTGTTGTTCATGAAACGCTGATCAGGAAATTACAGCACTATGGTATCAAAAATAAAGCCCTGGAACTACTTGCCTCATATCTATGTAATAGGATTCAAAAAGTTGATATTAATGGTGAGCGGTCTCCAGGCTCTGTGATAGAAATGGGAGTTCCACAGGGTTCTATTCTCGGCCCTTTTTTGTTTTTAGTATATATTAACGACTTACCTCACTTTGTCAAGGACAATCTCGAGATTGTGTTGTTTGCAGATGATACATCACTATTATTTAGACTAAAACGGACACTTTCTGATTTCACATTTGTAAACAGCGCCATTTCGAAAGTGGTTCATTGGTTTGATGTCAACAATTTACTATTAAATGAACAAAAAACTAAGTGTATACGTTTCACTATGCCAAACGTCAAGCCAGTGAAAACTACTGTGATAATTAAGGATGTCAGGCTGGACCTTGTGGACACTACGACATTTTTAGGTATAACACTAGATGCTAAGCTACAGTGGGGCCCACATATTGATAAATTGTCGAGTAGACTCAGCTCAGCAGCATACGCAGTAAGGAAAATCCGAGAGTTGACTGATGTTGATACAGCACGACTTGTTTACTTCAGTTACTTTCATAGCATAATGTCGTACGGTATTCTGCTGTGGGGGAATGCTGCCGACATTCAAACTATTTTTGTGCTGCAAAAGAGAGCTATTCGAGCACTTTATAATTTAGGCAATCGTTGTTCATTGAGGCAGAAATTTAAAGAAATAAATATAATGACAGTGGCAAGTCAATATATTTATGAAAATGTAATATATGTTCACAAAAATAAAGATAGCTTTTTGAAAAAAAGTGATGTACATGCCATAAATACCAGAAATAAAAATAAATTTGTTGTACCCGCCTCTAGGCTCCAAAAGATAAACAAGTCTTTTCGAGGTCAATGTGTCCGATTTTATAATAAAATCCCAAATAATATTCAGGAGTTGAGTATTAGCAAATTTAAATCCGCAATAAAACGTGGCTTGTGCCAGAGGGCCTACTACTCGATGTGGATTACATGGAGGACAAGAATGCTTGGGATTAATTAGCGCAGGCTATTTCTTTCTTAAGTAAAAATGTGGTGTGGCTAGTATGTTTTTTATTATTTTTTATATTTTTTATGTTTCACTTCATTTTCTCTTGTATTCGTTTGTTCTTCTTAATCTTGTTTTCTCTTCGTTGTTTTTTCACCTTTAAGTCCTTAATAACGGACATACTAGCACACATCAAAACAATGTTGTGATATATTTAATAGTGCCATTGTATCTACTTGTGAATTGCAAAAGAGTGGCCATGAGTTTGTTTGCCCTTTCTTCTCATAAGGCTCAACCCCTTGGAAACGGGCGGTTGTAGATCGGCACAGGCATAGATTTTGTATGGGTTTGATTTTGTTAAATTTATTTGGTTACTATTTGACAAAACAGAGATTGTTGCTTTTGTGTGTGTTGATCTATGACTTTAGAGTCTACATGGAAGACGATTTCAAACAATTTTGAAAATTTTATGAAATAAAGAAAGTTTGAGTTTGAGTTTGAGTTTGAATGATCAAAATCTGTCATCTTTAAAAAAATTTCTTAACTACTACTTCTGATATTATTATTTTTTTATCGGCCCTAAGTTCTGCTACGAGCCACTTCAAGGTTATTCATTAATTACCGGACACTTTGTATGTATCTATATTTCTGTATTTTCTTTAATAATCTTACGGTGTTACGATCTTATCGATAGATGGGTACTGAATTAATCGATTGGTTTACATTCGATTTCGGCAGAAGAACTGCGTTAATACACTAGTGCATTTTTGTACGTCATGTTTTGATGGAAAACATATTAATAGGACTAAACTCTTTCTCGCCCTCTACTGTAACTCCAGGATATACACCAGGATCAACAGCAGTGAACCACGAACACATCGAGTTATGACACTCGGGCATTCCCAGGCAAAGTTACACGACATTTATCAGTAGTAAATGGAAGAGTTGGAAATATAAAAAATCCACTTCCCTCTTTAGCAAAACGGTGGACAAAAATGAAGTTAAAATAGGGACACACACAATTAAGCAGGGAAGCACCACGGATATAAAAACACTATGGGTCTTAAGTGATTTGATTTCTATAATATGTATAGCGAAATTGATCAAACGCACGGAAATTCACTCTGCCTGACACAAGAATCTCATACCGCCCCAGACGTCACTTGTAAGCTATTCAGCATTCTACTAACAGCTATATTCCTAGAGGATATTACAATATACGCAAGATATTTCCCTCGCGTGATCATTACTTATTTCGTGTTATTATCATGAATGATTGTCCGTGTGGTGACGGATTAAGAATACAGAGTGTCACCGCCCCTATTCATCCCGTGGGTGTCGTAAGAGGCGACTAAGGAAGCAAACTACGCAGGACAACAGCCCTGCAGAGAGAAGGAAAACTTGACACAAACCCTATACCAACCCGTCTGGCCAGCGTGGTGTATGATGATGATGATCATAAATGATTACATTACAAAAAGCATCAGCTGTTAAATTTCAAGTCTGTAGCCCCCCAGTTTAGGCTCTGCGTTGATAAATCAGATTTGTATTAAGTACACGTAGAGAAATGTGAACGGCTTTACAAAATAGTTTCCTAAATCAGGAAGTGGTGACCGCAGCCCTGTGAAATAGTACAGATGTATCATGTCACAGCATTGTTATGGATTGTGCAAATATTTATGTTAATTAGCTGCTTAAATAATGAGCACAAATAATAATCTATCTATACATATAAAATTAGTGGCCATGACTGATTTACTGATTAACCAACGTAGAGTCTAAACAGCTGGGGCTTCAGACTTGAAATTTTGGCAGCTAATAGTTTTAATGTTGTAAGCAATCACTAAGAAAAGATTTTGTGAAATTTCACCTCTAAGGGGGTAAAATAGGATACGAACGGTTGGATGAAATTCCAAAGTTAGAAATAAGAAATATTCACGTGTACGAAGACGCCGACAACTAAGACACTGATTATGTTACAATAAAAATTAAACATTGAGCCAATCATATGGATGGGGCCGCTGTTATCGGAGACCCGACCAAGGCTGTACTGTACCGTTTAATGCCATAAAAACACGAATAATCGAGACTCTCCCTAATAATCCATTACTCGTCATATGAACCGCCATGTGAATTATTTGAATACATTACAAAACTTTAATAACCTACCAAAAAGGCCGACACCTAATTGTGGGAGTATTATGAAATTATAAACAAAGTAATATTATCTCGGCATCATCTGTTCGGGGTCAGCAGATATGTAACGACACTTGTGTTGAAATTTATTTCGTAAACGTATGCTAATTATTTTTCGGTGAGTATTGATATGTTTTAAGATATTATTGAGAATAAGGATTGATGTGATACGTATGTATAGATATCTACATTGAGCTATTATGTTGTTTAGCGCCATCTGGCTAAAAATAGCTGTACTATTTAGGAAATATTGATCCTGTATCGCGCAATAGAATTAGTATTTTCATCAAAATAAACTGCTCGTAATAGTAGCCCACTGCTGGACGTTTTTGCAGTGCTGTTGTCCTGCGTAGTTTGCTTCCTAAGTCGACACTTACGGCACCTATTAGTTGAATAGGGGTGTTCACAATCCACCACCACACGATAACAAATGACGAGCAAAACTGAAGAAAAATAGATAAAAAAACATCTTTTAAGCGGGTTGTATTTTATGTCATGTTTTGAGCTCAATCGCGGCAGAACTTTTTAAGTTTTTTAAGGGTATACAAACCAACTTAACATTTTATTTATATATAGATATAAGACTGCATGCCATTCATTTTCGAAGGTCGTCATGCGACTATCTGCACGAAGCGGGCATCGAATCGACGCCTGGTGTAGCAGTCGACACCGCAGTAAAACAATAATTTCATCAACAGCCTTTAACAGTCCACTGCTGGACATAAGCCTCTCTTTAGAAAGAAGGTTTTGGCCTACTATACCACGCTGGCAAGACGGGTTGGTACAGGGTTTGTGTCAAGTTTTCCTTCTCTTTACAGTGCTGTTGCCCTGCGTAGTTAATAATAATAGCAATTACTCCAAGTAAAACACACAACTTTTTTATTTTCTACTTTTCTAGCGTGTTGTATTGTTCCTGTTCACACTCCGATACGTTTCAATGAACACTTAATATCTACGCTAGTATTATAAAAAGAAAATATTTGTTTATTTATAGCCATTTAACTCTTAAACTACTGAACCGATTATTATAATACTTTCACCTTTAATAGTAATGTATTGTTTGGGCTTGGAGGTAGTTAAATGAATACTCCTAAGACCTAAGGCTTTAAGACCAAAATAACTGGGTTTTACAATTTTATGTGTCGCAATGCTCGCGCGTTCGAAGTGAGGAAAAAGGTACCTAGTGTTTTAAATGTAGTTACAACTAGCTGAGACCCGCGATGTTACCCGCGTTTGTTGTTATAACCGCGGGCAACGCCGCGGGGCGAAGATAGTCTGAAAAAAGTAGCCTAAGTTACTCCTTATGTCATCAGCTATCTGCAGGTGAAAGTCCCGTCGAAATCGGTCCAGCCGTTCCAGAGATTACCCAAAACAAACAGACAGACAGACAGACAAAAATTTTAAAAAATGTTATTTTGGCATATGTACCGTGTAAACATACATATGCATTTAGTAAAAAGCGGTTATGTTAATATTACAAACAGACACCCCAATTTTGTTTATTTGTATAGATGTACAGTGATGCGACACGAATAACACAAAATAGCATAAATTAAAAAACCGTCGACGGCGTTATCATGTACATATTTTAATATTTTTTGGTAGATGTTTACCAGTTAGAGTTTAGTTATTGGTTCTAGAGCACGGATAAAAATTATTCATATTGATTTTTTTATATAATTCTAGCTGAATGCCACGTTTTACTGGACACATTGTGTTTGACTTTATGAGAAATGAGGAACGAAACTGACGCGAAAACATCTTTTGAAGTGGGTTGTACCTATATAATGTCAAAATTTGAGCTCAATCGATGCAGATGTTTTTGAGTACATAATATTAGTCTAGATATATATATATACATATAAAAATTATATATATATATATATATAAATATATATATCTAGACTAATATTATAAAAAGGTAAGGTTTGTGAGTTCGTAAGATTCACATCATCACATCAACAGCCTTTAACAGTCCACTGCTGGACATAGGCCTCTCCTTAGAAAGGAGGTTTTGGCCTACTATACCACGCTGGCCAGGCGGGTTGGTATAGGGTTTGTGTCCAGTTTTCTTACGACACCCACGGGATGAATTGGGGTAGTGACATTCCGTATTCTTAATCCGTAGTTATAATAATAATAACCCGCGTAATACCCGGAACAGCATCCTGAAGATGATTGCTAGTAGGCCAGACTGTCCTATACAAAGGCACTGGGTGGCAATAGCAATAGGAAAGCATAGTTTAATGCCTTTTTAATATTAAGTGTCGTTACTAACAATACTAATAAAGACTTTAAGTACATTCTGTTTGTAACCCATTACTAAACAACCTATGGACTGTATATATGTCTGAAATAAATATTTATTATTTTTATTTATTATTATTAACCCGAAAAGAGAAGGAAAACTTGACACAAACCCTATACCAAGCCGTCTGGCCAGCGTGGTATAGTAGGCCAAAACCTCCTTACTAAGGAGAGGCCTATGTCCAGAAGTGGACTATTAAAGGCTGTTGAACCCGAAAATTTAAATGTCTTTTTTGTGGTAGTCGGATTTGCAAAGTAAGTCTGAGAAAAACGGTAGTAGTGGTTAAGGCATTGGACTTGCGATCAAGAGGTCGTGGGTTCGAATCCTGACTAGGACACTACCGACGTAAACCCACTCATAACACAAGCAATTTAGCTTAGCTGGAGGGGTTAACGGAAATACTAGTAATTTAGGTTGCTAGTAGACTTTAAAAAAAAAAATACGAAAAGCGAACGCTGCCTTAACGATGAGCGATTTATGGTTGATTTCTAGAAAAACGTTGTATAGCTTGATAATAACTACAAAAAAGTCAGCGTCAGCATATGTCTAACTTTTCTTTCTTTTTTCTTTTTTAAAAAAGCAACTCCCGCATTAGGAATAAATCCTGTGTCGCGGGGACTTCACAAACATACATGAAACGGACACAATGAACACCCAGACTCAGAACAACAATTTGTGGATCACACAAAGTGTCGTCCCATGTGGGGTTTGAACTCACAACACTCGGCGTAGTAGGAAGCGGCGTGGCGACCGCTTAAACCACTCCGCCATCCGTGCAGTCAACAGTCTTTTATACATATTTAAGTCACCAAAAGTAGTTTTTTATATTAAAAAAATACATTAAATTTATTGGTCATATTATCAACAATTATAAATTCTTATCAAAATAAGTAAATTTATCGTTTCAAATGTTTAAAATAAAAGAATTTACCCTTTTTTTGTATATAATAATATAATTTTTTGACTGCACGGATGGCCTAGTATCCGTGTAGTGACGGATTAAGATTACGGAATGTCACTACCCCAGTTCATCCCGTGGGTGTCGTAAGAGTCAACTAAGGGCGCAAAACAATGCAGGACACCAGCACTGCAAAAAGAAGGAAAACTTGATACAAACCCTTTTTTTTTTTTTTTATACCAACCCGTCTGGCCCGCGTGGTATAGTAGGCCAAAACCTCCTTTCTAAGGAGATGCCTATGTCCAGCAGTGGACTATTAAAGGCTGTTGATGATGATGATGATGATAGATGGCCTAGTGGTTTAAGCGGTCGCCACGCCACTTATTGCGTTGAGTGTTGTGGGTCCGATCCCCACATGGGACGACACTTTGTGTGATCTATTGTTACGTAATATATTGTTTTAAATTTATTTCTTTCTTTTAATAATTTATTTTAATTTATTTCTTTCTTTTAATAATTTATTATAATAGAAGTAAATAAATCATTTTCTCAAAAACGTAATATATTTTCAACTACCGATATTTATACCGATGCCAATGGCCACTCGATGGCATCTCAATAGCGTGTCAGTGGTCTGACAGTGGCTTGGCGTGAACATAAAATAGCAGAATTGAGGCCCTGATATAGTGGTAATTGACCGAATTGCGCGCCATTCCACATGACATCAATGTCTTGAAAGCTGAATAAGATAAACAAGTAAAGTTTTTCGATGTGGCATACCAGATTGTCGACATGTGGGATGTGGATTCGGCAATCACTGTACCGATAGTCATATCGGCCCATGGATTCATTGCTAAGAACCTTAACCAACATCTTCAGAGGCTCGCCATAGGCCTGATGCAGAAAGCAGCTGTTCTCGATACGGCACGTATTGTGAGGAGGTTTCTGTCTCACCGATATCTTGGTCCCTGTACCTATATACCTATAGATACCTATATATATAGATACCTATGGGACACTATTTTTATATTTTTAGATGTATTTTTTTTTGTACATAAATGTATTTAAAAATGTAATTTAAATGTATATTTAATGGAATCAAGAGATAAACAATATCCCTCACTCATCTCACAAACGGTAGTCTGATCCTAAAATAGGCAGATGCTGTACTATGATAACAGGACTGCTTATTAAAATACTTTTATATTTCTAAATACATACATATTATAGATAAATTACACTCAGACATGGGAATCAAACACACGACCTCCGGCTTAGCAGTTAGGGTCACCTACCACTAGACCAACAGACCCGTCAGATAAACGTACGACTACTTAACGGTTTGGTCAATCATCAGCGGTCAAAATACTTAATATTTACTAATATATTTGGGTCTACCACGGTCTCACAGAAAACCTATGTTAAACAATCCTTTCGTGATTTTCACCAAATGAGTGGGGTTACCCAAACCCTCCCCATGATCATGAATGGGGGGGCGGGCAGCTCAAAGAGCTCAAATCGTTTGTTAATGATCTTTCAGCTGACCTGATGATGGTGTCATGAGGTGCTTAGGGCGGCTAGTTGTAATAAACTCAAAGGGGTTTACTACTGGCCATGGAACAGTTCCACTAAGCACTTCTTGGTCATCAGATCAGCTAAAAGATGGTAGATTAACACAGAGCTAAAAAATAATAATAAACAAGCCTTGGTTATGAAGATCTGATAATTAATAAATCTAGAAAGTCAAGAGTGGAACTATATATTTTACTTTTTAATTCTTTACCAGTAAACCTGTGTTTTTAATTTATTTATTTAACTTTATGCACTTTTGTACATTGGCGGACTTAATGCCCAGGACATTCTCTTCCAGTCAACCTTTGGGTGGTGTAGAAATCTTGTAAGGTAGGTGCACAGAGGTTACGCCATAATGTATTAAGTAGGTAATCAATGAAAATATAGACGGTTCGCTACATACCTAAACTTATACATAATAAAAATAATAATTTATTGATACCAATACCAAACCTCTTTTCTAAAGAGAGGCCTATGTCCAGCAGTGGACTATTAAAGGCTGATGATAATGACTCATGAACTGGGTGTTCATAATAATCGATGATCCCTAACGTCTAAACTAGGCCGAGCCTGTATCTTAGACGTTAGGGTCTTCCCAGGAATTAAGTTTGTCATAAACAGACATGTGTATTAAATCTTATAACCAAAGCTAGGTACACATAGTATAAAGTTGGCAGGACCTCAATATTCCACAGCTTTTTAAGGCTCCGTACCTCAAAAGATATAAAAAAGGAACCCTTATAAGATCACTTTCTTGTCCGTCTGTAAGTCTGTCTGTCTGTCACCACCGATTTTCTCAGGAACGGGTAGACCTAGCAACTTGAAATTTATACCGGATACTGAAGTCTATGGGCCCTATTAGGTGTATAAAAATCAAGATCCTGAGTCAACACATTAAAAAGATATGAGCAAATTTAGATTTTCGCGCAAACTTGTAAGTACCAAAATATACCTTAATTTTCAACTTTTTATTTTTCAGAATTTTATCTTTACTTTTACTGTAAGACCTTGCTTTTAACCAAAATTGACAATTCTAGGTCAACCGGAAGTACCCTATAGGATTTTGTTTCGAAAACCTATATGGTAGTTCCCGTTGACCTAGAATTGTCAAAAAGAAAATTTTCGGTACGGAACCCTCGGCGCATAGCCCTCTCCTAAAAAGGAGGTTTTGGCCTACTATACCACGCTGTCCAGACGGATTGGTATAGGGTTTGTCTCCAGTTTTCCTTCTCTCTGCAGTGCTGTTGTTCTGCGTAGTTTTTTCCCTTAGTCGGCTCTTACGACACCCACAGGATGAATAGAGGTGGTAACACTCTGTATTCTTAATTCGTCACCGTGTCGTATGTGTTGTGATGAACAGCTGGTTTTTCAACAGTGTTTAATGATATTACACGATTAAAATTAAACACAAATATGTAAAATTTTAAAATAACAAATAGGAGAAAACGTCAGTTCTTCAAACCCTTTAAAGGTATCAATATGGTGTATACCCCTACAAAAGTAACCTAGTTAAATGAAAAAAAATTTAGAACAATTGTCTTTTAACAAATAATACCGAATTTAAAAAAATTCAAGAGACATTGTGACATAATTATTGGTTGTATTTTTTCTTTTATGGCATCACCCTCTATAAAATAATACTTATGATTGATAATGTTGACTGTTGTCCCATATATCGCGTAATGCCTATTGAACTTACGAATATTCACTCTATAAAAAACCCATGCGAAAAAAATTATACCTCATCTAAGTTACAAAACAAAAACACAAAAAGAAATGTTTTTTTTAATTAAGTTAATGAAACATAAAACTTACAAAAAGGCAATTAAATAAACTTAATTTTCTTGTTTCTATGACTGTATAATTATAACTAAATTAGATAATAATATTATTAAATACTGTGTTCTACATTTCAACACTAATTTATAATTACAGTTAATTTAATATAAGATAAGTTACGTACCAGTTACACACAAGCACTGTACACAAACACGTTCAAACACAGAACTCGACTGAAATGCGAGCGCAGGCGCATTTCTATTTTATACGGAACGTTTGAATAATATGGACACGCTTGTTTTTATTGTTCAAAAGTTGATCTTAGAGTTTATTTATATATCAACAGTGTGTTTATTTATATATTTGTGCGTGTGACCGTATCGTTTCTGTCATGTTTTTTTTATGTCAAATAATAAATTCTTATATCTTTTAATACTTTTAGTAGAGGAGGAGAAACCGAAAGACCGACAGACACCTATTAGTGTTACATACTATATATATAATGGTAGTTTATTCATATATTTTAAACCTAATTTTGGTTTATCTTGAAATCATTTATCTATCAATTATGAAATATTGTATCTCTGCTAGGTGCATCATAATTCTATATCACCCGAAGGCTGTCTAAATATCATTAAACTGTCATAGTAACAGATCTGATTTTATAGCAACCTTCGAGATACTGATAATCACATTCATCTTTCTTATTTTGTCCAATTTCAACGACATACATACCTATCTAAACCTAATCATGGCTGATTGAAACACTTAAAAGGTCTCTCACAGTACCTAATGGAATTCAATTTACGTTCATAAATATTGTTAGTCACATGCGTAATAAATAAAATTAAGCCGTCGCGATGTGCATCACATAAATTCAGTATTTTAAGAGTCTATTCAATATACTAATACTTACATAATAATAAAATATATATATATTTAGAGAATGCTACAATATACTTACAGCTAAAAGGAATCTAAATTTGGAACAAACGAAACACCCGTGGATACATGTAACTCATAAGACACAGGTGCTTTGCGGGCTATAAGTGCCTTCCCCCAGAATAAGACAGGGGGGAAGCCTAAGAAAGTCAAGTCAGTCAGTCAACGGCCTGCAATAGTCCACTGCTGGACATAGATCCCTCCCTAGAAAGGAGGTTTTGGCTTACTATACAGACGGTCAGACGGGCTGGTACAGCTTTTGTTTCTAGTTTTCTTTCTCTTTGCAGTGCTGTTGTTCTGCATAGATTGATCCTTTAACCGACTCTTACGGCACCCACGGAATGAATAGGGGTGGTGACTGTATTCTTAATCCGTCATCACGCGGACATGCTTTAGTCACTCGGTGCTTAATAACGCTGCATTTTTGACTTGAAATAATATAAAACTACGATTATTTTACCTTTAAGTTGGACACGAATTCCATAATTAATAGAAGCAGTTTTGTGCCCATTCATTTAGACCAGCGATTCTTAAAGTGGGCGATATAGACCCCTTGAGGTCGAATTCAGCTTCCCAGGGGTCGACTTAAATTGAAACTGATTTTGAGGGTCACCGAGGTCTAAAAATCGACCCCTATTTATAACACAAGTTATCATTTGAAACTTTCAAGATACTGTATTAGTTGTTTTACGTGTACCAACTTGTAATAAGAAACTAATATTTTAGAAAAAGTATCATTAAAGAACTTTTAAGTAACTCAACAGGTCGATAAGCGTGTAGTAATTTGGCTATGGTATAGTTAGAATGGGGGTCTAGAGGTTAGTGACCTCCACTGTTACGGCATAGGTCGTGGGTTCGATTCCTACCCGGGACAAAAAAAAAAGTGTGATGAGCACGGTCATTTATTCTGTGTCTGGATATACTTTATCTATAATATGTGTATAGTAATATATGCATTTAGAAATATATAAGTATGTTTATCAGTAGTCTGGTTACCATAGCACAGGCTCTGCCTAGTTTGGGATCGGTCGTGTGTTTTTGGTTTAAATCATTTAATCTCAAAAAGATAATACAAAAGCCACTTGCATGAGAACACAACTTAACTGCATGAGATTAACTGAGCTATGACAATAAAGACTTAATATTGTAGTGAAAAAGTAAAGTAATCTATGCAATAAAATTAAATGCTATATTGAAAAATTTAATACAGAGACAAATTAATTTCATTTGACTGCATCAAATTAAATTTGACTGCACGGATGGCGTAGTGGTTTAAGCGGTCGCCACGCCGCTTCCTACTGCGCCGAGTGTTGTGGGTTCAAACCCCACATGGAACGACACTTTGTGTGATCCACAAATTGTTGTTCTGAGTCTGGGTGTTCTTTGTGTCCGTTAAATATATGTTTGTAAAGTCCCCCGCGACACAGGAATGTATTCCTACTGCGGGAGTTGTCTTTTAAAAAAAAGAAAAAAATTAGTATGTCATACAATCTAGGCACATGCTCTACAGATGATATCACAAATACAAATAAAAAAAAAACATCAAAAAAAAAAAAAAAATGAAAATTTCATGTTATTATTATTATGGAAATATAAATTGAGAATCCCTGATATAAACTTAAAAATCTAGGTATAAAATTATTCGACTAATCCATACTAAGTAAGCGTAATTCTCACGCTCTGCCTCAGTTGTGTGCAGCACCCAATGGCTTCGAATAAAACTTTGTATCACTCAAACATTTGCGATAGTTTTAAACATCAAAAATTTAAATATCTTAAATTGTATAAAACAAAATCCTAAATTTAGAAGACGTATATTTGATGTATTGTCTTAACCGCTATTTGCAATTTGAATATGAATGATTGTTAATAAGTTTCTATTAGGTTTTCTTGTAACTTTGACTTTGCACTGATAGAGTAGTGGTTTAAGCGGTCACCTACTGTGTTAAGTTTTGTGGGTACGATGCCCACTTTGTATGATCTACAAATTGTTGTTCTGAGCCTGGGTATACTTTGTGTCTATTTTGATGTATGTCTTTAAAATTCCCTGTGATACGAGATATGTTCCTAACTAGCTGGTACCCGCAACTTCGTTCGCGTCAAACTTGGAATAGCGCTACCTTAGGTACGAGACTGTAGTCCATGAGGCCTCGGATTCGATTCCTGGACCGGGCAAAATTTTATAGGGTTTTTCTAAAAGAAAAAATGGCCTAAGTTACACCTTATATGGACAACTATAACTTTAAACAGACAGACAGAGAAAAATAATTAAATTTGGTTTTTAGGTATAGATATCGTGCAAATAACCATGTGGGCATAAAAAAACCTTTAATTTTGACATTACAAACAGACACTTCAATATATTTTTTATTTGTTTAGATGCGGGAGTTGTCTTTTAAAAAAACAACTAACCAACTTTTGATTCTTATAAACCAGTTTTAAGAGTACATTTTTAGCTACTTCTAATTGTCTTGAAATAAAACCGTGTATCTTAAATACTTTAGATAATAATATTATAATTTGTAACCTTGGAACTATTCTGATGACTGAGCCAAGAGGTGGTAGTAGAACTCAAGAAACCAAGACTGCTGTGTATTATGTCTAATATTAAGAATACGGAATGTCATTACCCCAATTCATCCCGTGGGTGTCGTAAGAGTCAAAAAGAAGGAAAACTTGTCACAAACCCTATACCAACCCGTCTGGCCAGCGTGGTATAGTAGGCCAAAACCTCCTTTCTAAGGAGAGGCCTATGTTCAGCAGTGGACTATTACAGGCTGATGATGTGATGTGATGTGAGAAGTGGAAATCTTTCGTTTAGTGTCTTCTCGAGAATGCTAGGTTTTATATAGGAGAAGAAGAGAGGGCAAGAATAATATATATAGAGAAGGGGCTCGGTTGGGAGATGGAACTGAGACTGCAGCAGGTCGAGGCTCGGATTGTGTACCCGCATGGCGGTCCTGGAATTCTTTGGGTCTCTAGGACATAGACATCAACTGGGTGTACAATAGTAACCATCACAATAATTCGATTGCTGAGCTTTAGTTATCAGCGAGCCTGACTGCTAAGCCTGAGGTCGTGGGTTCGATTCCCACCTAGGGCAAATAATTGTGTGACAATCATTTGTTCTGTGTTTGGATGTAATTTATCTATAATATGTATGTATTTAGAAATATTCAAGTATGTTTATCAGCAGTCTGGTTACCATAGTACAGGCTCTGTCTAGCCGGTCTAGTGGTTAGTGACCCTGACTGCTAAACCGGAGGTCGTGGGTTCGATTCCCACCCAGGACAAATATTGTGTGATGAGCATGGTCATTTGTTCTGTGTCTGGGTGTAATTTATCTATAATATGTATGTATTTAAAAATATATAAGTACTCGTATGTTTATCAGCAGTCTGGTTACCATAGTACAGGTTCTGCCTAGCCGGTCTAGTGGTTAGTGACCCTGACTGCTAAACCGGAGGTCGTGGGTTCGATTCCCACCCAGGACAAATATTGTGTGATGAGCATGGTCATTTGTTCTGTGTCTGGGTGTAATTTATCTATAATATGTATGTATTTAAAAATATATAAGTATGTTTATCAGCAGTCTGGTTACCATAGTACAGGCTCTGCCTAGTTTGGGATCAGACGGCCGTGTGTGAAATGTGTGAAGTTGTTATTATTATTATTATTAATTATAGGCACACCACATGCAACGTGTTCTTTGTATCAACATATTATGCTACAATTATTAAAACCTATTTACTTGACTTATATTCCAGGAAATATACGGTATATCTTGTATGTATACGGTGCAAATTGGTGCTCGCACCGCGGAGCGTGCTGGTGGGTACATGCTCGAGTCGCTGGACCAGCATACTCCTTTTTGCTAAGCAAATAACCTGCGCAAATAAAGTGGCTTATCGTACGCAAGCTACTTGCATCATGAAGAAACACCCAAAGTTTATGGTTTGAAATCGTAACTTGTGTTCTGATACTTCTATCCTATTTTAACCAACTTCAAAACATTAAAAAAGGAGGTTATCAATACGGCTGTTTAGTTTTTTTTTGTGTGTATATTACGCAATATCTCCGTTAAATGTGGATGTATTTTACAAAATTGTTTTTGTAATCGAAATGGTATACTCCCGAGGTGGTCCCATTAGCACCAAATCAGCATCTGATTATGGGATCCTAGATAAATCGAATCCTAGAGAAATCGAGGTAAACACTCAAATTTACAGCTCTGACAACATGTTTTAGCTTGTTTCTCTAACTACTACTTCGAGTACTACTATAGGTATTTGCGTTTAGTAATCGTTATGTCATGTTGCTGAGCTGATGATCGAAGGATCTATCACCTTTAGGAGTTAGAGAAAAACTCTTTCAGAAATCTAATCAAATATTGACCTAGTTTTATTCTTTCAAGATATTTGTTAGTCAACAGACTAGAAGGGACTATTGCTATTATAATGTTACCTGTTATATTGAGGGTCGCACTTATTATAGTTTTTTTCTCAGATTTGTAATATTTTTTTAATTTTTAGTGCTCTTTGACAGTACCGTTTGAAGTCGGTTTAACTTACTTTTTTAAATATCTTTTATCATTGCCATAAATCATGTTTTTATCTTTGCATAGTACCGCTGCCAATGAACACTAGTAACCCAGAATTTGATAAAACCCCTCGACCCCCAGAATAAGGGACTGAAGGGAGTTTGGTCCTCGGCAACCTCACTCACTCGATGAAAAGCAAGGATTTTAGACAACTCAGGAGTATATCCTGTGTCACGGAGGACTTTACAAACATATATGAAACGGACAAAGAAAACCCAGACACAGAACGACAATTTGTGGATCAGAAATGTCTTCCCATGTGGGCATCGACCCCACAACACTCATCATAGTAGAAAGCAACGTGGCGACCGCTAAAACCACTACGCCATCCATGCAGTCTTAGCTTAGCATCGGTCATAGTATCACTCATTATCATCAACAGCCTATACTAGTCCACTGCTGGACATAGGCCTCTCCTTAGAAAGGAGGTTTTGGCCTACTATACCACGCTGGCCAGACGGGTTGGTATAGGGTTTGTTTCAAGTTTTCCTTCTCTTTGCAGTGCTGTTGTCCTGCTTAGTTTGCTCCCTTAGTCGGCTCTTACGACACCCACGGGATGAATTGGGGTAGTGACAATTTGTATTCTTAATCCGTCACCACACGGTATCACTGCAAGGCCGATATGTACCGAAGATAGAAGAACCAACTGTCTCTCTCTCTCTCTAATTCCTTTCTTTATCCATGACACACAATGGATTATTTCACCACTTCTAGACTTACTTGTAATATAATGCGATAAGATAGAACATTTAGATTTCTCACGTTCATTGTTTATTGCGTGTTATTACTTATTTAAACAATGGTCATCGCGATAATTGTCTTATAGTGGGGTGGTTTAAAATTGACGTGAGATTTTTCTCTAGGGATTACTTATATGTACTCATAATTTTATCCTTGAAGGGATGAGCAGAGCCATATTTAACGCAACTAATCTAGTGTATAATCTGATGATGATGATGATATAAATGAGACTGCCTCGGTGGTACAGTGTTAGCGTATGCGACTGCTGTTCTGAGGTGTTGGGTTCGATACCCAGTTGGACCAAATGTTTGTGTGATTAGCAAATATTTGTTTCAGAGTTTGGGGGTTTGTTGTGTATAATATGTGTGTATTTACAAAAAAAAGTATATAAGTCTAGCTTTCATAGTACAATCCTGAAAATTAATTTATCTATAATATGTATGTATTTAGAAATACACAAATGTGTTTATCAGTAGTCTGGTTACCATAGTACAGGCTCTGTCTAGTTTGGAATCAGACTGCCGTGTGTGAGATGTGTAAGGTTATTATTATTAATTATTTTTCTATCTTTCCCTCCCCTTTTTTTTCCTTACGGAAATCCCCTCGGATACCACCTATCGGTGGCATGCCGGACTCGAACAGACTAAAACCGCACGCCGTCTCGGGTACTAATAGCCGGGGAACCAGGTATACCCTAGAAAGGCAGTCCCTGGTGCCCCGACATACCTCGGGCCATCTACAACAAGTAGACGACCCCCCCCCCCCCGTGTGGGAACCCCATGTTCTCTCTGCTCCCTGGAAGCGAGCGCGCTTCGCAACGCGCTCGCCGCCACCTCGGTCTGCTTCTGCTAGGGTGACAGATGGCCTCACCTGTCACCCCTAAGCCTGCGCTTATGGAGGACGGAGGTCGTTCTGCGACCTCCGGCGCCTGAGTCGTCTGCGGTACATGACCCGTTCCCGGGCCTGGCGGGCCGGGAGAGTTCTAAACCCGGTCCCGCACCGCCGTCTCCTTCGCGAGCATAACTTGCTCGCAGAAGATCTTTCCCTTTGTTTGTTAAATAAATAATAGGGGATTATTTATTTAACAAACAAACGGTTTTAGTTTCATCCAAACAAGTCTAACTGAGATAAAATCACCCAAAAGATTCCCACCAACGATCATGCAATATTAATGACTTGCTTGCTGTAACATTTCTTTGGAGCACCTTTTAAACAATTTGTAACGTGAACTAATGGTTTTTTAGTGTCACGACTTGAATATCAATTATATTTTCTGATTACTATGAGAAATTACCAACCATAGAGAATAAAACAGTGTCATCATCATCAACAGCCTTTAATAGTCCACAGCTGGACATGGGCCTCTCCTTAGAAAGGAGGTTTTGGCCTACCACGATGGCCAGACGGGTTGGTATAGGGTTTGTGTCAAGTTTTCCTTCTCTCTGCAGTGCTGTTGTTTGCTCCCTTAGTCGCCTCGTACTACACCCATGGGATGAATAGGGGTGGTGACACTCTGTATTCTTAATACGTCACCACACGGATATGATTTATGCTATACTAGCTCCAATATCTTCCTCGTTTTTGTTAAATTTTCCATAGAGACTCGGCACCTGCTTAGTCGTAGTGTGACGTCATATAGCCCGATAAATAGACTATCTAACACCAAAGATTTTTTCAATTCGAACCAGTAGTTTCTGAGATTAGTGCGTTCAACCAAACAAACATACAAACTCTTCAGCTATATAATATTATAGTATAGACTAGCTGGTAGCTGCGACTTCGTTCTGCCTTAGTGGGTTCGATTACCAGACCGGGCAACATTTTATAGGATTTTTATATAGACAGCTAGCTGGTAGTAAAATATTATCAAAATCGGTACAGCTGTTTTGAAGATTATCGGAACTAACAGACAGACAGACAACAAATATTTCAACTGGGTTTGAGGCATAGGTATCGTGCAAATAACCATATGAGAATGAAAAAAACCTATTATTTTGACATTACAAACAGACACTTCAATTTTATTTATTTTAATTGATTTATATATGAAAAGATTATTTTTACTCTTCTTTAAACAATATGTAGAAGTTATGCATAAACTATTTTTTTTAACATTACGTGTTTTATGTTTAGATGATAGCAAATATATTCTGACATGTCGCAGTACAAACTCCTTTATAATGACAGTTCAAGTTATACCGGTCGATGAAATAAAACAATACATTCCAAACACGGTTATAATTCGTCTGCCATGCGATCTCTACTAAAAACAAATTTATTTGTAAACTAAGCTTTTTAGACGATATATTCGCAATCTATGAACGGACTCCAAAATAAAGGTCAGAGGTCACAATTTAGCCTCTCGCTAGAGATCACAGTTCTTCCATGGTCCAAAGAGAGCGTGCGTCGGATTCCGCGCCGTCTTGTATTCTGAAAACAAAAGGGGATTTTGGCCAAGGAGGAGGTGGAGTGGACTCGAACGGAAGAAGCACTGTCTCATCCCATAGTATATGCATAAAAGCGCCAGCAACAGGTGGACCCGTGGGGGTTTACATGTGAAAAATAATAGTTAAAAGAAAATACACAGTTCTGATGATTTTTTTTTTAATGGAAAAGACTACTCCTAGGAATAAATCCTGTGTCGCGGGGGACTTTACAAACATACATGAAACGGACACAAAGTACTCCCAGACTCAGAACTACAATTTGTGGATCACACAAAGTGTCGTCCCATGTGGGCTTTGAACCGACAACACTCGGCACAGTAGGAAACGGCGTGGCGACCGCTTAAACCACTAGAACCACTACCACCCTCAGAGCAGTCAAATTGAAATTTTTTTACTGATGGAAAGTAACCATCGAGGTCCATGAACTTCTGCAACTTTTGAGGAAGGAGTACGCTCTTTTCTTGAAGGTTTGAAGGTCGTGTCGGTCCAGAAATACCGCAGACGATAACCCGTTCAACAAATTGGTTGTGCGGGGCAAAAAGTTGCCTAAAAGTTGTATAAGGAAGGAAGAATCCGTAGGCAGTAGCTAGTATTATCCAAAAGCAGCTATAATATCCTTTCTCCCAAACTGGACCGAGCTGATCCACAATAACACGTCCTCAGAATGTAAGTGAATGTTGAACTTTAACTTGGCTTGGGGCCATTCACTTAAAAGGACGATGGGCAATTCACTTAGATTGTGTTGTTACGTAAGTGTGTAACTTAAAAGCTTTTACAAAATTTAATTATAGATTACACCTCCTACTATACCTCGCCGGGTACCTACCGGCCTACTATACCTCGCTGGCCAGTCGGGATGGTATAGGGTCTGTGTCAAGTTTTCCTTCTCTCTGCAGCGCTGTTGTCCTGCGTAGTTTGCTATCTTAGCCGCCTCTGACGACACCCACGGCATGAATGGTGACACACTGTCTTCTTAATCCGTCACCACACGCACTTTTATATACTTACGCCTTTTATTCTTAAAGGGATAGACAGAGACAAACTAAACGGTAATGTTTTTATGTCTGCAATTTTCGTCCCACCTACGTAATAGCCCCTATTTTAAGCCAGTCAATCGGGCTCATTTATTTCTAAATACATACAAACATATTATTTAATTACCTACACCCAGACAAAGAATAAATTATCGTGCTCATCACACAATATTTATCTTGGGTGGGAGTCGAACCCACGACCTGTGGCTTAGCAGTTCGGTAAGCGCTAGTCGACCGCTTCGCCATCAGATTGTACCAGTCACAAGCTCCAAGTCCTGTCAGATTCGTCAAAACAAACCATATGAGCTGAAGCTCTGGGGGGTTTAATTGAAGCCACTGAAGAGTTCCATCACCATTGGCTGGCTCTAAAATTTGATTTCGGCCCCGGAGTAATACCCCAACTTCCCATAAAACCGGTGTTAAATAAATTTTTTGTTGCTTTTTACCGTGGGAGTGACGTTACCCAAAAACTCCCACCAACATTTTTGAGCTGAGCACTCAAGTTTTGAGTCCATGTCCATCCATGGGCGGTACACACTTACCATCAAGTTTGTTTGCTCGTTAGCTATCTAAGAAAAACGGTAAATATACAATATTCTTGAATTGATATACTAAATCTAGATCAATACGATCAAAACCGCAGACTTAAGCTGGTCTTTCATATTTTTTCTTAAATCTGATCATTCCAAATCCACATTTATTCTTTAATCTACAAAATCACCTATCCTCAGTACCTACACTCGTGCTGACCTCGAACCGCAAAGAAAGCGTGAAGATACTCCAAGGTCGCGGCGAGAGACGGCGCTTGCAACTTTTGTGGTTCCCATAACAATTTGTTTGCAATAACGATAGCCTGTACTGCATTCTACAAGTTTTGATACTTGTTTTTTTATTTGTTTAAAAACTAATGACATTGGTAGCTTTGAAGTGGTGGTGATAGTTTTGACCTTTGAAGTTACCATTTATAAAATGGGACTAATCCCACCCACACGCCCACCACTGTAACTCCTGTACACCAGGATCCACAGCAGTGACCCACGAACACACCGAGTTATGACACTCGGGAAGTCCCAGGAAGAAATTAAACTGTCTTGGAACCCGCAACGAAATTAATCAGAAGATAATTGGAGGAGTTGGAAATACAGTAAATCCACTTCCCTCCTTAGCAAAGCGGGAGACAAAATGAAGTAAAATGGGCATACACCCTTTGAAACAGGGAAGCACCACGGCCACAAAATATTACGGGTCCTACGTAAGCTATATTTGATTTCTATAATCCAGTTATGAAGTTACCATTTCTTTTTTTTTTCCCCCTATGTTATTTGTCTGCCTCGGTGGTGCAGTGGTAGCGTATGTGACTGCTGAGGTCTCGGGTTCGATACCCGGGTGTAAATATTTGTCTTGGCGTTTGTGTGTTTTCTATGTATAATGTGTATTTATTTACAAAAAAAAAGTATTGTATCAGTCAATCTAGTTTTCATAGTACAAGCTCTGTTTAAAACTAGAAGTTTGAAACTAGATGGCGTTGTGTTGTGTGTGTGTGTGTTGAAGCAGAGGAAACGGCCGCCCACGTAGTCCTGGAATGCGAGGGAGTGGCCGCACAACGGGCAAGTATCATTCCTGAGATTAGATCGCTCCTAGAAGCCTGAGAACGCCTCAGGAGACTTCTGTGCTTCTGGAAGGAGCTTGGTTGGCTCACCTAGCTAACCAATCCTCGACGCATAAAGGACCACTCTTGAGTCTAAATGCGGAAACCGAAGCCCACAAGCAATACCAATAGATGGCGTTGTGTGTCAGATGTCCGAAATATTATTATTAATATTATTATTTATGTTTTCTTTATGTCGGAGCAAATGGGTAGACGGGTCACCTGATAGATAGTGATTCATGTATCCCATGAACGCCTGCAACTCAGCTCGCCGCTTTTAAGGAATAAGTACTCTCTCTCCTTAAAGGTGTACAACCATCTCTTCTTGGGTAGGTAAACATTATAAAATATGTGACGTCACACTTAGGAGAGAGGCGAATCTTACAAATGTGACCAGCTGTAACAAGCTTAGCTTAACTTAGCAAAGCTTAGTTTAAAATTCATATTCTGTAATATACTCCTGTCCGTGGGGTGACATGAAGAAAACGGAGTGTCACCACCCCTCTTTATCCCGTGGGTGTCGTAAGAGCCGACTAAGGAAGCAAACTCTGCAGGACAACAGCTCTGCAAATAAAACGATAACTTGAAACAAACCCTATACCAACCATTCTGGCCAGCGTGGTATACTAGACCAAAGCTCCTTTCTAAGGCTTTCTTTAGGGCTTTGTTTATGTCCAGCAGTGGACTATTAAAGGCTGTTGAAGATGATGAACATACTCCAGCATCTCAGTGATAAAGTATCAAATTCCTTCAACAGTATACTGTCACAGATATAATCACAATTTGCCGATGGTACGCTGTTCCCGCGAAGTTACGCCACAGCCAGACTCCTCAACATTTACCTCTAATGTATATAATCAGGGCATTGTGTCATCAAACGAGCAATATCAAATAAAAGATAATGGTTTGTTTTGATATGTTTATTAAGATTTATCTCACAAATAAGCTAATAGGTTAAGACACGCTCTTTGTTGTTACGTTAATTTTCATACTATCGCAATGTAGGTACGTCCGAAAGACTTAGTGAAAAGTTTGGCATTTTGCGTAATATTAAAGATATTTCGCTCTTTTGACAGTGAACCGGTGCACGCAAAAATAGAGCCATGGTATGCCACATATGGGCTCGACAGGAGTAATACCAGCACAGAACAGAGAATGTTCTGTAAATAATAATATTTAACACATTTCACACACGGCCGTCTGATCCCAAACCAAGAAGAGTACAGTGTGTACTATGCTAAACAGACTGCTGATAAACATACTTATATATTGCTAAATACATACATAATATAGATAAAGTATTTAGCTGCCCATGAACGCCTGCAACTCAGGAGACACAAGCTATATATTGGGGTGAATATAGCCATTTATTTATGTATTTACGTCCGTGTAGTGATAGATTGAGAAAACGGAGTATCACTACACCTATTTATTCCGTGGGTATCGTAAGAGCCGACTACGCAGGACAACAGCAAAAACTCTAAACCAAACCCTCTGGCCACCGTGGTATAGTAGGCCAAAACCTCCTTTCTGTCCAGCAGTGGACAAATGGTGATGATGGTGATGTTTAATGGTAAAATATATATTCATGCATTCGTTCATTCACTCAATGAAATTCAAACTGACAATTATCAACATTCTAACTCGGTCTAATATCACGCAATAAACTTGCGTGTACGCATGTACGCTAATGTCAAACTGACTTATTCAACTGTCAATATGAAATTGTTTCCCCATTTCTAGTTTTAAAAGCATGACAGTTTTTTCTTACTTTGTAAGTGATAGTGATGGATAGGTATTATACTAAACAGAACTATTTTGAATACTAATTCTAGAAGGTATTTTTTTTTTGGGGATTATAGAACATACCGTCATGATCGTAGAATACTGTGGGTTTTGAAAATAAAAGAATTTCTGTTTTTACCTTATTTGCATACTACATTGTCTAAATATTATTACTACATAAAAAAAAACTATTTAGGATTTTAAATTATTCAGTGTTTGTTAAATAGGCGATCAAAGTGAAATGAAGCATTTTATTGTTCTAGAAAGTTGTAAAATTATTAGTTGTTGTTGGCAAATCGTGTTGGCAAAACACTATGCCACTTCATACTCATTGTAATATGTCTTAAAAATAATAACCAATAACAATTGTTGGTGAGCCAATTAAATAAATAAATAAGTATATATAACTATACCAACCCGTCTGGCCAGCGTGGTATAGTAGGCCAAAACCTCCTTTCTAAGGAGAGGCCTATGTCCAGCACTGGACTATTATAGGCTGTTGATGATGATTGATGATATACGGTACGGATTCTCCGTGAAGCTTAAAGTCATGGGTGATCCTCGAAATTGTGATATTTCGCAGTCAAATATAATCAGTTTCTTCTTATTAAACCTTGTTATCAACTTTTAAAAAGTACCACCATCTTCAAGGTGCCATTTAGTTTAAACTCAGCAGAGCTTGTACTATGAAAGCTAGATTTATTGATAAAATACCTACTTATATACTTTTTTTGTAAAAACATGTATTTGACCCGACCCGAGAATCGAACCCGACACCACAGCACAGCAGTCGTATCCGCTACCACTGCAGCACCGAGACAGCAGCATATTAAACTGTATTCCTGTTTTCTTAATATTCTACCCTTAGGGGTGGTATTTTTTCTTTAAAACTGTATGTGACGAAACGAAAAGTATAGTCTTCCAAATAAATAAAAGAAAAACCAAATATTTTCATAAATAACATAGTTCTGAGATAACAAATATATAACAAAAACTGAGAACTTCTCCTTTTTTTAAAGTCAGTTAAAATAATCTGTTCACTTTTAAAACTGTTAATAAAAATATTGATTTATATTTTGGTATGCGGAACTTCCCTCGGATACTACCCACCGCTTATGTTGGGTAGCAGCCGCGTCAATGCACGCGCTGCTCCAACCAACTTGGGGACCAGACCTCGGAAATGATGTCCAAAGTCCATTGGCCATCAAGTACGAGCCCCATATACTTCATCGAGGGCTCGATGCCGATGTGACTGCCTCCTACAATGAGGCTGAATCCCTCAGGTGGTTGGTTTGTACGCCTGACAGAATTCTGTCCAACTAATAAGTGTAGTAATGTTAAAAGCTTAAAACCAGGCGTTTATGTAAAATATAGAATTAGATCTTGGTTTTCAGTCTTATCATCTCACACACGGCCTCGCATCTCATACATACATCCTGTGTCACCACCCCTATTCATCCCGTAGATGTCGTAAAAGCCGACTCGAGAAGGCAACTACGAAGGACACCAGCACTGCAAACCCTTTTTTTTTTATACGTGTGGAAATCCCCTCGGACCGTCACCCCACCGGGGTTTGCGGCGGGGTGGTGTGTCGGTCTCGGACCGACTAAAACCACACGGTGTGCCACTCTGCGCCTGTAATAGGAGGGATCCGGGAACAGCTGTTATCAAGACATCCGGACCCCTCCTAGCGCCAGCCCGCTCCTGTTGCGGGCTCCGTCTCAAAATTTTTTCCTCTCTTTAGGTGACGTCCGGCACACGCGGACGCCGCCCCCTCGCGGCTGGCCCAACTAATGCGGGTGGAGGGGAAACCCACCCCGTCCACCCGCGGCCACACTCAGGGCGGTGATAAGCGCGCCTCCGCCGCCCGGTTCGCCGGCGGCGGATCGGGTCCGAGAGGAGGTCGTCCTCCCGGGCCTTCTCCGCCGCCTCCTTCTGCGAGATTACTTCCTCGCAGAAGGTTGCGACCGCGGTAAAACAACTGTCGCTACCGGCCATGGAGCGTACTACGGCCGGTAGCGAGAGATCCACTCCGATGAATGCAGTGAGGGCCCGGCGCTGCGTCGCCCATGCGGGGCAGACCGCCAGCGTGTCCTGGGCCGAGTCCTCACTTCAGTCGCAGTGGTGGCAGGCGGGACTCAGTTCCCTCCTAGCGACCGAGTGCAGGTACTTTCCGAAGCAACCGTGCCCGGAAAGCACCTGCGTCAGCCGCAAGGTAAGGGTCTCGTGCTGCCGCCCTGCCCACTCGGCGATGACCGGCTGGAGAGCCTCCACGGTGGCGAAGCCAGCGCGTGGAGTCTCCAGCCGGAACGACCAACGAGCCATCGTGGCTCGGCGAGCGGCTCAGCGGGAGTCAGCCACTCGCCGATAAACTTCGGCGAGCACTTCCGCCTCCAAATCCCACGGGGGAGTTCCGGCCGACGCGCAAGCCACCTCCGTCGCAAGGCCAACGCGCAAGGCCTCTCCTTAGAAAGGAGGTTTTGGCCTACTATACCACGCTGGCCAGACCGGTTGGTATAGGGTTTGTTTCAAATTTTCCTTCTCTCTGCAGTGCTGTTGTCCTGCGTAGTTTGCTCCCTTGGTCGGCTCTTACGACACCCACGGGATGAACAGGGGTGGTGACACTCCGTATTCTTTTTTACAGACAGACTTTTAACAGACAGTTATTTGAAACTGCGACTACAATTGTAATAGAGACTATAAGACTACAATTGTAATAGAGAGTATAAGAGACTGGTTAGAATTCTGGATACTAAACCTTCTGTCTTACCTACTGACTAAATGGTAAGCGATCACCTTAGCCTATGTACGTTTGCTACGACAGTGGTGTAACTCAATCATTGACGATATTGTAGCTAAAAATTTATATCCTTTTATTATATATTATAATGCGGTTTTTGACTGTCCAGTCAAAAACATATTTTTTTTATATCAAACGTCAAAACTTTTGCTATCGTCAAATAATTGACGGGCCTGTTGGTCTAGTGGTTAGTGACTCTGACTGCTAATCCGGAGGTCGTGGGTTCGATTCCCACCCAGAACAAAAATAATTGTGTGATGAGCACGGTCATTTGTTCTGTGTCTGGGTGTAATTTATCTATACAAATAAACAAAATTGGAGTGTCTGTTTGTAATATTAAAATAACCGCTTTTTACTAAATGCATATGTATGTTTACACGGTACATATGCCAAAATAACATTTTTTACAATTTTTGTCTGTCTGTCTGTCTGTTTGTTCCGGGTAATCTCTGGAAAGGCTGGACCGATTTCGACGGGACTTTCACTGGCAGATAGCTGATGACATAAGGACTACCTGAGACCCACGGTGTTACCCGCGTTTGTTGTTATAACCGCGGGCAACGCCGCGGGGCGAAGCTAGTCTAAAAGAAGTAGCCTAAGTTACTCCTTATGTCATCAGCTATCTGCCAGTGAAAGTCCCGTCGAAATCGGTGCACCCGTTCCAGAGATTACCCGGAACAAACAGACAGACAGGCAGACAGACAGACAAAAATTGTAAAAATGTTATTTTGGCATATGTACCGTGTAAATATACATATAGATTTAGTAAAAAGCGGTTATTTTAATATTACAAACAGACACTCCAATTTTGTTTATTTGTATAGATGAAACTGGAAATTAAAACGGTTATTTTAAATTTAATAAAAATATAAAGCGTTCTCATTAGAAATAAAAAGTAATTAATTTTTGAACAATCGAAGCAAATAGAACACAACTAAAACTTTCACTGGATGTTGATCTGTTTGTTAATATGTGTTATCTTAGCTCCTAAACGGGTGGACAGATTTTGATTTTTTTTTTTTTTTATTTGAAATGTGACTTGATCGAGAATGTTATTTCATATAATGCACTTTTCTAATACTTGAAGTTTTTTATGTATACTTATCTATAAGAAACTACTTTCCACATGTCGACGCGTTAAGTAATGTTTTACGCCACTATAATAGCTAAGAATTCACAAGCTTGGCTTAAAACATTAAAGGCAAAAACCAACATTTTATATCTTTAATTACATCCCTTTTCAAACTCACCACCGTGGGAAAGCAACCCCCTTTACATTAATTAACTTTTTTCCAACCACCGGACATCGAACCCGTGTCATATCCACTGAACCATGTTACTTCTTGAACCGTAGTGTACAGCGTGTTAGCTTGCCATGCGTGAAGTACCGGTGACAGTAATATGAAAGTTGCTCTACTTGATAAATTTATGATTTTAATTAAAAGTTTACATACAAACATAACAATATAAATTTGACAGAGAGATGAATTATAGTTTGAAATAGCAAATAGGTTACCTTTTATACCGAATAAAATTGAGCTGTCACGGGACCCATCTCATACACGGCCGTCTGATCCCAAACTAGGCAGAGCCTGGACTATGGTAACCAGACTTTTCTAAGAACATACTTATAATAGATAAATTATACCTAGATACAGAACAAATGATCGCGCTCATCACACAATATTTGTCCTGGGTGGGAATCGAACCCACGACCTCCGGTTTAGCAGTCAGGGTCACTAACCACTAGACCAACAGGCCCGTCAAAAAGAAAGTCTTATAAGAACTCTACTTGTAAATCAGCGTCAAACATAGCCCACAGCCTTGCCAATAGACAGTCTGGTATTACATGTTACACATCAAAATATTGATAAAATAGCAGTAAAATCTGTGGACAAAAGACAGCAGGAATTTCCTCTTAGCTATCATTTTAACATTAATTAGAGGGGTAATAAAAATATTAGTAATCTAAAAAAAATATTAAATTTAGTACTTATTATAATTGGCCTTAAAAACAACCATGAATTTTTTTCTCAAGTAGAATTCTTTTCAGGTACACTCTTATGAGACAAGCCAAACATGTTATTATTTTTTTAAATAGAAGGTAAATGAGCCGATATGTCACCTTCTGGAAAGTGGCAACCGTCATCAATGGATTCATCATAATCCAGGAGTTTAGGTTTGATTATAAAATCTTTTGAGTAACTGATGTGAAATAAAAGTAGAGCTACTTACAGATAGTGTCCATGCATCACCTCTCTCACACAATATCCGTATGTAACAGACGTACATGCACACATAGATTGTGTTCAACAGGTGCACACATATGTGAGTTTATATACAGCATGTTGTCTTCAGTACATTTAATGCATATGCCTTTAATTATTTTCTTCGATTGAGTTTATAGTAGTAATTTTTTACGGTTATTACTTTAATTTTATAATACTAAATTGACAAAAAGATATTTTATACTTTATCGTATGGCATTTCTTAAAAACATTATTCTCAATTTGTTATAAACATAAATAACTAATTAATACGTAATAATGAGCATAAATCATGGTAAACTGTAACTACTCTCAAAAATATTTTATTAAGTATCATAATATTTTTTCCTACCCGTATTTATTTACTACCATAGAGGTGAAATGTCATTTTCAAATAATGAAAGCATTGCGGAACACGCACATAAATATATATTTATTTAGTTCAATTGAGTACGTTTTTAAGGCTAGTTAAATGTGTTGGAGTATTTTTCCTGGAAAATTACTTGACAAAAACAAAGTCCTAGACAGAAGATAACAAAACGATAAGAAAGATAACATCAAAAAGATATATATATTTGTGGATAACTAGTACTACTTCCTTTTTAATAGGCCGGTTAACCTTGACCATTGAACTGTGACAAATTAATTTTCCATAAAAGATAATAACAATAAGAAAAAATAATATGATTTAGGACATGCTGTATATCTTATCACTACTCTACCTTACTATATGAGTAAACTACAAACTTATATTTTCATCCAAGAAAACACAAAATAAACTCTATGCAGTTAAGATAAAGCATTCAATTTAAAAATAACAATTTGGTTGGAACGTGCATCAACACCAGAATGTCTTGACCTTTCTCGTCCCCCTCTATTACATTATATTAGAAGATTGAAGGTGAAACTGTTCCAAGTTAAAAGGTCAATACATGCTGGTAACACCGCGTTCCGATTTTGAAAACCGAATTGGTTATTCATTCGCGAGTCGGACGTCGCGCGTAGCGGCCATTTTGTGTATTTTTTCCTAAGAATCAGTGTTATTGTGAATTTCGTGGACATTTTTACAAAATTTGTGTGATTTTATTAACATTTTTTTGTCGTAAAAAGGCAGTGTTTATTTCATTTTTATTGCTTGTAAGTATTATTTTACGTAATATAGCATTAAAGTTTTAATTATTTGTTAGATTATTATCTAAATGGTGTTTCTACTTCTGTATTGCACATTTTATTTTGCAATGACATGAATTGTGAATATATTACCGCCATTTGTCAAAATCACACTGCGGTCCTAAAAACCCCTATTACTAGCATGATGTTACTTTATCTTGCCCGTAATCTGTGATATTGCAAATGGTTTTTACTGGTGACAACTGGGAATGGAATAGGGGGCATAGGAACAGATGGATCACCTGATGGTGAGTGATAACTGCCGCCTCAGGACACCTGTAGTTCAAGAATCCCGAGTACGTTTTGCTTTTAAGTCCTTATGTATCAGGAGGGTTTGGGATCCCACTTACCGGTAAGGTTAGGTTACCGGAGCTCCCACATTTCTCTTGGGGGTGGGGTAGTCAGTCACATTTAAGTGACCCATCGTTTTCCTAGGCCTGGGTGACGTCACCGGGCCACTATCACGGGTCCTGCAAAACGTAATTAACATTAATTGGGTTTAATTTAAGTATGTCTTATGATTAAGAGTTTTTTTTATGACATAAGGGAGAATACGAACAGACGTGTCACTTGTTTACATAAACTACTGCGTGATGAGCACGATCATTTGTTCTGTTTCGGCTGTAATTTATCTAAAACAAATATATTTATAATATATAATAATAATAATAATATTCTACCACATTCACACAACGCCATCTACTCGTAGTCCCAAACTAAGCAGAGCTTGTACTATGGGTACTAGACAACTGATATAAATACACATATACATTATTTTTTTTGTAAATACATACTTATTATACATATAAACACCCAGACCAAATCAAACATTAAATGTTCATGCACACAAATGTTTGACTTGAGCGGGAATCGAACCCGCGACCTTTAGAATAGCAGTCCGTTACACAAACCACTACGCCATTCGGTCGTCGTATATGTATTTTCTATGTATAATATGTGTGTAGTAAGCGTAAGTAGAAAACTTACGCTTACGGAAGGAAGGAAACTAACTGAGGAACTTTACTTTTCACAGTACAAGAATTATATAAGTATTCTATCAGTCAATCTAGCTTTCATAGTACAAGCTCTGCTCAGTTTGAAACTAGATGGCGTTGTGTATCAGACGTCTGAAATACTCTTATTATTATTATTATTTAGTAATACATGTGCCCGGTTGACGACGTAACTGGGACTAAATTTATAGTGGGCAAAATGTGGACCTTTAATACGCCTCTGTCTACCCCTTCCGGGATAAAAGACGTGAATATTTCATCATCATCATCAACAGCTTTTAACAGTCCACTGCTAGATGACTAGGCTTAAAATTACTCACTGCACTACGGGTACGTTCCACTTACTGTTAAAATAGTTTTTGCCACGTTTAATAAAACGACTGCAGTAAGTCTTATAAGCTATCATCATCAACAGCCTTTAATAGTCCACTGCTGGATATAGGCCTCTTCTTAGAAAGGAGGTTTTGGCCTACTATACCACGCTGGCCAGACGGATTGGTATAGGGTTTGTTTTACATTATCCTTCTCTTTGCAGTGCTGTAGCCTTGCGTAGTTTGCTCCCTTAGTCGGCTCTTACGACACCCACGGGATGAATACGGGTGGTGACACTCTGTATTCCTAATCCGTCACAACACGGACCAAAGGAGTATACTTAGCGTTCAATATTCATTCGCTATCTATTTTCTTTGATAATTTACACAAGGTCGATAGGTTTATTATAATTTTATTATTGATTTTATAGAGAATACGATAGCTATAAATTAGAATACCGTAGATTAGCTGCATCACGATATTATATACTAGTTAGAATTCGCAGCAATGGTCTATGTGGGTAGAATTAGTGGAGTTGTCATACTAGGCGCCAGGCGCCAAAAACCCAAATGCGAACACAATTTCTTTCAAAATAGATGCGATAATTGTGCGCATTATAAAAGAAAAGAAAGATAAAAGGACAAGACATGGTCATCATCATCATCATCATCATCAACAGCCTAAGCCTAAGCCTCTCCTTAGAAAGAAGGTTTTGGCCTACTATACCACGCTGGCCAGACGGGTTGGTGTAGGGTTTGTGTCAAGTTTTCCTGCTCTCTGCAGTGCTGTTGTTCTGCGTAGTTTTTTCCCTTAGTCGGCTCTTACGACACCCACGGGTTGAATAGGGATGGTGACACTCTGTAATCTTAATCCGTCACCACACGGACAACCCACACGGACACGGTAAGGGAATATTACTTTTACAGATCTGAGTACCTAAACAATAGCAGTAGTAACTCAAACAGAAAGTTAATAAATTTTCGTAATTTAAACTCAGTTCCCATCCACTCTCGGTCTCACAAATGTCATAACAGAGCCTAAATTCTGCTATTTCATGTTCACGCCAAGCCACTGTCATATCACTTTATTTATTTTTCCAAATATGGCAATCTTTTTGATATCACCACTGATGAGCCACTGCCATTCCATCGCCACTGTAAAGACACTGAGTTAGTGTAGACTACCGATATTTATACCGATGCCAATGGCCACTCGATGGCATCTCAACAGCGTGTCAGTGGTATGACAGTGGCTTGGCGTGAACATAAAATAGCAGAATTGAGGCCCAGGTATTCTCATATTAAACATCCAACGTTGAGTGTAATGTTATTATATCGTACTGTGACCGATAGTTGAATCGATATTCTGCTAGTCTTAATAATACTATACTATGAGAATACCTTTTTGTGATATTTGTGAGATCGAGAGTAGATTGGAACTCGATTTTGAACGAATTTTTATTACAAAAATTGATTTTCTGGCTGTTACTGGAAAGTTCTGAGACCTTTAACCAAAAAAATAATAGTTTTAAAAAAAGCGTTGGGTGCATGTTGTCAATAGTAAAAAGCACACCAAGCTTCTTTTTTCAAATTTATTAAAATTTATTTTCTATTTTTTAGTTTGGTTTTCTATAAACTACGCAGGAAAACAGCACTGCAAAGAGAAGGAAAGCTTGACCCGTCTGGCCAGCGTGGTATAGTAGGCCAAAACTTTCTTTCGAAGGAGAGGCTTATGTCCAGCAGTCACAGCAGAATCCTTTATGATGATGAGACAGTTTATAGACAAACACCATTTATATTGATCTGATTAATAAACCAAGAATTCGTGTCGCTAAAATACTTTCACACAAACAACTGCCGTCCCTTATCAACCGTGATAACGTTATCAGTGTTATCAAAGATAATATGAAGACTTATCAAAATATGTTCCACTGGAGTGACATGGTAAACCTTCCATTATTATTATTACGTCAGTGTTTGAGGGGGTAAGCAGATTTGAAAATGACATGATATGTTTTACAAACGTTAGGAAGACAAGTTGTATGTTTTTTTTATGTGGTAACAATAACTATTCAGGCGGGACAGAGACAGAAAAGACAGTCTAAGCTAAGAAGGTAGAGTAAAGGAGAGAGAGAACTGAGAAATATTGCAAATCTCAGATGGCAAACTGGTCTGAAACAGCAATAACTCAAAGAGTCATTAGGTCTGGGCTCGTTGGAAATGCAACGAAATAATTACCTAACACCGATTTTCTGGCAGCACTTCGGTCGAGTTGGCCCATTTATGGTGAAGTATGGGTCTACCACGGCACATGTTTGTATGTATGTACGTTTTAACAGTAGGATAAGAACGAAGAATCTGATGTGATCTGGTATGAGTTTATTAATGTATTTACGTGTAATCTTATTACGATTATTTTCGGTCATGCTTATGATAATACCCATTATCACAGTTATAACATAGGCACTGATAATAGCAATCCCACTTTATAAAAGCTGTAGTCGTATCAAAACCTGAGCGGTATAAAAAAAACTTTTTTCTTTTAGTTTTTATATGACTACTTATAAGAAGGGTTGTATTTTTTTACCAATAACTACTCCCGGACTAGAAATACCACCTGTGTTGTTGGGGACTTTACAAACATACATGAAACGGACACAAAGAACACCCAAAAACAGGTCAACAATTTGTGGTCCACACTAAGTGTTGTTCGAAACATTCGAAAAGCAAGGATTCCAAATGTTTTTGCAAATAATATCCACACACAATAATATTAAAATTCTGTTATTAATATTCATTTTTAACAGGCTTCATCAATTTAAATGTTAAAATAATACTTTGAAACATTAGTATCATAAATCATAGCATCGATACTAAGGTATGACGTCACAAGTTGTTATTGCATACAAATATTCTACAGAACGTGCCGTTTTGAAGTGAAATGAATAGAAACTATGCAGCAACGTTTTTTTGCAGTATACATTTTTTTTTAAAAATTAACAAAAAGTAATAATTGGGGTATGAAAAATAGATGTGGGACGATTCTCAGGCCTTGCATGCACACAAAATTCCACGAAAATCGGTCGAGCCGTTTCGGAGGAGTATAACCACGCATATCGTGACACGAGAATTTTATATATTAGATAACGTAGAGGGAACAAGAGCCCCAATCTTGTAATATAGGCAACGAGCGACATGGTTTTATCTCTATTTTTTCTGTGCGGAAATCTCCTCGGATACCACTTACCGGTGGCAATATCGGACTCGAACCGACTGAAAGCGCACGATATCTCAGCTACCAGTAGTCGGGGAACCAGGTGTACCCTAGAAAGGTAATCCCTGGTGCCCCGACGTTTGACTTGTACCCTAAAAAGCTGCTTAACAAGTCAAATCAGCTTGATAATTAATGTTTATTCATTTGTTTTGTGTATCCGTCCGTCATTTTTTTATGGCACCGGGAGGGAAGCTAGCAGATAGTTCACCTGATTTCAGTGACTGCTGCCGCCTATATACGCCTCAAGAGTCACAAGTGCGTAGACGCCCCCTCTGAGTCTCAAAGAATCATAGAGTTTGAGCTCCGATAACTTCACTCACTCTGTAAAATTCAACGAAAGAATATCTTAACCCTGGTTTTCTGTGAAGCCGTGGTATCATTCCGGTCGATCCAACCTATTTGTACCGAAACAAGCCTCTCCCACAGTAAACTGTTTAATAAATTATACAGAACCCTAAATTGCTAATGGTCCTACACGCCCTTGGCCGATATTTATCCATAACACAACATTTAACTTAAATATTATTTAAATATTCCTTACGTAATCTACTTAGTGATATCGTAATCTAAAGTTATACCTATCTACAACTTTATCTATTAACAAGCTAATTACTGAAAAACAAAAACCCCGACTGCGTGAATAACTGAACTGTGAAGTCTGATCACAAACTAGGCAGAGCTTGTACTGTAGTAACCAGACTATAAAGAAAGAAAGAGAGAAAAAAAAACGTTTATTTTGGCAATAATGCAACAGTTTTAACAATTTTGCCAAAAACGTACCCAATTCAGCCTTGTGTCAGATGGAAGCCGGACGCTGGTTTTCAATTGGGCCCAAAATGATGCTATGCGTAAAAAAGCAGTAGCAGATCCTAATTGCTACGAAATATACATCATACTCATACAAATAAATATAATTGGAGTGTCTGTTTGTAATATTAAAATAACCGCTTTTTACTAAATGCATATGTATGTTTACACGGTACATATGCCAAAATATCATTTTTTTCAATTTTTGTCTGTCTGTCTGTTTGTTCCGGGTAATATCTGGAACGGGTGGACCGATTTCAACGGGACTTTCACTGGCAGATAGCTGATGACATAAGGAGTAACTAGCTTCGCCCCGCGGCGTTGCCCGCGGTTATAACAACAAACGCGGGTAACACCGCGGGTTTCAGCTAGTACATCATAAGATCAATAACATATAACAATAATACTATGATAAACATACTTATAAAATAATATTCTACCACATTCACACAACGCCATCTAGTCCCAAACTAAGCAGAGCTCGTACTATGGGTACTAGACAACTGATATAAATACATATATACTTTTTTTATGTAAATAGATACATATCATACATAGAAACGCCCAGACCGAATCAAACATTAAAAGTTCATGCACACAAATGTTTGACTTGAGAATCGAACCCGCGACCTTTGGAATAGCAGTCCGTTACACAAACCACTACGCCATTCGGTCGTCATATGTTTCTAAACACATATATGTTATAGACGGCGCGTGTATGTTGGTTCTCACGGTATAAAGCGTCCGTCTTTTGTCAAGAATCAAAATATCTCCATACCAAGTTTCATCTTAATCGGTACAGCGGTTATTGATGCCCCATACAAACTTCTACCCCTATTTTCACCCCTTTAAAGGATGATATCTGGGATAAAAAACTACCCTATGTCCTTTTCCGGGACTCGGACTATCTCTATACTAAATTTCATCTAAATCGGTTTAGGCGTAAAAAGATAACAGATCATCATGTTCAAATTATTCTGGGTGGGAATCGAACCCACAAATACCGGCTTCGCAGTCAGGGTCACCAACCACACGACCAACAGACCCGTACTTATCAGTCCTGGATTGCTTTCATCTTTGTTCTAGAGTTACTTATCCACTAGGACAGCCTCATAAATTATTATTGAACAAAACTTCAGTTTTACATGAATACTTCAATTTAGTGTTTACAAGTAAAAAAAATAACGTAAACTGTGGTACAAAATACATAATAATTAATGTAAAAACAGTTTTCAAGGTGACAAATAATTGGGTACAGGTTGGTCTACACAAGAATGAGTTTATTCAAGTGTATTGTAGCAACAATTTCTCACTATTGTCCATAACTTTGACAACTTTATAAAAATATATCAACTAGCAGGTTCGCCCACGTGGATTTTGAGTAACCGTAATCTTTTTTCACCCGGTTTATTTAGAACTAGATGACCCTGCAAACGTTGTTTTGCTATTTACATTATTTAAATTTCTTTTTTTTAATTTCTTAAAATCCGTTCTAAGCTGACCTCTACTCGGTGAAAAGAATATTCCTACCAAATTTCAAGTCTTTAGCTCTAATGGTTCCAGAGATATCGTGATGAGTGACTATATACGTGGAAATCTCTTATATATATATATAGATAAGAATTTTTGCGACCTCTTCAACAAAAAACGTTATATTTTAGTTAATTTACATAAAACCACCATGGATGCGAGACACCCAAATTGGATCTAAGTGGCGTGCAATGGAAGAGGCCTATGTCCAGCAGTGGACTGCAGTAGGCTGATGATGATGATGATGGCATAAAAAAAAACATCTATACTAATATTATAAAGCTGAAGAGTTTGTTTGTTTGTTTGTTTGAACGCGCTAATCTCAGGAACTACTGGTCCGATTTGAAAAATTCTTTCAGTGTTAGATGGCCCATTTATCGAGGAAGGCTATAGGCTATATATCATCACGCTAAGACCAATAGTAGCAAAGCACCAATGAAGAATGTTTCAAAAACGGAGAAAATTTATTACTATTGAGAGACGCAGACGAATTTGCGTGGGTCAGCTAGTGAATTGTATGAATGAAGCGTACACAAACCAACTTACCATTTTGACGTATTTGGTTTAGCATTTGGTTGTCTTGTGGGTTATCGCAGTAAAAAGTAGCATATGCCTTTCCTCAAGAATCAAAGTATCCCCATACCAAATTGCATCTAAATCAATTTAGCGGTTATTGATTCCCTATATAAAATTCCACCCCTCTTCTTTTCACCCCCTTAAAGGATGATTTCTGGGATAAAATCTACCCTATGTCCTTTCCCGAGACTCGGACTATCGCTATACCAAATTTCATCTAAATCGGTTTAGCGATTTAAGCGTCAAGAGGTAGCAGACAGACACATTTTAGAATTTATAATTTTAGTATGGATGGAAGATCCTTTTTTTACACGCGTTTTTAATAATAATCTGACACATCTCACACACGGCTGGTTGGATCCCAAACTAAAGGGTATCTCCGTAAGAGTGCATTATAAAATAAAAACACGTATTTTGTATAAGAGTTGTGATATTTTTATTGGATTGTAAAGAAGATATGTTCCGATTAAGTATGGAATCAAATATCCGGCACGGCTCTGATGACAGGCCATTACCCTTTTGATGAACCCCTTCCCCACCCTTTTCCTACTTTTACGATGTTTAGGTTTTTGGATTTGTCTACGTCAATTTCAGAATAACTAATTTTATAGACAATTCTGTTTCTCGTGAAGCTATAACTCAAAATGCAGGTAAAACTACGAGGAATTTCTAGTATATTTATAACTCAATTGAGATGTTTCGTTAATATCCTCGTGTATCAAGTATGGCAGCTATCTTATTGATATATTTTCTGTTTACGCACCTGTCACTATTTCGTAACGGATAACACATATGTTCCCCTAACTTCGAACCCCCTCGATAATACCGTAACAGGTGCATACAAGTTCGATTACTGCTTGCAGATTTGAGGCACATGTATAGACTACTTAGATTACTTTATTTGCAGAGGGGACAAAAGAACTTAAAGCCATCCAAAGAAAAGCCATCCCTTGACTAGAACTTTCTACCTACAACTATCAAGAACTAACTTAGGACTAAACTCTCCTTTGGTGCGTGCATCTCGCGATTACAATATGCTGAATGGTAAAATTGACCAACTGGATATTTTCCACAATTCCCTTAAACACTTTAAGGATATGATACTGAAATCGTTTGCATGACTGCCACTTTCATTGTTTGGACTTATCTGTGTTTAGTTCCTAAGTACTATATTTCTGTTAGTCTCGTTCACTTTGGTCTTAATTTTGTTACTACTTGAATGTGTGTCAACCTAACGATGTATACTGTGCATGCCTGTAATTGGTCTACATATAAGAACTATCCTTATATTGAACTGCATTTTGTCGTGGCGTGTCTATAATCTATACTAATATTATAAAGCTGAAGAGTTTGTTTGTTTGTTTGAACGCGCTAATCTCAGGAACTACTGGTCCGATTTGAAAAATTCTTTCAGTGTTAGATAGCCCATTTATCGAGGAAGGCTATAGGCTATATATCATCACGCTAAGAGCAATAGGAGCGGAGCACCAATGAAGAATGTTTCAAAAAACGGAGAAAATTTATTTATTACTATTGACGCAGACGGAGTTGCGCGGGTCAGCTAGTAAATAAATAAATAAACTAAGTTGGGACGGATCATTGGTATCTTCCCCCATACAGATAATAGTTTAATAGGGTGATATGACCTGGCTATGACATTCATATCACAGGTTTAGTTTGTTTTGTATGTCAAAATATTTTAAACTAACTTTTGCCCGTTGGTTCCACCCACGTGTATGTTAGTTATTGCTGTAAATCGCCTATGTTACTCGCTGATTATGTAGTTTTCTATTTGTGAAAGAATTTTTTAAATCGGTTTAGTGATTAAGGCGTGACAGCGTAATAAACAAACTCACTTTTAAATTTAAAATAACTATAAGTATCGATTGTAAAAATTAAATTAATAATTAATATCTTTTACTTATATAATTATATGAATAACATTTTTAAATTTTAATACTAGCTGGTACTTCGTTCGCGTGGCATTTGAAAAGTGCTGCCTTAGTGGGTTCGATTCCCGGACCGGACAAAGGTTTTTCCGAGAGGAAAAATAGCCTAAGTTACTCCTTATAAAGACAAATACCTGTTAGTAAAATATTTTCAAAATCGGTCCAGCCGAATAAAAGATTATTCGAGCAAACAGACAGACAGAAAGACAGATAGACAAAAAAAAAACTGTTTTTTTGGCATAGGTATCGTGCAAATAACCGTGTGAGCACGAAAAACACCTTGACATAACAAACAGACACTTAAATTTTATTTATTTGTATTGATAAATTAAATAGTGTCCACCGGTATCGGAGCACAGAGGTCAGTCAGCTACCAGTAATACTACCTTTTATAAAACAGTTCATCTCTTATTTTACCCCTTAAGGGCGAAACTTCCAAAAATCTTTTCTTAGTAGGTGCGTAGAATGTCGCAGAACGACCTCCGTCCTCCATAAGCGCAGGCCTGGGGGTGACAGGTGAGGCCATCTGTCACCCTAGCAGAAGCAGGCCGGGGTGACGGCGAGCGTGTTGCGAAGCGCGCTCGCTTCCAGGGAGCACAGGGAACATGGGGTTCCCACACGGGGGGGGGGGGTCGTCTACTCGTCTATAGATGACCCGAGGTATGTCGGGGCACCAGGGACTTCCTTTCTAGGGTATACCTGGTTCCCCGGCTATTAGTACCCGGCGAAGGCGTGCGGTTTTAGTCGGTTCGAGTCCGACATGCCACCGACAGGTGGTATCCGAGGGGATTTCAGCACGGAAAAAAAAAAAAAAGGTGCGTAGAATGTAAACATCATCAGCTGCCAGAATATCAAGTTTGTAGCCCTCGCGATTTAGGCTCTGCGTTGATGAATCAGTCAGCCAATCAGGACATGTTTTTATATGTTTAGATAATAATAAATTATACTTTAAAAAACCAAAAAAAAACACGCTTTTTTAGCAAGTCGAACTGAAACGTAGGGAATACATAAATGATGATTGAGGGTTTCTGTGAGAACTTAAAGACTATGCTATCTAATATAGTGGAGAGCCATGCCCCACACAGTATGGCTGCAAATGAATTTCAATCCGATCTGAGATCCGTTATATAGTGGTCATCATCATTATCAAAAGCCTTTAATAGTCCACTGCTGGACATAGGCTTCTCTTTAGAAAGGAGGTTTTGGCCTACTATACCACGCTGGCCTGGAATACATAAAAGGCTTAAAAACCACTCAATATGTAGTATATTGACGAGCCATGAGATACTTTAATTAACACTCAGGCGTTGTACCACACTAATATAAACATAAAATCCCTCTCAAGGCAATTGTTATCAGTGTCTCTTATCAGTGACAAAGAAAAATGGGTGATATTTATAAATTTTTAGTCATACTTCTCACTTGAATAGAAAGAAATCTTAGACTTTATTATACCGTGTGTGCTCCGTGTGGTGACGGATTATGAATACGGAGTGTCACCACCCCTATTCATCCCGAGAGTGTCGTAAGAGAGCAAACTACGCAGGATAAGAGTACTGCGAAGAGCAGGAGAACTGATACAAACCCTATACCAACCCGTCTGGGCAGCGTGGTATAGTAGGCCAAAACTTCCTTTTTAAGGAGTGGTCTCTATGTCTAGCGGGGCCAGGGTAAACTCAGGAGTCACAAACGCGTTGCCGGCCTTTAAGGAAGGAATACGCTCTTTTCTTGAAGGTCGTATCGGTGCGAAAATATTGCACACAATAACTTAAAGTTCAGGACGGTTCCAAAAAAAAAAAACAACGGTTTTTATGAAATGAAGATATTTTGAGGGAGCAAACTACGTAGGACAACAAGACTGCAAAGAGAAGGAAAACTTGAAATAAGCCCTATACCAGTCTGGATAGGGTGGTACAGTAGGACAAAACCTCCTTTCTAAGAAGAGGCCTATGGCCAGCAGTGAACAGCAGGTTTTCCTTCCTTTGAAGCGCTGTTGTCTTGCGTAGTTTGCTCTCTCAGTCAGTTACGACAGCCACGGGATGAGTAGGGGTGGTGACAATCTGTATCCTTAATCCGTAACCACACGGGTATGTTATGTGATATGTAGTGTTTAACTGATCTGCAAATATTAGTTTCGGAGTTTGGATGTTTTCCATATTTAATATTTACAAAAAAAAATACATTAGTATTGTGGCGACTCCCACATACAAGAAAACAGAAACATACTACAGCGCCATCTTACGAAGACACACCGAACTACGGAGTAACTACCGAATGAGAATTGCTAATCCTGTATCGCGATATGACGAATTCTCTCGCCGATTAGCAAATATACAACTGCCCAACATCAACCGTTGGGCCGCGGCCCTCCAGGCATGATCACCTCGCCTGGTTGAAGGATCCTGCCATTGTGTTGGAGGGACATGACACCCATTCCTCCACAGTATTCTATTAGACAATATAGCTTTCATAGTACAAGCTCTGCTTAGTTTGAAACTAGATGGCGAATATAATATAAACTCGAATGAAAGGCCCTTCCCTTAATTTTTAAGTCATATTACTACTGCCAATTAAACTATAGGCGAGTATTAATCTTTCGTTTTCTCCTCCTCAGTTAAAGATATGAGAAGAAGAAGCAGTGGACATCTCATTGAAGTATAAAGTGATGTCATAATTCAAGATGGCGGACACCGAAGGACCAGTTACCGTTGATGATCTGCCTGTTACTTTTCAAGTAAGTAATATAATAATAATAACAACCACTAAACCGATTTTAAAAATTCTTTCAGCAATGGAAAGGTACATTATCAGCGAGTAGTATAGACTACTTTTTAATGTGATAACCGACATATTCACATCACACATCACATCAACAGCCTCTAATAGTCCACTGCTGGACATAAGTCTCTCCTTACAAAAAAGGTTATGGCCTACTATACCACCCTGGCCAGACGGGTTGGTATAGGGTTTGTTTGGGGTGCTGGCTAGAAAACCTCCCCGTGGTGCACCCTGGAAACGCTGGCGATGGTACTGTTTCCTCCTTGTCCTCTTGGAGGAGAGGATTATCGCCAGCGGCCAATATTCTAGCAGAAGAGGTAGCCGTTCATCGGCTCTCGGGCAAGGCCTGGTCCAGCAGGGTGGGCGTGTCTGCCGGTTGCCCTGCTGGCTCTTCGCTCTTCGGAGCATGGAGGAGGAAACCTCGGTAAAAAACCTGATGGCGGGGCCCTGTAGGGGCCACAGTTTCTCCGCTGACAGCGGTGGAGAAAGGAGGACGGGCTCGGCGTGTACTCACACTACCACCGAGCAGGCAGGGGGACGTAGTCTCCCTGTCAACCGTCGGCATATCGTAATCCCGAGAAGAGCGCTGTGGTTAAGTCTCGCGGCTCTGATCGGGGGCGAGGGTCTTGGCTTAACCGCCCGGACCGCGAGGAAGATAACCTCTCTAAAAAATTCCCCGAATCCCGTGTTCTGGTGCGTGGCCAGGGGATGCATGGCTGATGGGAAGTTCAGTCGCGAGCGCACTCCAAGCCGAGGTACGTACCTGCGGACCCCTCGGTTGGGTTAAAAACTTACGCTTGCCCGGGTAATGGGGGATCTCTGCCCGGGTGGACCTTTAGTTCTCCCCCACTCGTGGGATTTATCATGGAACACATAAAGTCTAACCAAAACAAAAAACGAACGGAAACAAATATACAACGAAAACAGGCAAGCAAAACGGACTCTGAAACGAAGGGTGCAAAGGTGAAGAGGAATAGTGGAGCGGATGGGTCGTCCACTGAGGGTGAGATGGTGTCGGGAACGCCTATCTCGATGGGGCTCCCAGAAGTCAGTCTGACGCTGGTCTCTGGGAGCCGAAGAGCGTCAGATCGGCTGCGTTCCGGATCCGCCGCTTCGTCGGATGGCGCGGAGGCCATGGAGGCGGAGCGAAGCGACAGCCGAAAACGCGGACGCTCAGGGGACGTGGAAACCGACACGTCCGGCGAAATGATGCCACCAAAGGTGGCAAGCAGCCGCCGAGGGAGGGCACGCAAAACGGCCCCGGTCTCGACCCCGTCAGGCTCCGCGTTCTCAAACGCGGAGTCCTACAGGAGCGTACGGGTGGACGGCGAGGCCGTAGCGGAGGAGGAGATCGCGGATCTCCTGCTCAAGGTTCGGGAGCCGGTGGGGGGAAATGCCCCCCAGGCTCCCGTGTCCGTGCAGGAGAGGGCGAAAGCGGCGGTGGCCGTCATCGACAAGGTGGCCACCAAATCCGTGAACCTTAAGGGCTCGTTTGTGAGGGCCCTTAAGGACTCCTCCTCCGCTTTGTCGGAGGTCGTGGAGGGCCTAGCGGGCGACGTCTCTCGCCTGCAGGTGGCCAACGAGAAGCTGACGGAGCGGGTGAACGAGCTGAGCGCTCAGTTCGCCCGCTTCCAGGCGAACCTCCCCGAGCGGGAAGCCCCGTCCGCGTCCCAGCCTGCCCCTACCACCAACTCAGGGGCATTTGACTCCCAACTGCGAGAAATCCTCATCGCAGTTGGGAATATGCTGGACGGACGCCTGGCTGGCCTAAGGCCGCCGCTCCGACCGCGCTCCCCGTTGTGGGAGGCCGCGTTTCTTACGCGGCGGCGGCGTCTGCCCCTACTCCATCGGCTCCACAAAAGCCGAGGAGGGGGGCCAAGGCACCGGCCCAGGCGCCGGCCAAGGCATCGGCTAAGGCGCCGGCCAAGGCACATCTCCAGGCGCCGGCCAAGACGGGGCCTAAAGCAGCGCCGAGGAGCGGAGTGGCATTCCCTCCGCTCCCCACTCCGACACCCCTGCCTGGCCCCTCCGCACCTGCCCCCTCCAACGAGGGTTGGCAGGAGGCGAGGGGCTCCAAGAAGTCCCGAAGGCGGGCCAAAAAGGCTGCCAAAAAAGCAGCCCAGGCCCAGCCTTCGCCACCGGTGGCAACGGCCTCCACAAAGAGGCCGCGGAAGCTGCAGCCGCCCAAAACCGCGGCTGTAGTGGTGACCGTGTCCCCGGAGGCGGCGGACGGCGGGCTGTCCTACGCGGCCGTGTTTAAAAAGGCCCGGGACAGCCTCGCCAGCGACTTTGGAACGGTGGGGGTCAGGATGCGCCTCGCCCAGACGGGAGCTCGAGTCCTCGAGTTCCCTGGGGCTGAAGGCGCAAAGACGGCGGACTCCTTCGCCGAGAGGCTGCGGGGAATATTTGCGGCCACTGATGGTGTCAGGGTCGCCAGGCCTACCAAGTGCGCGGAACTGCGCATCTCGGGCCTGGATGACTCAGTGACGGCCGAAGATGTCCGCGCTGTAATCCGGGAGAAGACGGGGTGCAGCGCGGACAACGTCAGGGCCGGCACCATCCGCCCCGGTCCAGGAGGGCTTGGCGCCGTGTGGGTCAGCTGTCCCGTAGCGTCGGCCAAAGTATTGGCCGACGCCGGCAGGCTGCTCATCGGTTTCGTGAGCGCCAGGATCACAGTCCTGGCGGCGAGACCGATGAGGTGTTTTAAATGCCTGGCCACGGGACACACGCGCGTCAAGTGCGACAGTTGTTTTGACTGCGGCGGACTGTGTTTCCGCTGCGGTCAACCGGGGCATAAGGCGGCAGAATGCTCTGCCGCCCCTCACTGCCCAGTGTGTGCGGCGAGCAATAAGCCCGCCAATCATCAGATGGGGCAGAGAGGCTGCAAGCCTCCCCGCAGTTCTCGGCAGACGTCGGGGGTTAGCCAGTCGACCCAGGCTGCCTCCGATATAGTTCGTGCGTCGACGTCGTCGCCCATGGAGGAGGTTGTAGAGACGATCCAGTAATGGATCAAGTCTCCAACCTCCTGGTCCAGACGAACCTGAACCACTGTGCCGCGGCGCAGGATCTCTTCCTGCAAACCATGGCACAGTGGTCGATAGGTGTTGCCGTAGTCGCGGAGCCCTATTCTGTCCCTCCCCGTCCAAACTGGATGGGTGACTGGGACGGCTCCGTGGCAGTCGTCGGTTCCACGACGGCTCATTCCCCGCCCTTGTCGCTAAGAGACAAGGGCACTGGATATGTTGCCGTCGAGTGGGGGGGGATCACCATATATGGTGTCTATTTCTCCCCCAACCGGAGTTTGAACGACTTCGAGGTTTTCCTGACCAGCTTGGAGACCTCGATACGGCGACTAGCGTCTGGGCACGTCCTTGTGCTGGGGGACTTCAACGCAAAGTCCATTGCGTGGGGTTCCCCCAGGACGGACGCCAGGGGCGTGGCCGTAGAGGAGTGGGCGGCCTCGGTGGGCCTCTGTCTTCTAAACAGAGGCTCCACCAACACGTGCGTGCGACAGCAGGGGGGGTCGATAGTGGACCTCTCGTTCGCTACCCCTGCCCTCGCCGCACGAGTAAGGAACTGGCGTGTCCTGGAAGAGGTTGAGACGCTCTCGGATCACCTGTATATCCGATTTGAGCTCTCCCGGACCCAGGACCTCAGTAGGGGTCACGTGGCGCGGCGTTTATCCCGCTTTCCGCGGTGGGCTGTTGCCAGGCTGAACCGGGACCTACTAGAGGAGGCAGCCATAATTCACTCGTGGCTGTCTCCTCAGGCTCCGACCGAGGAGGTCGACGTGGGGGCTGGCCGCTTTCGCGATGCGATTACGCATGTATGCGATGCGGCCATGCCCCGCGTTCGAGGTCGTCGGCCTCCAAGGAAGGAGGTCTACTGGTGGTCCCAGGAGCTGGCGGACCTCCGTGCGGCCTGTACACGTGCCCGGAGGTCCTACACGCGCAGTCGGCGGCGTCACCGTAGAGACGGTGAGGAGGACCGGCTTCATGAGGAGTACCGACGGGCGCGGAAAACTCTGAAGCTGGCCATTAGCCGCGCCAAAGAAGAAAAAAGACAGGAGATGCTGGAGGGTCGATGGCTTCCTTGGCCGGAGACGACGGGGAGCACGGGGAGGATAATGTTCCGCCCGTCCGGGAATCGGAGGTAGGGGCGGCTGTTCTACGGATCCGTTCCAAGAACACCGCCCCTGGGCCAGACGGGGTACCGGCCCGAGTGCTGGCCCTGGCCCTCAACCACATGGCAGACCGCCTCGGGGAGGTGTTCGACGCTAGCTTGGCGTCGGGACGCTTCCCTGAGTGCTGGAAGAGCGGGAAGCTGGTCCTATTGAGGAAGCCGGGACGGCCTGCCGATTCGGTCGCGGCCTATAGGCCCATCGTGCTGCTGGACGAGGCGGGCAAATTGTTTGAGAGGGTTCTTTCTGCCCGCATCGTCCGGCACCTCTGCGAGGTGGGCCCCGATCTGTCGGACGCCCAATTTGGTTTTCGGGCGGGGCGTTCGACGGTCGACGCCGTGTTGCGCCTGAGGGCCGTGACCGAAGAGGCCGTGAGCTGTGGCGGCGTGCTGTTGGCGGTGTCACTGGACATCGCCAACGCATTCAATAGTCTGCCATTCAGCTGCATCAGGGAAGCACTCCACTATCATGGGGTGCCGAAGTACCTGAGGCGGCTGGTGGCAGACTATTTAGAGGAGCGTACCGTCGTGTACGAGGACCGAGAAGGTAATCTGAGGTGTCGGCCCATGTCGTGCGGCGTTCCACAGGGGTCTGTTCTTGGACCCCTCTTGTGGAACATAGGGTACGACTGTGTAATCTGTTACGCAGACGATACCCTCGTGACAGCCCGGGGGGCAAACTTCCAAGAGGCGGCGCGCCTGGCCACAGGGGGAGTCTCCCTGGTGGTCGGGCGCATTGAGGCGCTGGGCTTACGGGTGGCCCTAGATAAGACGGAGGCCCTGTTATTCCATGGGCCCCGTCGTGGTCCACCCCCTGGCGCTTCCATCGTGGTCAACTCGGTCCTCGTACCGGTTCGGGCCCAGATGAAATATCTGGGCCTGATCCTCGACGGGAGGTGGCTCTTCGACGAGCACTTCCGACAGCTTGCTCCAAAGCTGGTCGGCGCTGCGTCTGCCCTAGGGCGACTCTTGCCCAATATGGGTGGACCCAGCGTCGCGACAAGACGGCTGTACACGGGGGTTGTCCGGTCAATGGCACTGTACGGTGCACCGGTGTGGGCGGCGGCTCTGACCGCCCAGAATAGGGTACGCCTCTGGCGCCCTCAGAGGGTAATGGCGGTCAGAGCCATACGCGGTTACCGCACCGTTTCGACGGAGGTGGCATGCGCATTGGCCGGAACTCCCCCGTGGGATTTGGAGGCGGAAGTGCTCGCCGAAGTTTATCGGCGAGTGGCTGACTTCCGGGCGGAGAGCGGATTTCGCCCTCCGCCCGAGGATGTGCGCGAGTGGCGCGAAGCCGCTCGCCGAGCCACGATGGCTCGTTGGTCGTTCCGGCTGGAGACTCCACGCGCTGGCTTTGCCGCCGTGGAGGCTCTCCAGCCGGTCATCGCCGAGTGGGCAGGGCGGCAGCACGGGACCCTTTCCTTCCGGCTGACGCAGGTGCTTTCCGGGCACGGTTGCTTCGGAAAGTACCTGCACACGGTCGCTAGGAGGGAACTGAGTCCCGCCTGCCACCACTGCGACTGCAGTGAGGACTCGGCCCAGCACACGCTGGCGGTCTGCCCCGCATGGGCGGCGCAGCGCCGGGCCCTCACTGCAGTCATCGGAGTGGATCTCTCGCTACCGGCCGTAGTACGCTCCATGGCCGGTAGCGACAGTTGTTTTACCGCGGTCGCAACCTTCTGCGAGGTAGTAATCTCGCGGAAGGAGGCGGCGGAGAGGGCCCGGGAGGACGACCTCCACTCGGACCCGATCCGCCGCCGGCGAACCGGGCGGCGGAGGCCCGCCTATCACAGCCTCATGCCGCCCTGAGTGTGGCCGCGGGTGGACGGGGTGGGTTTCCCCTCCACCCGCATTAGTTTGGCCAGCCGCGAGGGGGCGGCGTCCGCGTGTGCCGGACGTCGCCTAAAGAGAGGAACATCAACACTGAGACGGAGCCCGCACCAGGAGCGGGCTGGCGCTAGGAGGGGTCCGGATGTCTTAACAACAGCTGTTCCCGGATCCCTCCTGTTACAGGCGCAGAGTGGCACACCGTGTGGTTTTAGTCGGTCCGAGTCCGACACACCACCCCGCCGCAAACCCCGGAGGGGTGACGGTCCGAGGGGATTTCCACACGTTAAAAAAAAAAAAAAAAAAAAAAAAAAAAAAAAGGGTTTGTTTGAAGTTTTCCTTCTCTTTGCAGTGATTTGTTCTTGCAGAGTTTGCTCCCTTAATCGGCTCTTACGACACCCACGGGATGGATAGGTGTGGCGACACTCTATAGTCTTAACACGTCACCACATGGATAATATTCATCTATTACATTTCATGAAGACCTTGGGAGAACCATGCGTCTGCACACTTTAGCCGGCTCAACCTGAGTGATATCACAGCTTCACAAAAAACGGATTCATCATTCAACGGAGCATCTCTCTTAACTGACTTCAAAAAGGAGGAGGTTATCAATTGGGATGTTTTTTTTTATGGATTTGCAAAATTCTTTTTTTGGTCGACAAGGGTTTATTCCAAAATGGTTGCATTTTAATTTCATATAGATCTGATGATGAGTATCGGAGACAGACAACGGAACTCTTCAAAAAATGACAGCTAATCAACCGCGATTGCTGCTAAGTTTTTAGTGCTCTTTGTTAGTATTGTTTGAAGTCGGTTCGACTTTGTTTAAAAAAGTTTTATAGTGTTTCTTTATTGAATGTGTGGAACCAGAGACCCAATAATACTCAAAGGCCGAGTGAGTGCCAACCCCTCCTCCGTCGTTCTGGATGGCACTTAAAGGCTAGCAACACACACTAGAGTCCCACGTACACGTGTACCTGAGACTGTAGACTCCAGCCTTTTTTTTTCTTTTAAACGCTGGGAATGCTTTACGCACCATACCCTCCGTTGGAGAAACGCAGGGCGTATGTGAGACTCTTGGAGAACCGGTTTACCCACTAAACCCCGCGGTGGCCCTCGGCAGTCAGGAGGAGCTCCAGGAACGCATCGGCGGCTTCTGGAGTCCTCCCTGCCATACCCCATGTCTGAGGCACATCTCGGAGTGACTGTAGTCACCCTGGGGCAGGAGGCTGCCGCGCCTCTCACTGCGGTACACAGTAGGAGGCGCAACAGCGCTCCGCCATGGACGACACCCCCCGGCCGCACCGGAGTGTCATCTGTCTTGGGTCGCCTTCTTCGAGCGGGATCGGCCCTCTCCCGTCCTCCTCCTTAACCTGTTAAATCATAAAAAAAAAACAGTTGTTGACTGCACGACCGGCGTAGTGGTTTACGTTTGTTTGTTCTTAATCTAGGTGTTGTTTGTGTCCGTTTCATGTGTGTTTGTAAAGTCCCCCGCGACATAAGATATATTCCTAGTGCGGGAGTTGTCTTTTATGAAAAAAAGTAGTTTCAAATGAGACTTGCAGTCCCAGATATTCGCGTGTATAAAAAACGGGCCCCAGTCAATGATATCATCATTCGCAAATAAAAATATCATTGCTCCATTTGTAAACCGCCATATTACACAAGTTAATTTACCGTTGATTCAAATGCATGTATAGTGACGTCACATCCGGCAGCCAACATGGCCGCTCTAATTACGATGTACTTTATGGTGTATTGTTGGGGATTTGATTAAAATCTATACGATGGTAATTTATAGAATTATTTTAGATTTATGCGTTTGAGGTGTTTATTTAATTTTGGGGTTTTGTGTGATATGAGATTGATCTCTACATTAAAAAAAGATCGTGTGGTGACGGATTAAGAATACGAAGTGTCACCACCCCTATTTACCCCGTGGGTGTCGTAAGAGCCAACTAAGGGAGCAAACTATGCAGAACAACAGCACTGCAAAGAGAAGGAAAACTTGAAACAAACCCTATACCAACCCGTCTGGCCAGCGTGGTATAGTAGGCCAAAACCTCCTTTCTAAGGAGAGGCCTATGTCCAGCAGTAGATGATTACAGGCTGTTGATGATTGATGATGATGAATACAACGTAGACATTTATTCCGTAAAGAAATGATTACTAAAATGTGTTTAAAATGTATGGCCTACATTCTGTATACACCAAAAATGAGTAGTTCAACATCCCCCATAAGATTAAAACAATATGACGGATGGCGTAGTGGTTTGTGTAACAGACTGTTACGCCAATGGACGTGGGTTCAATTCCTGCAGCAAACATTAGTTTGCTTGATCATTTAATGTTTGATTTGGTCTAGGTGTTTCTATGTATAATATTTATGTATTTATATCAGTTGTCTGGTACTCATAGTACAAGCTCAGCTTAGTTTGGAACTAGATAGCGTTGGTGAATGTCTTAGATTATTATTATATATCAAAATGTCAATGAATATCAAACATAATAATAATACCAACCTAGCCAATATCTGCGCTATGGTAACCGAACCCCCTGATTTAAAAGCTGGATTGCACACTCATCACACAATATTTGTCCGGGTAGCAATCAAACCCACGACCTCTGTCTCAACAGTCGCAATCACTAACCGCTAGACCACCAAGATAACCATCAGACATAAATAATTGGTATTCATTACACGATTTCCTAATAAAGGTCCTAAGTAACGAAGGTTTGGATACAAAAGAAAGCTTTTCGTGATATGCTTACATATTGTTTTAAAAGTGAAAGATTACGTGCATCGACCCTTTTTAGGAGTAACTTACCAAGTACACTATTTTATAGCGGTAATTAAATTGTGTGGTTACATTACCGATTTCTACTGTGCTGAGAGTTCTGGGTGCGATGCCCACATAGGACAATTCTTAGTGTGATCCACCAATTCTCGTTCTGGGTGTTCCTATTGTCCATTTGAATGAATGTTTGCAAAGTCCCTCGCGACTGAAAACAATATAGGGGATAGTAAACAATATTTAACCGGCACTTAAATTGGACCACTTCTGTATTTCTACCAAAATGACACTATTATTTTAACACTAGCAACAAAAAACAAAAATTTAAAAAAAAAAACGACTTAAAAAAACACTATTCCAAAACAAATTAATATGCACTAAAAAGTAAAAAATAAATGCATATTCTTCTACATTGTAGTTACAATTATTGTTATTTTTGGAGTCGGTGTCAGCCAAGTCGGTGTCACCTACATCTTATAAGTGAGAAGTGCTTGTGTCGCAAGTTGCCGAGTCTTAAAGTATTCTCGTATCATTATTGCTAGGTATATCGTAGTGTTTCCTTGGCTTGATGAAGGGTTTGTTTCAATCTTTCCTTCTCTTTGCAGTGCTGTTGTCCTGCGTAGTTTGCCCTTAGACGGCTCCTACGACACCCACGGGATGAATAGGGGTGGTGACATTCCGTATTCTTAATCCGTCACCACACGGATTACTTAAGTGGTCCAATTTAAGCGTCGGTTCAATATTGGTTAATCTCCCCTAAGAGTGTCTGACCCTGATCTACTCAAGGTATGTGTACACTCTGCTGTGGGAGAGCCAGGCCATCAGCTCGACCGAAGTAATATAACAAGCTTCACAGAAAACAGGTGTTTAGCGGTTTTTCGTCACTTTACACCGATTGAGTGAGGTTAAAGGATACCAAACTCCTCATCATTCTAGGAGGAGTTACTACACTCAAATGTCGGCAACTCTCCAATAATAATAACTTTTGTTACCCATTATAGTCAATCTACAACATACACCACGTGATTCTATAAAAAATAAATAATAAAAGTAGTTGAAAACTATACGTAGTCAATTCTAGCAGTACATGTTTACATACTACTCCATACATATATGGTCTGTGTAAATACACGTCAGATCACATCACATCAACAGCCTTTAATAGTCCACTGCTGGACATAGGCGTCTTCTTAGAAAGGATGTCTTGGCGTACGCTGGCCAGACCGGTTAGTATAGGGTTTGTTTCAAGTTTTCCTTCTCTTTGCAGTGCTCCTATCCTGTGTAGTTCGCTCCCTTGGTTGGATCCGTCACCACACATATACACATAGATAACATAAATAAAAACATGATAGGTAAATAAGAAACGTCTAGATACATACAGAAACGTCTAGAATATAAGATAGCATTAGTTACATATCTATTTCATTATGATCAACACAAGTTCCACTATGCTTTCAGGCCAAATATCTAGGTCAGAGCGATGCCCGAGGCTTATGGGGTATCAAGCACACGAGAAAACCAGTTGATTTAATGGTAGCCGCCGCCAAAGCCCTACCACCTGGTAAGAAAAATATTCAATATTATAATAATAACCGCCATGTAGTGACACACAGAATAACCTAATAATTATTATACTACTTGCATTATTTAAAATTAGTGACTATAGTCTATTCGTGCTACGAAAATAGTGACGTTATGGCCCGTTCAACTGACCAATCAGGTTCCAAGAAATTATAGATTCATACGGGGATCGCTTGATCGATGCGTCACTATTTTCTTAACGCGAATTTACAACATTTTTTTCTGCATCACGAAATGGAAGGCTTTACACTGATTAGTACACTTACAACTTACCGATGACTAGTAAACATGTTAGTTACTTTGTACAAATTTACTAGATGACGATAACTTATATTTCTCTCTCTCTCTACTCTTTTTATTTTATAATTCCAGGTCAAATCCTACCCATAGTTAAACTAACAGTGACAGTGGATGGAGTCCATTTGGAGACAGCTAACCATGGGACGAAGAAAGATGAGTTCGAGCACATGTCAGTATTCTTCAACATCGAGTCCATCTCCTACGGAGTCCAGGATCTGGTGTACACCAGGGTCTTCTCAATGATTATAGTAAAGGACAATGCAGATGTGAAAGGGTTAAACCCTTTCGAGTGCCACGCTTTTGTCTGTGAATCCAGGTAAGATATTGACGCTGCTGCGTTGGTTTGAGCATGTTCAAAGGATGGGCGAAGAGCGAATGACTAGAAGAGATCAACCGGTGCGGGCAGGTTCGGAAAGAGCCATACGAGTACTTCAACAGATACGGGTCTGCTCGACCAGATTGGCATCACGGTCTCACAGAAAATCTTTGTTAAGTAATTGCTTTGTTACTTTTCACCGAGATTAAAGGAACCCCAAAGCCCCCTCTCCCTAATTCTGGGGGAGGGAGTGAAAGGGCAAGGCATTGGTGAGTTTTGGGTTGTAGGTGTCCATGGGCGGTGGTAGTCACTTACCATCGAGTGGTCCATTTTACTCGTTTGCCTACTACTTTCTTTTCATGTTTGTGAAAGTATTATGTATACCAGAAGTACATAACACTTTCATACATGCGGCGGGATCCAGATCCTGCTATGGATGAGTGACCATATCCCAGTTGCTATGCGAACATCGCAAGCTATGCGAACATCGGTCCGTGTGGTGACGGATTAAGAATACAGAGTGTCGCCACCCCTATTCATCCCGTGGGTGTCGTAAGAGCCGACTAAGGAAACAAACTAAGCAGGACAACAGCACTGCTGAGAGAAGGAACACTTGACACAAACCCTTTACCAACCCGTCTGGCCAGCGTGGTATAGTAGGCCAAAACCTCCTTTCTAAGGAGAGGCTTATGTCCAGCAGTGGACTATTAAAGGCTGTTGATGATGATGATGATGCGAACATCTGTGGCCGTCGTTACGGGTGATTGGAGCCCTGTAACGTCCGACAACAGTATTTCTACAGAATATACCCTAGAATATTACTTGGGTTGTGGATAGAGGATTCGATCCCGGTCCATTTTTGTAATCCCAGTATTTCGGAATTATCTACAATTGATCTCGGGATCCCGGGATAGCTACATGATTGTATTGGTAATGAAAAGTTCAATGGATGGATGCAAACCCGAAAATCCCAGGATTAATTATTTCAGGACTAAAATATGACCGGGATCTCGATCGAATCCTCTAGTTGAGGAGCTCTGATGACAGTCGCTCCATGTAAAAAATGAAAGTTCAGCCATATTGTAGTAGACTAAAAGCCGTGGGTACGAGGCAGGGGGTTGTCCTCCCGGGCCCTCTCCGCCGCCTCCTTCTGAGTGACATTTTCGCAGAAGGATGCGACCGCGGTGAAACTACTGTCACTACCAGCCATAGAGCGTATGACGGCCGCTAGCGAGAGATCCCCTCCGATGTCTGCAATGAGGAGTCGGCGCCCAAGCCGGACAATTTGCCAGCATGTGCTGAGCTGAGTCCTCACTGCAATCGCAGTGGTGACGGGCGGGACTCAAGTGCAGGTACTTCCCGAAGCAGCCGTGCCCGGAAAGGACCTGTGTCACCCAAGGAAAGGGTCCCGTGCTGCCGCCCTGCCCACTCGACGAAGAACAGCTGGAGCCACGCCTCCACGGCGGCAACGCCAGCACGTGGAGCCTCCAGCCTTGACGACCCACGAGCCATCGTGGCTCGACGAGCAAGTAGACTTAAAGCCGACCCCAACCTAATTTGGAAAAGAGGCTAAAAGGAAAGTGAAAACCTGGAAATCTGGAAACCTTCGATATCTATCCGTCAAGGCTGAAGCCGTACATCATTTAAACCGCCTATAACTCTTCGTTTATCTTATATATAAAATTCTCGTGTCACATTGTTAGTTACCATACTCCTCCGAAACGGCTGGACCGATTTTTATGAAATTTTGTGTGCACATCGGGTAGGTCTGAGAATCGGCCAACATCGCGACGATGAACATTTTTCATACCCCTAAAAGACAAGGGTGACCCACCCCTAAATATTTTTTTTCAAAATTTCCTAGAAATAATTTATATCGCAAAACAACGTTTGCCGGGTCAGCTAGTAAACATATATACATACCTTTAGACTTCGTATAGTATTTCCCAACATATTTACTAACAGTCCATCATATTGTTTGTCATATTTATCAACAGATAAAACTAACCCAGTTTATAAGATGACCTATTTAATAAATAAATATTTTCATCTTTAACGTTACGTTGAATAAGATATCTTGTCATCTTGGAGTGATGGACCGGAATTTTATTGCAAACTAGCTGGTGGCCGCGACTTCATCCGCGTAAAATCAAGGATCTGGTAAATTTTTATAGGGGTTTTCTGATGAAAAAATAGCCTAAGTTACTCCTTATATAGACAGCTATAGATAGTTCAACTCAGTTGTGCGCGCGGCCCTATGTCTGCGTGGGCTTGTAAATATACAACTTTCATTCGTGTGGCAGTGACGCGGTGCTCGGACGACGACTGAGTTGAACTATCTATACCTGGTAGTAAAATATTATTAAAATCGATCAAGCTGTTTTGAATATTAGACAGACAGACAAAAAATATTTAAACTGTGTGAGCATAAAAAAATATATTTTAACATTACAAACAGACACTTCAATTTTATTTATTTGTATAGATACCATGTTTATCACAAAGAGATAAGTTATCTAACTTATTTACGGGCCTGTTTGACCAGCGGTAAGTGATCCTGATTGCTAAGATAAAAGTCGTGGGTTCGATTCCCATCCAATGACGAATAATTGTGCGATGAGCACGATCATAATCTGTTCTAAACCTTTTTTTTTCCGTGCGGAAATCCTCTCGGATACCCCTATCGGTGGCATGTCGGACTCGAACCGAACGGCACGCCGTCTCGGGTACTAATAGTACTACAGGTATAACCTAGAAAGGAAGAATCTGTTCTGAACCTGGATGTGATTTTTCTATAAGTATGTTTATCAGAAGTTTGGTTACCACAGCACAGGCTGCGCCTAGTTTGGGACCAGACCGAGTTGTGTGATATGTATGAGGTTATTATTAATAGTAAGTCGCAATATCCATGAACTAACCCGTGACCCGTCTGATTGGCTCCCATTTTAATCCAAGTTTAATTAGAAAACAGCTTACTTTTTTCTCAAAGGCCGGGAACGCATTTGTAACTCCTGAGTACCAGGCGTTCATGAGCGGCGGTAGGCAGTTTCCATATTTTTTAAAGACATCTCCCGCACTAGGCATAAATTCTATGTCGCGGGGGACTTTACAAACATGCATGAAACGGACACAAAGTACACCCAGACTCAAAACAACAATGTGTGGATGAAATTAGGTAACCCGTTTGCTCGTTTGCCCCCTTTTCCATCCATTCTAATATTATAAATAAGAAGGTGCGTCTGTCTGTCTGAACCGCTGTACCGATTTCGATGGAATTTCTCAAAGAGATGGTTTGAATCCCGGGAAAGGATATAGCATAGTGTTCATACCAGAAATCATCCTGGGCGAATAAGTTTGTATTGGGGATCAATACCCGCTGAACCGACTTAGAGGAAGTTTGGTTTGAAGATATTTTGAAAAAATAAAATAAAATATTTGGTTTTGTTATTTTCCAGAAATGCTGCAAGACGTTTGACCTACTCATTAGCAGCTGCCTTCCAGGATTATTCTAGAAGAGTCAAAGAAATGCAAGCCAATGGAAATAATGGTAAGGACCTTATATTGTATAGGATCGAATGTTATATCTCTCCAACATAAATGGATCCTCTTAGCAGGCGAGGTGATCATGCCTGGTAGACCGCAGCCTAACGCTTGTTGTTTGGAACTTGTATTACATACTTGTATGCTAAGCGGTACGAGAAATTCTATAGCGCCATGCAGAATTAGATGTTACAGCGTAATTCGGTGTTTCTTCGTTAGATGGCGTTATAGTTTGTTTTTCTACATATAAAAGTCGTGACAGTATCGAAGGTTTGAAATTGATGAAATTTTTGTATTTCGCTCGTTTCTATTAATGAATAAATAACTATCTTTGTCCTTAAATTACAAAACAAAAAAAAATACAGACAGTCAGAGACCTATTATCTTTACAAACATACATAAAACGGACACAAAGAACACCCAGACTCAGAACAACAATTTGTGGATCACACAAATTGTCGTCCCATGTGGGGATCGGACCCTCAACACTTAGCGTAGTAGTTAGCGGCGTGGCGACCGCTTAAACCACTACGTCATCCGTGCAGTCATAGTGGCTCTCTGTTCTGTATAACTGTACAATACCACGCTTCGCTGGTGCACATTTAAATTGCATGGAATATAAATGAGGAACAAAACTGATGCGAAAAATAGATTTAATAATCATTGAAGCAGTTTTGCCTATCGTGTCAAAATTTTAGTTCAATCTGTGAACGTGCGTACACAAACCAACTTAACATTTTCATATGTATATCATCATCAACATCATCATCAACAACAGCCTTTAATACTGCCACTGCGGGACATAAGCCTCTCCTTAGAAAGGAGGTTATGGCTTCCTATACGACGCTGGACAGACGGGTTTGTATAGGGTTTGAGTCAAGTTTTCCTTCTCTCTGCAGTGCTGTTGTTTTGCGTAGTTTTCTCCCTTAGTAGGCTTTTACGACACCCACGGGATAAATAGGGGTGGTGACAATCTGTATTCTTAATCCGTCATCACACGGAATATGTATATAGTATATATATATATATAAATTATTTTAATCTACTTAAAATATTTTTTACCATAAAATCTTTGTCTGTTACCAGTTCTAGATGACCGACCACCAAGTATGAAAAAACGCTTCGCTATCGACCTTAGGACCCCAGAAGAAATAGAAGCGGACTTGGAAACAGAAGCATAATTACATCAAGGATAATCTTAGAGAATAATATTAAAAGAAGTTGAGCTTATAAGTAAACATATCCGACTTTCTGACCCGCGCGGTCATCTATTCGGATATACATATTTACTTACTTGTTTATAATACCTTTAATGACAGTTACGAGATCAAGAGTTGATCGGAACTGTATTTTAACCGATCTTTTATTACGAGAATTAGCCTTCTGATCATCTTTTGTTCTTTATCACATCACATCAACAGCCTTTAATAGTCCACTGCTTTACATAGGTCTCTCCTTAGAAAGAAGGTTTTGGCCATCTATACCACGCTGGTCAGACGGGTTGGTATAGGGCTTGTGTCAGGTTTTTCTTCTCTTTGCAGTATTTTCTTTCTCCCTTAGTCGGCTCTTACGACACCCACGGGATGAATAGGGGTGGTGACACTCTGTATTCTTAATTCGTCACATAATATTATTATTATAAATTGTCATTATCGCAGAAGATACTCTCGTGTTTATCAATACGATACATATTTATTTACACGAGCTAATCATAGGAAAATAGTCGAATAGGCAATGTTGCTTTTAACATTTTTGGTTGTAGATTTCACTTAATTGCTTAAGTCTTAATGTCGCTATTCGTTTGTAGGCTTTTTTCATCAATAGGCTTTCTGTACCGATATTATATTCATACTAGACGTTGAAAATTGTGTTGTATATTTAGGTGCATAGGTGCAATAGTTCCATAGCAAGGGGAATTCTTGGATTATAAGTTTTTTTAGATACTGAATGCTGGTTTATAAACACACGTTAATGTATAGCTAATGTGTGGTTGATTTATAATTTTTTTTTTCTTCCGAAAACACCGTTTCTGAAGTATTCTGTAGTGTAACACCTCTATAACCCATAGCAAAGACGAGGTATTACTTTACACGCGTCAGTAACAGATATTAACAAGACACGCCATTTGATAACATTCTTGACTTGTTGCGTATTGCACATTTATTAATAAAAACCGGTATTTTTAAATATCGGTATTTTAACTGGTATTTGGCAATTAAATACGGTGTATATTTAAAAAGAAACAAGTACTTTGATTTTACCATCGAAATAACTAAAAATGGTTTTATACGTTGCTTTGTATGCCGTGGAAGTGGGTGCGAGGGGTATACCAACTAAATCCCTCTATAACCTGCTTAAACACCTTGGATTGCCAAGAGATTCAGTAAGCTCTTTTCTTGAACGAATATCCAAAGCGACATTGCTAGGCTTGTATCAAATATGGTTGGGTAGAGGGGTAACACAGCAGACAGTGGAGGTTAGCGCCGACGTCTCGCAAGGAGTACTCCCTAAACATATGCCTCGTTGCAAGTCTCAGACGCTGTCGAAGTCGTATGTGTTGTCCCCATCTATCACGCGATGGACCCGGGATCCGCACGGTGTCCATGGAGCGCTAAGAAATAGGTCTAAGATTACATTGAATTATAATATATATTTTTTACACATCTCACACACTACCGTTTGAACTCAAACTAGGCAGACCCTGTACTAAGGTAACCAGACTGCTGATAAACATACATATATATTTCTAAATGCATATTATAGATAAAGTACACCCAGACACAGGACAAATGACCGTGCTCATCACACGATGCTCGATACACATCATGTTATTTGCGTAGCAGTCGGGGTCACTAACCACTAGACCAACAGGCCGATTAACCAACAGGACAATCAACTAACATTTATGCGTCTGACAGCTCCATATTTATTTAGGACATTAAAAATGGCTGTGTTGTATAATTTTGCTAAATTAGCTGAAAAAAATACAAAACCAGATTTATAATTTTATTTAATATCGCAATACTTGTTTACAACAATTATTTTGCATAACAAATTAGTCATCATTAAAAAACAAAGTTTTCTAAAATCATGTAAACATGTTATCATCAAATTTGGATGAAATGCAACTATCATTCCACTAGATTAAGATAATAAAATATTTTATGGTGTATTTATTATTAACCATAAAATATAAATAGTAAGTCGTATTTAGTAATTTTTAAGATAAAATATTATATTTTAATACCAAAAAATTATACATATTGTTAATAAGCTCTAACACTCGTGACCAAATCTGGAATACCGGTATTTAAACGGTATTAGAATCAAAATCCTATTGACTTTATAATGGGACGGTATTATTTTGTACATGTCTTACGAAGAATACCGGAATAGTTTAGATGGAGGTATTTTGCAACAAATAGCTTTTCGAATTGGAATTTAATCTGAGCTGCTATCCTGTTTACAAATACACTTAGTGATATCAATGTAATGTACATAATATATTGTGTCTCTATCATAATATTTTCTTTCTGTGCTGTTCTAAATGTTATTAAAGTTAAGATTTGGCTGGTTACTTCAATGGTATCAGGGAAACCAACCGAAATATAATCACAAACTTATACCTTTGCTATATTCATGCTTTATATATTTTTATAAACCCGTATTATATGTATATGTCACCGTAAAATAATAAATAATAAAACGAGAGAAGAAAACCTAACCGGGTTGGGGGGTAATGAGCGAGCCGACCAGCTCACCAAGGAGGCGGCTCTGAAATTAAAGAAAGCACCGGACTAGAGTTCGGTAAGTTTATTAATTTGCGAAAATGTGGGCGTAAAATAATACAATTGATATCTCGTTTAGAATCCTACGAATTTTTATGTATTTCCTAGGAAATTGATACATTTGCGGTTCTTGTTATTTTCCGGTGATATATATAGCAAATTACGTATTACACATTCCATATGCCCATTGTAATAACATCGAAAATACCGGTATTTGAAACAACAATACCGGTGTATTCATCAGGGTTGCCGGTCGGTCACAACGCAAGTTGTGGGAGTCTTATTTTTTATAAGTATTGTGTAGTTTTTATTATTAAATTGTAAATTTTATCTTATTTTATTAAACAAGAGGCTAAATAAGTAATAATAATTATATTATTGTACAATCCGAGCCATCAAGTACTTTGGAAATATATATTTTCGGTTCTGTTGTAAAAGTTCCGTCGCATAAGTTTAGTTAAGTGCGATTATAAAGTCCTGGCAGCCCCGGATCTAGGATTTTTTCGAACCGGAGTAGAAACTTAATAATAGCGATCCCTATCTCCAGCTTTTGATATAAATAATTAATTTTTTTTTCGCAAAAATATATGTAATGGCTTACATTTTTTGTGATTAGTACAATACATTTTTTTTTTAAGATGTTAAAAGGTATTTTGGAACTGCCGCCCGGGGCGTGTGCCTCGGTTTGTCCCCCCCTAGATCCGGGACCGGGTTACGGGGTAGGATTCCCGACTCGAGTAAGTAAACTTTAAGAGCCTGAAAACCAGTAGACGGCAGTTACCCTCTGTCGAAAACGTAGTTGTGTATTTTTCTTAGATATGTAATTGGGAAGATGGGTTGAGTTTCATCCCTTATAAGTCTATAAAAGTATTTGGTTTATAGTCATAATATTATGTAAAGTACACGGTGTTACCTCAAAGTATGTATAAATTAATATATTATGTACCAAAATAATAATTATGTGATCCTAGTGTAGAATGTAAAAGTAAGTAATTTGTTTTTCAATAAAGTTTGTTTTTGAAAAAAAAAACAATTTTAAGTCAATACTAATACTCTATGCATACCTTTTTTTTTAAGACTACGCCCGCATTAGGTATATATCCTGTGTCGCAAGGGAATTTACTAACATACATGAAACAGACACAAAGAAAACCCAGACTCAGAACAAAACAGCAATTTGTGGATGACACAAAGTGTCGTCCCATGTGGGGATCGGACCCACAACACTTAGCGTAGTAGTAAGCGGCGTGGCGACCGCTTAAACCACTACGCCATCCGTGCAGTCGATTTTAAGTGACGATACTTAAATAGACTTATATTTGAATGGACCAATCTGTATCTATACTAATATTATAAAGCTGAAGAGTTTGTTTGTTTGTTTGTTTGAACGCGCTAATCTCAGGAACTGCTGCTCCGATTTGAAAAATTCTTTCAGTGTTAGATAGCCCATTTATCGAGGAAGGCTATAGGCTATATATCATCACGCTAAGACCAATAGGAGCGGAGCACCAATGAAGAATGTTTCGAAAACGGAGAAAATTTATTACTATTGAGAGACGCAGACGAAGTTGCGCGGGTCAGCTAGTATTAAATAAGTATACCTAGTATGTATTTGGATACAAATCACGAAAGGTTAGACATCCATGGTGATCATCACAAATAGATAAACTAGACCTAAGTGATCACGGCCTCACAGAAAAACGGCAGACAAGCAGACGGGTCACCTGATGGAAAGTGACTAACGCCGCCCATGAACGTGTGCAACTCAGGACCCACAAACGCGTTAACGGCCCTTTTAGGAAGGAGTACGCTCTTTTCTTGAAGGTTTGAAGGATTGGTCCGGAAATACCGCAAACGATAACTTGTTACACAGATTCTTAGTGCGAGGCAAAAAGCGTATCCAAAAACGCACATTATCCAAGTAATGGGGTTGAAAATTTTGCCGTGTGGAACGATGGCGGAAAGTTACGGGTGGTATTAGTAGATTATATATTATATTATTGATGTGTGTTACTTCGACCTGAATGCAGACCTTCTTAATAAGCTAGACCGTCTCCTTAATAACTGCATTCGATACATTTTCAATCTTCGGAAGTATGACCATGTGTCTGCTTTGCGTTCCCAATTAAACTGGTTGCCTATTCGCTTGCGCCGCAAACAGCGTGCACTTACCTCTCTATTTTCATTTCTCAACTCACCGTCCTCACCTACTTACCTTGCTCCCTACTTCCGTTACCTGTCCACTAACCACGACAGAAATCTTCGCTCAGTTAATAATCTGCTTCTCTTATGTCCCTCTCACAACTCCGACTTCGTGAGTTCTTCGTTCTTTGTTCAAACAGTACTACTCTGGAATGCGCTCCCGCTCGAAGTCAGCATGTCCACAAACCGCTTTATTTAAAAAAAGGTACATGATCTCCTCATATTCCGGTATTCATAGTGTGCGAATATAATATGTCTATGTATCTATATAAATATAATTGAATATATATGTATGTGTATAATTGTATATATGTGTATTTATGATGTATTGTGTCAAATATGTGTATGTATGAGTTTATATATGTAGCGAACCGTTACATATACTTTCAGTTATTATTTAATATACTAAGACGTAACCTCTGTGCACCTACCTTACAAGATTTCTACACCACCCAAAGGTTGACTGGAAGAAAATGCCCCGGGCATTAAGTCCGCCGATGTACAAAAGTGCATAAAGTTAAAGAAATAAAATAAATAAATTAGTTCGAACAATTCCTCGGAGTACTCTTCATGATTTATACGATAGAGATAAGTTTATTAGAGGACTTACCCGCCCCTTTTACCTAGTTTTGGGAAACTGGGAGCAAACGAAGGGTGGCATTGTATTTGTTTCGTTTATATTGCAGGTGTCCAAGTTTTGTCCTCTTTTTTGTCATAGCCATTATCACTCAAAGCGACTTACCAAAATACTGTAAAATAGGCCCTAGGATATATCCCTGGCGAATACTGCTACAATTATCAAGTGTGTAATTTTATTAATATTTACAGTTTGCAACATTTTGCATTTTAGAGTTGCACTATTTGGCATTATTTTAATGGCCATTAAATTAATGAAAAAGGTAGCAAAGGCTTTTGTAAAATCTAACAAAACGAAATTCAGAAATTCTATTCCAAATTATTTTTAATCTGATCCAAAATATTTAACACAAATAGTATCTCTTCAAGAGTTCTTTTGGATTCTTTTTTATGAGTTTTCATATATAGTATGAAGTCCTTTTCTAAACCGTTTTCACAGCCCTTTTCAATCAAGTCGATTAGTCTGGCAAAAGACAGATGCAGGAGTATTTCTCGGAGGTGTTTTTCGTCTGTCGTCAAGTACAACTCTTTGATATTGTCAAACCAATTTTGTTGCTTAAATCTTGTTACCTTGGCTATATTCGTTATAGCTTCATGTAACTGAAACATTAACAATCGTATTCATATAATAGGTTGACACACCATCAACATCATAATAATGTAATAAAGTCAAGCTTTACCGCTATGTCCCCTTTGTACTAAAATACATACATAGGACATAGGGACATAGGGGTTCCTACACAGAAGAGGGTCATCTAAACGCCGTAGATGGCCCGAGGTAAGTCGGGGTATCAGGAATTTCCTTCCGAGACGGCGTACGGTTCTTGGTCGGTTCGAGTCCAACATAACCACCGGTTTCCACACAGAAATAAAAGGATACAGTGGTTAAAATTTATCTTCCACAGTACCACCAGGGGTACATAGGAAAATAAAGGCACCGGAAGCCCAACTTCCATATTCCATAAACATCATTTAATGCTTTAATCGAACAACTTACGTCAAATAACGCGTCTTCTACATCTAAAAGGAATTTATGTAAATTATTTAGTCCATCATCTGCTGTCAAGTCAGGAAGCAGTGTTCTCACGAACAGCCAATCTCTATTTATTAATCCTTTTTCTGTTATTTTCTTGTCTTTTTTCACCTTACCCCTCGGAAGCAGTTTCCCTTTGTTCCTCAAATTACTCTTGATTTCATTAGCTCCTCTTAGTTCTAACGAAAAGTTGTGAATGAATACTGCATATTTAAGGATTTGTACATCAGCTGGATGTATTGGTTCAGAGTTTCTCTTTCGTTCTCTGTAACAAAAGAAGGCATAATTGTGATGTTCTTCTTCTGGTTCTTCTTTTCCAGCGTTAAGGTTAATACAATGATTATTTTTAAAGCTGTCGTTTTAATCTGTATGTCATATGATTTTGTACTTTAACGATTTGACTGAAACATCAAAATTACATTCCTAAAATAAAAACATCAATGATTAAAATATTCTAATTTTTATGATTGTACACTGTAATCTACGAATGAGTAGTTTTATCATAATAATTAATTACTGGCTAAAACATACAATGATAATTATAAAAGATATCTGAATTAAGATATTTGTAAGTTTTAAAAAAGATGTGTTTTTTTATAAAACGTGACTTCTCTTCCAAGACTATATAATTTATGTTTTATTCATATAAAGTGAAACCTCATAACAAAAGTAAAAGAGATGAAAACATCTCTTTTAGTCTTCCTTCTCCCTCATGCTGACGACCGGCTATAATTCTCTATAGTTTTAAGTGTCCTATCGATTCTTCTAGACTCCTGATTTAGAAATAAGTTTCGATCGTTCTTCATTAGATCACTACCCATTCCAAATGTTTCCAACATTTCTTCAAATATAAATTTACTATAATAGCTTTTGCTCGCGTGTATATTGGTTATCGCGGTAAAAAGCAGCCTATGTCCTTTTTTAAAAATCAACCAATCTCCATTCCAAATTTCATCTAAATCGGTTAAGCGGTTATTGATTCCCCATACAAACTTCCACCCCCCTTTTCAGCCCTTTAAAGGATGATTTCTGAGATAAAAATTATCCTTTGTCCTTTCCCGGGGCTCAAACTATCTCTATACCGAATTTAATCTAAATCGGTTCAGCGGTTTAAGCGGTAAGAAGTAACAGACAGATAGACAGACACACATTCACATCTATAATGTTAGTATGAATGATTTCTCGCTGTTATGATTTATCAAATTCTTGATTACTTCTCCAGAAATCCATAACACCTTCAAAAATAACTTTGATAGCATACAACAACGATGGTTGTCACATTAAGTTTTGATTTGTCTATCACTTCCAAATATTAGTAAAAATACGATTCTGTTAAATCTGAATCTGAATTAAAGAAGACCGATATCTCAGGTATTATAAAATCAATATTAGCACAAAAAGTAAAAGTCAAAGAAATTGGCTTCTTATCCGCGTAATATTACATCTACCGAAAATAAGTTAAGACTTCTGGCAAATGCTTGAAAAGACAGAAAATTTGCATAACGTCGTATTCGCCGTGTCGCCTAAAAGATAATAGTGCCTCATGCAATACAAAAACCAGATATTTTAATTATCACCTTCCTGTCCTCTTAATACTATTTTAACTGGTTTTTAACATCTTTTTCCTTTTTTTCTGAGGAATGTCATGGATTTCTTTTCTTTAGAGGAAGATAAAACGAATGAGCTGAAGAAGCTGGATCAAAGAATACTGCAGATTTCAGAGGAGAATCAAAATTAAGACTGCTGTAGTCATCCTGTAGCTGGTTAGGTCACTATGATAGGGACATAAACTGACCAGTTAGAAGTCAGTGCGAAGATAGTACGTAGTAAAACTAATTTTAAAAAAAAAGTTTAAAACTGGAAAACAAAATGCAAAAATCTAGAGTTAAGTGAACGAATGGCTTTAACTGCGATTCAAATCTTGAAACAGTCAATAATTTAAAGACTACTTACATTAATAGAGACAATTTATCCAAAGCCGACTGTATCTGCACAGTCGTTGCCAACCAATCGTACTGTTTTAAAGCCTTACTGTCCTTTTTTATCAAGTCTTTTAACACTTTCATATAGATACCAATTTTAACGTCCTCATTTCTTCTCATTAACCTCAAGTTTAATTTCCGAAGTTTTTCCAAAGTTGTTACAAAATCTTTTTCATCTGTCACTTCAAGTATTTTTGCTATTGTATTCATATTACTAGGTTCATCTTTAATAGCTTCATCTCTATGTTCAGCTGTATGGTCGTTAATTTTATCATTTGCATGACTTATTATTAATAATTCATTCATGTCGTGCACTTCGTTAGTTTCTTGATCCTGTAAGCGGTTTAAGGCTTTAAAATAATAGTTTAAGTCAATATCTCTGTTGCGAACGTGATGATTTCTAAGCGCGGGAAACTTTTTCTTATCAAAATGTCTCAGTCTTTGTTCAAGGACGGGAACAGACCTGTTAGTACTCGTATATAAAAAATTTAAATGGTCTTCTTTTGACGTATCAGCTTTATTATAGACCTTTTTTTTAAATAGAACATCTCTTACAGCTTTAATATGAGTTTTTAGACCATTATTCATACCGTTATAAGGATGGAGATTTTCATAGGAATCTGGAAGTTGCATTACCGTATTTTCTTTAGAGTCTTCTTCGTCACCAGGGGTCGTGGAAGCTACAGTTTCCTCGGCATATTCCTCTTGTATCTTTTTATACACACCGAATTTTCTTAATTCATCGTTGAGCTGTAATATGAATTCATTTGCTTCGGGTTTTTTCCCTTTAATTTTTCCTTTTCGCAGAGGATTAGTGTCAAGTTCTATTGAATTTTCTTCAACAACGTTAGGCCCACGGCGGTTGGTTGGATTATAAAATGCATAGTTTGGCGAATATTTGTAGACAGGGACGAAATAGGGTTGGTCTTGCATGGGTTCTGCGTTCCTTAGGAATGGTTTATTTTGAGACGCATCAGGCCACGCTAAAAAGAAAAAAAAAAGATTTTTTTTATAGTTATTAACTCTAATATCGTGTGTCTTTCTCAAAGATTATAATGCCATGATATTATGGTTAGACTTCCTTTTATCCAGAATTAGGACTGATTTGATCCAATAATCCAATTTTTCGCTACTTATACATAATATATATATATATATATATTTATGTACTAGAAAAAGACACCTGTCACACTAGAGATGCCAGTGCGTTGATACCCTTTGTGTAATTTTTTGTAAATCACTTTTTGTATAGATTCACTTTTACGTTTATTATTCACTACCAAAAGAATGGGAAATGTTTGACCGAAGTGACCACGGCCTCACAGAAAACCGGTGTTAAGCAACTCTTACGTTGGTATTAATCGAGTGAATGAGGCTACCAGAGCTCCAACTCCCATTCAAAGGACGGCAGAGGGAACTAACCAACTTTATTAAAGAACAAACCGCGGACACAAAGAGCTCTTGACAGCTTTTTATAAATCAAACAAATTAATCAAGTCAGGTATTATCCCCTGGCTTCATTAGCAGACTGCTCGATAAGTCCACCAGTTGGAACTTAATAACGATGATCTGATGATAGAACCAGCAGGTGGATTAGGAACATTTTGCTTAGACCAAGCCCCAATTGCCATCATCATACCATCGAAAAAAATTACTTACGGATTTCATAAACTTGATACGGTTGTAAATTTGTTTGCTTTTCATATGTCTTCTTTATATTTGGCTTTGGCATGTTCAAGTTAAATTCTGACTTACTTTTTTTTAAAGGGTTGTCAGAAAAAAAAGTAATGACTGTTGTATTTTCTGATTTCTTTTTAATTTTTATTATTTTCTTTGGTTTCTTAGTTGGTGTCACTTCAATATTTGTTGGAGTCAAACTTGGTGATCTTGTAGTTGCTGTTTTTAGTTTCAATCCATTTTTTGGTGTTTTTCTTTTTGATACTTTTTCCATTGTCACCCCTTTCGATTTAAATAATTTTGGTGATTGTTCTGAATATTTATTTAGAGCAGGTGATTTTGTAGTTGTCAGATAAGATGTTAAATCAATAAAAATATCTTTAGTACCACCATCAGTTGAAGAATTGATTATGGTATTACTGGGTGTCGGTTTAGTGGTAGAATATTTACCTGTGGTAACTAAAGGTATCGGGTTATTTTCATCTCCTTCACCTCTATTAGTTGTATGAGTCTCACTTGCCGCAGTTGTACTAGTCAATGTGTAAATATTTCTATCTACTTTAGATGGCAATTCTGCAATGGGTTCTGATTCACTTTTTTTATTTGTTTTTGAATTATTGATGTTACTTAAACTAGAGTTTGACACTGTATATTCTTTTTTGCGTTCATCAGTCGTGTATGTAGTATTATTTATTCCTTCATGTTTTAAATCTTGAAATTTTGTAGTTGATTCTACGTATTTTGGTTTATCTTTTTGTCTTTTAACATTTGCTGTTGATGTTTTTATGTCTTTTAACTCTCTATTTGTAATTCCTTTTTTAATTGATGTTTTGCTACGTATGTTAGATTTAGGTTCATCACTCGCATCATCTACCTTATCAGTAACTATTTCAACTTTAATATAATCCTTGGGACTTTCTTGTATCGGTTCATCGTAACTTCTTCGTTCTATTCCATAAGCAGATGAACTTGCATTATCAGTGTCACTAGATTTATCAATTTTCTCACCATCGTGTGTATTACTTTCTAATTTCAAAGGCTTGACTTCTAAATGTTCACTTGCATTGTTTTCATCATCACTGCTTGTATCATCTGCTCTCCGGTTGTCTATTTGTCCAGAATTTTCACTAGCCTCAATTTCATCATCGCTATTCCTATCAGCCCTACGTCTTCTGATATGTCCTGATTCTTCCTGCAAAATGTCCTGAACAAATTTATGATGCCCTTTTAAATCTTCATCGTTAAGTTCTTTGCTAGTTTTATCACTGTTCTCAGTATTATCAACTGTCTCCAATATCCTTCTTGCGACTTTATTCAAAAACTCTTGTTTCTCTTCTTCGGGTAGGAGATCAATGTATTTCTCATGACTATTGGCTAAAGCAGTTGACAAAAAAAGAGCTAAAATTATTAACATGATTCTTCACAACATTTTTTCCCTACTGTTCTTCGTTGCTAGTGATTTAACGGTACTGGAATTCTATTCTTATGCATTTTAGTATGAAATCAGCCATGAAAATCTATTTAAGACGTCTGATAAGAATTAATTACTTTTCTGCGCAAGTATCTCAAAAACCGTGTAATGTGATTTAATTCATGAGTTCCAATCAAACCAGTCTGATAGATAATAATTAATTGACCTGATGGTAGAATAATACTTTTATAAAAAAAAAAAAAAAAAAAAAAAAAAAAAAATAAATACCTCCTTTTCTATCCGACTGCGCTAAAAGCAGGGTGTTGTTTTTCGAGTGTATGTATGTACATACGCATGTATGATTTTGAGAATATCAATAACAACAAAATAGTCAGCTAATGGTGTTAAAATCTATCGAGTGGGGTGGCTAATGAAAGGGTATCAAAAATGTATTCCAAAAATAAAATATGGTATGTACCATCAATCATCATCAACAGCCTTTAATAGTCCACTGCTGGTCATAGGCTTCTCCTTAGAAAGGAGATTTTGGCCGACTCTATCACGCTTTCTTTCTCTTTGCCGTGCTGTTGTCCCCTATTACCCCTATTTATCCCGTGGGTGTCGTAAGAGCCGACTAAGGGAGCAAACTACGCAGGACAACAACACTGCAGAGAGGAGGAAAACTTGAAACAAACTCTATACTGTCTAGTATGTCTGGCCAGCGTGGTATAGTAGGCTAAAACCTCCTTTTTAAGGAGAGGCCTGTATCCAGCAGTGGACTGCTAAAGGCCGCTGATGACGTATGCTTAACATTTTCATGCAGTCAGGTTTTTTGTTTTTTTTTTCAATAATGTTGACTTTATACCATAAAAGCAGTGATGATGATGATAATTTCTTACAGTGATAGAGAGTTAGAAAGATATGTATGTATACTTCTGTTTCAGTAATTTTGATAGAATAAAAGTAAAATAAATGTTTGTTATGGTTTGGGAGACATATAAGCAGACACGTCACCTGATGGTAATTGACTACCGTCGTCCATGGACACCTGCAGCTCAAGAGATACAAGTGTGTTGGCACATTTTGATTACCAATGGTAAAGAGGAGTTTGGGGTTCCTCCGATAACCTGACTTGTTCAATAGCAAAAATTGTTTTTATGATACCCTGGATTATGGTTGGCGTAGTGGTTTAAGCGGTCGCCACGCCGCTTAAAACTAAGCCGTGTGTTGTGGCTCCGATCCCCACATGGGACGACACTTTCTATGATCCACAAACTGTTGTTCTGAGTCTGGGTGTAGTTTGTGTCCGTTTCATGTATGTTTGTAAAGTCCCCCGCGACACAGGATACTACCGAAGATGTCTTTTAAAAAAAAGAAGTAAAAGTAAATATGTGGATGGTAAAATTCTGTGATGTGTGTGGAGGGGTTGCAGTGTTGAACTGTCAATCTCTTAGCTAAATTTCATCCAGTTCCGGTCAAACGTTCTAACTTTATTGATTTACAAACATCCATATATGTATACTTGAAAGTTTCTAAGACAACAGCAAATAAAAAATGAAAAAAATTACTGCATCTTTTTATCTTGAAGATTTTATTTACAAAAAATATGTAATATTATAAAATAATTGGCCAAGACGAAACTTAAATGATATTCATACTGCCTAATATATTGAATTAATCGTTCTTTACTTCTTTTCACTTAATATCGTGGGAGAGCCATGGATCGGCCTCACAGAAAACCAATGTTAGTAATTTTTTCTTTCTTTCGTCGCGCTTAATACGCAGAGGATCAAAAAGCCCATTAATAATAATAATATTAGGATATTCTAGCACATTTACACAACGCCATCTAGTCCCAAACTAAGCAGAGCTTGTACTATGGGTACTAGACAACTGATATAAATACATATATATACATATTTGTAAATAAATACACATTATACATAGAAACAACCGACCAAATCAAAGATTAATTGTTCATGCATACAAATATTTAAATTGAGCGGGAATGAAAACCGCACTCTGTTACACACACCGCTACGCCAACCGGCTGTAATTTTTTTTTAAGACCATTCCCGCACGGTATATATATACATTTGAAGTCTAATATTGTTCTAAAAATACTAACTTTATTTGTTCTCGGCTACAAATTTAAGAGATAATTTCTTCTTTGATTAATAGTTTTAATTAATTTGACAATTATGCTATCAAAATTAAAACATAATGGAAAACATTGATATTTATTTATTTATTTGTTAACTTTTTGCACAAGTATATGCTTCGGCGGACTTAATGCCTAAGGCATTCTCTGCCAGTCGACCGATTGGGCGGTGCTGAGAAAGAATGAGGTAGGTCTTAAAAGAGTACCGATTTGTAGCCATCCTGACTTCGTGAGGAAGCGCATTCCATAAGAGGACAGCCTGGACGAAGAACGAAGAGCCGACAAACCCAGTGGTGTGAGAAGGACAGAGTAGAAGAAGATTGTTGGCCGAACGAAGGTTTCTGTTGTGGTTGTTGCATAACAATTGAAATTGTGTTGTTAAATAAGTAGGAGGGGAAGGGTGTTCAGAATCGTTTGTAACACGTGCGTAAATCTAAATTCATCTGGAAAGTTTTTCAAAATATGTAACATATTGAATCTCGTGTACATGTAATGTATGACAATGATTTCGACAAAAAGGCCGGCAGCGAGCGAAATGATTCTCACAGAGGGCCTCGTGTGATTTTGTAGAGGAACGGGAGTCATGCCCCTTCAACACAAAGCGAGGATCCGCCGACCAGGCGAGGTGATCATGCCTGGCGGGCCGCAGCCCAACGGTTGATGTTGGGAAGTTGTATATATCGGCGAGAGAATTGTTAATATAGCGATGCAAGATTAGCAGTTACTCCGTAGTTCAGTGTGTCTTTGTTATATGGCGCTGTAGTATGTTTCTTCGTACCACTGTATGTGGAACAAAGTTTATTATTACACGCTTTTTATTAGCTTCACCTGTATGTTTGTTGAAACGGTCAGAATTCGTTCAAACTTTGTAGATATATCGAGGACCGATGACCATACACTAATTTAAAATAAAAAATATAAAATAAATTTTAATAAATTTGAAAACAAAAGCGTTTTAATGCCTGTTGTCATAGTAAAAAGCACCCCATCCTTTTTTTTCAAATTTATTTTCTATTTTTAGTTTGTTTTTTTTTAAAGCATGTTTTTTAGTTTTTTTTTTACTATTATTATTTCACATCAACTCGATCGTCACAGTAACCGCTTTCGTCGTTGCGATTGGCCCACGCTGAAATGTTCACCAATCGCAAAGCCAAACGCGTTCGCTGTCGAGATCAAGTTGATGTTAAATAAACTTACACTAGGATTTCAGATTGCATAAAATCAACCACTGCAAGGCGCGAATATTTTTTTATTCTGTGATAAGTTTGCCATTAATAAACTTAGACTTTTACATGAAAAATCATGTTAAATTGCTCCCCTATGCTGGTTTTTATCTGAAGTCAGTCTCGCTGCGTAAAAAAAGGAATGATCTTTAATATTTTATTAAAATCTACACAAAAATATTAAAGAATCAACATGATTTCCTCAATATTTAAAAAATGATCATTTATTGCTTGGTTGATGTCAAAAAGTAATTGTAAATCTGTCTTTAACTATTTATACATCACTTTTAAACCTAAAACTTCCTCTCCGCATCTGCCTCTCTTGTCTCATATTTCGTTCCATAATCATTCTATCCAATTCCTCTTCTTTTTCTTTCTCTTCTTGACTACTCATTGCGTCTACGTCTTCAATAACTGTATCTATTAATATAGGACTTTCAACTACATCTGTATTTTTTATTCCAAATTCAATCTCTTCTAATTTGTCCTTCAATTCATCTTTTACAATATCTTTTATAAAGTTCTCCATCACGATGTTTTCTTTTCTTTTAACTTCTTTTCGTTTCTGTGTTTTTCTGCTTTCTTTCTTTTCTGGTTCGGTGGTTTTGTTTGATACTTTACCTATTTCTTCATTCAAGTGGTAGAAATTAGGTGATTCTTCGCAGGGAATTGAGTCGATGGGTCTGGTGCAGGTCAATACTTCCTGAAAATTTAAAAGATGTATTGGCATACTCTACTTTTATTTTTATGAAAACCCCTTCGAGTTATCACCTCACCGGGGCTCACGAAGGAAGTGATATATGGGAATTTAACCAGTAAAAACACAGAGGAGGTCCGTTCCATCTAAGTCTATTATAAGGGACTAGTCTATAACCAAAGAAGGAAGTCCCTGAGAAAAGCCTTAGGTGCCCTAGGCAGCTATACTACTAAGTGCAGAGGGCATTGTCCTCCTTACGGCTTAGAGAGGCGCCCGCGGAACACGTCGTTAATTTTTATGAAAAATATTTAATCATATAAATTATCATAGCACCGACTTCAATGCGACTAAATCATGATAAATCTCGATAAGTTTCATTAAACATCCTTTTAATTTCCATCATCAGAAGTTAAATAATTTCTTCAACTTTAAATAACACCAACCTTGAGTAAGGGGTGTGAGGGGCGAATCACCATCTTTCGCCCCAAGCCAACCTCACCTGCCCGCGGTGCATCCTGCTGAACGACGAACGAGGCTCTGGCGACCGACCGATGGCGGTATATCCATCCCAATAGGCGTAGCTAAATACAACAGGCCGGTGACGGGCAGCAGCGTTACCGGTGCTACAAGCTACGCCCTGCGATCGCCAACCCGCCTGCCCAGCGTGGCGATTATGGGCAAACCCCTCCCATGCAGACGCAACAAAGGCCACGGCCCCCAGTTCCCGGCGGCCCCGCTATTCCTGGTCATGGTGGCGACCACGGTAAAGGCGGGGCAGGGGGTGCGAAGAATCTCCGGGAGGCCACCACAACCGACTGACCCTGGCGACGTACAACGGACGCACGCTACGGCTAGACTCGCATCTGGCGCAACTTGAGGTGGAACTTGGGAAGATTAGGTGGCATATCCTAGGGCTATGTGAAGTCCGAAGAGAGGGGGAGGACACCATAACCCTCGAGTCAGGCCACCTAATGTACTTCCGCGAGGGAGACCAACAATCCCAAGGTGGGGTTGGGTTTCTGGTAAATAAGTCCCTATCTGACAACGTTGTGGAAATTTCCAGTGTGTCGAACAGGGTAGCGTACCTCATTATCAAGCTCACCGAGAGGTATAGCCTCAAGGTTGTGCAAGTGTACGCACCGACCTCGGCACATTCGGACGACGAGGTGGAGGATATGTACGATGACATATCGAGGCCCCTCCACTTCACAACTAAGACCCACTACAACGTTGTTATGGGTGACTTCAACGCTAAAGTGGGAGTACAGAAATGCGGCGAATCGGTAGTAGGATCCCATGGATTTGGAAGCAGGAATCATAGGGGGCAAATGCTGGTCAACTTCCTCGAACGGGAGGGGCTGTTTTTGATGAATTCTTTCTTCAAGAAACAGCCCCAAAGGAAATGGACGTGGCAAAGCCCCGACGCTATGACTAGAAATGAGATCGATTTCATCATGACGGATAGAAAGCACATATTCAGAGACGTCTCAGTGATCAATAGGTTTAATACCGGTAGTGATCACCGACTTGTCCGGGGCTCTCTGAATATCAACTTTAAGGCGGAACGTGTCTGTTTGATGAAATCCAGGCTCCGACCAACTCGGCTCCAAGCCATGACAGGATCTGAAACGTTCCAGTCAAAACTGGAAAACCGATTCGCTGCCGTGGAAACCACAATCGACGTAAACCAAAATCCTCAAAAATGTGGTTCGGATCCTCAGGGAAGAAGGTATGAGATTTTGTGAAATGCAGCGTAAGGGCAGGAAGTCGAAGCTTTCAGAAAGGACCCTAGGGCTGATGAAGACACGACGTGAAAACCCACCTGTCACTTTGTCGGCACAGCGGACTCTAAACCGAGAGATCAGTAAACTCGTACGACACGACCTCCGGTGCTGCAATACTCTTTCAATTGAAAGAGCGATCGAGCAAAATCGGGGGTCAAAAGTGTTCGTACAATCTCTTGGAAGAAGCCACCTGACAAAGTTGACTACAGAAAGTGGAGAAGTCGTTGCTTCGAAGCCAGCAGTCCTTTTGGAAGTGGAAAGCTTCTATGGCCGGTTATACGCTTCGCATGCATCTCGACCTGATCCCGAAAATGAGGACTCTAGAGCCACATTAACACGTCGCTACACCGAAGACCTGCCAGAAGTTAGCATTGACGAAATCGAGATGGCTCTTGGACAGCTGAAAAATGGAAAAGCCCCTGGAGAGGATGGCGTTACAACAGAGCTGCTGAAGGCCGGGGGTAAACCCGTACTAAGGGAGCTCCAAAAGCTCTTCAACGCTGTCCTGTTTGAAGGGAGAACTCCAGAAGCGTGGAGTAGGAGTGTGGTCATCTTGTTCTTCAAAAAGGGTGACAAGACCAGGTTGAAGAACTCTGCCGTGCTTATTATAACCGCCGTATCCAACATTTTTTACCAAATTGAGTTAGTTACATATTCGGAATCGCCGTATCGAGATCTATAACTTTGTATTTGACGGTTTGTAAAAAAATGCTTGTTTGATATGATTTTTGATTTGTATAAGCGCAGTAACTACAAAAAGGAAAATAATTTCCTTAATATCTCAGCCGCAAGTGCTGGATACTGCTATAGATTTCTAAAGCGCCAGATTATTATTCATGTAGTACTTATCTTAACCGCGGTATCGGTTAACACTGCTCTGATATTAATGCAATCCCTATTATTGATGAGTCTTTTTCCTTAACATAAGTGCTTTAATCGCCACTTACGGCGATTATAATAAGAAAACTGTATTAATTGGTTTCCATTGAGTTACAATAATAACAGCCGTATGTGCACTTACGACGCTTATTACAAGAAATTGGAATGCAATAGATACGTTGTTTTATTTTCATGAGCGACAACTGCGTGTTACTGCGGTAATAATAAGGAAACTTCTCTTATAAGTTAATTGTAACCGTGCGTCGCGCGTCGTGTACGGCTCTTTTGGCAAGGTACTCGAAATTAAATCACTACCCCGTTTGTGTTATTGCGCGGTGTTTTGCATTAAAAATGGGGGCAGAGGAAGCGGAGGAGCGGGAGTCGCGCATCAACGATCTTTCATTTCATTCGTTCAGTTGCTTGTTGACAAGCCCAAGAGCACGTTGTTGCGTGCGGTGATCTGGCGGAATTGGCGGTAAAACATTATTTCGTAAGTATAATCAATACTATTAAAATAAATAAAAATGCATTTTCTTAAAGAAACAACGTATACATAAAATACTCATTTTTGGTATTTCTCATAACAAAATTTAATGCGAAACGTATTTAACTATCCACGTTGCATGAGCCACGGTCCCGCCATTTTTGTTTTGTAAAATCTCAAAAATACGCGGTATCTTTCTTACATATTTTTATAAATTCCATAATGACAAATTCTAAACAATGTAAGTATTGAATTGTAATATATATTTTATTAATTTGGGCTTGAAGGTGTGTGTAGTAGAATATTTATGTATTATTCTTTTTTCACGTCATTATTTTTTTGATGCAGGTTATGTGGGCATCTGGTGCTAGACGTGATAAGATACTTGCTCTGACAACAGACCATCAACCCAGCAGCAAAAACAAGGCTGCTACTATAATGCAACTGCCGCTAAGACCTAAACCTATAGTGCATGCCAGCCCTACCAACCTGCCAGCTATAATCACAAAACCTAAATTAACTAATATTAATGACTTATGGAGCCGAGAATTGGATTTTAAAGACTTCAGCGTTGTTTTTGATTACTCTAAAGAATATGAAAATTCATTAAATCAATATTTACAAACTTATAACCTGTCAGAATTGAAGTTATCGTTTAATTTTTACGGTAGTAATGAGACAGCTTGTGCTGATTTTTTGCTATGTCAAGAAGTAATAGAGCTGTCCCCATTTTCAAAAAACAAAAATATTCATGAAGAAGATATTGATATTTTCCATGACTCCGACGATGATAAGGACAAAACATATATTCCCGAGACTTCAGATGCAGATTCAGGCGAAGACGAAATATTCACCAAAAAATCTAGGGAACGTAAAACACATTCACCATTAATATTACATGACATAACAATGGATAACTCAGCAATTGATGACAGAATGACTTTGGGTACCAGTATGAATACAATGTCGCAAATAATTAAAGAAAGCAATTTTATAATGAATGATACTTCAACTTCAATTAGTGTAATGGACTCTAATATTTTAACACAATTTAATATTCAAACAGAAAATAGCACCGCACACTCGCAAGATTTAATAAATGCTACTATCACACCTCATGAATTAACAAATACAGAAGAAAACAAAGGACTTACAAAAGATGGTAGGCCTCGCAAAAGGCAAAAATTCAATGAATCTGTAAAGGAAAGACAAGAAAAAAAGAAAAAGGTCAGAGATGAGCAAAATGATTTGAAAGATCCATGCACTGAAAAATGTATGAAGAAATGTGTAACTAAATTCACACCTCAGGTACGCCAAGATATACACGACAGATATATCGCTCTTGATTACGAATCACAAGGACTATTTATTAAATGTTGTATCGATGTTAAGCCTGTAATGCGCAGATCCCAAGTTACAGAAGACTACAAAAGAAAAACAACATATATTTATAATTTAAAAGGACCTGATAACATTAAAAAAGAAGTTTGTAAGACGTTTTTTCTTTCGACGTTGGGTTATAAGCCTAACAATGATAGAAGGATCACAACTGCTATGAGTAAAGCTATTGATGAACAAAAAACGACTCGAGGATCCTACAAAAGAACCATAATCGATAGACAAGCTATAAAAGATCATATCATGTCGTATCACCCCGCTATTTCACATTATAGACGAGAACATGCACCCAAAAAATTGTACCTTCCCAGTGATATCACTATCACAATGATGCATGAAAATTTTTGCTCTACAAGGCCGGATATAAAAGTTTCTCATGAAGTTAATAGAAAAGTAGTAAGAAATGACCTGAACATTTCTTTTGCAAACCTTGGTAATGAAGAATGTGAACAATGTGAATATTTTAAGCGTCACAATCGATTAGACCATCAAGAAGAATCTTGCGAGATATGCCAAAATTATAATATGCAACACAAGCCCAGATACATAGAGTCCCGCAAAGAATACAACGAAGATAGAGAGAAAGCAAAGATTGACACAGAAGTAATTTATTATTCCGTTGACCTTCAAAAAATTATTATGTTGCCAAGAATGGATCAATTCAAGACTGCGATTTTTTGCCCGCGGTTAATTGCTTTCAATGAAAGCTTTGTACCACTAGGACCCGCAACTAAGGATAACAAACCGTATGCTGTGTTATGGAACGAGAGTGTTGCCGGTCGTAGTCAAGATGATATAATTTCTACCTTCAAGGCATTTTTGAACATTAAAAGGGACCAAAAAAATATTGTACTCTGGCTCGATAACTGTTCTGCGCAAAACAAAAACTGGTCACTTCTATGTTTTATGGTACAAATAGTGAATAGTACAGACATTTTAGCTGAGAGTATAACATTAAAATATTTTGAACCGGGACATACATTTATGTCCGCAGACAGTTTCCATCACCAAGTGGAACAATCCCTGACAAAAAAGGGAAAGGTTTATGATTTCGACGATTTTGTTGAGTGTGTCGGCAACGCCAATAAAAGGAAGAATATAGTAAAAGTAATGAATGTTGATGACTTTATCGCCTATGAAGATTTATCTTCTCAGCACAAATTGCGGAAAAATAACCCACGCGTTTATTTAACGAATATAATGGCTGTGAGGGTTGAACGAGGCCTTTTCAAATTAAAATACAAATTTAATCATGCTGATCAATACAAATCAGAACCTTTAGATTTTCTTCAAGTAAAAATCATGAAAAATGAACAATTCCCTGAAATTCAAAGAAAAACTTTGCCAAGGGGTATAGCTGAAGAACGCAAAGCAGCCATTATTGAAAAGTTAGTCCCGTTAATGCCGGCAAACAGGAAACAGTTCTGGATTAACGTACCAACAAATGAGACTGTTAAAAATCTTTTGGAAGAGGACTAGCTTTATATAACGGCCTAGAATTTCCAAAGACTTATTTTATTTTTTGTTTTTATAAGATATTATAAGAAGTGTTATTTTTTTTTAGATTTTTAAGCGTCGAACAAACTATAAGATTTAACAGATTATTAATAATTATTACCGATTTTATAATTATATTCTTGTAAAAGGGAGCCATGCCACGTCCTTAAATGTGTATTTACTAAGCTTATTAAAATAAGATTAATTAGTAATTTCACTGAATACTTTAAAAAAGTACATATATGTAAGACTGCCAAGTTACTGTGATCTCAGAAAGTGCCAATAATAGAATTAAGTCGTTGTTTTTAATTGTAAGATGTACGAGGTAATTTCGTTTCAAAATGTTACTTTAATAAATTCCGTTTTAATACACACATAAAAATTGATTGTTTTATTAGTGTATACAATATTTACAAATGTAATTATTATAATATCAGTCGGTTTATCCATACATTGACAGCTGAAAGTTGGCATATTTGCACTCGTTGCCGTAAACGCACAGAAAATTAGTACTTTGAGTTTCTTACCATAAGAGCCCTAAATGTCAACGTTACGGCGGTTATGCTTATCGTTACTTATACTCAGTACTCATTTTTCGATGTCAAAAGCGCCATAAAATAAGTTCCATAGTATAAGCGCACTATCTGTGTTACTTACGACGCTTATTATAAGTATTTGTTTTAAAACATACGTCGCATTTCCTTGTCATATCACATTTTTATATCTTTTTTATTATCAATTTATTACTTAAAGTTCTTAAATAGCAATGAATACAAAATACCACCTTTTAACTACGGTAAGAATACAACAAATTTTAAATAAACAATATTTTTATATCCATAATCGAAGAATTAATTTTTAAAACTTTAGGCGCCATTTTCTAGGAACTTGCTGTCATGCACTTGTCGCTCTTATCTTTAGCACGGCAGAACTATCGACCCATATCCCTTCTAAGCCACGTCTACAAGCTGTTTTCGAGAGTCATCACGAACCGTCTTGCGCAAAGACTCGACGAATTCCAACCACCGGAGCAAGCTGGGTTTCGGAGCGGATATGGCACCATAGACCACATCCACACAGTGCGGCAGATTATACAGAAGACCGAAGAATATAATCAGCCCCTGTGTCTAGCATTCGTGGACTATGAGAAAGCCTTTGACTCGATCGAGATCTGGTCTGTTCTGGAGTCCCTGCAGCGTTGCCAAGTAGATTGGCGATACATCCAAGTGATGAGATGTCTCTACGAAGCCGCCACCATGTCCGTCCAAGTACAGAATCAGCAAACAAGGCCCGTACCATTGCATCGAGGAGTGAGACAAGGGGACGTTATTTCCCCGAAATTGTTCACAAATGCAATGGAGAATATGTTCAAGACGCTGCACTGGAAAGGGCGTGGCATCAATATCAATGGCAAATACATCTCTCACTTGCGATTTGCAGATGACATCGTCATCATGGCAGAGACGTTGCAGGACCTCCAGCAAATGCTGAATGACTTAGCTGACACTTCTGTACGCATCGGCCTACGGATGAACTTGGATAAAACCAAGGTCATGTTCAACGAACATGTACTACCGAACCTATGAACCGATTGCGGTACACGGTGCCGTTCTCGAAGTTGTTCAAAATTATGTGTACCTCGGGCAGACATTGCAGTTAGGTAGAAACAACTTCGAGGACGAGGTGAACAGAAGAATTCGGTTGGGTTGGGCAGCGTTTGGGAAGCTACGTCGAGTCTTCTCATCGTCGATCCCACAGTGCCTTAAGACGAAAGTCTTTAATGAGTGCGTCCTACCCGTCATGACATACGGAGCTGAAACGTGGACACTTACGGTACGGCTGGTCCACAAGTTCAAAGTCGCTCAACGTGCTATGGAAAGGGCTATGGATCGCATCAGAAATGAGGTGATCCGGCAGAGAACTAAGGTCACCGACATAGCGTACCGGATCAGCAAGCTGAAGTGGCAATGGGCTGGCCATATTAGCCGCAGAACCGATAACCGTTGGGGAAAACGAGTTCTTGAGTGGAGACCGCGTCTCGGCAAACGTAGTGTAGGACGCCCACAGGCCAGGTGGAGTGACGATTTGCGCAAGATGGCTAGCAGGAGCTGGATGCGAGAAGCCCAAAATCGATCTAAGTGGCGTGTAAAGGGAGAGGCCTATGTCCAGCAGTGGATGATGATGAACCTTGAGTAAATCAATGCAATTTGTCATCCGTTGCAGTCAACAACTGGTTACAACTGCCTATGGACACCTACAACCTAAAAGTCATAAGTATGTCGACGCTCTTTGAGTCCCTCCCAGAAATAGGAGTGGGTTTTGGGCTCTGGTAACCTCACTCAATCGGTGATCTGAGGTCGTGCCGAAGCATTCTTCTCGAATCGGTCGTCCAATTCAGAACATCTCCTTTTTATACGAGTACTTAGTTCGGAAAGTTTATTACCTGATTAAATATGGTTTCATTCGGACAGATGAAGCTGTATCTGTACGTGATATTGCGACCTGAAGGGGTCTGCGTGGGGACACATACGTGGAACACTTGACATTCGTTGTCCACGTCTGCGTAGTAGCCGTAAGTCCGGTTTTCACAGCTGGGGAAAAAAATATCATAAATAAAAAATGAAAATTTTTAACGTAGTTTTTACTATTCAAAAATATAACAAAGCATATATTTTTTTCATGAACACCTTTCATCTCGTCTTCTTGCAGTCTGATGGAATAATTTTGTAAAATTAAGGAAGTAACAGAAGTAGGGAAAAAGGTCTGGTCTCAGGAATTACCAAGAAAGACACGAGTAAGTTCGGCAAAAATCTATCAGGTTATATGTATGTAGGTTTTGAAGAAGCTCTACTAATGAAAGTCCGGTTAGGAAATCCTGAACTTACTGAAAATTTAGGCTAGGTTTTGCTAATTTCGAGATGGGATCTTTCTAGATCCCACAGGTTATAAGACACCCGCCAAATTTTAGGTTTTCCAGAAGTTGTAATGGGGATTCTCAAGTGCCATAAGTCCAGTTACATAGGGTTTTTAATCCATATAATCCTTACCTGAAGGTATCTGTAATATTTTCTCTGATGGAAGAAGCATTTGCAGGAAGATTCAAAGTGTCAGCCTTGGTTTGGTTTGACATATCCTGAAAGAAAGTAATTTGAAATGGGAATACATGTATATATTAAATAGGTTAAGAAGAGTTGTAGAACTGATAGGAGCTCAAAAGTCTCCTTTTTACAGAAATCAAAAGAAGAAGATGAAAACATACCTTTAGTGCCTTAAGCAGTATATCATCATTCATTGTAAAGTCGATACCATCACTGCCTGCTGATGTCATCATAAATATTAAGAACAGGCCACTGGCTCGAAGGACCATTTTGTAGGTTTATCTGAAATCATAAACTTTGTTAACACTTTGTGGCCTAGTATATACAGGACACTTCAGATGAACAGATGTGAATATGTATACACTTAGTAATCTTATATTTTTATTAAATTTTCTGCTTCACTATCGAAGATATCAAGTTTCAAAAATATCGCGAAGTCATAGTCATAGTCTTTGTAGCTAGTGGTAGTTGTCTAGTAGTTTGTGACCCTGACTACTACTCCAGAGGTCGTGGGTTCAATTCCCACCCAGGACGAATAATTGTGTGATGAGCACGATCATTTGTTCTGTGTCTGGGTGTAATTTATCTATAGTACGTATGTATTTAGAAATATATAAGTATGTTTATCGGCAGTTTGGTTACCATAGTAAAGTTTCTGTCTAGTTTGGGATCAGGCGGCCGTGTGTGAGATGTGTGAAAATATTAAATATAATAGTTAAATTAGTTAGTGTATAAGTTAGTGTATAATAATAATAATAAATTTATCTCTCTGTTTGTTTGACTTTGTTTTTTTTTTATTTATCATTCAAAAGACAACTGCCGCATTAGGAATATGTAATGTGTCGCGGGGGACTTAACAAACATAACACTCAGACTCAAAACAACAATTTGCTGGTCACAATATAACATATCTCTACTACCTACTTATATATTTCTTAAATACTTCTAAATACACAAATCATCATCTGCCTACCCTTTTTCCAATTTTATTTGGGGTCGGCGCAGTATGTATGATTTTTCCATTCTACTCTGTCATGCGTCATCTCACTGTTTACTCCCTTCCTAGCCATATCCTCCCTGACGCAGTCCATCCACCTCTTCTTCGGTCTGCCTCTTCTCTTGTACCCTTCAACTCTCATACCTAAAACTTTCTACGCCACATTTTCCTCATCCCTCCGCATGACATGTCCATACCAAGATAACCTATTACTTCTTAACTTTTCATCCAGTGGCGCTACTTTCAGACTCCCTCGTATATACTCATTCCTAACCTTGTCCATCTGAGTCACACCACACATCCATCTCAGCATTCGCATTTCGGCTACGTTCAGGCGTCTCTCATCCGTTCTCTTAATGGGCCAACTTTCAGAGCCGTACAGGACGGCAGGTCTGATAAACTTCTAAATACACACATGTTATAGATAAATAACACTACAGAGAACGAATGACCGTGGTCATCACATACTTATTAGTCCTGGGTTGGAATCGAATCCACCACCGCCGGCTTAGCAGTCAGAACCCCGAGATCAACATCAACAGCCTTTAATAGTCCACTGCTGAACATAGGCCTCTCCTAAGAAAACTAAACCAACAGGCCTTTCGGTTTCGTGGTCATTCGGATGTGGTGATGTCGGTTACTACTTCTAATAAATGTTACTTAATTAATTAATATAAAACTAATAGAATAAATAGTTATAATTATATTAATACATAATTTAATGGAAATAAATTGCAGCGACCTCTAGTTCATATTTGTTGCCCCAAGAAATTTAATTATTAGGTAATAAAATTAAAAGTACTAACTTATTAAATAGATTAAATAAATAAATAAAATAAAACTACTAAAGTTAGAGTATTATAAAAGTACACCACAGACTATATAAATCAGATTTGACAATATCCGTGTAAAGGTTGTATGTAAAAGATCGCCGTGAGCGATAACACCGCCTATTGTTATACCACGTGTAAATGTCCATCCATGTCTGTACAATATATATACATATATATAAATATATATATATATATATTTTAAAGACAACTCCCGCATTATGAATATATCCTGTGTCGCGGGGGACTTTACAAATATACATGAAACGGACACAAAGAACGCCTAGACTCAGACCAGTAATTTGTGGATCACACAAAGTGTCGTCTTACGTGGGGATCGGACCCACAACACTCAGCGTAGTAGTAAGCGGCGTGGCGACCGCTTAAACCACCACGCCATCCGTGCAGTCAAATATACCGTAGCGGTGTACAATAAAGATGTATAAATAAATAAAAATAATATTTTCACATTTTTACTTTTAATTCTAACTTTATGATGGCAAAGTCTCTATTATTTTTTATCTGTTTTGAATTTTGATTCCATGTGGTGACGGATTAAGAATACAGAGTGTCACCACCCGTATTCATCCCGTCGGTGTCGTAAGACGCGACTAAGGGAGTAAACTACGCAGGACAGCAGCAGAAAAGAAGGAAAGCTTGACACAAACCCTATACCAACCCGTCTATCCAGCGTGGTATAGTAGGGCAAAATCTCCTCTCTACGGAGAGGCCTATGTCCAGCAGTGGACTAGTAAAGGCTGTTGATGAATGGATTTATTCTGAGTGCGGGAGCTGTCATTTAAAACAATAAAATTATTTATCTACAAGATTTTTATATTAAGTATAGAAATATACAAGCATCGACTCGGGAGTCTGGTTACCACAATGCAACCACTCCCCAGACCCCAGTTTCGGATGAATGATGATGAATAAAAAATCTTAAGTTTTTATGGCACACCCTTGACTTAACGCGACAACTCAGTGGAAGTGATATGTCATGGTCACGACCAAGCTTACACTATGACCATTTACACTATGACCATTTATTTCATATGTTTTACATCACAATTAAAACCCACCTTAAGTAAAAAAAGTCACTTACAATTTACCACCACCACTCTCACACACACACTTCACAATGTCAGGGTCTGGTGTTTCTCGCGATTACAAGGTTATATGGCAACTGATCTAAAGTTCAGCTCTTTTATAAACGTTAAGCGAATCCCAGCGCTGAATTCGCAATGATTTTGGTAACGATAGCAAAAAAAATACACTAAATAATATTCTAAAATAATAATATAATAATATTCTACCACATACACACAACGCCATCTAGTCCCAAACTAAGCAGAGCTTGTACTATGGGTACTAGACAACTGATATAAATACATTATATACTTTCTTTTTTGTAAATACATACATATTATACATAGAAACACCCAGACCAAATCAAACATCAAATGTTCATGCACACAAATGTTTGACTTGAGCGGGAATCGAACCCGCGACCTTTGGAATAGCAGTCCGTTACACAAACCACTACGCCATTCGGTCGTCAAGTCAAGTCAAGTCAAGTCAAGTCAAGTCAAATATTAAGAAAAACTACGTGTAAAGAGGTTATTTATTTATTTAACATTTTAAATTATAGTGCATTTGAAAATCACAGGTTTGTAAAAATGTAACAGATGTTACATCAAGCGAAGTTGATTAAAACTAACACTATACAGTAAACACATACAGTACAAAATACAAGTATCATTTTGTAGTTACTTTAGGTCGTAGAACGGTGAAGTGAACTCCGAGTCAGGCAAGGAGAGGAGGAAGGATTACTTCCAAACATAACTAGGCCATGTTTTCCAAAAATAATCCCTTCAAATTATGTTTGATATTTTTTTCGTTTAGGCATTTATTTATATCGGGGGATAGTTTATTAATTTATTGCGGTACTATGTTTCGTATTGTTCTCTCACTGGTTTTGTGAGACTGCTCGTGTACATACAGAATGTTTTATTTTATCACCCAAGTTGTATAACACTTAGTCACTTCTTTTATTTTTCACCCTTCAGGTTAAAAATAGTGTTTTTTCGTCTAATTTGCATGAGACCCAACGAGAATAAAACCCTCCCAAACACACTCCTAAAAGAATTTTGCGAGTTCATATATAAATCTCGGAGTTCTGGAGTTGTTATACAAAAGTAAAAACACTCAACTAAATTTAGAACTCTCATAAAAATAGCTTTTTTTAACTTTTAACATAAAACTTTACTACAAAATTTTATAAACCATTATACTGTATATATATAGCTTTTTCTGTTGTCCATACATGTTTCGATCCGAGCTTTGGCAGTCTCCGTAGTACATGACATGAAATTTTAATGGCTACAAAAAGCTCGCCAAATCATTTTGTCAATAGATAACAGCCATTGACAACATTCTAAGGATAGCTGCACGCGCACAACTATTGATAGGAATTTGATTGTAATATCCCACGGTAGTAGCCATTGTCTTAGCTGGGGAAAGACCGCTGTTCCCCAACCTCATGGTGATCCATATTAATATTATAGAGCTAAAAAGTTTGCTTGTTTGTTTGGTTGAACGCGCTAATCTCAGGAACTACCAGTTCGAATTGAAAAATTATCTTAGTGTCGGATAGCCCATTTATCGAGAAAGGCTATAAAACATTACTCTACGACCAATAGCAGCCGATCACCAACAGCACAAACAACTGTAAGTAGGTAATAAAATTTACTTTTAAACTAATTAAAAAGGAATTTTAAATATCCGTCCACAAATGACCCGACAAAGATTGGTGAACATACATAAAAAAATACATACCGTGGAACATAGAACGTCTTCCTTTTTTAAGTCGGATAAATATAAAACCGACTTCAATGGGTCTACATCATAATAAGTTTTTATAAATTGTATTCTTCATTTCAGAATTTTCCACCCTTAAGGGTTGGTATTTTTTTGCAATATACTCGTAGACTGGGACAGGACGGGCAGTATACGCTCCCAAATGAAAAATATTTTTTGTAAAAACGTTTCAAAATGAAGGAGTTTTGAGGTAACAAAAAAAAATCAAATAAAGTGAGAACCTCCTACTTTTTTTAAGTCGGTTAATAAATAAGCAATTAAATTGTAATTTATACGAACGTGTTTCAACATTTTCAGTATCAAATATGGTTAGATAGAGGGGTAACAGCCAACAGATGAAGTGAGCGCTGACACGTCGCATGGAGTACTCCCTAAACCTACTCCTGGGTCGCAATTCCCAGGCACTGTCGAAGTCGCATGTGTTGCCCCCACTTATCACGCGATGGACGTATCCAAGGAACGCTAAGAAAAAGGATTTTGATAAAAATAATTAAAAAAAAATTGAAAAAAAGCGTGGGATGCTCTTTACTATTGACAACAGGCACCCAACGCTTATTTTCAAATTTATTAAAAAAAATAATCTATTTTTTAGTTTGGTTTGCTATAAAAAGCGTGATTTTTAGTTTATTTTTAATTTTTTTTTCTTTTCTTTTTTTAAATAGTGTATTTTCATCGGTCCTCAATATATCTACAAAGGTTGAACGAATTCTGACCGTTTAAAGTCAGTCAAAATCACGCCCAAAGGAGTCGGTTACAAACAAACATACAAGTGAAGCTAATATAAAGCGGGTAAAAACAATGAGTTAAGAAAGAACTAAATACTTATCGGCTAAATGCTATACATGCTGTGACTATCAGTTAAAATCAATTTCCGTTACTGGTTTGTATGAAAATGGAAGTTATCTTCATCATTTTTTTTAATCATCTGAAATTAGATTTGAGATCGATTTACATTTTGTTAATGTTTTAACAAAATTATTCAATTTCTATACTTATACGGGGGCTGCTATGTACGAGTATGTTTCCGGAACTGGCTAGTTACAGAAAAATATTAAAAAAGTAATTATAACACTTAAAAATGAAACTCTTTGGCTGAAAAATACAATGTTTCTTGTAGCTGTCATTTGTTCAAAAGTGCATCGATCATCACGGCGAATATTTTAAAAAGCAATAAAACTATAATTTGTTTCACTTTGTTATTCCTAATACTCATAAAAATAAAACTAATAACTATAAATGTATTTAATTGGCTAGATGTTTGTGTATTTTTTATTTTTGTCTTTTTTTATTTATTTTTTTATTTTTCTTTTGCCAATAACTAGACATAATCATGATACAAACTATGTACTATGGGGCCCTGGCAATGTGTTTGACAAGGTTATCTAGTGCAGATGCCAGTCTCCCACAACGATTTTGAGCAATTACTGTAATAACTTAGTATTCAGTAATGTTCGTGGAAGAGAAAATAAACTTTATCTTAGCTTATTCCGGATACATAAATGTTGTGTTAAGTTTGTTTGGTTGTATGTTTGGTTACTACTGGTTCGAATTGAAAAATTCTTTTAGTGTTGGATACCCCATTTATCGAGGAAGGCTACAAGCTATATAATATAATAATATATCTCACACATCTCACACACGGCCGTCTGATCCCAAACTAGGCAGAGCCTGTACTATGGTAACCAGACTGCTTATAAACATACTTGTATATTTCTAAATAAATATAAACAAATTACATCCAGACACAGAACAAATGACCGTGCCCATCACACAATATTTGTCAACAGACTACAAAGACCACAGTCAGGGTCACTAACCACTAGAAAAACAGGCCCGTCAGACCAACAGGCCATATAACATCAGATTGGCACCAATGACTTCCTTTCTAGGGTATACCTGGTTCCCCGGCTATTAGTACCCGAGACGGCGTGCGGTTTTAGTCGGTTCGAGTCCGACATGCCACCGATAGCTGGTATCCCAGGGGATTTCCGCACGAAAAAAAAAAAGGCAATATAACATCACGTTTTACTATCATGGTTGATTAAACGATTAAAAATAATTACAACGCAAGTTTTTTAACCTCCAACGGAAAAAGAGGGGTGTTATAAGTTTAACCTGTGTATCTGTCTGTCTGTGGCATCATAGCTCCAGAGCGGATGGACCAATTTCGATGCGGATTTTTTTGTTCGAAAGCCGATATGATCGAGATGGTTCAAAGCTATTAATTTTGAAGATCATTAGCTCTCTTTTTAAGGGGTGAAGGGATCTCAATAAAATCCACAGGTCCGATTGATTTGAAATTTGGTATTCTATTATAACACAGACAGACAGATACACAGGTTAAACCAGCGGGTTAAACTAGCGGATGGACCAATTTCGATGAGGATGTTTTTGTTCGAAAGCCGATATGATCGAGATGGTTCAAAGCTATTAATTTTGAAGATCATTAGCTCTCTTCCTAGGGGGTGAAGGGATCTCAATAAAATCCACAGGTCCGATTGATCTGAAATTTGGTATTCTATTATAACACACTGAGTTATGATACTCAGGAAGTCCCAGGAGAATTTAGACTGTCCTTAGGAAAATTAATCAGAAGTAAATTAGAGGAATTGGAAATATAACAAATCTTAGCAAAGCCGGAGTTTAAAAAGCTGTATTTTCTTATTTACCGTAATTCACCTAATCCAGATGTATACAAGGTCGTAAATTCTATATAACCGTATGCTTAGTACGGTACTGTTACCGCCAAATATTTTGCGTTGTCTGCGCGTGCGACGAATTGGCAATAACATATTTTTTTTGTGTAGTAAGATTTACGGGATTTTGAACGTCATCGGTGGTCTTTTGGCTTTTACCGAAACAGGGTTATATGTTATTTAAAAAGGTCATATGAGATTCTTTTTTTAATATTTTTATTGCTCCGTATTGACCTAATATTTTTTATCGTGGGAGTAAAAAAAGTTTTGGATTTGAGAATTGTTTTATAGTTTTTTGAGTATTTGACCTTAGTTCCTCTAAGTTCAAACACATACATATTATAGATAAATTACACCGGTCGTTTGCATGTATATAATAAATAATAATAAATATGTTCGAACATCTGACACACAACGCCATCTAGTTTCAAACTAAGCAGAGCTTGTACTATGACATACGGAATAAACATGAAATGAAAAAAGTATATAAAAATTCAATTAGTCAATCTAACTAGTGTGGTGACGGATTAAGAATACGTAATGTCACCACCCCTATTCATCCCGTGCGTGTCGTAAAAGTCGACTAAGGGAGGAAACTACGCGAGACAACAGCACTGCAAAGAGAAGAAAAACTTGAAAGAAACCCTATTCCAACCCGTCTGGCCAGCGTGGTATAGTAGGCCAAAACCTCCTTTCAGAGGAGAGGCCTATGTCCAGAAGTGGACTATCATAGGCTGTTGATGTGATGATGTGAATCTAGATCGACTGATGGCATACTTATATACTTCTTTGTAAATACATACATATTATACATAGAAAGCACCCAAACTCCGAAAAAATATATTTGCAGATCATAAAGTCAGTCAAAATCACGCCCAACGGAGTCGGTTACAAACAAACATACAAGTGAAGCTAATATAAAGCGGGTAAAAACAATGAGTTAAGAAATAACTAAATACTTTTTGGCTAAATACATGCTGTGACTATCAGTTAAAATCAATTTCCGTTACTGGTTTGTATGAAAATTGAAGTTATCTTCATCATTTTTTTAATCATCTGAAATTAGATTTGAGATCGATTTACATTTTGTTAATGTTTTAACAAAATTATTCAATTCCTATACTAAATTAGAGGAATTGGAAATATAACAAATCTTAGCAAAGCCGGAGTTTAAAAAGCTGTATTTTCTTATTTACCGTAATTCACCTAATCCAGATGTATACAAGGTCGTAAATTCTATATAACCGTATGCTTAGTACGGTACTGTTACCGCCAAATATTTTGCGTTGTCTGCGCGTGCGACGAATTGGCAATAACATATTTTTTTTGTGTAGTAAGATTTACGGGATTTTGAACGTCATCGGTGGTCTTTTGGCTTTTACCGAAACAGGGTTATATGTTATTTAAAAAGGTCATATGAGATTCTTTTTTTAATATTTTTATTGCTCCGTATTGACCTAATATTTTTTATCGTGGGAGTAAAAAAAGTTTTGGATTTGAGAATTGTTTTATAGTTTTTTGAGTATTTGACCTTAGTTCCTCTAAGTTCAAACACATACATATTATAGATAAATTACACCGGTCGTTTGCATGTATATAATAAATAATAATAAATATGTTCGAACATCTGACACACAACGCCATCTAGTTTCAAACTAAGCAGAGCTTGTACTATGACATACGGAATAAACATGAAATGAAAAAAGTATATAAAAATTCAATTAGTCAATCTAACTAGTGTGGTGACGGATTAAGAATACGTAATGTCACCACCCCTATTCATCCCGTGCGTGTCGTAAAAGTCGACTAAGGGAGGAAACTACGCGAGACAACAGCACTGCAAAGAGAAGAAAAACTTGAAACAAACCCTATTCCAACCCGTCTGGCCAGCGTAGTATAGTAGGCCAAAACCTCCTTTCAGAGGAGAGGCCTATGTCCAGCAGTGGACTATCATAGGCTGTTGATGTGATGATGTGAATCTAACTAGATCGACTGATGGCATATTTATATACTTCTTTGTAAATACATACATATTATACATAGAAAGCACCCAAACTCCGAAAAAATATATTTGCAGATCATACAAACATTTGTTCCGACCCGGGAATCAAACCCGAGGCCTTAGCACAGCAGTCGCACACGCTATCACTGCACCACCGAGGCAGTCAGCACATAATAAATAATGGACACTGCCCAGACACAGAAAAAAATGGTGCTCACCATACAATATTGATCCTGGGTGGGGATAGAACCCACGACCCCTGGCTTAGTCATCAAGGTCGCTAAACACTAGGTCAACAGGCCAGGCATCGCAAGTCTAGTCTAGTTCATCATCATCAACAGCCTGTACTAGTCCACTGCTGAACATAGGCCTCTCCTTAGAAATGAGGTTTTGGCCTACTATACCACGCCGGCCAGACGGGTCGGTATAGGGCTTGTTTCAAGTTTTCCTTCTCTCTGCAGTGCTGTTGTCCTGCGTAGTTAGTTCCCTTAGTCGGCTCTTACAACACCCACGGGATGAATAGGGGTGGTGACACTCTGTATTCTTATTCCGTCACCACACGGACAAGTCTAGTCTAGTAAGTGATTAGAAATAAAAACATCATCACTACTGCCCTTCTTCTTTGAGGTCGGTGTAAAGACGGCGGTTGTAAAGACTTCAAAAAACCCACTACTTACCTTTTCCTATACAAAACGTTAGTCTGCTCCCAGTTAGAGTATGCTATAGCACGGATGGCGTAGTGGCTTAAGGGGTCGCCACGCCGCTTACTACTACGCTGAGTTTTGTGGGTCCGATCCCCATATGGGACGACACTTTGTGTGATCGATAAATTGTTGTTCTGAGTCTGGGTATTCTTTGTGTTCGTTTCATGTATGTTTGTAAAGTCCCCCGCGACACAGGATATATTCCTAATGCGGGCATCCTTTTTTTGCCAGTCGACCTTCGGGTGATGTAGATAATGCGATCGTGGTGAATGTTGTGTGTACCTGTAATGGGCATGCATACCAGGTATGATATTTGTGGAAATATTTTTTAAGAGTGCAGTGTATGTATGCTGTTGGTATACCAAATAAATAAATAAAACGTCTCGGTAGATTTCTGACAGGCAACCTTTGGATGGACAAATCGATTTTAAATAGACAAATTCGTGATGAATTTTGATGTAAAATATACGAGTACAAGAATCATAAAATAATAATAATATTCCACCACATTCACACAACGCCATCTAGTCCCAGCTTGTACCATGGGTACTACACAACTGATATAAACACACAAATACTTTTTGCTTGTAAATACATACATATTATACATAGAAACATCCAGACCAAATCAAACATTAAAATTTCATGCACACAAATGTTTGACTTGAGCGGGAAACGAACCCGCGACCTTTGGAATAGCAGTACGTTACACAAACCACTACGCCATCCGGTCGTCTGATATAAATATTTAAACAGCTTTGCTTACTCTTTTCAGATACAGGTATATGTGTATGTACCTACTAAACGTTGCATAGCTGGACAACTAAACGAAGATTAATCTGCTTGTTAGGTACATTTGATTTAGATAAATACGACTACTTCAAATGAATTTATATAAACAATCTCTTATTATTGCGCCGCCTTTCTCGAAAAAAGTTCTGTTATCTTAAATTCACGTTTCGTACTAGAAACTGGCCGCCATCTTGTGTCTAGATCTCAGGACACGACCCCTAGACGTATGACTCAAGTTCAACACTGACGTAATATAGAACAAAGTAATGGAGATGACATTGTTATTTTTTTCTTTATTTTTTTATGATAGAGGCGGCAGACGAGCAGACGGGTCACCTGATGGAAAGTGACCATCGCCGCCTATGAACGCTGCAGGCGTCACAACCGATCTTTTCTTGAAGGTTTGAAGGTCGTATCGTTCCGGAAATACCGCAGACGATACTCTATTCCAGAGATTGTTTGTGCCAACAATCCAGGTCCTCAATTCTGCTATTTTATGTTCACGCCAAGCCACTGTCATAAAAAACGTAATATATTTTCAAATTATAAGGAAATGATTTATTTATTTTTCCAAATATGGCAATTTTTTTTTGATATCACCACTGATGAGCCACTGCCATTCCATCGCCCCTGTAAAGACCCTGAGTTAGTGTAGACTACCGATATTTATACCGATGCCAATGGGCACTCGATGGCATCTCAATAGCGTGTCAGTGGTATGACAGTGGCTTGGCATGAACATAAAATAGCAGAATTGAGGCCCAGGTATTACTCCGAACAATTCCTCTGAGTACTTTCCATGATATATGCGATAGAGAATGCAGAGTGAAGCCACATCTCTACGTAACGCCAAGGGATCGAGTCTATCGGAAATGTTTGAGCTATCGACGATTTAAGTCGCTATTCGTTTTGTGTTTTTTTTTTTCTCTATTTTATTATCCTTTTCATAATCGATGGAAAGGTTTAGTGTTCTGATAGAGCTATTTTATTAAGCCTTTACTGCTGAAGAATTAAACACAAGTATAATCTAATAGTATTAAAAATACTTCAATCTAACACATCAGGTTCTCCGGTTTACTGATCAGCCTGTCCTGTGACACGTAGGCTTTTAATAATAATATAACATTATAACACATTTCACAGACGGTCCATCCGATCCCAAAATAACCAGAGCCAACCATATGGTAACCAAACTACTGATAAACATACTTATATATTTCTAAATACATACATATTATAAATAAATTACACCCAGACACAGAACAAATGACCATGCTCATCCCACAATTATTTATCCAGGGTAGGAATCGAACCCACGACCTCCGGCGTAGCAGTCAGGGTCACTAACCTCTAGACCAACAGGCTTCTTCGAGCTGTTTCCACTCATTTCTGTCTCTAGCTTTTCTAGTCCCGCCTCCAATTTTTCTTACATCGTCTATCCATCTCTTTGCCTGTCTTACCCTTGTCCTTTTCCCATCGCGTGGGTGCTGAGAGAGCTAAGCTCAGGCATAAATATCATCACTCTGGTTATACCCAAGTGATACCACGGCCTCATAGATAAATGGTGTAAAGCTATTCTTTCATTGTATTTCAGGGAGTGTGTGAGGACCAATTCCAAAATTTTGGGGGTACTCAAAGGGTTATAAACGCACTTGAGAGGCCTCTAAGAAATTGATATGAACTGATCACACCGAAAAAACACGTACGAATTAAGTCTAATTTAATTTTTTGATGGCAGTGGGGGCAAACGAGCAGATCGGTCTTCTGATGGAAAGCGACTACCGTCGCCCATGAACGTCTGCAACTCAGGAGTCACAAGCGCGTTGCCGGCCTTTGAGGCAGTAGTTACAGGCTCTGATTAGTTTGGGATCAGTCTTTCATGTGTGAGATGTGTGAGGTTATTATTATTATTACTATACTATAGTTCAACTTAAAATGCAATCATTATCAGCCTATCGCAGTCCACAGCTAGACATAGGCCTCTCCCTTTGTACGCCACTTAGATCGATTAAAATGCAATAACATAAAATATTTAGTACTCACAGCAACTCTTAGTAGTCTAGACCCAGGTTACCGACCCCGTGTGAGTTTAAATCAGGAGTTTGCGACAGAAAATCCACTTTTGTCGTATTCAGAATATAATAAATAAGTAATTTAGTGAAATATATACTTTTAAACGACATACTATGAGTGAAATAAGCAATGTCAACTGTCAGCTATCAGCGTCGGACTTATGCCAAGTGAATAAGTACCCATTGGTATCCACACCTTCTGAGGACAGAAAAAGAATGAATCCGTGTAGTGACGGATTAAGAATACGGAGTGTCACCACCCAATTCATCCCATGGGTGTAGCAAGAGCCGACTAAGAGAGCCAACTACGCAGGATACCAGCATTGCAGCGAGAAGGAAAACTTGAAACAAACTCTTTACCGTCTGGCCAGCGAGGTATATTAATCCAGAACCTCCTTTCTAAAGAGAGGCCTATGTCCAGCGGTGAACTGCTAAACGCTGTTGATAATGATGATGATATGGCACAGACATAGTCTCTATTCTTGTAGAATTATTCGGAAGCTTTAAAACTCAAAAAACCTGTGACCAATTAGGACGAAAAGAAAGGAATGGTATATTGGAAGTATAAGCAACATCTCAAGCAGAAGTTATAACATTTAGTTAATCAAAATTCAGTTAATCTACTCTCGATCACAAATATCATAAAAAGATATTTTCGTAGTAAAGTTCACTCGTTCGCAGAAGTCTTAGATAGGACCCTTGCGTTTAGGTAGGGAGGGAGGTCGCGTCACCTACCGACTGACGCAGGTACTCACCTGGCATAGTTGCTTTGGTGAGTACCTGAATCGTATCGGACGCGAGGAGACAGCACAATACGAGCACTGCGCAACCCACTGGGACTCCAGAAAGAGTCCGCTGAACGGGATCGGGGGAGGGCCGGTTACGAGCGCAGAGGACGGCGGCGACGATGCCAGCTGCCGACGGGGCCGCGAGCTGCCAGACAGTGGGGATCTCTGGTGGCAGATTGAATGCTGCTAGGGTATGGGATAGGGTGGCGGCCTGGTTGCATTGAGACGCAATTGGACCGCCACGTCGCGATTGCGGGGCTGAAGTGTTTTTCCCCTGAGATAGGGCCTGATTAGGCATGGTGTCAATTCGGAGAGGACCTGAAATAACATGGTCAACATCTGAGGCCGGATGTCGGGGTGGTTTTTAGTGGAGTCACCACATACTCCTGGCTCCTGAGTCTCCGGGGAGTAGGAGATCCGAAGGCATTTTCCAACTGTCAACAAAAAAAGTAAAAAGTACCCTCGCGTTTTGTGCGTTCGTGGCGTATCTACCTCTTGTTTATATAAAACAGTATTGGTTCCAACTCAACTATTGTGTGTCATGAACGGGAAACGGGTGTCATGTCCCTCTAACCCAAAAGGAAGGATCCTCCGACCAGGCGGGGTGATCATGCCTGGCGGGCCGCCAGTATGTGTCTGTTTCTTTGCATGTGGGAGTCGCCACAGTAGCTTCACGAGGGAGGGAAATGCATTATTTTATTAAACTCTGGTGGTATGGTTGACCCCAGAGGCTGTAAAATAATGATATTGAAAAAAAAAGAGACACCAGAGCAGCAGAGATGAGATGATCCTGATGAGCTAAGTGAAATTTTATCAAGAGGCACCATTTATATCCCCTAGCCTAATATTGATTAGTCTGCCATCACAAAGATGGGCTTATAAGAATAATTAAATAAATAATTAAATAAATAAATAACTAAAGCTATGCCGGTTCATAACAAGATAAACTAGAAAAGACCTCGGCAAAAAAAAACTGATTGGTAATACCGATTCTACAAAACCTGGTCCGGGAACCTCCATCAGCGATGGTGCTTACAAACCATTGCCTTTACAGCTAGAACAACTTAACCCCAAGACGATCGTTGATGTGATTTTTAACATTAATAATTTGACTGACTGCACTTTACCTCACCATTTCCTACTGCGCTGTGTGTTGTGGGTTCGATCCCCACATGGAATAAAACTTTGTGTGATCCACAAATTGTTGTTCTGAGTCTGGGTTCTTTGTGTCCGTTTCATGTATGTCTGTGAAGTCCCCCGTGACACAGGAATATGTACCTAATGAGAAAAACTGTTTGGGATTTTGTTATCACCATCATCGATTGCTTTTAAAAGTCCAGTACTAGACATAGGCCTGTTCTTGGAAAAAAGGGTTTTGGCATACTATACCACGCTAGCCAGACGGATGGGTATTTAAATTTGCCTTCTCTTTGCAGTTCTGTTATCGAGCAACGTTACAGAAATAGAAATTCAAAAATAGATTCTATTATTTCTAACAAATCTTATGTAAAGGATCTTGAAGTTCGTTGCCTCCAAGGCCTTGCTCTGTATGCTCTGCCAATATTATTTGTCATTCAGGACACATACATATGTTAATATACTGATACTGTGTGTCACATTACAGGTAGGACTATTTTGTGCATAAATTGTCACAATACCATCAGATGATATAGATATATAGAACCGTTTTTGTATTACAATGTAATATAATTATTTTCCGTATAGTATAGTATCATTTTTGTCCGTGTGATGACGGATTAAGAATACGTAATGTCACCATTTCTATTCGGTGTCGTAAGAGGCGACTAAGGGAGCAAACTACAGGACAACAGCACTGCAAAGAGAAGGAAAACTTGAAACAAACCCTATACCAACCCGTCTGGCCAGCGTGGTATAGTAGGCCAAAACCTCCTTTCTAAGGAAAGGCCTATGTCCAGCAGTGGACTATTATAGGCTTTTGATGTGATAATTATTTTACACATCTCACACACGGTCCGTCTAATCCCGAAATGTGCTATGGTAACCAGACTGCTGATAAACATACTTATATATTTCTAAATACATAAATATTATAGATAAATTACACCCAGACACAGAACAAATGACCGTGCTCATCACAGAATATTTGTCCTGGGTGGGAATCGAACCCACGACCTCCAGTTTAGCAGTCAGGGTCACTAACCATTTAATTTCTTTTTATGCCGCCACACGCGGCCGTCTGATCCCAAACTAGGCAGAGTCTGTGCTATGGTAACCAGACTGCTGATAAACATACTTATATATTTCTAAAAACATACATATTATAGATAAATTACACCCAGACACAGAACAAGTGATGGTGCTCAGACACTTATTTGTCTTGGATGGGAAAGGAACCCACGGCCTCCGGCTTATCAGTTAGGGTTTCCCCCACAACCGCTACTCCTACTAATTCTGAGGTAGTAGTCAAAAAACAGTAACGCTTTTGAGTTGCAGGTGTTCTTAGGTGGCGGTAACCAGCGTCAGGCGACCCGCATGCTTAGTTCTAACCTATTCCATGTATGATTTGAATATTTCGGACATTTATTTATTTAAATTAAAGCACTAGTTGTACAAAGGCGGACTTAATGCCCAAGGCATTCTCTGCCAGTCGACCTTCGGGTGATGTAGAAAAATGAAGCTGTAGGTGCAAGAGAAAACAGAGAATTTGACTTGTTTATATTAAACTTATTAATGTTGGATAAATCTAACTTAAATATATACACTACTACTATAAATACTATAAATAAAATACTATATTCATAACTACATATATACATAGAGGTCTCAAGTATACACATACAATAGATGAATATACACATTTATAAATACATAAATATCAAAACACGTAGTCGGGTACTAGCGATGTGACCTTTCTGCCAACTTATTTTGTAGAATCATCTGACACACAACGCCATTAAATTTCAAACTAAGCAGAGCTTGTACTATGGAAGCTAGATTGACTGATAAAATACTTATATACTTTTATTTCTGTAAATAAACACATATTATACATAGAAAACACATAAACTCCTAAACGAATATTTGCAGATCATAAAAACATTTTGTCCAACCCGGGAATCGAAGCCGAAATCACAGCAGTCGCATATGCTACCACTGCTCCACAGAGGCAGTCAAATTCAAAGTCAGTATGTTTGTAACTCAATTACTCCATAACAGCTAGAGGATTCGATCCCGGGATCCCGGTTCATTTGTTTTCGCCAATGACCGGTTCTGGATGATGCGTAAAAGTGTGTAATTTATAAAGTTTCTGGGCAATTTTATTAAAAAATATGAGTAGGTATCTATAAACATTGGTCTCTTAAGCATATAGTTTTTTTTATAGTTTATCTAAATAAGTCTAAAGAAGTTGATTTTTTGAAGTTTATTGTTAGTTTCATAAATTATTTACCGCAACACAAAACAAACTAGGCACTAGTTTGTTTATTTTATAAGAAGAAAGTATAATTTTGTTTAACCGCCTTTTTTTAGATTTAAAACTTAAATATTCTATGTCCTGTGAGGACTAAACTAAATAATAAACAAAAAAAAACATTTTGATATGTTTTACTGTCTTTTTGTTACCACTTTCCATTGCCAATACAATCCCGGGAGAATCCCGGGATCCCGAGATTAACTGTAGATAATCCCGAAATCCCGGGATTATAAAAATCGACCGGTATCGAATCCTCTAATAACAGCCGAACGAACTTGAATGATATAGGCACAGACGTAAATTGTATCGTGTAGCAGCAGTTTAGGTCTCAATTCATTTACCTAATATGCATACAAATCTCGAAATTTTAAATACAATAACCTTAGGATATATCAAGGTTATATAAATGACAAATTCTTTGAAACAACCGCTTGTAATGACAGTCACTGGAGCGTTATAAGATTCACAACATAAGGCGTTTGTCTAACTGTTAGCGAGAATGCGATTGCTGTTTTATTTTTTATGTTAGAGGGGGCAGACGAGCGGACGAGTCACCTGATGGAAAGTGAACATCGCCGCCCATGAACGTCTGCAACTCAGGAGTCACAAACGCGTTGCCGGCCTTTTAGGAAGGAGTGCGCTCTTTTCTTGAAAGTTTGAAGGTCGTATCGGTCCGGAAATACCGCAGATGATAACCCGTTCCACAGATTGGTTGTGCGGGGCTAAAATTGTCTCGAAGTAGTGGAGCGTCAACTATCCAGATAATAAGAGTGAAAATTTTGCCTTGTGGAACGATGGCGCAAATTTGCGGCTGGTATTAGTCCGATTTAAATGTTTATTACTATTCATTATTAATGTTTAATTGTATAAAATGTTTAATTGTATTTAAATGTCTTCGCAAATTAAACTGGCTTGTTGGCTCAGTGGTTAGTTTTCCTGGCTGGTAAGTCAAAGTTGGCAGGTTCAATTTACAACCATGATGATTAGTTATATGATAAACATCACACTAAATAGCCAATAATAATATCGACTGTAGTAACTTATCAAACCGCCTAATTCTTGCAGTTCCTCGCAAACCGCCTCGCCATCTCTTTATTAGAAGTTCCTGGCAAGCTGTCAAGAACTATAATAAAATTGAAGTGTCTGTTTGTAATGTCAAAATAATAGGGTTTTTTCATGCTCACACGGTTATTTGCACGATAGCTATGCCTAAAAACCAGTTCACATTTTTGTCTGTGTCCGTTTGTTCTAGGTAATCTTCTAAACGGCTTTACCGATTTAAAAAATGTTTTACTACCAGGTAGCTATCTATATAAGGAGTAACATAGGCTATTTTTCTTCTTAGAAAACCCCTTTAAAATTTTGCCCGGTCCAGGATCGAACCCACTAAGGCAGCGTTATAAAATTCCAAGCGAACGAAGTCGCGGGTATCAGCTAGTATTATATACATCCGAATTTAGGGGGCGCAGTTAGCGCAAGTAGCTGGAGCGGGCAAAGACGCGGGTATTTTGTGTGAGCAGCATGCCTGTTGGTCTAGTGGTTACTGCCCCTGACTGCTAAGCCGGAGATCGTTTGTTCGATTCCCACCCAGGACAAATATGCCAATGGCCACTCGATGGCATCGCGATAGCGTGTCAGTGGTATGACAGTGGCTTGGCGTGAACATAAAATAGCAGAATTAAGGCCCTGGGCAAGTGCCTTAACATGCGTAAGCTAATTGCATCGTGTAGAAGCACCCTGTTTTCCTTTCATAACGTGTTTGCCGCCTTTTACTAAAGATCTGAAGAGAAATATTTGGCAAAAGCCGAAAGATTAAATGAGAATGATTGAAATCTGACTAGTATTTACATAATGAGTAATAAAACAAAATAATACTGCACTTGTACAACTGATCCTCTAACGCGCAAATAAAGTTTTCACGAGGATTAGTAAATAATTATACCTACAACTTCCCACCATCGACCGTTGGACCACGGTCCGCCAGGTATTATTTTAACTTATCTTGGACATTTGACACACAACGCCATCTAGTTCAAAACTAAGTAGAGCTTGTACTATGTACAATAGGATGCGGTGAGGTAACCGCTTGAACCACTACGCCGCCTGTGCTTTGTGTTGGAGGGACGTAATCTTCATCCATCACACCTCCTTTTCTTGAAGTCGGTTAAAAATATAAAACTTAAAGACATAAGCCTTACATTCAATAGAATGTCTTACAAGCATACGAAACACATTGTGTTAATAATATTCAGTTCATTCAATACCTAATCAAGTCACGCACAAAGAAAAACACCTGGATTTTATTTAAAAACATTGCCAAGTGCTGTTTTAAAAGTAATATGTGCGAACCGGTACTTTTCGTCTGAATAACGGTGATTTAATACCAATTGTAGTGATAGAACTAACGTTTCAACTTAACATTGACACTTTTATGGCATTTTTAGGGTTCCATATTCAACAAGAAACCCTTATAGGTTTTAGCCTTAACGGTCTGCGGTTTAGCTCGGAGTATTTTAGTACAGAGCTGTGAATTGACATGAGTATATTAGTATTAATCACGCCGATAAATTGTTTAAAATCTTGACTAAAATTTTTTTGAGAGTACCTTCCCTACTTGTATAATGGGTATGTTTTTTTTCTCGTCTGTCCTATTGTGTCGGAATTACTCATTTCAGGGGTTCTACATTTTGAAGATAAGGATGCTGGAGACAACAGGTTGGACAGAAGTTCCCCTCTAGTAACTGATTTTAAAGCCAGAATAAGAACTGTTTACTTTCCCTCTAACAGTCTGTGTATTGATGAATCCCTTGTGTTATGGCGGGCCGCCTTTTGTTTCGTCAATATATATTAAAAACTAGCTGACCCGCGCAACTTCGTCTGCGTCTTTCAATAGTATTAAAATTTGCTCCGTTTTTGAAACATTCTTCATTGCTGCTCCGCTCCTATTGCTATTAGCGTGATGATATATAGCCTATAGCCTTCCTCGATAAATGGGCTATCTAACACTGAAAGAATTTTTCAAATCGGACCAGTAGTTCTTGAGATTAGCGCGTTCAAACAAACAAACAAACAAACAAACAAACTCTTCAGCTTTATAATATTAGTATAGATAAATACGAAATGAAATTGTGCGGTCTTTCAAAAGTATTACGGTCTTTTAAAAATATTATTATTATTATGTGTTTGAAAATGGTATGTTCCGTTTATTTGATTCATGCCTACCATGGTAATTTTAAATTTTTTTTAATTCCACCCCATGCAAAATGGGGGCTGGAAAATATAAAACTTCTTTAGTTTGTATCTTCTCCTATACGTATACCTATAATGTTGATTCATTGTGCCCTCTATGATGACTGATGTCGACCAACACGCGGACGAAGTCACGGGCAAAGGCTAGTAGGTATTTTATATAAAAAAAATAAGTACCACATATCATACTCGCGAAAGGTACTAAGTGTAGCCGAATATTCGGCGCTTCGGCCAAGAGACTCGCCGAATATTCGTTATTCGGCCGAGAGACTCGCCGAATATTCGTTATTCGACCAAATCACTATTCGTGACATATCTACTACAACGTCTTTACACATAGGAGCGGACCTATAAATATTGCAATCAAATACATATTGTAGTAATAGTCCTATCATAATAATAGTAAAATTTATTACTCCACACTGACACCACAATAGGATTAAAGGCATGTAGCCTTTGAAATGCTTGATTAGGTATTGATAATTATGGTATTTATTTTTGATATTAAATGATAATTAGGTTATATATAATGTAGATTAAAATTGCTCTTTCCAGCATATCATTAAAATGAATATTTTTTGAGGTTTAAAATGAGAGGGCAAAGTAGCCGCGTTCGCCTTCGGGCCGCATGTCCATCCCGGTTGGCAACGGCCGGCAGAAACGGAGCGGTATTATTATTAGCGATCCGCCCCGGCTTCGCACGGGTGCAATATAGATACTACTAATACACTAATGTGGTGTCAGTGTGGAGTAATTAACTATACTACAGGATATCTTTAAAGGCAATATTTATAGGCCCGGAGTAAGCCTATAAATATTGCCCGGGACGATAAAAAATAAAAATAAAAAAATTACCCTTATGGGTTATCCTTAGGAGATAGCCATATACCATCGCGGCATTTTTTGAAGATCTTTTTAGGGTATACAATTTCAAAGTACATTATTTTGGTCTATCTCGTATAGTTTCGCAAGACTAAAAACATGTTTTTTTTTCAGACTTGCTTTAATACCAGTTTTTAAATGAGTGCAAATAAACAAAAAACCTTAAGGCATAACACACTGAACACTGAACATAGGCCACAACATAACCTCTTGTCTGTTGAAACACCGGCTCCCGGTATAAACACATTTTCGCCGGAACTGTTGACATACCGGGAGCCGGTATGGGTAAGTGTGTTCTCATAATCGCTCTAAAGCACGTCATTGTATATACCCTATCCTTTCTAACACGTTACAAATGCACAAAGAAGAAACAGGCTGACTAGTGAAGCCAAAATCTCGCGCAGCTTTAGTGAAAAAAATGTAAACAAGAGTCAGTCAAAACTCCGCCATCGCCTAGGTGACTACTTATTTTTTGTGTTGGTGAAAACTTGTGTTTTATCTTGAAGTGATTCGCTGAATATTAGAAAAAACGATGGAAGGGTAAGTAATTATTGATTATGTATACAAATTATATAATAGTTCTGTTAATTTTCACTAAAAATCGGTCTGTAACTATCAGCATGTTCAATGTCGAACATGTGACGACGATTTTATTGTCGTCATATTTCAACCAAAAATGGATGAAAAGGCAAGTTGATGTTAGATCTAAGACGTAAAATTAATTAGTTTTGATATATTTCATAGGTAGCATTATATTTCTTTCAAAAACATGAAAATATGTAATGGAAATGGGAGTACATAGTCTCATACCGGGAGCCGGTTACGTCAACAGTATACGTTTGACATTTATGGGCAGCCATGTTTTTTGTGTTTCTGGGATGCTTCCTAAGTATGGATATGCCTCAGAAATGTTTTTGTATGCATTAAAATTTTAATTTATTTTTTATTTTTGCAATTTTTTTCATTATCGGTTTTTCTTTTGGTTTTTGTATTGAGCAAAATTATATTTTTAGTTATTACGATACTGGTACTGATTTTCATATTTTCTAAGGATTCCTCCAGACGGGGCTTCATCTTCATCATCAGCCGTCAGGGCTCCTCCTTTGAGGGACGAGGAAATTGCCCGAATCTTGAATCATGGTAAGTGAATATTTTTCTTTCAGACCTATCTTTTAGTAGTATATATATATCTGTTTACATAGGTAAAACAGACTACAGTATATTATTATTATTTACACAGGCAGGGAAGAGGATGCTGACAGCGATGATGAAGATGAAGATTTAGTTCAGCCAGTGCATCTGCCGAGGAGAGCTGAAAGACTTTTTATGTCTGAGGAAGACACTGAGGTGCCACCGATAAACGCTGCTATAGGCTTTGACTGGCCACCTCAACTTCCCTCCGGCCTGCAGCCCCAACCTAGCGCCCAGCCCGAACCCGAACCCAACGCCGAGCCTGAACCCAGTGCCGACCCCGAAGCCAGCGCCGAGCCATACAATAAGTTTGATTTTAAGTGGAGAGGGTTTTCAGAATCTCAAATTCCTCCTGAATTGAGAAAGGAACCATTCTCCGAAATTAATTGTGGTCCCACAGTTCCATTGGCGAGCCCATATGTGTGTTCACCTGCTTTGAGCCACATCACACTTAACAGTAACACATCACACAAACAGTATACCTATACGCACAGCTACTCAGGAACACACAGGAGTCTGAAACGCTTTATGTCGCCAGTTCAGTGGGAATTAGGAAGGTAAGTATATTTGTCCAAATCGTGAAACAGTAAGACAATTAAGGCTGTATATGTATATTTATGTATTTGAAAGTAATATTTTTACGTATTTATTTCTTTATTTACGTAGGTTACATTTTCATTAAAAATATCTATCTATATATCTATATTTATTATTATTAGCAATATTTTGGGTAAAATATATAATTGTAGTTCCCTCGGTTGCGTCATTCGTTTGGATTACAGTCATCATTATTTGAGAGTGCTGCCAACCCTTTTAATCTACAAGAAATATCAGTGCTGCTAACCCTTGTATTCTACAAGCAATATCCCACGAAATCAGGGACTATATTTGATCTTATCATTAGCTATGACTGCAATATTCATTTTTTGAATTAGCAAAAATTTATAAAAGTACTTATACTAAATGTGTAAATATCAACTACTCAAATGCAGTGGTAAATTTATCAAAAAACGTTAGATTTAGCGTTGAAATCATTCTGTTGGCAGCTCTCTGGTTAGTACTTTGGTATATGGGCGTTTTTCAAAAAAACTGACCGTTACGTTACCGGAATGTGACCGGAATCCACTTTTTTGACCTATGCAATGTGTAACATATTAAAGTGCAAAGCTCATATACCCCAATTAGATAAAAATGTTTTGAATGTACGTTAGTAAAAAAACAAACACTATACTCGTGAGAACCATACCTTGAAAATATGTTATACGAAAAGTCGTATCCATACTTTTTTAACCTCTCAGGTACCAAAATGAACCATTTTTTACTACTTTTATCAACTTACATCTTGAAATATTTCTTAGAACTGTATTGTTCTGTTGATTTGTTTTGATGCTTTAATCTATCTAAATATTAGAAAATGTCTAAAAATTCCGTTAGTTGCAATATTTTTTACAAAAACTATGTTTTTAAATGTATGTAATTTTTGACCCAAATTTTTGAGTTATTTTTGTTTAACTCCTACTCAAGATATATGTAATATAGTGCTGCGATACTTTTGTAATACATAGTTTATAAGCTTAAGTTTCTAATAAACAAAGCATCTTAGTCCATATCGGCATAAGTCATTTAAAATTAGGTTGAAATATTATACCCACTTTTGAGGACTTGTTAAGTGGCAGTTCTTTGTGACTATATTAAGAACATGTGTTGTGTAAAAAATATGTATGGTGGCACTTGAAGTTTGAGTTGTATTTTATACCTAATGTGATAAGTTGTAAATAAAATATTTTATGAACTTCCAAATATTGTTGTAATTAAAATTATAACCGAAACTTATCTAAATATCATAGTACCCTATGTTGAAAGTTCTATGTTAGCTATAATTGAGTATTTATATAGAAATGGTTGAAAGTGAATAAAGATTATTCAATTTCCAATAAGATTTTTAACTTGAATTGACTTGATTCCAACTAGATACGGAGAAAATCCAGTTACAGTAAAAGTCTATCTCAAAAATGGGCTGTCTGTTGACCATACCGGCTCCCGGTATAACAGGTAATGCAAAATGGGCTAATGTCATTCAACATACAAGAGGATATCACACTGAACATAGGCCTCTCCTTTCTAAGGAGAGGCCTATGTTCAGCAGTGGACTAGTAATGACTGTTGATGATGATGAAACAAAAAACAAGTTTTACAGCTTGCTTTGAAGAAAAACAAAATCTTACAAATTTTATTACACTAGTCTAGTTTATTATATTTTTATTAAACTAAAAATATAAATATTAAAGGTTTTGTTAAGCCAGACAGTCTATAACAATAGCTTAATTATGCTGCTTGGTCGAAGCGTCAAGCATTTCAAAGGCATATTTTTAATACTGTTTAGCTTTAATTCACATAATTACGTATAAGACAATATTTAAGCATGATTTTATTATAAATAACAAAAAAGTTAACAATTCTTTAATAGCCATTTTTTCATCTTACAGCGGCATCTTGAGTTGAGTTTATAAATTACATCGCCAGAAATATCATAAAAATGTCAGTGTAATTTAATTACTTTTGCTTAGAACTTGATTTATTGGAATTTATGACCTACACATTTAAAATTACTTCTATTGCTTATAGGATTATTAAATTGACATAGTACTAAAAACCAACTACATTTTTTCAATCGAATAACTCTGTTGTTACTATGGCAATACTGTGGCGTCTATGTCAAACTGTTGTTTATCATTAAATTCAGTACAAAAAGTGGAATTTGTTAGAAATATGTCAAAGAACTGTAATTAGATGGATTAAAAATAAAGCAAACAAAATGTCAGAAGAAGAAGAAGAATCTCACTGTCGTTTGTGCGCAGAACCGACACCGACATCACAGCTTATAGCACCAGACGAAGACGTAGGACTCAACTCAAAAATAGCTATAAAAATGTTATGGATTAATATCGATGTTTCAACTACAAGTGGACTACCAAACTCTATTTGTTTCTCTTGTTTCGACGCTCTGCAACGTACTTGGCTCTTCCTTCATGCAGTAAGAACAGCTCAGACGAAATTAAATGAGATATACCTCAAGAAAACTGTATCAGAGAAAGAACCATTAGACGTTAAAACAGACCCAGATGTGATTGAAAATCCTGTCAATATGGACTGGGAGGAGTTTGAAGTGTCTAAACAAGAGGTAAAACCTGAAGTTTTGGACACCCAACAACATGTTATACCGGTAGACGCCAATACTTTGTTAAAGCTAGGTGTAATTAAAACTGAATTGGATACTGACGGTGAACGTAATGATTCTGATGGTTTTAATACCACTGATAGTGATTTACCCCTATACTTAACTGCTAAAAAGAAAATTAAGAAGAAAAAAAAAATTTGTTATGTTTCTGAGAATGATTCTGACACTTTAACTGAACAGTGTGCAAAGTTAACTTGGGATGACTACATGTGCCGCTGTGCAGACTGTGATGCCCAGTGCAAGAATATTATGTCATTACGTCTGCACTCGTTACAAATTCATGCCCACTGTTGTAGATTTAAGTGCTCCGAATGTGGCAAAGTGATAACCAGTTATAAAACCTTTGTGAACCACGTGCGAACTCATAAAAAGCTTCTACGGTATTGCTGCGAGTTCTGTAATAAGTGTTTTTTAAAGACTTCAAACCTCAAATCTCACCGTAGTCGAATGCACAAGGATGATTCAACAACCTGTCATAACTGCGGTTCAGCATTTGAAAATACGGAGCAACTTCAAGATCATATAATTTTATACACCAAAAGTTACCGAAAACGCACTGTGAAAAAAGAAAAAGTAGACGTTACCGAGGATTTAAAATGTAAGCATTGCCACAAGGAATTTAAATCACGTAGCAACTTAAATCAACACAAACTAGTACATACTGAACGTAGTAGAGATTTTTCATGTCACATTTGCGGTAAAATGTTTTTCACTAAAGGGACTTTGAGCACACACATGATAACGCATGATGACACAAAGCCGTTTAAGTGTGAGTTCTGTCCAATGTCATTCCGTGTTAGAGGTAACCTCCAATCTCATATTAGTCTTCACTCAGGTGCTAAACCATATGTGTGTGAACAATGTGGAAAAAGCTTCCGTGTGAAACGTCATTTGAAATCACATTCCATTATACATACAGACTTAATGCCCTATGTTTGTAATTATTGCAATAAGACTTTTAGATTTAAAACTAGATTAAACTTGCATTTACGTCAACACACTGGAGCTAAACCGTATAATTGTGTATTCTGTCAACGGGACTTTACGAATGGATCTAATTACAAGAAACATATGAAACGAAAACATAATATTGATACATCTTCTAGAAAGAAGTTAAGTAACATTGCAACGCAATATAGTAATACGGAAGAACAAAACTTAGATACAAGTGACATTGAGAGAAATTAATAGTAGATTAGCTTTGTATATGTCATTATGCTGCCATCCAAAGATACAGTATGTTGTGTTAAATTTTTTAATACTGCGTTTTTCCCGCGGCTCCGCCCGGGGGTACGTCGGGTTTCGCGATTAAAATTACCGCATGTCCTCAAGAATCAAACTATGAAATGGGTTCAGCTGTATAAACATGAAGAAGTAACAGACAGACAGACAGACACACTTTCCCATTTATAAAATGAGTATCAATTTCATCATTCATCATCAGCTTATCGCAGTCCACTCCTAGACATAGGCCTCTCCCAATGCACGCCAGTTAGATCGATTTTGGGCTTCTCGCATCGAGCTCTTGCCAGCCATCTTATCGACATATGATTTCATAATAGGTATTACATGTTTGCCTGATGCCAACTTCATAATACCAAAATGAACTTTTTTGCCAAATTATCATCAGGTGGGTTTTACCATTAATTCATCAACAGCCATTACTAGTCCACTGCATAGGCCTCTCCTTCGAAAGGTGGGTTTAGAATACTATACCACGCTGGCCAGACGGGTTGGTATAGGGTTTGTTTCAAGTTTTCTTTCTCTTTGCAGTGGTGTTGTCCTGCATAGTTTGTTCCCTTAGTCACCTCTTACGACACCCATGGGATGAATAGGGGTGATGACATTCTGTATTCTTAATCTGTCACCACACGGATTACGGACCATTAATTAATTAAACTTAAATGTACTAGTACTTTTTTCTTTGGATGTCGGTATAAATCAAATGAGTATCTTAAAGCCTAAATAAATTTCGAAAGTATACAAATACAAGTAATATACAAAGTAGTATATAAATAAAAAATTGGAACTAACTAAAAAGTCAGGAAAATTTAGCAAAAGAGATTTTTTTATGAAGATACTTGGATTAAAAAATGATTTGATATTACAATAAGTTACAATTAATATAAATATATGTTATATTGAGAATTCGATATTCCTCACTCGTTCCTCAAGTTCATGTGCGTTTATTGTCACTGCTCTGCTCCTAAAATTCATAACTGTAGCGAGATGTTATAGTTAAACCGCCGTAAGCTTGGCCCTCCTGATGGTTTGGGGGACGCGGGGCGGGGGTGCATTCAACCAATTAGCTAGTGCGTCGCTGTCCGCCGGCAGTGACTGACGTGAAAGCATGGTTGTACGTGTTATTTTTCTTAAGACTGCTACACACGGTATTATTTTGGAAATATGGATAATCTGCCGACTCTGCGTCACAAAAGATTTAAAAACTTGAAGTTCGGCTTACAGAGGTTCTACTGTTAAAGTTCTAATAAAGAATATTTATTATTTTACTTAATTTTTAAATTGTATCTAAATATAATTTACATGATGAAGATAAGGTGTTTTTTATTAAAATTATTTATAGTATAAAATTTTACAATTAATCATAAAAGCTTACAATACACTGACATTATAATACATGGTAATAAATTAGATTTTTATTACATCGTGTGTAGATTAAATCTCAAACAAATAAATCTGAAGATATCGAGTTAGTACATCGTGTCATGTATAGCCGAGCGCGTCACCCGCCCCGCGTCCCGCAAACCATCAGGAGGGCCAAGCTTACGGTGATTTAACTATAAATAGTTTATAATTGACATTAAATTTTTAATAGATTTTTTTAAATCTGACTAGTTGTTTCAGAGAAAAAATACAAACATAAATATGTCATCTCTACTTCCTACAGTATGAATAATAATTTTTTTTTTAATTAACTACATTCAGTCATTGGTAAATGAAAAAATTGTATTTTATCTGGTTTGAAATTAGTAATATCTTAATTTGAATGTCATAGGTCAAAGTTACCAGAGTCCAAAAACTGTGAAGAAGTGGTAGATTTATCTGTGTTATTTACACAGATAATCTGTCACTTCTACCTTATAAATTATTGTTACCGTGATTAATTTCTCACTTATAAATATTTAACTATGTATTTGTATGGATGTTAAAGTGACATAGATATTGTAGACCTATGAATTGGCTAATGTTTCAACCTGGTGGCACTGGCTGTGGTCACTAGCTGGCCTGTTTGTGTTCCCGTTCATATAAATAGTAATATATCATACAACATGAAATTAAAGTTAGTAAAATGATTTGCCAATCTTTTAGAATAATTTTGTAACACTCATTAAGGAAAATTATAAATTCTACACACTTATTCCACAATATTAATGTTAATTTTCAAATCTGAACCATACAACAAAGTCACAGAAGATGAACTCTGCAATATTAATTTATTTTATATACTGCTAAGGTTGCAAATAAGTACAAGCCTACGAAAATCGTAAGCATCTACATTTTTCCATTGTCAAATCTAAACATGATCTGTCTTTCTAATATCGATTTCTTTTGCCTTTCTGACATTTTATACAAAATTGTAATTAGTAGAAACCATGATTATTAAAATAAGTTAAAGTATTTGGAGAACAATAATCCTATTCGATTTTATTACAGTGTCACTTACTGTATAGTTTTAATTTAAAAGATGTATATTTTGTACTAGACAATGTACTTATTTAAAATAAAAGTTTAAAGCTTTATATATTTTTAATTGCTGCATGAAGTAACGCTTTTGTGTACCTCTCTGTTTAATTTGGGGTAGCCTGGCTTTTTTCTGACCGTTTCAAAAGCATTCATCATTTTTGTTTTCAGTCCGATTCCTAATATTCATTATTTCATCAACAGCCTTTACTAGTCCATTTCTGGACTTTGGCCTCTCCTTAGAAAGAAGGTTTTGGCCTACTATACCACGCGGGCCAAACGGGTTGGTATAGGGTTTGTTTCAAGCTTTGCTTCGCTGCAGTGCTGGTGTCCTGCGTAATTTCCTCCCTTAGTCGACTCTTACGATACCCACACAGGACGAAGAGGGGTGGTGACACTCCGTATTCTTAACCCGTCACCACACTGACTAATATGGCTCAGGATCGAAAAGCTGTTGCTTGAAATGACTGCTACAGAAAAGTCCCTCTAGAAAAGAACCTAGAGTATAATACCTACATTAGGCAATAGGTGCCGCGTGTTTCATAAACCTTTCGTTGCAACCATTGTTTCGAATTCAATACAGTCAACTGTAATGAACAGACGGATGTCTGGTTCTTAATATTCATTACTAGCTGAGACCCGCGGTGTTAAAAGTAGCCTAAGTTACTCCTTATGTCATCAGCTATCTGCCAGTGAAAGTCCTGTCGAAATCGGTCCAGCCGTTCCAGAGATTACCCGGAACAAACAGACAGACAAAAATTGTAAAAAATGTTATTTTGGAATATGTACCGTGTAAACATACATAATGCATTTAGTGAAAAGCGCTTATTTTAATATTACAAACAGACACTCCAATTTTATTTATTTGTATAGATTTAGTTTAATATTTTTTTTCACCGGGGCTCACGTTAAAGTGGCTCGAACCGACTAAAATCACGCGGTGTTCCGTCCCATATGGGTCTATTAAAAGGGACTTGGGTATACCCTAGGAAGAAGCCCCAAAAAGTATATTTTTACTTAGATCAGATACTAATTCGACACTATAGAATCAGTTTTTATTGACTTCTAGAAGTAATTTCTATAAGTTTAAAGTCACCCGACTAAGAAGTTCTATGTTGAAAACCAGACAAAGTGATCATGCCGGCGGGCCGCTTCCCAATTAAGTTGGGAAGTTGTATATATGCTAATCAGCGAGAGCATTCTTCATATCGCGATACAGGATTAGTAATTCTTATTCAGTAGTTACTCCGTAGTTTGGTGTGTCTTTGTTAGATGGCGCTATAGTATGTTTCTGGTTCTTCGTATGTAGGAGTCGCCATAAGACTAAACGATGGAATAGATTTTGATAATTTGACCTTGCACCTACCGACTATTACTTTTTCCAAAATTTAGACAACTTTTTAGTGGGTAAAAAATTCAATTCCCGAGAGGCAGTACAAAATGCCTTTGAAGAGTTTGTTGCCTCCCGTCCAGCTGATTTTTACAAGAAGGACATCAATAAACTGCCAATGCGTTGGCAAAGATGCGTCGATTGCATGGGTGATTACTTCGAATAACAGAAATAAAAAAGTTTGAAAAAATAAGTACTTTCACTTATTGCATACAAAACGGCAATTTCATAGGTAAAGACCTAATATCAACTATAATTCCTAACAGCATCTAAAAAGTAATAATTAAACTAACAGACAGACACACAGTAGATTAAAATTATTGATGAAATTATACTGAATTGATTTTATTTATTCATTGTACTCAGTTTCTAGTTTGGTATTGTCATTATTAAAAAAAAATGTTGTTATAATTTTTTCTCTAATTTAAGATTTATTCCATTTTTAAACTGTAAACCGTCATAATATTCACCACTTATGTTAGCAATAAGTAGTAAGGTGCAGTGTAATCAATAGTTGGTTAGCCATAAAAAAAATAAGTTATTATCGTAGTACGTGTATACCTAATCATAATTATATTCTAAAGAAGTGAATGTCACATCCCGGCGTCATCTTGTCGGCCATTTTGAATAGAAACGTGACACTCAGATACGGTCTGTATGTTACATTGTTTTGGAATCCGGTGTAATACAGACAGCTTTTGTTGGCGACATTTGATCGCAACGTTACGAAGATACGAGAGCGAGAATTTTGATAAAGGTTCTTTGATGAATGATGTTTAATTATTTATTTAATTCATTAACAATTTATTACAATTGTGTCTGAATATAATACTTCATAATAGTGAGAAAAAAAAGTAACATATAATCTCTAAAAAAAATTCATATTAAACCATCTAAAATAAGTTAAAAACATTTCAAATATACATATAACATTCACAACTCCAACCAGTCATATTAACAAAATGAATCACTCGATGTCAAAACTAATAATGTCAAACAAAATAAATTAAATTTCAAACAGGTACTTAATGCAAACTAAATGCCAGTTAGAATTGTCATGTCAAAGGAAACAAGAGATCACACAATAATTATATCCCTAACATGTCCCTAGGATTTAAATGTCAGTTACAAGATGAGCCAGTAAATTCATTTACAGAATAATAACATTTTTCCAATAAGAAGGCTTTAACTCTTTTTTTAAATATGTGTGTCTTATAGATTTCCATTTTTATTTCTGCAGGGAGGCAATTAAATAGTTTCACACTTTGATGACGCGCACAATGCTTTGCCATATTTAATGTTGGTATAAAATTGTTTCTCAAGTTCTTTCTTCGAGTACTCTCTCTGATTAACCCTTCATCTTGAGTTTCATCATTTAAAAAGAAAATTATACAAATACATGTACCTACATATACAATTATTTCAGAAAAAACCAACAGATTTAACATCGAAATAGTAATAATAATATACCTACAAAATTAAACAACATTTCATCATCATCAACAGCCTTTAACAGTCCACTGCTAGACATAAGCCTCTCCTTAGAAAGGAGGTTTTGGCCTACTATACCACGCTGGCCAGACGGATTGGTATAGGGTTTGTGTCTAGTTTTTCTTCTCTCTGCAGTGCTGTTGTCCTGCGTAGTTTGTTCCCTTAGTCGGCTCTTACGACACCCACGGGATGAATAGGGGTGGTGACACTCTGTATTCTGTATCCTAGAAATATCTCCCCATGTCAGGCAGGCTTGTTTTTTTTAAATAAATAATGTTACAGAACCGTTTCTCAAATTTTAGGAGCGTGATGAGAGTACCAGAGATTTCCTTTCTAGGGTACACCTGGTTCCCCGGCTACTAGTACCCGAGACGGCGTGCGGTTTTTAGTCGAGTTCGAGTATTTCCGTACACAAAAAAAGGAGGGTTGTGAGAAGCCTCCAAATAGTTAAGCTTAAAAAAAATTAGGAAATCATTTTTTTTAAGTTTGAACATTCGATGAAACGAAAAAGCGCCATTAAAAAGTGACAAACGTATTCATAAATAGGATTTAGCCTGCGAGAGGATGAGATGGATTACAAGTAAACAGTGTTTTCTCTAATTTTCGTCTCCTCTATGCTCCTCTATCACGTGTCTTTGCGCCTGCGTACAACGAAGTCTTCAGAAAATGTGTCATAAACAAATGTGTTTTATTTTTTTGCATTTGCGTATTAAAATTCGTTGGTTAATTAATTTATGTTAATTACTAGCTGACTCGGCGACCTTTGTTCCGCCTTAGAGGCAATAAATGAGCAGATTTTAGATTTTATTTTTATTAGGATAATAAATATAAATAAAAAAAAATCAAGTATTTTAATTATTTTTTATTGGCCATGTATTTAGGTGCATGGGTTGTTCATTGCAGTTCACATACCGACCAACTTAATAGCGCGCAATTTCATCGTTGGTATTGGAGGTTTGGATGCCAAAAACCGCCCTAACGCTGCCTTTCGTGACATATTTGCAGATGTATTTTATGGACTTTACTGAATTGCAATTCTCAACGTTACAATGTGTCTCGAACGTTTTGGAAATAAGTGGCGAATATCGAACAATCCAACTGTAGTCGACCACGAACTCCATTATTTTTACTTTTTTTGTGATAGTTCGACCGTTATCATCGGGTGATCGACGCCGATACAGTGAATAACCATCGTTGCCAGTGATCGGTCTCCGCCGTTAATTTCCGTGGATATCGTTTACACTTTCCGTCGACCATGCAAGGTGATTGGAGATTGATGGTTATGTCATTTAGTTCATTTAAATTGCAAAATTTATCTAAATAAACTCAAAAACAAATTCTTTTTTTCTTCTTTGTTATGTCGCTCTTGGCATAGCGGTCGTGGTCACAGAGGCGGACACAGCCCTTCGTACAATCGCCCGCCATGTCTCCCTTTATTTACCCCAATAAAAAATTTAATCGCTTATTTTATCGTTTAATTTCGCTTGATTTTGCTACAGAAAGGTCGGTCAATTTCTAAAGTCTTGAATATCTTTATAACAAAATACAAATTCGTTCTTAAAAGCTTGAGAAAAGATTGGTCTCTCTCTCAATCTCTTTCATACAAACTTTGATCATTCGTTTGCTGCCACAGCTCCACAGCTCCACAGAAAATGCTTGTTAGGAGATTCTTTTATTACTTATCACCGAGTGAGTGGGATTCCAGGAGGTCCAAAGGTAGGGATTGCTTGTCCTTTCCCTCTACGTTTAGAAGAGGGTATTCAAAAGGGAGCATCGCACTTTTGAGTCTTTAGTTGCACCTGCATACGTTGCAGTCCATGAACGGTAGCTACTTATCAGGTAACCCGTCTGCTCGTATCATCTTAACAGTTGAATCAAAATCGTTTTAGCTGTGTAGGCTTTAAACATAGACAGATTTGTTTTAGAAATTATGCAATAGCTAGACATAGGCGTCTCCTTAGAAATAAGGTTTTGGTCTACTATACCACGCTGGCTTGGTATAGTTTGTTTCAAGATTTCCTTCTCGTTGAAGTGCTTTTATCCTGCGCAGTTTGCTCCCTTAGTCGGATCTTACTACACCCGTGGGATGAATAGGGTTCATATTCGACTGCACGGATGGCGTAGTGGTTTAAGCGGTCGCCACGCCGCTCACTACTACGCTGAGTGTTGTGGGTCCGATCCCCACATGGGACGACACTTTGTGTGATACACAAATTGTTGTTCTGAGTCTGGGTGTTATTTGTGTCCGTTTCATGTATGTTTGTAAAGTCCCCCGCGACACAGGATTTATTCCTAGTGCGGGAGTTGTCTTTTAAAAAAAAAAAAAAAAATCCATCACCATACAGATTCACTTTCGCATTTATAATATTAGTATTAATACTAAATCACTAATAATAAAAAATACTTTAAAACAAGATGAATTTATTATGTTTTTGAATCAATCTACTGTACTTAAGTCATGTCTACAAATAGTTAGTCTTAGAAGAGTGTGTCGTATAACACGCGATGGCGCGTCGCGGACTGATACACACAACATTACTAAACCGAGATATATTGTTTGAGATTTATCCGCACACCTAAAGGCCAATTCCCGTAATAAAAGTTCGATTCTTTTATGACAGTTGTGAGATTGAGAATTGGCCTTCTGATCTTTTGAAAACATTGCAAAGAAGTTTCAGATATTCAAGTTTAATCGTTAAACAACATTACATAAATACATACTCTCGCCTGTATACCTAGAGAGCTAGGCAGAGGCATATTAAACACCGACACGCAGTGAACTGGGCATTTTAACAAGTCGCAGGTGATTAATTCTAATATACCTTTATATTAACTTCGAAAAATTAAAAAAGAATACCGGGAATCAAACTCATAAAGTCATGCTCCCCAGCTGCAAAAGATAACTAGATCCTCCTCCACTCTAAACTATTACGTGCGTTGTACAAATTTAAGAATGTCACAACCGTTTATAATTTAAGTTTACTTACTACAGTAGTGGTAAATGAACAAATGCGACGACCGGATGGCGTAGTGGTTTGTGTAACGGACTGATATTCAAAAGGTCGCGGGTTCGATTCCCGCTCAAGTCAAACATTTGTGTGCATGAACATTTGATGTTTGATTTGGTCTGGGTGTTTCTATGTATAATGTGTATGTATTTACAAAAAAAAAGTATATATGTATTTATATCAGTTGTCTAGTACCCATAGTACAAGCTCTGCTTAGTTTGGGACCAGATGGCGTTGTGTGTATGTGGTAGAATATTATTATTATAAATTGTTTGGTATACTAACATCTCAGCTGTGCCTGTTTAAAAAAACATTATGCTTTTTTACAGTGATGTTTAATCATTTATTAAACTGGTTATAATGAAAATAAATATTTTTCATAAAGCTAATATCAACATGAAATTTCTATACCTTTGTTGAATCTCAAGATGTATTGTGGCTCGTGCCACTCCCCTCAACTCGCAGCGTGTTCATCAAAGCATGTAGAAAACAAAAGCAACGGAAATATTGCTCCAGTCGACGACAAGAAAGCCCACGGGACAGTTTTCCATACCAATATTGTACCAAAACAATTAATTGTACCAAAAAAATTGGCTGTGTGCTTGTTTACCGTTACCTCATAGTATAAAAAAAACAACGCCTGTCAAAATTTGCCGCGCAATTGATGTAACTAAATATGTTTAATTTAAATTAGGCAATAAAATATATAGAAAATACTATGTGTTAATTGTAATTAAGAGTTGATAAATTGTTAAAAGTTTTAATTTTATGTTCTGTTTTAATAAGTGTTTAAATTTATGATCATATCTTGAAAAGACAATTTATAATTTAAAAATGGACGTTCTCAAAGGCGCGACCGTGTTGCGTCTCATATTATTTGCTTTCTTCACACGGTATGCACTATCTCAGGAGTACTTTAGAATGGTAAGTATAGCAATTATCTCTAACTTATCGCTTTAGATCAAGAAATCACCCATTATAATGAATATATGTACCGATAAAGTCTAATTTACATACGTATTATCTAACCATGCATAGACAATGATATTTTTTTATCTCTTGTCTTTTGGCTAAGTTCTCAAACCAATAAAACCCATGAAAAGGTTTGAGAACCTATTGTAGAATATCAATTGTTCATACAAATGTGTTGCACAGACTTAAATTATAATATTCAGAATGTGTTACAACATGTGTAATTGTACGCCGTGTAATTAGGGTTGTCACTCTTTGAAAAAAAAATATTTCTTTAATTTATAAAAATAAATGTTACTGTATTTGGGATAATTAGGAGAAGAAATAGTACACATGTGGATTTGGCTTAAAATTACTCACTGCACTGCGGGTACGTTACTGTTACTGTTACGTTACTGTTACGCACTTACTGTTAAACCAATATTTGTCACGTATAATAAAAGGACTGAAGTAAATCTTCTAGCTATCATCATCAGCCTTGAATAGTCCACTGCTGGACATAGGCCTCTCCTTAGAAAGGAGGTTTTGGCTTACTATACCACGCTGGCCAGACGGGTTGGTATAAGGTTTATGTCAAGTTTTTCTTCTCTTTGCAGTGCTGTTGTCCTGCGTAGTTAGCTCCCTTAGTCGGCTCTTACGACACCCACGGGATGAACAGGGGTGGTGACTCTCCGTATTCTGAATCCGTCTTCACACGGACAAATTCATAAATAATATAATAGCTCTGTTAGTAATAAATTTTAATTTACGGCCGTGCCGGTACGGGCAGGCCCCTAAAGACATATTCTGACCAGATGAGCAATGATCTATGTATAGAAGGGCCTCGTTAAAAGCACCCGTAACTGGCGAACGTGTATGTAAGGCCAGAAGGCCAATTCTCGTAATAAAAGTTCGGTCTCAATTCCAATCAATCATTGATCTCACAACTGTCATAAAAAGTATTTTTGTAGTAAAGTATTAAACATCCAATGTTGACGGTAATGTGATTATATCGTATTGTAACCGAAAATTTTAACGGTATTCTGCTAGTCTTAGTAGTATACTTTACTATTTTACTACGAATATACCTTTAATGACAGTTCATCGGAACTGAATTGTGACTGAACTTTTATTACGAGAATAGGCCCTCTGATGAACCTGGAAGAAGCACCAGCTGCTTGTCAGGATCGTGAGAGAGTGTATGTCTATAATAAAGATGTAACTTCTAAATAATATTCATTACGATTATATTTTTTAAATAATATTTAGGAGGCCGCTAGCTCTGTCCCAACGGACGCAACATGTATTACTGTTAATATTTTTAAGTTTTATGGTATATAGAACAATTGATTTATACATAATTATTTCGGTGTATATTTCTAGATGTTAGTGCAATCGATGTCCAGCAGTGGACTGCGATAGGCTGATGATGATTATGATGTATTTGGTACAATACGTATTAGGACGAATGGCAGCGTATTCGGATTTTTCCGTGGACAAGTCCGGAGCTATACCACCCTTTTTTTTCCGTGCGGAGATCCCCTCGGATACCACCTATCGGTGGCATGTCGGACCCGAACCGACTAAACCGCACGCCGTCTCGGGTACTAATAGCCGGGGAACCAGGTATAGGAGCTATACCACCCTAATTCTAATTAAATTCGTTGCATTTTTGGGATATCCTCGTGTTTTCCCAGGGTCTAAATCCTCTTCCTGATATACTGGATGGTATGTATATACAATTAATCCAATTTAGCGTAGCGGGGTCGCTGAATCAGGTTTCTAGAATCCTAATGGGAAAAGGGGATATTGTGATCAGATTCTCTTAAGCTGCATAGTGCTGCAAATTGATGAAGCAGCAATTATCTAAACACGAGAGTTACTGTGTATGTGACAGATAATGAGATTATAATTTGATTTACTTTCTCTAAACGGTGAACTTGATGTTCTGGGTTATTTACTCAGGGCAGGCAAATTTCTGTTAAAAATCACTCGGAAATGGAGGAAATAACAGAGTGCCAACTAGATTCCAATAGATATAGGTGAAGATTTATCAACCAGGCGAAGGAATCATGCCTTACGTGGTTTCTGATCGGAAGACACTTTTAGGCACGAGAACTTTAATTTGTCAGGCAGGATTATTCGTCACTCCGTAGTTCGCTGAGTTTTCGTTGGATGTTATTAAAAGTATGTGTTTCTTCGTATATCCATGTGGTGACGAATTAAGAATACGGAGTGTCACCACCTCTATTCATCTCTTGGGAGTCGTAAAAGCCGACTAAAGGAGCAAACTACGCAGGTCAAAAGCACTGCAAATACAAGGTAAACTTGATACCAACCCGACTGGCCAGCGTGGTATAGTAGGCCAAAACCTCCTTTTTAAGGAGAGGCCTATGTCCAGCAGTGGACTATTTAAGGCTGTTGATGATGATTTCGTTGTATGTAACAGTCGTTACACTATTACGACATGATCTAAAGAAAAGCCCTTCGGAGACATGCTGTGTTGAATATGTATGTTAAAAAAATACTGCCACCCAAAATGACTCAAACTTATTGACCATAAACAACCAATCCCCAAACGTTATTTTTTTCTTATTTTACAAACAATTTGTCATCTCGGCCATGAAGATCATACCATGAAGGTTGAACTACAAAAAAAATGTCTCCTATGTGTAATTATGTAAGCTTATGCCGTGACCAGGGACAATGGTGTAGCTTGCCAATTAAGTTCGTATCCACTTTATGCTTTTAAGGTTATATATTACGCAATTAATACAAATAAAATCGTGTCAATTATTTAAATTATTTTTCGTCTGTGTTAAAGTCAGCTAATTTTTTTTTATTTTTTAATAAGGGACTTTTTCAAAAGATGATAAATATATCAGTTTTTTTCTATCATGTAACACCGGTGAGCCATGTTTCGCCACAAATGGACCGGCTAGACCGGAGTGATTCAACGGCCTTATAGAAAACCGTAGTAAAAAAAAAAATTGTTGGTTTTCACAGAGTGAGTCAGGTTACCAGAGCCCAAACTCTATATGTCGTTATAGGGTGCAAACCACAGACAGACCTCTTTGCAGAGGATGTCTGAAAGCAGATCATGCAGCAGCAGCAGCAGCAGATCATGAGCAGTCCCCCATGTAACCCTGGAATGCGAGGGATTTATCACTTATTGGGCTAGTATCAAACCTGATACAGACTCGCTCCTAGAAGCTTGTGGACGCCATATTAGTTTCTGAGCTTGGTTGGCTCACCTAGCCAACCTGTCTTAGTCTTAAAGGACCATTCTTGAGCCCCAATGCGCCAACAGGGGGTCACATAACATTTGCAAATTAAATGCAACAAATGTGTTGCTGCCCTAGTTTCTCCACCCTCCCCCTTCCCTTAGAATCAGGGGCAAAGCAACGAAATAATTGCTAAACACTTAACTAGTAGTATTTAGACAATGGTAGGATATTGATCTTGTTTACAAGCTTTTGCCCGCGGCTCTACTGTATGTTATCGTCTCGTAGCTTATGTCAAAGAATAAGAATCCTCAAGAATCAAACTCCATACCAAAATCGGTTAAGTGATTATTGATTCCCCATTCAAACTTCCACCTCCCTTTTCACCCTATTATTTATTTCTTCACCCTATTGTTTAGTTCTGGGTTAAAAGCTATCCTATGTCCTTTCCCAGGACTCAAGCTATCTCTATACCAAATGTCATCTAAATCGGTGCAGCGGTTTAAGCGTGAAGAGGTAACAGGCAGACACACTTTCGCATTTATAATATTAAGTATGGACTAGTTTGGCTCTCAGGATCGAATAGCTGTAAATCAAAATGACTGCCACAGCAAGGTCTGAGCCCTCTAGAAAGGAACCAGGAGTATAATACCTACATGATTAGGCAATAGGAACCGCGTGTTTCATATAACTTTCGTTGCGTCCATTGTTTCTATACAGCCAATTGTAATGAACAGACGGATGTCTGACAATGGACGCTTTCGTTTTTATACACTGTATTTAAGATCAGTATAAAATGATTTTGCGATAAAATGTAACTTAGTTTTGTTAATAATAGGCAAATATTAATCAAATGGGAAAGGATTAAAAGTTATTTAACCAATAGACAGCAATGTGAAGAAATTACCAGATTATTCGAACACCTAAAACTATTATATATACTCGTATAGATCCTTGTATCGTCAAAACAAACGTGGTGTACCCCAGGGTAGCATATTGGGACCTATTTTGTTTTTACTTTACATTAATGATCTACCTGAAGTAATTCCACAGAAGTGTATTTTATATGCTGATGATACTACTATCATTATTAAATCTACAAATAAAAATTACTTAGATTACCAAGAAGAGATCAATTTGTCTTCGAATGGAGTGATTTTGTGGTTAAAGTCAAATACCCTACAAATTAATATTGGTAAAACGAAAATGGTTCAATGTCAGCCCTATAATAGTAAACCTTCGAAACTGCAAATAGAACATTCTAATGAGATTATCGAAGAATAAAACAACACAAAGTTTCAAGCCTCCTTTCTAAGGAGAGGCCTATGTCCAGCAGTAGGCTATTAAAGGCTGTTGATGTGTGGTGATGTGATGTAAAGTTTCTTGGTCTAATAATGGATAAAAACTGCAATTGGAAGACACACATTGATGCTGTGTGTTCTAAAATAGACAGATTTGCATACGTTCTGTACAAAATTACGCGGGTACCCCGTGTTTTGGAACCGCACTTATCATGGTTACGTCTCATCAGTATTGCGGTACGGTTTGATACTGTGGGGTAGTTCTGTTGATTAAAGAGACCCTTTCGGCACAAAATAAATGCATACGTGCAATCTGCAGAGCGCAGCCATTGCACCTTTTTTTTCCGTGCGGAAATCCCCTCGGATACCACCTATCAGTGGCATGTCGGACTCGAACCAACTAAAACCGCACGCCGTCTCGGGTACTAATAGCCGGGGAACCAGGTATACCCTAGAAAGGAAGTCCCTGGTACCCCGACATACCTCGGGTCATCTACAGACGAGTAGACGACCCCCCCCGTGTGAGAACCCCATGTTCCCGGTGCTCCCTGGAAGCGAGCGCGCAACGCGCTTGCCGCCACCCCGGCCTGCTTCTGCTAGGGTGACAAATGGCCTCACCTGTCACCCCCAGGCCTGCAGCCATTGCACCTGTGTTCAGCTTTGTCTTTGTCTTTGTACATAGCCACACCAATTTATTTGAACTCCATAAAAATGTTACCAGCAGATCAGTTAGAAGAAATTATAAGCTGTTCCTAGACTAAATCTAAAAATATGTTTCAATAATGTGTATTATATGTCCGTAAGCATTTACAATAAATTGCCAGACATTTTTAAATCGTTAACTTTTCAAAGATTTAAAAGCAGTCTTTGAATTCCTTTTACAAAAGTATTACCATTTCTAAATGAGCGATTTGACTGAAAATATATGACATTAAATTTGTTTTTTGACTTTTTTCTATTTAATTACTGTTATCATCATCATCATCAACAGCCTATACTAGTCCACTGCTGGACATAGGCCTCTCCTTAGAAAGGAGGTTTTAGCCTACTATACCACGCTGACCAGACAGGTTGGTATAGTGTTTGTTTCAAGTTTTCCTTCTCTTTGCAATGCTGTTGTCCTGCCTAGTTTACTCCCTTAGTCGGCTCTCACGACACCCACTCATTTTAACTCCTCTCAAAATATTTTGATTGTATATATTGTGTATATTTTGATTGTAATTGATTGTATTTGATTTCATTTAACTCATTTCTTTTCGTATTTCAATTAAGTGTAACCATCAAAGCGTTGTTTCTTTTAAGTTGTCGTAACAACATTTTACTGCACTTTCTCCGTCTATTTTCACATTCTTATTCGCTTTTAAAACATAGTAATTGTTCTCGACCATGATGCCTCACATGTCATATACTAGTACAAAGATACGAGACAGTGGATAATGCAACTATTTCAAGATATGAGCAGAAATTTTTGACGATGTTACGAAGTAATCCTGCGTTTCGTTGTTGTATCATCAAACGTTGATAATATAATCATTGATTGCATGGATGGCGTAGTAGTTTTAAGCGATAGTAGCTTCTTACTGAGCTGAATGTTGTGGGTTCGATCCCCACATAGCACAACACTTTATGTCATGCACGAATTGTTGTTCTGAGTCTGGATGTCTGTTTCATGTATGTTTGTAAAGTCCCCTGCGACACAGGATATATTTCTAGTGTGGAGTTGTCTTTTCAAAAAGAAGTAAAAATCATAGATCGATAGAATCATAAATCTAGATCTCCACCATCTGGAAAACATGGTGCTTTATGCTGGTTATTTTTGGAGGAATGAGTAATTCCTCGTTTTAACTTTATACTTCCATTGGTCCTGGGAACAAGAGTTTTGCGAGACAGAGAAACAGATACATGGACAACGAAGAAATCCTATGAAACTTTACGTTTTTTACTTCTACTAAAGATTTCAAGGTCACAGCACATTAAAAAGGTGACGTGTGTTAGAAGAAGGTTGAATTTAATGACATTGTTACTGCAACGGTAATAAATTCAACTAATAATATAAATACTTCCGCTGCCATTTTACTGTAGCTCTTCTCTTCTTAGAAATAATTTTTTTATGAGGCCGTGGAATTGCTCCGGTCGAGCCGGCCCATTTGTACCGATACATGACTCTTGCACAATTAAAGTTTGCAATGTTATATCCGTGTGGTAAAGGACTAAGAATATGGAATTTGACCTCCACTATTCATCCTGTGGGTTTCATAAGCGCTGCAAAGGGAAGGAAAACTTGACACAAACCCTATACCAACCCATCTGGCCAGCGTGGTTTAAACCTCCTTTGTAAGGAGAGGCCAATGTCCCGCAGTGGACTATTAAAGGCTGTTGATGAATGTTATTACTCACAAACTCAAACTCTCTTCATTTCATAAAATTGTTTGAAATCGTCTTTCATGTATACTCTAAGGTCATAGATCAACACACACAAAAGCAACAATCTCTGTTTTGTCAAATAGTAAGCAAATAAATTTAACAAAAATCAAACCCATACAATATCTATGATATGCCTGTGTCGATTTACAACCGCCCGTTTCCAAGGGGTTATGAAAAGAAAGGGCAAACAAACTCATGGCCACTCTTTTGCAATTCACAGATAGATACAATGGCACTATTAAATATACCACAACATTGTGTTGATGTGTGCCAGTATGTGCTCGAAGTGTTGTTCCCGAGGAATGAGAAATAACTTACAGACGATCATCTGACCTAAAAATTGGCCTAATGGCTGACAATTTTTTACCGCAAGCTTCTATAAGTAGTAAAGCAAACACATCGCAATAACAATGTAGACACAGCTCGGCACCTGACTTTGTTACTGGTCGCAATGTCCATTCGCCGCGCACCGATACCGCCATTAAGGCCGTTATTAAGGACTAAAAGGTAAAAAGACACACACAGATTAAAACTATTTTCTAATAATATGTACTTTCTTTAATTTTCAGGGTGTAAATACGAATTCGGCGGAAGCATCCCAATTTCTTCGAGAATATGACAGAGAAGCTTCAGCAATGTGCTACAGGTTAGTTTCAACTGCTTTTTATTGAGAAAAGTATAATCACAAAAATTACTGACATAACCAAGCGAATCAGTAAAGGGCAAAGGCCAGGGCAAGTAGCTCACAGAACGAAAGGTCTAGGGTATCAACAGGTCTGGCCATCAGGATCATAAGGGGGTACCGCACGATCTCCTTTGAGGCGGCGAGTCTCCTGGCCGGAACTCCACCGTGGGACCTGGAGGCGAGAGCCCTTGCGGCTCTGTGTCAGTGGCGCAAGGAGGCGCGGGAGTTGGGTCGGTGTCCCGAGATTCGAGAAATCGATGACCGGAAATCCCAACTCCGCCAGGTCATCATAGGGGAGTGGAGGGAACGACTCGGGCAACCGGGCATCGCGGCGGTAAGACCCGTTATGGAGGATTGGCTCAAGAGGCGTCACGGGCCCTCTCATACCGACTGACGCAGGTGATCTCTGGGAAAGAATGTTTCGGGGATCACCTGTGTCTGATCCGCAAGGAGCCAACGCCTGAGTGCCACCACTGCGATGGCCAGACCGTGGACACGGCTCTCCACATGCTGGCAGAGTGCCCGGCGTAGGTTGAGCAGAGGCAAGACCTCGTGGCGGCCATCGGAGTGGGAGTTCTCTCGCTCGATAGCCTGATTGCGGCTATCGTGCGGAGCGAGAGTGCGTGGAACTCTGCCGTCTCCTTCTGCGAGCAAGTTATGCTCGCGAAGGAGACGGCGGAGCGGGACCGGGAGAGGTTTAGAACTCTCCCGGCCCGTCAGGCTCGGGAACGGGCCAGGTACCGCAGGCGACTCAGGCGCCGGAAGTCGCAGAACGACCTCCGTCCTCCATAAGCGCAGGCCTGGGGGTGACAGGTGAGGCCATCTGTTACTCTAGCAGAAGCAGGCCGGAACATGGGGTTCCCACACGGGGGGGGGGGGTCGTCTACTCGTCTGTAGATGGCCCGAGGTATGTCGGGGCACCAGTCCAGGAGTCTGACATGCCACCGATAGGTGGTATCCGAGGGGATTTCCGCACGCGAAAAAAAAAAGGGTATCAACAGGTTCTGTCGCAGGAATAAATAAGTAAATACTAAAATCGTTAAGATAACTCTATTATAATACAACCTATCCTCTTTCAGGGTAACCATGTCCCAATGGAAGTTCGTGACCAATATCACGGATTATAACCGGCGTCGAATGACGGAGGAACTGGCTCTGAGTTCAAAGTTTGAGCGACTCTCATGGAGAAAGGCCGCAGCGTATGATAGCTCCAGGCTGTCTGATCCCCAGAGCAGGCGGCAGATGATGAAGATTGTACAGGGAAGCAGGAGTGCTCTACCTGATGATAAATTTTCTGAGGTAAGGAAGATTTATTACTCATTCGCTGGTGATTCGCATTCGTGTGCGTAGAAATATTTCGGGAAGTTACTTTTTAGGTATTAACACGACATGACAGGAGATTAATCAAGCTGCCCGTTTGCCCAACATCCTCCAGTAGCTAACGAAGATTGGGAGAAAAAATGAGACACAGGTAGCCACTTATCTTATCACACATCAACAGCCTTTAATAGTCCAATGCTGGACATAGGCCTCCTCAGAATGGAGGTTTTGGCCTACTATACCACGCTGGCCAGACGGGTTGGTATAGGGTTTGTGTCAAGTCTTCCTTCTCTTTGCAGTGCTGTTTTCCTGCGTAATTTGGTCCCTTAGTCGGCTCCTACGACACCCACGGGATGAATAGGGGTGGTGACACTATGTATTCTTAATCCGTTACGACAGGGAATGATTATTTTTCCTCTTAGTATTCCACAGCAAAAAAACATGCTTCTACACGATCTAACGAAGTCATACCGAGCTAAGGAGTAACTACGATTCCTACATCGCGATATGAAAGTTCTCGTGCTGATTATTATAAATTTACATTGGTTTATGTCGTACCGGGTCCACAGTCAGACAGGCATGATAACTTCACCTGGTCGGAGGATCCCCCCTTTGTATTGAAGGGGCACAGCTACCATTACAATGAACCATTAAAATGAAAATAGGGTTTCATAATAGATTTGTATCTTTTCAGTTACAACAGATAATAACAGAAATGAAAGAAATATACAATACAGCCAAGATATGCCCTTACAACCAGAAGCCTTACGACCATCACATACCACGGATCTCTTACAGCCATGAATACCAAGACAATTCTATGAACATGGGGTACCAGCTTTCCAACCAGGGCTACCAACATTACCTGCCTATTACCGAACCCACGGAATCAACGAACTTCTGCAACATGCAGTTGGACCCTGAGATCTCCAGGATCTTGGCACATTCGAGGATTGAAAGCGAACTGTTATATGTTTGGAGGAACTTTAGGGATCAGACTGGACCTAAATTGAGGAACCGGTTCATGAGATACGTGGCGCTGGTTAATGAGGCAGCTGTTGCCACAGGTGAGTAGCTATTCTTTCATCAATTTTGCAGATTATTAGTATGCTACTTAATTTAGCAGTATAATACCTGTATTCAGGGAAAAATATTACATTGGATTTTCTGATGACGCATTCTGGTGACATAGTTTAGGATTAGCATGGCTGTGAGTGCATCTTCTCGCACCTTACGATGCATTCACTGTACTGACTGCACGGATGGTGTAGTGATTTCATCGGTCGCCACGCTTCGATCCCCACATGGGACGACACTGTGTGATTCACAAATTGTTGTTCCGAGACCCAGACTCAGATCTTTGTGTACGTTTTATGTTTGTTTTGAAAAGTCCCTCGCAACACAGCATATATTCCCAATGTGCAAGTTGACTTTAAAAAAAAAGTGTTACCGTGGGTGGATAGGACGGATCTTCAACCAAGCGTCATAGCGGCTAATTGCGTGTGCCCGCGCGGATAGTTGTTAAGAGGGGCCTGGTTGCGGCAAAACAGCTATTCCCAGATCCATCCAATTTTAGACGCAGTAAGACACTAGCAGGAGTCCATAGGCGGCGGTAATCACTTACCAGCAGGGGACCTATCTGCTCATTTGTCAGCTATTACCTAAAAAGACTTTTAAACTAGATATCTGGAGAGATATTTCTGGGGAGTCTCATAGATCTTCTCCTGCTCATTAAACTGCATTAAATCTTCTTTTTACAAACTTTTTATTAACTTGCAATGTATGTCTTGCTAAATCCAACATGACGGAACACCCAAGATGGCGGACTAGTTGTTGTTGCACTTCTACAGTATGGGTATTAAATGAAAGAGCTTGCTGAGAATAACTCAAAAAAAAATGTTTTTAAAAAGGTTTTTTACTTTTAATTTATTTAATTTAGGATTGGTACGCCACTTATGGCAGAATATGCTGTGATTCCTGATTGTATATTTTAGGAACTTTGTACCATATTCATGCCATTTATTCAATATGGTACAAAGTCAAAGGCTTCTTCATAAAAGGCCGGCAAGGCGTTTGTGACTTTTTTTTATGCCATAACTTAACATTAACATAACATAAGCAACTACCGCCGCCCCTGGACACCTGCAACTCAAAAGTCACAAGTGCGTTGCCGCCCTTGGATTCCCTCCCGCTCAAGTCAGCGGGAGGGGGGATTTGGGCTCCGGTAACCTCACTCACTCAGTGAAAGGCAACGAAACAATTGCTTAACACCGGTTTTCTGTGAGGCCGTGGTATCACGCCGGTCGAGCCGGCCTATTCTTGCCGAAGCATGGCTCTCCCACGGCAAAAACTCGCACTCCTGAGTTACAGACGTTCATGGGCGGCGGTGGTCACTTCAGGTGACCCGTATGCTCGTCTGCCCAATCTAACATAAAAAAAAAACATAGTATTAGGTATAAAATAAAGTATATTATATTAATAAAGTATTTATTTGATTTGGAATAACGATCTGTCTACTAAAACAACTTTTTTGTCGATATTGTACCAGGATACCAAGACGCTGGAGACCAAATGCGCTCATCATACGAAGACACCTCATTCAGGGCAAGCGTTGAAGAGATCTACAACCAGATAACTCCTTTATACAAGCAGCTATTCACATACGTCAGGAGGAAACTGGTCCAGAGGTATGGAGAGACCAGCGTAAGAGCTGATGGACCAATACCTGCTCATCTACTCGGTAAGCACAAATTCTAACACACGTCCGTCTGATCTCAAACTACGCTGAGCCTGTACTGTGGTAACCAGACAGCTCATAAACACAAACAACGATCGAGGGGCTTAGCTGTCATGATCACCACTAGATCAACAGGCTCGTCAATTAATCCGTACCACTGTAACAAAATAATCAAACCATCAATCAACCAGATCCAGCTTTCCCCTCCTCCTTTAAAACCGGCAACGCACATATGGCACCTGAGCTGCAGGTGCGGCGGTAGCCACTATCAGGTGACCGGTCTGTCCATTTACCATAATTATTAACAATATACAAAAAAAAGTAAGTATGATACTGGCCATAAAATCTTCTGACACTATCTTATACTTTTTTTTCTGTGCGAAAATCTCCACGGATACCACCCACTGGTAGGGTGGTTATGTCGGGCTCGAACCGACCAAAAACCGCACGCCGTCTCGGGTACCAGTAGCCTAGGAACCAGGTGTACCCTAGAAAGGGAATCCCAGGAAATCCTCTGTCCCTCGAAGGGGCGCTCCGCAGCACGTCTCGGCCTGCTTTTATTAGGGTGATAGCCTCACCTGTCACCCCCAGGCCTGCGCTTATGGAGGACGAAGGTCGCAGAACGACCTCCGGCGCCTGAGCAGTCTTATACTATTCTCCTATAGTCACTATGTTTTTCAGGTAACATGTGGGCACAGAACTGGAAGTCCATCATGGACCTTGTGATGCCGTTCCCCCAGAGTCCTAACGTGGACGTTACTGCTGAAATGCTTCGTCAAGGATTCACACCCTTAAGGTAAATGTCGAGGGAGAAAGAGAGAAGGAGAGGAGGGAGAGACATAGAGAGAGAGAAAGAGAATGAAAGTAGAACCATTTTTTATGTCCAAAATTTTCGTCTTTTTTTTAACGTTTATTGTGTCTCACAAGACAAGCCCTATGTCCAGCAGTGGTCTGCTAAAGACTGTTGATGATAATAATGATCTAGAAGAACTTAATATGTTTAAGGTGTTTCTCTTCTTGCAGAATGTTTCAAATGGCCGAGGAATTTTACACATCTATGGGCCTAAAACCTGTACCTCCTGAGTTCTGGCGAGGGTCTATGCTGGTCAGACCTTCACAGAGAAGCGTGCAGTGTACTGCTAGTGCCTGGGATTTCTGTAACAGGATTGATTATAGGTGAGAAGACTTCAAGGTCTAAATTTAGACTCCTGACACTTTGGTAGTAGGAATGGCGGTGTGACACTAACTCTGTCTGCCTCAGTCTGGTATGCTTTCCCGCATAAACCGTTGAACCAATGTCGACGATTTTTTGTGTAGAGACAGATTGGTTCCTGGAAGGTATACAGGCTAGTTTTTGTCAAAATACACCTTTCCGGACGTAATAGAGGATAAAACTTGTAAGTAGGGAGGTAAATTTAATGGAAATTCAACAATAAGAGAGCCAAGCCTCAGCACATAAGTAGTGCTAAGTCACCATAAGTAGCACTTAGTCACCATAAGTAGCACTTAGTCACCATACGTAGCACTTAGTCACCACAAGTAGCACTTAGCCACCACAAACAGCACTTTGTCACGAGAAAAAGCTCTTTGTCACCATATGTAACGCCTAGTCAATTACAATAGTTTATTTTATATAGTATAGTTTACTCGATCCCAAATATAACACGGAACCGGACATGGAACCCGCTAGTTACTATTACTTTCTTTCCAACAGAATTAAACAATGCACAGAAGTCACGATGCAAGATCTTGTCTCCACCCACCACGAGATGGCACACATACAATACTACCTCCAATATGCTGATCAGTCACAACTCTTCAGGGACGGAGCCAATCCTGGTGAGAATATAACTATATTTTTTTCCAAAAATAAAACAAAAAATTGGATAAAATGCAATTTTCTTGCTATTGTGTGGATTCCTAAAAAATACTATGATAGTATGTGTTAAGTATCATAACATTGTATACTAATAAATGTTTTAGGCCAACCCCGATAGAGGGCGTTGTACCGTACCGCTGAATCGCGGTTATGGTTGTGTTACCGAGTGCACCGTTTAAACCCCAATTGGTTTCAATTTTAATCGACCATGAGGACAATCTGGAACAAAATACAATTATTTTATTTCTAAACACCTAGTATTTACACCCAGTTGAGTTAAAGTGCAAATACCAAATTCGGTTTTAACACTATAACTTATGAGTGACCAGGTCTCCAAATTCTTATGTAAAGGGACACTTCGGTATGTAAAGTTACGATCAGGTTTAAAAATAGTATAACTGACTTCAATGCACCTGTATCATTGCAAATTGAAATAAACTGTATTCTTTATCCCTTAAAGTTTAAATTTACAAATTTAATCGAGATTAACTATATCCTATTATCAATCGCAACTTCGATTTCAAATCACACATACAATATCACAAAAACAAATTTATGTCGATAAAAATAAAGTTGAAAATCAAACCTTTTAATTTTACCATGTTCGAATTTTTTTTGTAATAAACATGTCTCATTATCAAGCGAAGCTAGCAACTGGATGAAGACAGAGCAAGATCACTTATTAAAAAAACAACGTTATACCTATAAAAATATAATTCAAAATTGACAGCGTTCCACGAGGCAGTTGCGAATGCTGCAACATTGTCCGTCTACAATCTGCCACATCTTCAGAGAGTCGGCCTTTATCAAAACAAGTAAGTTTATTTGTTTATGCGCCTAATAATGATACTAGCACTTGGTCACCACAAATAGCACTTAGTCACCACAAGTAGCACTTAGTCACCATAAATAGCACTTAGCCACCACAAGTAGAACTTAGTCACCATAAATAGCACCTAGTCACCACATGTAGCACTTAGTCACCACAAGTAGTACCTAGTTACCACAAGTATCACTTAGTCACCATAACTAGCACCTAGGCCCCACAAGTACCACTTAGTCACCATAACTAGCACCTAGTCACCACAAGTAGCACTTAGTCACCACAAGTAGCACTTCGTCACCATCGATAGCACCTAGTCACCACAAGTAGCACTTAGTCACCACAAGTAGCACTTAGTCACCACAAGTAGCACTTCATCACCATCAATAGCACCTAGTCACCACAAGTAGCACTTAGTCACCACAAGTAGCACTTTGTCACCATAACTAGCACCTAGGCACCACAAGTACCACTTAGTCACCATAACTAGCACCTAGTCACCACAAGTAGCACTTTGTCACCATAACTAGCACCTAGGCACCACAAGTACCACTTAGTCACCATAACTAGCACCTAGTCACCACAAGTAGCACTTAGTCACCACAAGTAGCACTTAGTCACCACAAGTAGCACTTCATCACCATCAATAGCACCTAGTCACCACAAGTAGTACTTAGTCACCACAAGTAGCACTTCGTCACCATCAATAGCACCTAGTCACCACAAGTAGCACTTAGTCACCACAAGTAGCACTTTGTCACCATCAATAGCACCTAGTCACCACAAGTGGCACTTAGTCACCACAAGTAGCACTTCGTCACCATCAATAGCACCTAGTCACCACACGTGGCACTTAGTCACCACAAGTAGCACTTCGTCACCATCAATAGCACCTAGTCACCACAAGTAGCACTTAGTCACCACAAGTAGCACTTCGTCACCATCAATAGCACCTAGTCACCACAAGTACCACTTCGTCACCATCAATAGCACCTAGTCACCACAAGTACCACTTAGTCACCATAACTAGCACCTAGTCACCACAAGTAGCACCTAGTCACCACAAGTAGCACCTAGTCACCACAAGATACTTAATTTACCTTAAGAAAGTACTAGAACATACAATGAGTAACATTTATAAAATGGGAATATTCGGTCCAAACGTTAACCTGGAGTCGGTTTTAATATAAATTTTCTTCATGCCAGGAGCCACGACCCCTACGAAGTCGGCATGAACTTCCTGATGACCATGGCTTTGGAGAAGATAGCTTACTTACCATTTGCCTTTATGGTTGACCAGGTAAATAAGACACTAAATTTTTTCTCAAGATACACAATTGTAGTTTTTTTTTGCAATTGAAATAAATTACTTAAAATAGCTGGCAATTCTTAGCATCAGAAGGCAAAATTATCTTCTGCCGCAGTTAAATGCCAAAGAAGTAGAGGAAATCCTCTTTCACAATTGGTTGCGTTGGGGGGGGGGGGGGGGGGGGCAAACGAACAGACAGCTTAGCTAGACAGCCCGACAATAAGTACCTTTAAGTCCCAGAATTAGGGGACCTCCCTCCCTGCCAATTCTGGTTTTGAGCTCGAAAAGTAAAGAAAGAATTACTTGGTTTCCTGTCAGGTCGTGGTCACTCTGGTCTTGTATCATATTTGTACACAAGCATGGCTCTCCCAGTGTTCTGTGTGTAAAATACGGAGTGTCACCACCCCTGTCCATGTCCGTAAGAGTTGACTAAGGGAGTAAACTACGCAGGACTGTAAAGAGAAGGAAAACTTGAAACAAACCCTATACCAACCCGTCTGGCCAACGTGGTATAGTAGGCCAGAACCTCCTTTCTAAGGAGAGGCCTATGTTGAGCAGTGGACTATTAAAGGCTATTAATGATGATGATGATGGCTCTCCAATTGTGAAATTAACGAAAAATAAAATATTTGAAAACACTTCCAAAAATAACATTGACAAGAAGGAAGTAATTATATGATGATTATGAAGTAATTACACAAATATATTGTGTTGTAAAAGAGCAGGTGGGTCATCTGATGGTAAGTGGCTATCACCGCCTAGCAGCCAAGAGTCACAAGTGCATTGCCAACTTTAAAGTACAATTTGCTAAGATGTCCCGCGAGCCCAGGATCTTGTACAATTGATGATGACCTGTATCAAGTAAGGCCAAAAGCCATTCGCATCGCCGACCACTAGGCCAAAACAGGCTAATTTTTATTTTTTATAATTAGCCGCTCTAGGAATATATCCTGTGTCGCGAGGGACTTTACAAACATACATGAAACGGACACAAAGAACATCCAGACTCAGAACGACAATTTGTGGATCACACAAAGTGTCGTCCCATAAGAGTGTCGAACTCAGAACACTCAGTGTAGTAGGAAGCGGCGTGGCGACCACTTAAACCACTATACAATCCGTCCAGTGAATTCATTTATGCAATTTGTAATTTACCCCCTTAATTATTTTTTTTTAAATCCTGAACAATTTTTGGAAAGAGAATCATAACGATAGGTAATTAAAAAAATTTTTTTTTCAGTGGCGTTGGTCTGTCTTCGAAGATGGTGTCCAAAACATGAATACGAGATGGTGGCAATTGAAATTAAGATATCAGGTAAGCGTTTATTCATCGAGCTCTTGACATGGCTCATTCATTGAACCAGCGGGATGCTGGTTCAATGACCTGGCATCTCGGTATCAAATTAATAACTTGTCTAATTTCCAGGGTGTGATACCACCGATTCCAAGGTCCGAAGGTGACTTCGATCCTGGCTCTAAATACCACATCATTTCTGATCAGGTAAACACTTATACACCAGAATTATTAAATGAAAATTTGGGTCAGTTATTGAATTTGAACTTCGGCATAAATAGGCCGGATCAACTGGAGTAACTCATTATGAAGCCATGGTTCTAGTCAGAACAACAATTTATAGATCACACGAACTTCCATGTGGAAATCGAATCCACAACACTCAGCGCAGAAAGCGGTGAGATGACCGCTTGAACCACTTACGCCATTATGATCAATATGTGTGGACAAAAAACTCATCATTGGGTCTTCTAGTAAGCTAAAATTAATGTGGACCTGGAGGCAGCAGAGGTCTTCCACAGACAACTTCCAACTCGATGGCTAAAGATCCTCGCTTTACTTCATTCCACGCATTTACGATACTCCTCGCCTCATCATATTTCCGGCCCGATACGACCTTCAAACCTTCAAGAAAAGAGCGTACTCCTCCCTAAAAGGCCGGCAACGCGTTTGTGACTCCTGAGTTGCAGACGTTCATGGGCGGCGATAGTCACTTTCCATCAGATAACCCGTCTGCTCGTCTGCCCCCTCTAACATAAAAAATAAAACTGGCACTGTCTTCTAATAGACAACCGAATATACCGTGTAATTATCTCATCAAGTTCTTAACACTATTTTCATTCCAGGAGTACGTCAAATACTTCCTGGCTACAATTCTGGAGTTCCAGATCTTCGAACAGCTGTGCACCACGTCAGGACATATTGGTCATCTATACGAGTGTGATATCTACAGGAGCAGGGATGCTGGGAGGTTGTTCAGGTAGCTAATAGTTTATGGATCTTACATAGCATTATCTGGACCCAGACTGACTGCAGCTTGTACTATGCCATCACCGTGGGAGAGTTATACCAGACCAGAGTTAGTCCAAGGCTTCACAGGAAACTGGAGTTCTTTTGTGGCTTTTCGTCGGACGAGTGACGTCACCAGCTCAAACGATTGTCCTTTTTGATTATATATTTCTAAATGCATACATATTCTATATATACTACATCCAGACACAGTATAAATGGGTGGGAATCGAACCCACGACATTAGCAGTTAGGATCTCTAGCCACTAAACTGTCAGGGTCTCTAGCCACTAGACTATCAGGCCCGTCAAAAATCCATATCAACATCAGTTATAATCATAATTATTTGTTACAGCGAGATAATGCAAGCAGGATCCTCGAAGCCAGCATCAGAAATCATCAAATCTATGACCAGGGGGAAGACGAACAGGATATCCCCTGAAGCCCTTGTCAGGTACGTAATTACAGAGACTAATAAGTAGAGGTCCATGCTGTGGCACATGAGAGCTGACTCGACCTGGAGAAATTTACCACGCCCTCACAGAAAACCAGTGTGAATCATTTGGTTACCAGAGCCCAAGGTTTCCCTCCCTCTGATCCTGGGGGGGGGGGGGGGGTTACATTTCAGACAACTCACACAACGCCATCTAGTTTCCAACTAAGCAGAGCTTGTACTATTATACATAGAAAACATTTGTTCGGGTCCGGGAATCGAACCCAAGACCTCAGAGCACAGCAGTTGCTTACGCTACCACTGCACAACCGAGGCAGATTGTGACTCCTAAGTTGATAGAGTTTATGGGCGGTGATAGTCACTTTCTATCAGGTGACCCGTCTGCTCGTATGAGGATAAAAAAACCAATACCGATGTTTGTGAATACATACTGTCCCAAATTTGGCAAAATGAAATGGAATCACAATCACCTGTGATAAATCATATGATTTAGAAATCATTGATAACACCTGTGACTAATCTATAAAGTCACCGCTAGCGCCAAAGCCAAATTCACGTAAGGACTAATTAAAAAAAAAACTCGTAGTCTTTGATACAAAGAAACTACCGGATGGCGTAGTGGTTTGTGTAACGGACTGCTATTCCAAAGGTCGCGGGTTCGAATCCCGCTCAAGTCAAACATTTGTGTGCATGAACATTTAATGTTTGATTTGGTCTGGGTGTTTCTATGTATAATATGTATCTAGTTAAAAAAAACGTATAAATGTATTTATATCAGTTGTCTAGAACCCATAGTACAAGCTCTGCTTAGTTTAGGACTAGATGGCGTTGTGTGAATGTGGTACAATATTATTATTAGTATAAAATTCATAGCAATAATTGCCATCACTAATAGTTAGGCTGGATTTATATTTTTTTCTAAAACTAAAGTAGGATAGATCATTCTGGAATCTATGGTGTTTTCAATCTTTCCCAGATACTTCCGCCCCCTCGAACTCTGGCTTCGCGTTCAGAACCGAGATGAGCCCCTCATCGGTTGGAGTTCTAACTACAATGACGTAGCACTCTTCGCTCCACGACGAGGATCCAGTACATCATTGAAGGTGTCGCCAGTCGCTCTTTTAACGCTCTTACTAACTGTTACTATTGCATCTATGTTATAATTAAGGAATAAATGTATTTAAAAATATGTGTTTTTTTTACCTTTCTGCATTACCCCCTAGTGGTTAAAGCGTGATGTTATGAGAAAGAGAAATCTAAGTCACATCAATTTTCACAAAAATGACATGTATTTAAAAAACTATGGGATCTAGACAGACCATTATGCATGGAGTACAGACTCTGAACCATTTGACGAGTGCATTCCATAAACGAATAGACTTTTATGGAAAATAACTGTCCAAAGTTTGATGGAATAATAATATTAACTTTACTGCCAGAAAAATGTTTACAAAATTGTTGCTCACATGCACGGTCTAGGAAATTGTAGGACAATAGAACTACGAACAGTATCCAACGCCGGACTAGTTCAGACCTGTGTTTCAACATGTTATTGTTTATTCCTTCCTCCGAACCTTTTTCTCCCAGACTATGTTGGGGTCTAATAATAAAATAATAATTTAAGTTTTAATTGAAGAGTAGACAAAGTGTTAAATGTGTACAACACCCTGTGGAGGAACGGGTGTCATGTCCCTCCAACACAAAGGGAGGATCCTCCGACCAGGCGAGGTGATCTTGCCTGGCGGGCCGCGGCCCTACGGTTGATGTTGGGATATTGTATATATGCTAATCAGCGAGGGAATTCTTTACATCGCGATACAGGATTAGCAATTCTTATTTTAGTAGTTACTTCTTAGTTCGGCGTGTCTTCATTAGATGGCGCTGTAGTATGTTTCTGTTTCTTTGTATGTGGGAGTCGCCACAACCCAAAGAAAACAGTCAACATGACTTTGACTTTTGATCGACTTTGGCGTGGTTTTTTCGGTTTCGGTTCAGTTGGAAGGCGCCACTCCGAAGCCTTGTTGACTAGTTTGCATGTCAAAACAATGTGTTTCATGAATATTGACTCGTTCTGGCATGTCCTTAGCGACTATCATGCGATTGAGTTTTTGGAGAAAATTCAGGTCTTTTGGGACTAGCCGAGCGGTAACATATTTCATACCCAAATGATTAGTTAAAATGGTACAGATCGACTCGTGAGATACAGAAAGTTCGGCAGCTATCTTTCTCAAAGTTGAATGAGTATTTTCAGTCACTATTTCCTTCACTTTTGCGATGTTAACTTCAGTTGCAGACGTTGATGGCTTACCAGGCAAATCATCCATCACATCTCGACGGCTTTTGAACGCTTGGTACCACTCAGAAGCACGTGTTTTTAATAAAGGCGATTCACCGAAAGCCTTCTGTAAGATTTTCAGTGACTCACGTAATACCAGACCTGAACACGAAATTCCATTAGCGATGCAAAATTTAAGACAAACTCTTTGTTCGATGTTTTTGTCCATTATGAAATTCGCAAAACACACTAGATATGATATTACTAAAAACACCACTGTATTTAATATAAATAACAGATGCATCTCAAATTCCGCGCCAAAATGGAAAACAGATGTGCCAATCTAACAACAACAAAAAAAAAAAAATTTGAATTTGGAACCATAAACAAATCATCCATTCAAGATACTTTTTTGACTGAATGTATATCTTGTGAGGCGCACTAGAAATTCACTCCGATGTGTCGTAAAACGAAACTGTGTCGAACGGCCAACAAGCTCCGCTTTTATTGCGCTTTTGAATTTTACTACAAAGTTGCAGCGCCATCTAGCGCTGGAAGGATCAGATTCAGTATTAACCACAATCTTAACAGATAATAGATAGTACTTGGTCGATACTAGATGGCGCTGTCCTCCACATTTCATACAATCGAACCATTTAATCCTATGGCGCTACAGTATATATATAATTTTGCTCCATGGTATATATAGCGTTACCTTAGTGAATTCACTCAGCGAATAATTAAATATGTCAATCTCCTCTGCAACGACATATATATCTAGATATATCTATATATATAATATGCACGGATACTCAGCGTAGTAGTAAGCGGTCGCCACGCCGCTTACTACTACGCTGAGTGTCGTGGGTCCGATCTGATTGTGTGATCCACAAATTGTTGTTCTGAATCTGGGTGTTCTTTATGTCCGTTTCATGTATGTTTGTATAGTCCCCCGCAATACAGGATATATTCCTAACTAGCTGAGACCCGCGTCTTTGTCTAAAAAAAGTAGCCTAAGTTACTCCTTATGACATCAGCTATCTGCCAGTGAAATTCGCGTCGAAATCGATCCAGCCGTTCCAGAGATTACCCAGAACAAACAGACAGACAGACAGATAGACAAAAATTGTAAAAAATGATACTTTGGCATATGTACCGTGTAAAAATACATATGCATTTGGTAAAAAGCGGTTATTTTAATATTACAAGCAGACACTCCAATTTTATTTATTTGAATAGATGTGCGAGTTGTCTTTTTTAAATTAAAAAAAAAAGACGTGTGGCACTCGGGGACTGCCGCAGTAAAGCTATTGCATAGCATTTTGTATCAACTTATGCAATTATAATTATTTATTTCTTTTATTTATGCAGTATTTCTTTTTCTTTGATATTAATTCAAGTTACACTTGAGCGTGGTGACCGATAAGAAAACAATTTTTTTTCTTTTATTAAATAAAAATATTGAAGCATACGAGTATATCACAATTTGTTTTTAAATAAAAAATATTATTATTAAATCAAATTACATATCCATGTAAGATTTTTCTGCATTATGTTGACGAAATTTCCTTTGACGTTCAGCATTTGATTTTGGTACTGTTTTTTGTTTTGTTTTTAGCGTGAGGTTTTTTTCCGTTACGGAATTTCTGGATTCGGTCCCCGCGCTCAAGGCCCTCGATAGAAGCTATGCAATAGCTTAAAAAAAGAAAAAATAGAACAAACCCTCCCGCCCTTAACCTATTTCTGTAGGGGGAGACAGGGGACACGACTACACGTACCCCTGTACCGTGAAAAAAAACCTATAAAATGACAATCCAAATTATACTGACATAAATCAATGAAACGAAATAGAATTAACAAAATGGTTGAAAGTAGCAAAGACCGCATGGCAATCTCCATTTGTAATTAGATTTACAAGAACACAATAAAGTAGTACATTCAACTTTTTAATTTTTATATTAGACTAGCTGACCCGCGCAACTTCGTCTGCGTCTCTCAATAGTTATAAATTTCCTCCGTTTTTGAAACATTCTTCATTGGTGCTCCGCTCCTATTGGTCTTAGCGTGATGATATATAGCCTATAGCCTTCCTCGATAAATGGGCTATCTAACACTGAAAGAATTTTTCAAATCGGACCAGTAGTTCCTGAGATTAGCGCGTTCAAACAAACAAACAAACTCTTCAGCTTTATAATATTAGTATAGATATGTACTTATTACCTAGACAAAAATTAGATCGTTTTTTTACGTCTACGGTCCATAGACAGTTTTTTTTTCATGCATATTTTTTTGCTTTGTCACTTTAATCTAGTTTCGAGAATTTGTCTAGAGAGAAAGTCATTTGCGGCTTATAGGTGTTTAGAAAGGGTGAAGTCTGACTGTCAGCGGGGGTATTGGTATTGGTATTGGTTGTGGGCTTCGGTTTCCGCATTTAGACTAAGAGTGGTCCTTTATGCGTCGAGGATTGGTTGACTAGGTGAGCCAACCAAGCTCCTTCCAGAAGCCTGTCAGCGGGGGAGCAAAACTATGCAAAAATACTTGACACCATTGAAATTAACAACATAGAGACCTTTTCGTGACATCTGGAGATGTTCTGGTACTGCGTGGTGATGTCTCATAGGTTATTTTACAACTCTCAGATCAAGAAAAAAAGTTAAAATGCAACTAAGTGAGGGCAGCTTTATAAACATGTGTGCTGCTGCCATTTTAATTTTGTTTTACTGAAAATATTCCTTTCTACACTTACTTAAGAAAAAAGTGATGGAATAAAGTGTCGGGCCTGTTGGTCTAGTGGTTAGTGACCCTGACTGCTACGCCGGAGGTTGTGGGTTCGATTCCCACCCAGGACAAATATTTGTGTGATGATCACGATCTTCGTTCTGTGTCTGGGTGTAATTTATCTATAATATGAATGTATTTAGAAGTATATAAGTATGTTTATCAGACAGCCGTGTGTGAGATGTGTAATGTTATCATTATGTGTGAGGTACCTATAATTTAAAATAAAATTTATAAAATTCATATTTAGATACCGTTTTGATTAATTTAATGACTAATAGGTTTTATGGGTACAGGATTTAATTAATAGGGTATTGTAGATTAGTAATAAATCAGACAGGTGACAGAAAATATAATCGCCATATTTAATTTGAGACTGAGAAATACTCTTACAGTGAGAACTAGCCTTATTTTTTGCTCCTTACGCGTAACTTTACACTTTTTAACAGACATGTTATAAAAACTTTACTTGAAATTAAATATACTTTTAATGAAATACTGTTAATTGAATATGATACTCGTAGAATAACCTAATAACTTACTATTGTGTTTGTTGATATAAATTTTGAATAATTAAGTTATTGTCCGTGTTGTGACGGATTAAGAATACGGAATGTCACCACCCCTTTTTTTTCCGTGCGGAAATCCCCTCGGATACCACCTGTCGGTGGCATGTCGGACTCGAACCGACTAAAACCGCACGCCGTCTCGGGTACTAATAGCCGGGGAACCAGGTATACCCTAGAAAGGAAGTCCCTGGTGCCCCGACATACCTCGGGTCATCTACAGACGAGTAGACCCCCCCTCGTAATGTCACCACCCCTATTCATCCCGTGGGTGTCGTAAGAGACGACTAAGAGAGCAAACTACGCAGGACAACAGCACCGCAAAAAGAAAGAAAACTTGAAACAAACACTATACCAACACGTCTGGCCAGCGTGATATAGTACGCAAAAACCTCCTTGCTATGGAGAGGCCTATGTCCAGCAGTGGACTATTATAGGCTGTTGATGTGATGTGATGTGACTAGAATTAATTACTTACTAATTGCTAGGTGTACATACATAAATTCCTCTTTACTATTAATACTAAATACTAATACTAAATGACTAATCTCTAGTTATCTTATTAATATGCATTGAGGTGGGTCCCCAGATTGGGTAAAGGCCTCCTCCCCACTTCTCTCTCGCCTGTGCTATTTGCCACCGGTTTGAGCCAGCGACTCTTTTGATCTTATCGTCCCATCGGGTAGAGGGTCTTCCTCCCCTTCTTTTTCCTTGAGGTTTTCCTGATAAACATACTAATCGTAAATATTGTTAAATACATAGATAAATATTTTAGCTTAATAATATCCAGATATGGATCAAATGATAGTACTCATCACATAATTATAATTTGTCTTGAGGGGAAGGTGGCGAATCAAACCCACGACCTCTTCAGTAACGGTCGAAATCACTAACCACTAGACCTACAGGGCAAAACTAACTTCCTCAAATTAAAAAACCGGTCAGGTACGAGTCGAACGCGAAAATTTGTAAGTACCAAAATTTATCTTAATTTTTAACTTTTTTTTATTTTTTGGAATTATTCGTAAGACGTTTCTTTTTGTCAAATTTCGTGATTCTAGGTCAAAGGGAACTACCATATAGGTTTTCGACCCAAAACCTATAGGGTACTTCCGGTTGACCTAGAATTGTCAATTTTGGTTAAAAGCAAGGTCTTATAGCACAAGTAAAGAGAAAAGTCTGAAAAAAAAGTTAAAAATTAAGGTAAATTTTGGTACTTACAAGTTCGCGAATATATAAATTTGCCCATATCTTTTCATCGTGTTGACTCAGGACCTTGATTTTTATACACCTAATAGGAACCATAGACCTTAGTATCTGATATAAATTTCAACTTGCTAGGTCTACCCGTTCCTGAGAAAATCGGTGGTGACACACGGACAGACGGACAAGAAAGTGTTCTTATAAGGGTTCCTTTTTTACCTTTTGGGGTACGGAACCTTAAAAATAAAGAAAATTTAAGTTATTTAGCTTTTAAAATATTTCAAAAATATTTTTATAAGAAGCATTGTGTGTTGATTAAAAAAATACAAACTCGTGGTTGGTTGACAATAATAACAGAATTGAATTATTTAATATATTCTAAAAAGAACATTACAAAAGTAACAAAGGTTTGGACCACAACATTTCACCACGATTTATAAAAAGAAATGTGTTAATGTTGGACTGACCTACAGATCACAGAACGGACACAAGATGAATTTATAATGTGTTTTTGTAATCGACTTCAAATAAATTATAGTTTAAAAAACTAAAAAATACGCTTTTGTAGCCAGCCGAACTAAAAAGTCTATAAATTCAAAAAGAAAAAACATTTTATCGTAACACTGCGTGGGGTGCTGTTAATAGATCTCAATTGTTGTAAAAATATTGACAGATATTGGTAAAAGTAAAGTTGTTACATGTGACGGAGGAACAGTGTCATTCTTTACATTTTCAGGGTTTTTCTTTGTAAAAGCTGTAGTAAATCACAACAACAGCAAATCGAGAGTGCAGTAACCAACTTGCCTACTCATGGTGTACGAATATAATGAGAATATATGTCTGTATGTGTGTAGATACATATATATGTATAGTGTGTGTATGTGTATTTATATATATGTGTGTATGTATATGTATATGTGTGTGTATGTATGTGTATAGTGTGTATTTGCTTGTGTATAAAATTACGTGTGTTGTGTTGTGTGGTGTATATCTTAGTGATTAGTGTTATAACCTATATGCGCCTACCACTCACGATTTCTACACGACCTAAAGGTTGACTGGGAGAGAATGCCTTGGGCATTAAGTCCGCCGATGTACAAATTTGCATGAAGTTATAAATAAATAAAAATAAATAAATACTAGTAAAGATTATTACTATTTCAAGTTATTACCAACAGTCAGTCAGTAATTGTAGTCACATTAATTCTAAATTACAAACTTTGTATGTTACGAAATTTTCGAATGTTATTTTGACCCAGTTCAAAACGTGAATCAAATTGACACTTGACAAATTGACAGGATCTCCACCATTAGCGACTTTTTCAATACCTAAAAATACGGTAGTGTCTTTTGCTACGTACTAAGAGACGTGCTCAAGCATACTTATGTGAAATGTTTAATAGTTAAGTTAGTTTTTATTAGTTAAGGAAACTTACATTAACCATTAAAATAAACTACAATAAAGATCCGTGTGGTGGCGGACTTTCTTACTTGTTACTTTTACTAACTTTTACTAACTACTTTTAGTAATAAGAAAATAATCATCATTATTGACTAAAAAAGCAAAAATAAATTACAATTTAATAAACAAAAACAAATCCTTTTTGTAACGAGCCGAACTAAAAAGTAGAAAATAATTTAATTTAATTAACAGTCCACTGCTGGACATAGGCCTCTCATACCACAGGACAAATATTGTGTGATGAGCACGGTCATTTGTTCTGTGTCTGTGTATATGTCTATAATATGTATGTATTTACAAATATATAAGTATGTTTATCAGCAGTCTGGTTACCATAGTACAGGCTCAGCCTAGTTTGGGATCAGACGGTCGTGTGTGAGATATATTATTAGGTATATTATTAGAAGCCGAGTATCGTTTAAAAAAGTCGCGAAATCGGGGAAATTTATTCCTTTTGAGAAAACACGAAGTTGTGCAAGTCAGTTTTTTAAATATATTGTTTTTGAAGTGAAAACGTCTTTAGCGGCGTTGTACACTTTTTTCTAATGGGTAAAAAATGTTAAACTCGCGTCAGGACACGTGACCTGATCGAAAATTCGTAAGACGGATGTAGAGTAGACAGCCGGCGCGGCGTAGGGGAGGAAGTTTCCCCCTCTCTTTCTACGGCGCGGCGAAAATGTAAGCCTGCGCCTGCTGTTTCGTTTAGGCGGCGCAGGGCCCTTGCGCGAATGTTCGTTTTTCTGAGAGATAAACTTTTTAATGTAATATAAATTGTCATGTTTGTGTACGATAGCGCAATAAATAAATATTGTATTCTACCACATGAATGATAGTACTTTTATACTGATAATTAAAGCAATTCGTGCAAAATTATTCCCTAACTATTCCAAAATATCAAAAATGCACAACGTTAATTCAAGTTTTCACTTCTGCCGGCACTCCCGGAGTGCAACCATTTTTTTTGTTATATTTCATTGTTCAGTGTCAGCTTATATTTTAACCGTGATATTCTCGTCACGTGTCCGTTAATATCAAAACCGCCATGGGAAGAAATGACCTTTTGTCAAAGTATTTATTATGGTATTTCTTTACAAAAAGACATAGGCACAAACCGATGGACATTGAACTCGTGAACTTTATGAATTGATTTAGAAATAATTTCGATGTAGGGAAACATAATGGACCGATGGTCTAGTTTAGGGATTCCCAAAGTGGTTGATTTTTATCGACCCCATGGGGTCGAAATCGGTTTCCCAGGAGTCGACATAAACGAAAACCGATTTAGGGAGTCGACGAGGTCTAAAAATCGACCCCTATTAATTAACAAAAGTTCTGATTTGAAACTTTCAAGATACTGTACTTATAGATTGTGTTACGTGTACCAACTTGTATTATTTGGTTAAATTTCAATGAGAAAATACTGTCAAGTTTACTTAGCGGCAAAGTTTGTAAATTGATAAGTATTCTGTATCAGTAGGAAAAGAAATAGACATAGTATTTTTAAAGTAATTTGGCTATGGAGGTCTTCGGTATCAGTTCATTTTTGAAATAGTGGCCAAATAGTTTGGGAATCTCTGGTCTAGTGGTTAGTAAACCGGACTGCTAGCCAGAGACCGTGGGTACGATTCTCACTCAGTACAAATAATTGTGTGATGAGCACGATCACTTTTTCTGTGTCGGGATGTAATTTATCTATCAAATGCATGTATCTCTCACTGTACGGGTTTTCCCCTCCACTCGCCACGAAAGCCTATCGCGAGGAGGTGGCGTCCTCGTGCAGACGTCTTCTAAATGAGTCTTTCCCCGAAAGTGGTAGGCGGTAGCTGGTGTCGCTGTCACGTGCTACGCGGACGATACGCTCGTGACGGTGGCGGTTAGGCGCACCGTGAGGATTCGACAGCTGGGACTGGAGGTGTCCTTTGCTCAAATCTGAAGCCTTGTTCTTTCATGAGCCTCAGAGGTGGCCACTCACTGGCCATTATCGGGGGCTCGAGAAATCGAGGGCCAGAAATCCTAACTTTGCCGGGTCTTCATGGAGGAGTGGAGGGAAAGACTTCTCGCATGCCATTATAGCACCGGTAGGACCCGTTATGGAGGATGGAGGATGGCCTCAAGAGGAAACACGGGATCCTCTCATACTGGCTGGTGCAGGAGATTACTTCTATCTGCTCAGCAACGAACCAACGTCTGGGTGCCAGGTCCTCTCTTCTCTCCCCCTCCCCGCCCTGCCCTGCTTGCAGTACCTGGCCCCTTCCCGTGCCAGGCCGCCAGGCCTGGGAACTGCAGGTGGCTCAGGTCGCTGAATGACTTCCTTTCCGACTTGAAGGAAAACTTGAAACAAACCCTATACCAATCCGTCTGGCCAGCGTGGTATAGTAGACAGAAACCTCCGTTTTAAAGAGAGGCCTATGTCCAGCAGTGAAATATTAAAGGCTGTTGATGATGATGATATACTCATACAATTCAAATGACAACATTTTAGTTATATTCAAAATGATTTGATAATTGAGACAGGATGTGAACCGCTGAACGATTGTTATTACAAAAAAAGACTTGAGATTTGGCTCGTATTTCATTGAGATCATCAATCAATGAATCAATCAAAGTGCCACGGTTTGGAATGTGTAAAAAGCCACTTATCTCTTCTTAACTTTTTATTTTGTTCGTCATTAAAGCGAGTTTTGCTTTATTTGCTATAATTATTAACATCAAGTGCTATTTTTTGTTATTAATCACTTAAAAGATACATTTCGGAACTTCAACTTTTAAGGTCATGTAAAACCACCAAGGTTTATAGCAAATACCAGTCCAGGTAAGTAGTCAAAACATAAAGTGTTAAACCAAATTTCTATTGCGAAAGGGTAATGGTTAGGCGAAACGGACAGTTTTTAAATGAAATAGGTTACCATTTCCACCAACACAGGGTGTTCTCCTTCCTTGCCCCAAAGGACTCGTTTCAACCACTTTTTACTCGTCCGATCCTTGCCGCTCACCTCTTCTTGTATAGAAACTCTACTATGTACTTTGTCATTGCTAGTACTCCGTACTTCACTCCGTTCCCACATTCCTCCGCCTCCACGAGTTCATTTCAACGCTTTCTACTCGATTAGTCCTTTCCGCTCGACTATTTTGTTGGTGAAAATACAACTAATGTCCCTAATGAGTCTGTTCCGCTTGTGGTGGAAACCGGACTTTACATTTGAATATTAAATACAAGAGTTCATAAATAAAATCATTTGGGGGCAAATGTCCGTTTCATGTATGTTTGTAAAGTCCCCGCGACACAGGATATATTCCTAATGCGGGAGTTGTCTTTAAAAAAAAAAAGAAAAACTAAACTATTACTGGACAATTCCTATTCCTCATTAAAACATCAGTACCTGGATGACCGAGCTTTGCTCGGTATTTTATTTTTTGGTAAGTTTTCTAAAAAGGAATCCTAGGTAGATCGATTAATCGCCCCGGAACTGAAACTTTCATGAAAGTTGATGAAGCCTAGTTGTGGTCGTTTCCGAGTTTCAGATTATACAAGAATTGCTAGTTTAAAGGTTAATCAAAATGTCAAACACAAAGCCTCAAAGTTGCCAGAAGAAAAACATGTTTACATATTTCGCTAAATATTTTAATAACTTCTACAGTGGCAGCACAAATATTTAACAGTAAATACGGTGAGTACATCTATAATAAAAAGTTCTTTCTTTCTTTCTCCAGTAAAAAAAGTCATTACCTTGTCTATTGTACAACCAAATAGATATACAATAGACAAAGTAATAACCTTTTTTGTAAACCATAAAGCGATGTTTTATTTTTGTTTGTTTTCGAATGTGCAATGCAAATTAAATTGGACCTACTTACTGAATTCCAATTGAATCATGCGTAGTTTTATTATAACAGATAGTTGATCTCATAATCAAGACGGAAGAGGATCATTTGAACTGGAATAAAACCACACATTCTCACGGAGTTCGAGCACATTCGATTTCTCTCTAGGGCGCCCATGAGTCGGTCAGCACGTGACCGCGGCCAGTGCAACCTGAAGGCCAATTCTCGTACTAAAAGTTCGATCACAATTCGGTTCCGATCAACTCTGTCATAAAAGGTATTTTCGTAGTAAGGTGTTAAACATCCATCGTTGACTGTAATGTGATTATATCGTATTGTGACCGAAAATTAAACCGGTAATCTGCTAGTTTTACTACGAAAATCCCTTTTATGACTATTATATGTTTTACTAAATCCTCTCCGCAGTATACGTATATGCGAAATTAAATTTTATCTGTCATTATCTAGTTAAACCGCACATACATGATATTACATATATGATATTCAAGAAAAAAAAAATTGGCCACGACACTCATTAATTAACAATGTGCAGACTTAAATGCTTAAAAAAAACTTATCTTAATTCGAAAAGAGAACATCAATGTCTATGACCGTAAACAATTAAACAGAACTTTTTTTCAAAACAAAATGAGCATTGTTGGTAATTATGTAGACAAGTTTAATTTGTGTAACACCTGAAATATCATTACTTTAATTATAAGTTATGTGCCTTCTTTGCGCGGTCATGAATCATACGTTTTTAAAAAACTTTATCAACAGCCTTTACTAGTCCACTGCTGTACATAAGCCTCTCCTTAGAAAGGAGGTTTTGGCCTACTATACCACGCTGGCTAAACGGGTTGGTACAGGGTTTGTGTCAAGTTTGCCTTCTCTTTGCAGTGCTGTTGTCTTGCGTAGTTTGCTCCAATATTCGGGATGAATAGGGGTGGTGGCACTCTGTGTTTTAATCCGTCACCACTCGGACGATTAAAAGGCTTAGTTTTTAGTATTTGGGTATTTAGTTTGTTTTTTGTTAAAAAATATGATAAAAAGTTTTACAAACGAGGCAAACGAGGGATGGGCCACCTGATGGTAAGTGGTTACCTACCGTTGTCAATGGACGCCACCCATTCAAGAGACACCAAGTGCATTGAATACCCCCCCCCCCCCCCTCTCCAACCGCTGCCAATGGCTGTCTGCAATTCAAGAGACACCAAGCATTGAATGCCCCCCGCCTCTCCAAAATCAAGGAGGGAGGGTTGATCTCAAGATATCTTCACTCACTCAGTGAAGAGGAAGGAAAGTTGAAGTTGAAGAAAAGAGGAGTTGCTTAACACCAGTTTTGCTGTGAGACCCTGGTATCACCTCGGTCGAGCCGACCCATTTGTGCCATAACGTGGCTCTCCCATTTGGCGAATATAAGTATTTCGATCTTTAATTACGATAATAAATAACTAATAATAATAACTTTACACACGGCCGTCTGATCCCAAACAAGGCAGAGCCTGTACTATGGTAACCAGCCTGCTCTCCCCCCCGGGCTGACCGTTATTTGTTACGCCGATGACACGCTGTTTACGGCCCGAGGGGCGGACTTTGAAGAGTAACCAGACTGCTAATAAACATACTTATATATTTCTAAATGTGCAATGGGAGAGGCCTATGTCCAGCAGTGGACTGCGATAGGCTGATGATTACATACCTATATCTTCCTCTTCCTACGAGTTTTTTTCCCAAACCAGGTTAGAGTCGGTTTTAAGTCTACTATGATACGACCTAGACTTCTGTTGTTGGACTTTTTAGGGATCCAGCTATCTGTAACGATAGCCACAGATGTTTATATGGCATTTTATAGGTAAATTACACCCAGACACAACAAATGATCATGCTCATCACACAATTATTTATCCTGGGTGGTTGGTACCACGACCTTCGGCTTAGCAGTCAGGGTCACTAACCACTAAACCAACACACCCAGAAGAAATGATCCTCACTATATGAGGAGCAAGTCGTGTTAATACACAAAACCATTTTATCATTGTCTTTCTTTGTTCTTAAAGTAAAGAGACCCATATCTTATCTTATTTAGATCAATGACAATACTGAATTTATTAAAAAAAGTTAGCGTGACTCTTTGATTTGACAATTTGGATAAAAATTTCATCATCATCATCAACAGCCTTTAACAGTCCACTGCTGGACATAAGCCTCTCCTTAGAAAGGAGGTTTTGGCTTACTATACCACGCTGGCCAGACGGGTTGGTATAGGGTTTGTGTCAAGTTTTCCTTCTCTTTGCAGTGCTGTTGTCCTGCGTAGTTTCCTCCCTTAGTCGGCTCTTACTACACCCACGGGATGAATAGGGGTGGTGACACTTTGTATTCTTAATCCGTCACCACACGTAATGTATAAGAGTGACAATCTTAAAATTTGTAGGTTACCTAACTCGCATTTTCAATAAAACAGCAATAAAATGCCTACAACAAACAAATTACTATAGGCCTACTTAATATGTAAAAGCACAACAGAGTTCTACTAAAATTGAATGTTACATTCTTCGTGAAACGTATCTACTTAAATTAGACCCTTCTTATAGTATGAACTGTATCAAATTGGAGATCTTTATAATTTAGTAAGTGTCTTCGTACAGATTACTTCGAAAACCATGGACCATTGGACAGTCGCATTTTCGAAACGCGAGCGAGCGCGCGTATTCCAAATTCAAATTTTGAAAATGGATCCAATACCAAAAATATATTTTTTATTTATTCTTTGTTTGAACATTAAAATAATATCGGCTGAAAATAGTTTAATAACAGATTTAGAAGAAAATATTCAAAATAATCTAAGTGATTGTACAAATTATATTACTAAATGGTTGGAAGAATTTAATGATCGACATTTAGGGAGAAGTGAAATAGGTAAAATGTTGGGATACGATATTTTAAAACCTAAATTTGGATCAACGTCACGAGGTTAGTATTTTTTTTAATTTAACTGAACTCAAAAAAAAACTTATCTTTGCTATGCCTCTTTGACGTATCAATTAAAAAAGTAATCTCATAGACAATAAAACCAGAAACGAAATTTAGGAATAAAGAATTAAAGTTAAGCTTAAGACAATGTTACGACCGGAAAAGGTAATGACGCATACAAAATCTGTTTTCAAGCGAACGAATATTCATTCAAATATTTTAATATAATTTTAATGTAATCTATAATGCTGTTACGTGTTAGGGTTCCTTGTTTGGAATAATATACCTTCTGGCGACTAAATAGAGTTTATTATTACTACTGACGACCGGATGGCGTAGTGGTTCGTGTAACGAACTGCTAATCCAAAGGTCGCGGGTACAATTCCCCCTCAAGTCAAACATTTGTGTGCATGAACATTTAATGTGTGATTTGGTCTGGGTGTTTCTATGTATAAGATGTATTTACAAAAAAAAAGTATATATGTATTTATATCAGTTGTCTAGTACCCAAAGTACAAGCTCTGCTTAGTTTGGGACTAGATGGCGTTTTGTGAATGTGGTAGAATATTATATTATTAAGACTTATGCTCAATTAAAACTGGAAAAAGGATTAGAAACGCGTGTATGTAGCTGAAATGCATATGTATGTTAGGATAGATGAGTGGTGTGAGTGGAATGGACAAGGTGAGGAATGACCACAGAGGAATCCTGAAAGTAACACCAGTGGATGCAAAGTTAAGAAGCCACATGTTATCCTGGTATGGACATGAGATGTGTAGAGATGTTGTTAAGAAAGTTTTAAGTATGGAAGTTGACGGATATAAGAGTAGAGGACGACCAAAGAAAAGATGGATGGACTGCGTGAAAGAGGATATGGAAAGGAGTAAGTTAACGACGAGTGATAGAGAAGAAACTTTCAAACTTGTGTCCTTCTGAAAACTCCGACTTCTTGAACTCCTCGTTCTTTCTGCAAGTAGGCTCTGGAATGCACCCTCGCTCGAAATCAAGATGTCCACAAACCGTTTCGCATTTAAAAAGAACATACGTACCTAATTACTATCTCAAGGAGATGGCGGCAGTACCTTAACCAATAGTACACGTACTTAAATTCAAGTATCTACAGTGTACGAACATAAAGAATATATATATACGTATAAGTTTAGTTTAGTTATATGTATTTATAGGTAAAAAAATATATTCATCATTTTTTCATTAACAGCCTGTAATAGCCCACTGCTGGACATAGGCCTCTCCTTAGAAAGGATGTTTTGGCCTACTATACCACGCTGGCCAGACGGGTTGGTATAGGGTTTGTTTCAAGTTTTCCTTCTTTTTGCAGTGCTGTTGTCCTGTGCAGTTTGTTCCCTTAGTCGGCTCTTACGACACTAACGGGATGAATAGGGGTGGTGACATTCCGTATTCTTAATCCGTCACCACACGGATAAAAATAATATATATTTATAACCATTGATTACAATGGTAACCTCGGTGCACCAACATTACAAGATTTCTACACCATCCAAAGGCAGACTGGAAGAGAATACCCGGGCATTAGGTCTGCCGATGTACATAAGTGAATAAAGATGTAAAATAAGTAAATAAAACCGTAATATGACGATTATAATCCTAAACTAAAAAAAACCTTACTTACTTTATTTCAAAAAAAAAAATTGTTTGAAATCGTCTTTTATGTAGACTCTAAAGTCATGGATCAACACACACAAAAGCAACAATCTCTGCTTTGTAAAATAGTAAGCAATTTTACAAAAATTAAACTTATACAAAATCTATAAATTAGTAATTCCATTAATAACTTAAAAACAATGCTTACTGTAGTTTAAATACACAAATATGGTATTAATAATATTCCGTGAGCGCCTGGTGGTTTTAGTACGAACGTTTTAAAATTATTGTTTTACCTAACTTAACTTTACTCGTAGAACATAATTTTGTCATTAAATAAACTTTAATATCGTGATACGCAGATCAAATAAATAAATTCTGAGCCGTGTTAGATAAAGAAGTACATAATTTATTTAAGGTCATGTCAATAAGTATTCAGTTCCCACAATACCTTTTTTTTCTTTTTTTTTGCCGTGCGGAAATCCCCTCGGATACCACCTATCGGTGGCATGTCGGACTCGAACCGACTAAAACCGCACGCCGTCTTGGGTACTAATAGCCGGGGAACCAGGTATACCCTAGAAAGGAAGTCCCTGGTGCTGTTCCCACAATACCTAAGTTTGTGTTAGGATTGAAATCGGAGTGTACTGGATGGGGTTCAAACACAACCAATCCGACTCCTTTATCATTATACTATCGCCGCTTTTACGTTACCACATCTATTATTTTCTATGTATGTATGTATTTCTCATAATAAACATTAAAAACTGTTGAAAATTCTTGAACCTAAAGCACATACTAACGCCAAAAGCCTTTATCAGACAGCAGGAGTATGAAGAAAATGTCAATGGCCCTGATCCCGCTCATCTTCCAAGTCGGAGCTACCTCCACGTGGATGATCCTGACCAGCATCATGGCTGTCAAGTCGGTTGCTATAGGGTTCATTTTACTCGTGTTCAAAATTGCCGTCAGCTCGGCCAAGGTAAGCAGACCCTTTCAATCAGCTTAAGTCATTGTTATGACCATAAATAATAATTTTAATCATCACTGGTAATTGGCTCCATAACACTTGATGAAAGGCACTTGTCGTTCTTCGTATCTATCTATTCTGATATTATAAAAAGGTAAAATTTGGGAGTTTGTATAATAAGGGTAATCTCCAGTCGTTATTGCGGCAGTAAGACCTGCAATGGAAGATTGGCTCGAGAGGCAACACGGGACACTCTCATACCGGCTGACGCAGGTGATCACGGGCAAAGGATGCTTCGGGAATCACCTGTGTCATGGTATTGGATGGTGGTGGAACTCTGCCGTCTCCTTCTGCGAGCAACTGATGCTTGCAAAGGAGACGGCGGAGTGGATCCGTGAGACCCGGGTACGCAGGAGACTCAGGCGTCGAAGGTCGCAAAACGACCTCCATCCTCCGTAAGCGCAGGCCGGGGGGGTGACAGGTGAGGCCGTCTGTCACCCTGACGTGACGCGTTATGGAGCGAACGCGCCCATTAGGCTGTAGAAGGGGAACAACGTGGTTCCTACACACGAGGGGTCATCTATAAGCCGTAGATGGCCCGGGGTCCGTCGAGGTTCCAGGGATTTTCTTCTTAGGGTACACCTCGTTCCCCAGCTACTGGCACCCGACGGCGTGCGGCTTTTGGTCGGTTCATGTCTGATATAACCACTGAAGGGTGGTATCCGCAAAAACAATAAAAAAGGGTAATCTCCGGTCCTGCTGATCCGATTTTGAAAATTCTTTCACTGTTAGAAAGGTATATTATCCATGTGGCTATAGACAACTTTTTACTACGCTAGCTGATATACAGGCAGGCGGAGCCGATGGCACAATCTAGTATATATTTAAATATATTAAGTCGATTTGTGTACGCTTCTAAAACTTAAAAAGTTCTGCACCGATTAAGTCCAAATTTTGATATGATATACTAGTCGTTTCAAAGAATGTTTTTATTTATTTTTCACGTTAGTATTTTTAATCAGTTCCCACCACAATGTGCCACAGCGAAACGTGGCAGCCTGCAGCTATAATCTACAATCTATAAAAATATAAAGGAAGTTCTTTTCGTTTGCAAGCGCATTACTTGAAAATGACATTACGGATTTCAATGCCTTTTTTTTCTATATTAATAATAGCTACAGGTTTTTGACGAGAAATAACGAGGTAATTCGAGGAAACAAAATTATGGCAGTACAACGTCTGGTAAATTAGTTAGTCTTTATTTAAACTTTTTCTTCTGTTGGTGTAGAAATTAGTGATCCTGACAGCTTAGCCGGAGGTCGTAGGTTCTAAACTCCTACCCAGGTTACTACACTCGGCCGTTAAATTCCAAACTAGGCAGAGCCTGTACTATGGTAACTAGGCTGCTGATAAACATACTTATATATTACTAAGTACATACATGTTATAGATAAATTGCACCCAGACACAGAACAAATGATCATTCTCTTTACACAATTATTTATCGTGGGTTTAAATGTAAAATCATTTTTAATGGCTGTCTGGCGTGGCTTCGTACCAGTAATTACCGTTTTTCAGTAAAGTGGTAAAAAGTGTAAAATAAAATCGAATGCCGAATGCACTAGTCTCAAACACCGTTCACACACACAACCTACTTTGTTTAAACAAAAATAATACGCCATTTTATTCTGTAGTAGTTTTTCTTTTTATAACTTGATGGCTTCATTTGAAATGACCCAGATATGACCAGCTTAACGTCACTCAAGTTTATACTAGTTTTGTTTTAATATCTAGATATCTAGCATCAAATAACGACATTTGGTTTTAAGTTACTAGATCTCACACACTGATGATGATATTTTTAATTAGAAAAAGGAAGAATAAATTTGGCTGTATTTTTCTTTTATGTTTGTGACCATTTTTTTCCTGTGCGGAAATCCCCTCGGATACTACCCACCGGTGGTTATGTCGGACTCGGGTACCAGTTGCCGGGGACCCAGGTGTACCCTCGGCAGGAAAACCCTGATACCCCCACGTACCATCTACGGCGCGTAAATGACCCCCTCCTGTGTGGGAACCCCTATGTCCCCTTAGTGCTCCCGAAAGGGCGCGCGCGCTTCGAAGCGCGTCTTGCCACCACCCCGGCCTGCTTCTGCTAGGGTGACATATGGCCTCACCTACCACCCCCAGGTCTGCGCTTATGGAGGACGGAGGTCATTCTACAACCTCCGGCGCCTGAGTCGTCTGCGGTACCTGACCCGTTGCCGGGCCTGAGAGTTCTAAACCTCTCCCGGTTTTCATGTTTGTGACCTCAGCATTCCGTTATTAATAAACCGATTTGGAAGATTATTGTTTATTTGGGAGGGTATACTTGCCCTTTGGTTAATTTTTGGCCATCTATAAATTACATCACATGGTAAGAAGTAGGAGGGGGTTAACAAAATGATACAAAACAATGTGTGACAAGGGATTGGAGAGGTCGTATGATTCGTGACACATTTCAAATTCTAAATAGTAAGACGCGAAATTTGAATTATTAAGAGTAAACTTAAAAATATTTCCAATTTTGGAACTGCTTTTTTAATTTAATAATTTCTAAATGTAAAATTTGCAAAATATGAAGCCACGTATTGTGCACGGACATGACACAAATGTGGCCAGCTGTGACAAGGATGGAACCGCGGGTCAAAAAACCATGAAATTCGTTACTTACCTATGAGTGATACTAAAAGAACAAATAGATACGTAAAAAATGTATTTTAATCAACTTTAAATATGAAATGATGTCCATGTACTTCTTAAGATCATTTAAATAGAAGTCAATGTGGTGGCCGTCACGAATAGAGCTCAAAGAAATTAACGTTGAAATGTGTTTCATCATCATCATCATCACATCAACAGCCTTTACTAGTCCACTGTAGAAGCTAGGCCTCTTCTTAGAAAGGAGGTTTTGGCCTACTATACCACGCTGGCCAGACGGGTTCGTATAGGGTTGTTTCAAGTTTTCCTTCTCTCTGCAGTGCTGTTGTCCTGCTTAGTTTGCTCCCTTAGTCGCCTCTTACGACACCCACGGGATGAATAGCGGTGGTGACACTGCATTCTTAATCCCTCAAACCAAAGGGTCAAACCCTCCTTTCTAAGGAGAGTCCTATGTCAAGTAGTGGACTGTCAAAACCTGTTGAAAAACAAAAAAAAAATTTAGTATAGTAATATACCATCACACATCTCACACACGGCCGTCTAATCCCAAACTAGGCAGAGCCTGTGCTTCGATGGCCAGACTGCTTCTGGGTGAGAATCGAACCTACGACCTCTGGCATGGCAGTCAAGCCTCTAACCACTAAACCTCTTGCCCCTCTTTTTTTTATTTTATCATTGTATTGCTTCTGTTCCCAGGTGGCATCATTCTTTACTTCGTTGAAGGCTAAAAATAATCATCAACCCGACTGGTCCTGGTCTCCACATTTTGATCATCACGGTATGGATATTGCACTATTTTCTGCGGAAGTTATATAAGAAATTAAAAAGTAAAGGGTTCCTTGATTCATCATAGGGTTCCGTGGAATCTGTTGGACACGTCAAAAGGAATCTCATAAGTCTAAAACTTAGGGGAGAGAGAATGGGAGAATCATGCTGCACCATAAATAGACCATGATATGACGGCCTCACAGACAACCGGTGTTGAGTACTTCTTTTATTAATTTTCTCCGAGTGAGGGAGGTTACTGGAACCTCAACCAGCCTTCCCCAAGTGACAACTCAGACAGAAGTTATTTACAAACATACATGAAACAAATACAAAGAACACCCAGACTCAGAACAACAATTTGTGGATCACACAAAGTGTCGTCACATGTGGGGATCGAACCCACGACGCTCAGCGCAGTAGGAAGCGGCGTGCAACCGCTTAAACCACGACGCCATCCATGCAGTGCAGTGCCTTAAGAAACTGCCTTAATATGTATGTTGTTATCCATGTTCTACTAACTTTATAACAAGTTGTGTAATAAGGTTTTTAGAATGTGTTACCGTCTAGTAAGAGCCTATGTAAGCCGACCCCATATAGGTGGCAATCGAGCAGACAGATCACCTGAGGAAAAGGGACTATAGCTGCACATGGATACCTGAAGCTCAAGCTCACAATTGCATCACCAGCCTTCGAGACCCTCGTCTTAACTAAAACCGGTTTTCTATGAGACCCTGATATTACTCCGGTCTGAATCGGATGTGCCTAAGCACGGCCTTCCCACGGTTAATCACAATTATGTTTCTATTAAAAAGGTTTACAACCCCTGAAGTATGCTAATTCACGCAATATCTTGAAACGATAACTGTAGGCATGATCTGCACAGGGATTTTCCACCCCGTCAACAAGAAAAGAAAAGGCATGATCTACACAACAAATAATGACACTTTTTTAGGGGAAACGTCTGGTACCTCGGGTCATCTACGGCTAATAGACCCCTCCTGTGTGTTAACCCGGATGTTCCTTTCCTGCTCCTCAAAGCGCGTGTCCGCTACGTATCTTGTCGCGTTGCCACCTACCTGCTTTTGCTGACGGGGAACCAGGGCTTTTCTTTCTACGGTATACCTGGTTTCCCGGCTACTGGCGCCTGGAAACGGCGTGCGGTTTTTGGTCGGTTCGAGTCCGAACTAATCACCCGCTGGTGGGTGGTATCCGAGGGGAGTTTCGCACACGAAAGAAATCCGGTAACGTCTGGTAAATGTCATTCATACATAAATATATAACATATTACAAACAATGTTAATTGTGTCAATGCTCAACACCTAACTCTCACTATGAACAGTCTGCTCATCATATCCTCTGGGAATGTAGTCTTTGGTATAATGAACGTAATATAATGCTGAATAGCTTGCAGGTGACATCTGGGGCGGTATACTATGGGGATCTTGTGTCAACTAGGGTGAATTTCCGTGCGTTTAGGCGATTCTGCCATACATATTACGGGTCCTACGTGAGCTATGTTTGATTTCTATAATCAAACATAGCTCACGTAGGACCCGTAATATTTGTGGCCGTGGTGCTCCCCTGTTTAAAAGGGTGTATGCCCATTTTACTTCATTTTGTCTCCCGCTTTGCTAAGGAGGGAAGTGGATTTACTGTATTTCCAACTCCTCCAATTTTCTTCTGATTAATTTCGTTGCGGGTTCCAAGACAGTTTAATTTCTTCCTGGGACTTCCCGAGTGTCATAACTCGGTGTGTTCGTGGGTCACTGCTGTGGATCCTGGTGTACAGGAGTTACAGTGGTGGGCGTGTGGGTGGGATTAGTCCCAAAAAAAACACAGTTAATCGATATTATTAAAACTGATTGGTACTTACGATACCTATTTAGAATTGTTATTAGACATGGGACAAAATCACAGTGAACTGTGAATGAACGGTGATTTTTCATTCGATATTTTCGCACGTAGTTTAGGGTTACTACTTACCACGCGTTGTTGCCAATAAGATGTTTTCAGACGATGCATAAAGACCCTAATTCGCCTATTTAACAATAAATCTATATAGTAATTATATTCCCGACATAATAATTAAAAAAAACTAGATTTACTATTAAATAGCGTCTAACCTACCTGCTACCTAATAACCCTATCCTATGTACGCAAAAATCGACTAATATAAATCACATTTCACTGTGCTTTTGTCCAATGTCTCATTGTTATCAAACAAAATCTTACACAAAAACACTTAATAAAAGATCAGTTTTTGTTCACAGGTCATGTTCGAAGTCTTACTGATGTAGGTAAGAAATTCATATTTTATTTATATTTAACTACACTACATGACTTAAGATTTTGTTCGGTAACTAGTTGTTATAGAATAATAATGATAACCCATGGGAAAATGTAATTCAATAGAAAGAAGTGTTGACGCCCCTCTCCCCAGAATGGGGCATTCTAGTAGTGCACACGGGCACGTGCATTCATAGGGTTGCGCTAAGAAAGATTATACCAGGTGCTGATCTAGCCGGTTGTAGGGAGCAGTTCCCGGACCCCTCCTATTACAGGCGCAGAGAGACACACCGTGTGGTTTTAATCGGTCCGGTTTCGACACACCACTCCGCCGTGTGGAAACCCCCGAACCCGGGTTTCCACACGTTAAAAAGTGGCACCGACAGAAGTGTAAACTTAAATACAGAGGTGTCGGTAACGGTAACAGTGTCGCGAGTTCAATGGTTTTTCCCATCTTAAAAAATGAGTTTGTTGTTCAAAAATGTCCAACGAAGTTTAAAATACTTTACTTAAGCCCACTTTAAAAAAAAGTTTAAAATACAGATACCAGACTCTCACAAAGGAATAGTTTGACTTATTTCCTAAGTTGTACCTACCTTTTTGCTGAGAGCTATAAATAAAATATTATTTTATTATAGTATGGGACCTCGGTCCGTGTGGTGACGGATTAAGAATACAGAGTGTCACCAACCCTATTCATCCTGTGGGTGTCGTAAGAGCCGACTAAGGGAGCAAACTAAGCAGGACAACAGCACTGCAAAGAGAAGGAAAACTTGACACAAACCCTATACCAACCCGTCTGGCCAGCGTGGTATAGTAGGCCCAAACCTCCTTTCTAAGGAGAGGCCTATGTCCAGCAGTGAACTATTAAAGGCTGTTGATGAACATATTTTTGTATCTAACACAGGTTCATACTTCCCTGCGTCATGGAATTCCTACGCTCTAGAAGCTAACGACATCTCTGGACCCAGTTACAAGACGATCCCGACTCATGAACAATACGAAGAATTGGAGTACAAAACGGATGTCAAGAAAGAACTCATCGGCCGCAGTTGATATTGTTTGTGATTTGTTTAAGGATCGTAGTATTATACAGATTGTTAAGGAAACGAACTCGACCGAAGACAGACGATGGTACTAATGATACTTTGATGATGGGTTAGAAATAAAATCGATGCTGATGGAAAAAACGTCTTTGTACAACGTTTTATTACAAAATTAGATTAGCGAGTTGTGATTTTCAAGGTTTATGAGGTGTCGCTAGATTCGTGTTAATTGTGAGAGTAAAGGTCGTAGCCGACTTAAACGACTGCGCCCAGAACGAGGTTACCGGTTTCTGTTGTTACTGTAACGTGCGTCTACATAGCGCGATGTTAAATCCATATTAAAATGCTCATACTTTGGTTGGATGGGCCTCTCCCAGTCGTTTAAGTCGGCGACCTTAACACTGGGTATATGAAAATTAAATTCGCCGGTTTCTAAATTCTAGTAAAAACAGACAAAGGGAGCAAATTACGCAGGACACACTGCAAAGAGAAGAAAAACTTGACACAAACCCTATACCAACCCGTGTGGCCAGTGTGGTATAGTAGGCCCAACCCCTTTTCTAAGGAGAGGCCTATGTCCAGCAGTGGACTGTTTAAAGGCTGTTGATGAACAAAAAATATGTATAATACAAGACATATTCACGTAGTCGGGTTTTTGCTTTTTTTTAAATAATTAACTTGATAGCATTGTTCACGCTGCTACAGTTTCCTAATTAGCTGTTTTAATTTAATCATTGTATTGTTTAGCAACGTGATATATATTTTTATAAAATTATTGTATTATTTACGACCGGATGGCGTAGTGGTTTGTGTAACGGACTGCTATTCCAAGGGTCGCGGGTTCCATTCCCGCTCAAGTCAAACATTTGTGTGCATGAACATTTAATGTTTGATTTGGTCTGGGTGTTTATATGTATGTATTAACAAAAAAAAGTATGTATATATTTATATCAGTTGTCTAGTACCCATAGTACAAGCTCTGCTTAGTTTGGGACTAGATAGCGTTTTGTGAATGTGGTAGAATATTATTATTATTTAGGATTACTAACGTAAAGACGCGAAAATACTAAAAAGACGTTGTAAAAAGATGATTTTGTTCTGACCCATCATCCAAGTTAGCATTAATACCATTGTCCGTCTTCGTTTTCCGGATATCCGGAGATCCGTATATCCAGCTGTCGAATATCTGGGGTATCTCACGTGTAAGTAGGTAGAACAGCAATAAAAATGCATTTTTAAATTTATAAAAGGTAACTTTATATTTATTACAATAAAATAATATCAAAATAGGACGGATTTTCATTTTCTCTTATAAAAATATAAAAATTGTATAAAATATATATAAAACATGTATAAATGTATAATCACTTAATTTTTAAGCATAAATATATAATAATATTTAATATTTTGAGCTGCGTTAAGTCATTTTAAAGCTAATCATTGTGATGATATATGCAGGTATGTATTTTTTTTTTCACAGATTAAACACAGGTACATCATTTAAGTCTACTAAAATCACGAATGCTTTTCAGAGACATATTAAAACAAGCTTTGAAAAGATACAAACTTGCCTACGAATGTTTTAAGAATGCCATTCCAGCCTCGGACGTAACAACCCATGTTGGGTCCGAGACTTGACCTTCATCAAGGAGTAGTAGGTATTTTTCATTAGGTTATTGTCAAAATCGAGATTACAGCATGCGAAGCCGAAGGCAGAAGCAAGTCTAGAATAATATAGATAACTAGCTGACCTGGCAAACGTTGTTTTGCCATTTACATTATTTCAAAAAAAATTGTCAAAAAAAAACATTAGGTGTGTGAAAAATAGATGTTGGCCGATTCTCAGACCTACCCGATATGCACACAAAATTTCACGAAAACTGGTCGAGCCGTTTCGGAGGAGTTCAACCACGCACACCGTGACACGAGAATTTTATATATTAGAAGATTATCTTTGAAATAAATCCTGTATGTTTACTTTTTTTTTTTGGAAGAGGGGGTAGACGAACATACGGGTCACCTGATGGAAATTGACCACCGTCGCTAATGAACGTCTGCAACTCAGTAGTCACAAACGCATTGTCAGCCTTTTAGGAAGGAGTACGTTCTTGAAGGTTTGATACTCCTTTTTGAATAGCTATTCAGCTTTAAAAAATTAAAAAAAAAAGGAAAAAAATCTCACTTAACAAAAATTATTATCGTATGAGGGTAGGAATGTTAAAATTGTCACGGTGACCGTTACATAATTAATGAATACCTCCTAATACTCAAGTCAGGAGCTTAGGAGGAGGACTCCATTTTTTTTTTAAAGCCAACTCCCGCATTGAGAATGTATCCTGTGTCGCGAGGGACTTTACAAACATACATGAAACGGACACAAAGAACACCCAGTCTCAGAACAACAATTTGTGGATCACACAAAGTGTCGTTCCATGTGGGGATCAAACCCACGACGCTCAGCGCAGTAGGAAGCGGCGTGCAACCGCTTAAACCACGACGCCATCCATGCAGTGCAGTGCCTTAAGAAAGTGCCTTAATAAGTATGTGATTATCCAGGTTTTAACCCACAACATTCGGCGTAGTAGTAAGCGGCGTGGCGACCGCTTAAACCACTACGCCATTAGTGCAGTCAATTGCATGTGAAGCTGTCAGCAAGATGTGAGGAATAGAACTGACTGACCAACTATTTAAGTATAAACCTCCATAGTTTTGTGACATTACATTAATGGCAGTGGTAATAACCTTAAATTAAAACCGTGGATATATAAGGCATAGCCAATGTTTAATTAAATAGTACGACCAATTTTAACTGTTATAAACTGTATTCTTTATTCCCCAATTTGCCACCCTTAAGGTGGTATTTTTCTTTAATTTTGAATGGGACCAAACAAAGTATACGTTACCGAAATAAAAACATAGATATTTTTAAAACTGTTCATAATAAAAGAGGTCTTAGAAAACAAACAAAAAAAATACAAAATTTCTTCTTTTTTGTGGTTAAAAAATACATTTATAAGTTGGAATGAAGAAACGCGTTCAATAATAATGTTCGTAATAAATTGTTTACACAATTATTGTATGTTTTCATTTGGACTTTCAGAGACTAAATTTTTTAAGTAGGTTCAATCAGATCTCTTAATAACTTTTATAGCAGTCTTTAGAACTATTAAACAATTATTTTTTTTGGAGTTTACTCCTTAAGAATCGATTCTCATATAATGCATCCGCTATGTAAAAAATATGAAGAGTAAAATTTTGTGATCGAATAACCTCATTATGATTTTTAGTTCTAAATGTAATTTATAGATGGCGGTTTAACTATTTACCTTTACGTGGTTGTAGTAATATTTTTTGTGAGTTCTATGATTGCAATTTGTTTCAGTTTACTTAGTAGTCCACTACAAAATTAAAATTGTTTCAAAACGGCAGAAACCCCAAAATATATGCCTATTAATACGTGACTTCTAATTATTTCACTAACATTTACATAGATGGCGCTGGTATGCGTTCTTAAGGAGTAAACTCTCCAGTCGTGCATCGAAGCTGACTCACACTTTTTTTTGTATAAAACCTCACCTGATGGTAGGTGAGTACCACCGCAACCCGCAACTCGGGAGTCAAGAGTGCGTTGTCGCCTTTTAAGCCCTTGCCCCTTAAGAAATAGGGGAGGAAAAGATTGGACTCCTATAACCTCACTCACTCACTTTTCAGGACTAATACGATACGAGTATTAATGAACCGATTAATCGTATACTAATTTAAATACAATCGAATTTTTCATTCGATTCGATAGTCGTTTTTTTTTTGTGATGAAACGATTTACCTAATACTGAGATTCGTTGTTTAATAAAAATGTGTATTTCTATTCAATATAATGATGGCTCTACAGAATAAAATATGACGCAGTGAGGGTGACGTTTGAAACCGTCAAAAAGCCTTGACTCAAAGTGTAAAACAGATGTTACATTTTCCTCGAATTTTACTTTTACTCAGCAAAACTTCACGAGTAAAATTGTTCCAGAATAGTGAATGAAGACCTTTACAATACAAAAATCTCACAAACCGTCAGTTATTTTAAAACACACCCCAAGAAATATACACAAAGTAATCAATATCGAGTCACTCACTAACCCCATAACACTATTAAAGAGCCACCCCCTTCTAGACTTCTTTTTAGTAATTTTCCTTTTGTCTACAACCAACTTCCTTGCCCAGGAATCGAAGTCGGATGGGACGGTTTGACACTGAGATGGGTGCCATTTTCTCGGCGCACCATTAGAGCTTTTCGCTTGGATGCAAATTTGATAATTTCCGCCTGATTTCAAAGCGGTTTTAAATTCTTCTTCTATGGGGATGGTGATAGAGCGGAGATGGTAACCTATATCGGAGGAATATTGGAGCTTGTTTGAACCGTCTCTGACGTAAATTACAAAATCGGCCACATCTTCCTTCGTTGAGACAAACCAGTGGACATAAATGGATGTTTGGGAGCTGAAAAGAAGAATAGAGATATTTTATTAACCATGCGGCAAATGGCCCTGCTAACAAAAAAACCGCTCAAACTCCTATTCCCCTTTTTTTTTCCGTGCGGCAATCCTCTCGGATACCACCTGTCGGTGGTATGTCGGACTCGAACCGACTAAAACCGCACGCCGTCTCGGGTACTAATAGCCGGGGAACCAGGTATATCCTAGAAAGGAAGTCCCTGGTGCCCCGACATACCTCGGGTCATCTACAGACGAGTAGACGACCCCCCAAACTCCTATTCCCCTGATCCTGGACGCCAACGTACTTGCGACTGGTGCTTACTATCAGGAGGTCTATCTGCCTAGTTTATCCTCTTATATCATGAAACGTGCAGATTCAGGAGGAATATGGGATCATGGTCTCCCTAGTTGAGTCTAGTTCGTTTAACTTCAAGTATGTACAAATTGCACCTTCTTCGGAGTCCTATTTACACAAAAATGTCCCCCTAAACAGTCCTTCATTCTTTGAAAACAGGCCAGAAGCTAGTCGGGATTGGATGTCATCCCCCAATACTTACTTATTTCAAGGAAGTTCATAACCCCACCCCATCACCAACAGCCTTTAATAGTCCACTGCTGGACATAGGGCTCTCCTTAGAAAGAAGGTTTTGGCCTACTATACCACGCTGGCCAGACGGGTTGGTATAGGGTTTGTGTCAAGTTTTCCTTCTCTTTTTCTTTACTGTTATCCTGAGTAGTGTACCCCACCTCCCCTTACACCCCATCACTCGAATAAAAATAAATAAAAATTGACTTACTATTGTACATGTCGAAAAGCGACATCTGGTTCCAAGATGAAATCGAAAGTCGTCTCGCCTTCAGTGTTGCTATGCTCAATAATCTTACTATCAACTTCAGTGTTGCCAATGCACAATAATCTTTCCTCATCGACTGTTAGTAAGTTTTTGTTCTCCAATGTGGCAGGTTCGGCGCATGTGAGATTTTGATATTTTTGGTCAATTTTTAATAAAGATGGCGTGATGTGATTCAAGTAGTGTTTTAAGGGGCGTATGAAGCAATCACATTTTAGATTGTTACCTGAAAAAAAAATGTCCTGATACACACGGTCCTCTGATCCTAAACAGCCTGTACTGTGGTAACCAAACTGCTGATTATAAAATAATAACCTTACACGTATCACATACGGCTGTCTGCTCCCAAACTAGGCAGAGCCTGTACTACGGTAACCACAATTTGTGGATCACACAAAGTGTTGTCCCATGTGGGAATCGAACCCACAATGCTTAGTAGGAAGCGGCGAGGTGATCGCTTTAACCATTACGCCATCCATGCAGTCGTCTGCTGATAAACATACTTATATATTTCTAAATACATACATATTATAGATAAATAACACGCAGACGCAGAGCAAATGATCGTGCTCCTATTTAAATTATTAGTCATGTGTGGGAATCGAACCCGCGACGTCTGGCTTAGCAATTAGAGTCACTAACTACTAAACCAACAGGTCAGATCGTATATAATAATCAACTTACCTTCAAAATACACAACCAATCCATCTTTTTCCACCTTTTTGACAATTTCCGGCTCGAAGCTTACTAACTGGTTGTTTCTGAGGTCCAGCAACTTCAATTGTGACGCGTTCACTAGATGTGGGGTAGGCAGAGATAGTAACGAATTGTTTTGTAAATACAGTTCCGTTATATTCTCTGGGAGAGCGAATTTTATTTCGGCTGTAAAAGGAATATAAGCTATAAAACCATATCCAGTATTTACAGAATCCACAATATCAAGTTTATAAATCGCGCATAGAGGGTATTCTGCGAAAGTTTTTGCATTATTTAGATACTAGCTGACCCGCGCAACTTCGTCTGCGTCTCTCAATAGTAATAATTTTCTCCGTTTTTGAAACATATATCATTGGTGCTCCGCTCCTATTGGTCTTAGCGTGATGATATATAGCCTATAGCCTTCCTCGATAAATGGGCTATCTAACACTAAGAGAATTTTTCAAATCGGACCAGTAGTTCCTGAGATTAGCGCGTTCAAACAAACAAACAAACTCTTCAGCTTTATAATATTAGTATGGATTAAAGCCCAACAATACTCTGCCGATTACAATTAACGTTGCAAGCGTTAACATTTCTTTCCTTTGGAACAGAGACGAACTGTTAGTGACATATGTTTCCTGATAAACATCGCCAATGGTACCATTGATTGTCCAGAATTGCTGAGCAATATCACACTTGGAAAGAATCAATTAGGTTTTAGACATCGTCCCCTATTACACGTTCGCTTTGCTGTAGCTAACTATAGGCGGAACTCGTATCTTTGCTGAGAGCTATACTGATGTGGCATCAAAATTGAACTTAGATCTGTTGTGGTACAAATTCAAATGATTTTTCAGTAAATATTTTTTTGGCAGCGACCGGTAGATATAGCTACTGAATTACCTTGTTTATCTGTTTTAATTATTTTTTTAATTTTGTTTTTTTTTGTGTTGCCTATAACTTCGTTTTTGGTTTTAATATTATGTATAATTGTGGTTTATTATTGGGTATTCATATGTGGAAGCTTATTATTAGCAATTTAAGCGTTACTCAGCTGTGTGTGTTAGTCTGTAGCTTTCCTAAGTTAATTTTTGTTTTATTTATTTTTTCATTTTTAGGAATAGAAATATATATATTGTATCACAGGGGACTTTACAAACATACATGAAACGCGCACAATTAAGGATTACGTAAGTCCGAAATGGTCTAACAAACAATACAAATCTATACTAATATTATAAAGAGTTTGTTTGTTTGAACGCGCTAATCTCAGGAACTACTGGTCCGATTTGAAAAAAATCTTTCAATATTAGATAGCCCATTTATCGAGGAAGGCTATAGGCTTTATATAATCACGCCAAGACCAATAGGAGCGGAGCACCAATGAAGAATGTTGCAAAAACGGGGAAAATTTATTCCTTTTCAAAGACGCAGTCGAAGTTGCGCAAATCAGCTAGTAATACATAAATGTTTATAAATATATACATATATTGTAGATGAATTACAGACAGACACAAAACCAATGGCATGACCATTGGTTTCGTGTCTGTCTGCACAAATAATGGTGCTAGTTCTGTTGTTCGAAAACTTTCCAAACTAAACTACAAATCACAAAAAAATTGTTTAGTCCTGTCAAATACTACGTTTGCAGAATACGAAACGTTCTTTGACAGGACTAAACTAATTTTGGGGGGCAAAGGGGCGAAATCACTTGTGACGCTTAGGTGACCATTGGCGGCGGTGATCGCTTACCATCCGGTGACCAGTCTGCTCGTTCACCATCATATAACTTTCATAAAAAAATTATAATACTCACATGTTCTGGAAACCAAATCCTTTAAGTTGTTGTTAGATAAATCCAATATCTCTAATGAGGTCAAATTTCCGAGGACATCTGCCAAAAAAATATTGTTGAACTGGTTTATATTAGGAAATAAAATCACAATCACATGTGACCATATGATTTATAATTCATATGATCACAGCTGTGACTAATTTACAAAACCACTGCGACTTACTGTTATTACATGATTCTCGGGGGGGGAAACAGGAGCGAAGCCTTTGTGACTATTGAGTTACAGGTATGATGGGCGGCGGTACTCACTTACCATGAAGTGACACGTCTGCTCGTTTGCCACCTTATAACAAAAGAAAACAATGGTGGTCCGGAAGTGCCGACAGAAGTAAAAATATCATCATCATCATCATCATCAACAACCTTTACTAGTCCACTGCTGGACATATGCCTCTCCTTAGAAAGGAGGTTTTGGTCTACTACACCACGCTGGCCAGACGGGTTGGGATAGGGTTAGTTTCAAGTTTTCCTTCTCTCTGCAGTGCTGTTGTCCTACGTAGTTTGCTTCCTAGAATAGGGGTGGTGACACTCTGTATTCTTAATCCGTCACCACATGGACAATAAAAACGGAAGTAAAAACTCTAAAATAAAAATAAAATGATTATAACAGGTTTTTTTTTTGTTTTTCTTTTTCGAGTCTAAAAGTTCTGACATTAATATGTATCTATGTTGTACGTAACGCAATATATGTTTATATTATATATAGTAATATTATCAATGTCAAACCCAAACTCAACTCTCGTGTAAACGGCGCCAATATATGTAGATACTTATATACAGAGGTGTCGGTAACGGTAACCGTGTCGCGAATTCAATGGTTATTTCCCATCTCAAAAAATACATTCTTTTGTTCGTTGTTAAAAATGCCCAACGCGCTTGTGGCGAATCCCACATACATGAAAACAGAAACATACTACAGCGCCATCTAACGGAGTCACACCGAACTACGAAGTAACTCCTGAATGAGAATTGCTAATCCTGTATGCCGATATGAAGAATTTTCGCGATGATTGGCATATATATATATAACTTCCCAACATCAACCCTTGGGCCGCGGCCCACCAGGCAGGATCACCTCGCCTGGTCGGAGGATCCTCCCTTTGTGTTAGAAGGACATGCCACCCGTTCCTCCACAGCGCCTAAACAAGTTTTCACTTGAAAAACATTAATAATAACCTTCTTATTCTTCAAGTCGGTTAAGAACACTTACTGTTTCTCACTTCGTTGATAATATTTCCTGATAAGTTCAATTTTTTGACTTTCTTAGCTCCAACAGTGAGGTCGTATGTGACTACAGGTATGTCGTTGTAACTCAGGTCGATTTCTTGCAGTCTGTACGGGATCCAGGGGTTTGAGGGGAACATTTTCTTTGTGAGGAACCCGAATTTATTGTGGCTCAGGTTCACCTGTAACCAGAAGTATTTGGAGATCAGTGAAATAATAATAGCTCGACAATTCTTACACACGGCTGTTTGATCTCAAACTAGACAGAGCCTGTACTATGGTAACCAGACTGTTGATAAACATACTTATATATTTCTGAATAAATTACATCCAGACACATAACAAATGATCGTGCTCATCACACAATATTTGTCCTGGATGGGAATCGAACCCACGACCTCCGGCTTAGCAGTCAGAGTCTCTAACCACTAAACCAATAGGGTCGTCTTTATTGGCAATCATCCGCAATTAACAACAATTCTAATCCCTCCCACACACCCAAAACTGTAATTCCAGTACACCAGGATCCACAGCAGTGACCCACGAACACACCGAGTTATGACACTTGGGAGGTCCCAGGAAAAAATTAAACTGTCTTGGAACCCGCAACGAAATTAATCAGAAGTTAATTGGAGGAGTTGGAAGTAAAATAAGACTTAATATATTAATACTTTGTAATTGTTTTGCAAAACTAGTATGAACTGTATCGTTTCGCGTCAAGTTCCTCAAGTTACAGAAGGGCCGTGAATTTCCCGGAAATCATCATTATCAACAGCCTGTAATTAGTCCACAGCTGGACATAGGCCTCTCCTTAGAAAGGAGGTTTTGGCCTACTATGCCACGCTGGCCAGACGGGTTGGTATAGGGTTTGTTTCAAGTTTTCCTTCTTTTTGCAGTGCTGTTGTCCTGTGTAGTTTGCCAGAAATTTCGTCATAACTTGACACGTGTCTAGAAACTTCTAGAACATCGTGAAAGATTCTGGAATGTTCAAACTTGCGACTGGATTTATGTGTACTCACCATCTCTAGAGACAGGCAATCATCCAACAATCCATTGGTTTTGTTATCAATTTTTTCAAGGAAATTGTGGGATAAATCCAGTTTTCTGTAATAAAAAAATTATCTGTACATATGAAATTTCTTGCCATGAGTGACTGATTCATCAAAGCAGACCCTAAAAAGCTGGGGTTACTAACTTGACATTTTGGCAGCTGATTCTTTTTATGTTGTAAGCACCCAATAAGAAAGGATTTTTGGACTCTCTCCTAAATAAATAAGGGTTGAAGGGTTGTATGGTAGTTCGTACTTCTCAAAGTTAAAAACACAAAATAAGAAAAAAACGGCGCGAGGGGCCTATAGACCCATGGTCGGAACCAAGTTCCTTTCGCTTTTTGATAGACGTTTGCTATAGACTTAAAAAAGATGTAAGTGTCTACGTGCTAACTTAGGTGTCGGAAAAAAGTCTTGTTACACATTTTTCGGTCTCGCTCCAATATTCGTTCCAAAAAAATCGAGAGCGATGCCGCTTGCAATAACTAGTACTATGATAGGATAGATTCCTAGGTTTAAAATAAATTATTACACATGCACTTTTATAGGACCTACTACTCAATTGTGGATTACATAGAAGACAAAAATGCTTGGGATTGGGTGATTTTTTTATTATTATTATCTTTTCTATTATTATTTTCACTTAAATTTCTGTTGTTCTAATCTTGTTGTGTTGTAATCTTGTTCTCTCTTCATTGTCTTTTATAATAGTATAGGAGCTAGCAACGTTTTCGAGAAAGAATTTTAGGTCAGCTGATAATATAACAATCGAATTAATGTCTGGCAAATATATTTTAAATTTTTGTTATCTTTAAATAACATAATATTAAAATTACAGACATTTAGTTAGCATTGTCAAAAATGTCTGGCAATAAAAAAAGTATGTCAGGTAGACTTATTTAAAAACAAAAAATTAAAAATTACGCCTTCTAAAATGTTTTTAAAATACAGGATTATTACCTGGACAGGTAGGATGCGCACTAATGAACGCAACCGCTACCGCCAGCCAGATAGCCCAGATTCTAACCGAAAGTGCAAGAAGGACGACATATCACAAAATCTAATCTAAAATTCTTACTTTCCAAACGTTGCTAGCTCCCGTACTATAACGGACATACTGGCACAAATCAAAACAATGTTGTGATATATTTAATAGTGCCATTGTATCTACCTATGAATTGCAAAAGAGCGGCCATGAGTTTGTTTGCCCTTTCTTCTTATAAGGCTCAACTCCTTGGAAACGGGCGGTTATAGATCGGCACAGGTATATCATAGATTTTGTATAAGTTTAAATTTGTTAAATATATTTGCTTACAATTTGTGAAAACAGAGATTGTTGCTTTTGTGTGTGTTGATCTATGACTTTAGAGTCTACATAAAAGACGATTTCAAACAATTTTAATTTTTTTATGAAATAAAGAGAGTTTGAATTTAATGTAACATTATAAAGTACAGCCAGAATTGTCCTCCATTATCAATTTAATGTTTTTATTGATTTGATATCTTTAAATCTGCCCATGAAATTACCTATTTACAGTCTATTTGTCCATCCAAAGGTTGTCTGTAAGAGATTGCTTTTTAGCGATAAGGCCGCCATTTGTACATGGTCATTATCTTGGAATACTATTGTATGTATAATATCCTGAATTGGTGTACAATAAAGATTATTCTATTCTAAATCGGTACCTAGATTCTGAATGTTTGTTGTGTTTGTTTGTTTGCTTGTTACGCATTCACAACTGATTTATAAATACTGTCACCAATGGAAAGTTAAACGGAACCGCGGGCAAATGCTGATATTACAATAGGTATGAAGACTCGCCTTAGTCTTTCACATAAAAATTCACAGCGTCTATTAAACTTTTCTATTGAACCACCAGACAGAGTAGGGTTGACAGCAGAAGAGAAGGTATAGAGAAAATCTAGTGCCTTACAAACTCACCTCAAAGCAACCAGCCCTTTGAACGCTTCGTTGGGAATACTCTCCAGGCCATTCCCCCTTAGGGAGAGGTCGAGCAACTGCTGCAAGCCGTTGAACGAGCGTTGCGCCACTGTTGTTATTTGGTTATATGATAAATCTATCATGAATGTTGTGGGGAGGTTGCCGAACGCTGATTTGCTGAGAGATGTTAAATTATTGTTCTGTAATCAAAAATAATAATATTCTAGAATATTCTAAATCGACTGTTAATATCTATGCATTTAAAATCACTTGCCCTGACTGACAGAACACAAACACAGCCTAGACCGCGAGGGCTACAAGCGTGAAATTTTGGTAGTTGATGTTTTTTATGTTGTAAGCACCCACTACGAAAGGGTTTTTGGAAATTTCAGTCCTAAGGGGGTAAAATAAGGGTATAATAAAATGGATTTTTTAGTACTATAATAGAAATATTCATTCATTCCGTGGGTGTCGTAAGAGGCGCCTAAGGAAGTAAACTACGCAGGACAAAGGCACTGCAGAGAGAAGGAAAAGTTAACACAAACGATTTACCAACCCGTCTGGCCAGCGTGGTATAGTAGGCCAAAACCTCCTTTGTATGATGAGTGATGGGATGTGAATAGAAATAGTGGCGTAGTAATGTAATAAATATGTATACGCAAAACTATTTATAATAATTATTATACATACAATTCTATTTACTGATTAATAGAATAGTTTTACAGTACGACCGACAATCAAATCGAATTGCAACAGAAGACATTAGAGAGGTGTGCCAAAATATTGTCCAGACTAATTTAATTCCTCCTTGCCCCCCCCCCCCCCCTCCATTCCCCACCCTTCTTCCTCCTTCCAGTCCATACGATCTTATCGAAACGAATAATTATATAATATACCTGCAAATATAAATACTGCAAACTGCTCAGAGAATTCAACGCCTCCCACGGTGGTCGAGTCAACCCATTGTATGACAAATCGAGCGATTGTAACGTCAACAAGCTGGAGAAGCTGGCGGAGTGCAACGTGTCGGTCAACATGTTGGACGACATGTTGATTCTAAGTAACGCGTTCATCGATGGCCAAGTGTTTGCTTTGATCTCTGTGAGTTTGTTGTCCGCTAAGTTTATTTCACTGGAAATTAAATATATTATTATTGATTTTATTTATTATCGCTTTAATGCTGCACTGGTTTGATTAGTATTCCTAATGACTTCCCTGTTAAAAACGATTAGTCTAAGAATAAGGGTTTTTATTTAAATAAAGTAAATATATGATGGTTTGTTTAATAACATACATTTATATTAATTGACTTCCATCACTCCGCATTACATGTTTTATATACTACCACATAACGTGGCGACGCGTCGCCACGCCAACATCCGGTCTGATTTTCCGCATCAGATGTTTCACACCAAAAAGATGCATACATAGCGTATACATACAAAGGTGATGTTAGTGCTGCCAACATGTTGGCCATGACAAATCATCTAACATGTTGGCTAACAAATTGTCTAGCATGTTGGGCAACTTGCTAAATAATATTTTCTTCGAATACTCACCCTAAACTTATAGGTATTTGGAACAGTTTCTCCAGCTGATTATGGCTGACGTCAATAGATCGGCAACTGGCCAACTTTGCCAGACTCCCTCTGGATATATCTCTCAACTTGTTGTGGGACAGATCGAGTTCCAATATCGTGGGTACGGTGCCGAATGTGGATGGACGGATTTGTTCTAGGGAGTTGTGACTTAAATTCACGAATCTGCAAAAACAATCAAGAACTTTGTTTAATTTAAAAAAAACGGTTCTATAGACCGTTCGCGTTAAGAAAATAGTGACGAATCAATCAAGCCCCGCCCCCCGACCAATCAGGTTCCAAGAAACTATTGTTTAGCACGAAATCCAAAAACTTACCGCAAAGAGAAAAGGTTCTGAAATACACCATTAAATATTTCACTAATATTGTTGTACGAAAGGTCCACTGTGTTTAGTTCGTACAGTTTTGGGAACGCCTGCTTCGGTATAGACTCAATAAGGTTGTGGGACGCGTTGAGGATCTGTATACCAGCCATGTTGAGGATCGGTATCTGGAATTATAAATAAAAAACCGTCATAAATTTTACATTTAAATAACCTTAAGTTACTTTTTGTGGAGAAGAGGGCAGTCGAGCAGTGCGGTCACCTGGTGGTAAGTGGCTATCGCCGCCGATGGAAACTTACAACTTAAGACCCCCCCCCCCCCCCCGAAGAATTTGGAGGAGGCAGTAGTCAGGCCTTTGATGACCTCATTAACTCGATAAAAAGCAACGAAAAAATAGCTAAAAACCGGTTTTTTGTGATGCAATGGTAGTCCGGTCGAGCCGGAACATATGCGCCGAAGTATCGCTCTTCTCCTGATTGCAGGCGTTCATTGGCGGCGGTAGTCACTTTCCTTCAGGTGACTCGTCTGCTCGTTTGCCCTCTTCCATAAAAAAAATTCTAGGTGCGGGAAGGCAACGCCCTTGGGACTCTCGAGTACCTATCAGGTGGGCAGAGCGGCCTTAGTCAGTTACTATCAGGTATCCCGAATATCTATACAAATAAATAACATTGAAATGTCTGTTTGAAATATCAAAATAATAGGTTTTTTCATGCTCACACGGTTATTTGCACGATACCTATGCCTAAAAAAACAGTTTAAATGTTGTTTGTCTGTCTGTCTGTATGTTTGTTCTGGGTAATCTTCAAAACGGCTGGACCGATTTTGATAATATTTTACTACCAGGTAGCTGTCTATATAAGTAGTAACTTAGGCTATTTTCCTGTCAGAAAAACCCTATAAAATTTTGCCCGGTCCGGGAATCGAACCCGAGGCCTCATGGACAACATTATCCTGCGTAGTTTGCTCCCTTAGTCGGCTCTTAAGACACCCACGGGATGAATAGAGGTGGTGACACTCCGTATTTTTAATCCAATATATTAAATATATTTACCTGACTAAAATTCTGAAAGTTGTTATAAGACATTTGTAGATGGTAAGCATAGCTGTTCTCGTCGAAGGCTTTCCTGGGGATTTGTGAAAGATTGTTGTGACTGAAGTCCAGCAACGTCATATTGTTGCAGTTCTGGAACGCTTCTGCCTCGATGGTGGTCAAGGCATTATGGGAGATGTTCACCACAGCCTGATACAGGTCCGTAAAAGCCTGCTTCTCAATTATTGTTATTTGATTTTCGGCGAGATTTAGGATCTAAAAAAATAATAATGGTGTAGTGGTTACAGCGGTCACCTTCCTACGTTGAGTGTTGTGGGTTCGATCCCCACATGGGACAACACTATGTGTGATCCACAAATTGTAGTTCTGAGTCTGGGTGTTCTTTGTGTCCGTTTTATGTATGTTTGTAAAGTCTACCGCGACACAGGATATATTCCTAGTACGGGAGTTCTTTAAACAAAAATGTACATGTTTATTAATTGGATGTTAATTTATGTAAAAAAAATACAATAAGCTATATTCTATTCTGAACCCCCTTAAAAACTAGGAAAGAGATGATGACCTTGGAACGGCTAAACAGATTTTCTTTGATAAAACCCGAAAATAACCTCGATACGTTTACTTTTAAACAAAAAAATACTAAATCAAATCAAGGTCCTATCCCTTTAAGTGCCATGAAAACACAGACAAACAAACACACTTCACTTCTACCTACCTGCCTATACCTGCAGAATAATACAGGCGTGAATATTATGTCACAATAAACCCCTAATAATAATGCTTACCTCAGCGTATTTAACCTGCTGGAACATCTGGAAATCGACCTTCGGGATCTTGTTCCTCGCCAGGTCCACGGTACCGATTCGGGTCACAGAAGAGAAGGTGCCACGACCGATATCTGATATCTGGTTGTCTTGGAGATACAGACGCCTGGAGTTATAATAAAAAATTCTCCTCTATGAAATCTTTTCAGATATTTTTACAAGTCTGACTTTACAGCTAGAAGGCGAAGGCATTTTCCAAAGACTCACTCTGGGAAGAAAAGCTAAAACAAACCACAGAGGTGTCTTTTTTTTTAAGTCCGAGTACAATGTTAAAGAGTGCAGTATAGGGTCTGGGTTGGCCTTTTGAAGAAAGGACCATAGTTTTAAGTCGACCCGTCCACACAGACGGCATACGGGGCCCAGCCATCGTGTTGGTCTAGTGGTTAGTGACCCTGACTGCTAAGCGAGTTTGTGGGTTCGATTCCCACCCAGGATAAATAATTGTGTGATGAGCACGATCATTTGTTCTGTGTCTGGGTGTAATTTTCCTTAAAGTTTATCCTTAATAGGCCAAAAAAAAAGGGATGATTGGTTGTATAGAAGTTTGTCTTTTACAGTTAGAAACACTAACACTAGAAAGGTAGTTTATATATGTTTAGTTGTCAACGCAGGACAACAGCACTGTCTGGCCAGCGTGGTGGTCAAAACCTCATTTCTAAGGAGAGGCCTATGTCCAGCAGTGGACTGTCAAAGGCTGTTGATGATGATATATTTAGTTATATATAATTACAGTAATATATGTTTATTAGCAGCCTAGTTAAATTTCCCTTTTATTTTATTTTTTTCTTTTGTTCCGTGCGGAAATCCCCTCGGATACCACCTATCGGTGGCATGTCGGACTCGAACCGACTAAAAGCGCACGCCATCTCGGGTACTAATAGCCGGGGAACCAGGTATACCCTAGAAAGGAAGTCCCTGGTGTAGTTGAATTTACTTTGGAAAGAGATCCTGTTACATAATTTTAATTTATGTATTATGACGACCGGATGGCGTAGTGATTTGTGTAACGGACTGCTATTTCAAAGGTCGCGGGTTCGATACCCGCTCAAGTCAAACATTTGTGTGCATGAACATTTAATGTTTGATTTGGTCTGGGTGTTTCTATGTATAATATGTATGTATTTACAAAAAAAAAGTATATATGTTTTTATATCAGTTGTCTAGTACCCATAGTACAAGCTCTGCTTAGTTTGGGACTAGATGGCGTTGTGTGAATGTGGTAAAATATATTATATATATTATATTTTTATTATAATACCTTCATGAGATGAATTCAAAATTAAAAAAATATATTTACCTCAAAAGCCTCATTCCTCTAAAGCTGTTCGTGTCCAATTTTTTTATTTTATTGTTATCCAAATGTAGTACTTTTAAAAGTGTATTTCTTGCAAACATACCCCTGAAAATAAATATATTTGGATATTTAGAATAAATAATGACTTGTACACTACTACAGTGAAATTAGTCTCGAGAAATTTTTGCATATTATGTAGTGGTGTGTATATTACTCAGATCTTAGAGCGCGTTTCCACTATATCGTTCTGGCCTATACAAAAATGTTTCGATATCCTAACATTACTATTTAATTTTATACTTATCCCTAGCAACACTCTGATTTTTGTTTTCAATAAAGTTTTTATTTTAAAGAAAAAGGTTTTGACTTTATAAAAAAAAAAGGTGTGTGCGATTCACACACGATAGAAGTGAAACTTCAAAGAGGAGAGACCGATATTTAAATTTTTTTATTTTTTTTCCTTTCATCTAGGTTTTTAAAACTCCGGGGGGTTAACGGGGGGCGGCAAAATTTTTGTTATTTTTGGCCTAGGACGCACCGTTTCCGAGATATTTCAATCTAAAGCAAAAAATCGTCACTTGATATTGGAAAGTGGAAACACGCACAACCATACACTACTACAAACGCAAAAATTTCTCCAAGCTAATTTACCTGTACACACACGTCCGTGTGGTGAGGTATTAAGAATACGGAGTGTCACCACCCCTGTTCATCCCGTGGGTGTCGTAAGAGCCGACTAAGGGAACAAACTACGCAGAACAACCACTGCAGAGAAGGAAAACTCGACACAAACCCTATACCAACCCGTCTGGCCAGCGTGGTATAGTAGGCCAACACCTGCTTTCTAAGGAAAGGCCTATGTCCAGCAGTGGACTAGTAAAGGCTGATGATAATATACACTATTACTATTCAGCACAAAAATGGCATAAGTGTTAGCTTTTTGCCTCTTAAAGGAATATACAGCAATTTCTTTATTGTCTACGGGTCACCTGGTGGTAAGTGACTACCTGCGCCCATAAACACCTGCTCAAGATGTCTGCACGGATGTTGTAGGGGTTTAAGCGGTCTCCACGCCGTTTACTACTACGCTGAGTGTTGTGGGTCTGATCCCCACATGGAATAACAGTTTGTGTGATTCACACATTGTTGTTCTGAGTCTGGGTGTTGTTTGTGTCCGTTTCATGTATGTTTGTAAAGTCTCCCGCGACACAGGATATATTCCTAATGCGGGAGTTGTCTTTTAAATAATCAAACGAAAAAAGGTCAAAGTTTGTTGCCGACCCTTAAGTCCCCCCCCCCCCCTCCCACCCCCACCAATTTAAATAAAATTACTTGACACTGGTTTTCTGTGTGGTTGTGGTCTCTGCTGTCGAGCCGGGATCTCCCACGATAGACCAATAAGAGAACTTTAATAGAACAGACTTACCTAGGTATGTCTCCAATTTGATTATGACTGGCGTTGCACCAGCCAAGTTTCGTGAGGTCGCCGATGTGGCTACCGTCTAATTTCGTAATACTGTTGTAGCTGCAAGGAAAAAGGAAATTTTTAACAAGCTTGGTCTATGACGAAATCACAATCACATGTGAAATCGCAGTGACTAGACCCAATCATTTCATCTAATAAATATGATTTAAAAGTAGCAAGAATTGCCATGTCTTCTTACGAGCAAAGGTTACTGGAGACCCCCTCCCCCATGCTCACATATGTGCCAAAGAATGGCTCTAAACCGTAATATATAATAGAGTCAACTACATGGCATATTAAAATTATATTCATGTATACTAATATTAGAAAGCTGAAGAGTTTGTTTGTTTGTTTGTTTGAACGCGCTAATCTCAGGAACTACTGGTCCGATTTGAAAAATTATTTCAGTGTTAGATAGCCCATTTATCGAGGAAGGCTATAGGCTATATATCATCACGCTAAGGCCAATAGGAGCGGAGCACCAATGAAGAATGTTTCAAAAACGGAGATAATTTATTACTATTGAGAGACGCAGACGAAGTTGCGCGGGTCAGCTAGTATAACATGTTTATCGTCCGTGTGGTGACGGATTAGGAATACAGTGCCCCTATTCATCCCGTGGGTGTCGTAAGAGACGACTAAGAGAGCAAACTACGCAAGACAACAGCACTGCAAAGAGAAGGAACACTCGAAACAAACCCTACATCAACCCGTGTGGCCAGCGTGGTATAGTAGACCAAAACCTCCTTTCTAAGGAGAGGCATATGTTCAGCAGAGGACTGCTAAAGGCTGTTGATGGTGATGATGATTAATCACATGGAAATAGAAGTCCTGTAATTCTTACCTGATATCCAAAACTTCGGTGTCTCTCAGACCTTTGAACTGGTTTCTTTTCAGCGTGGCCAACTTGTTGCCGTGAAGATCTAAGGTTTTAAGTTTTCTCAAAGGCTGCAATATTATAAATATGTCAGTTAAAATAAACACTGAAAACCCTGCAAAGAGCTGAGAGAAAATCAGAGAAAATCAAAATAACATCACACATTTCACACAAGGCAGTTTGATCCTTAAGCAGAGCCTGTACTATAGTAACCAGACTGCTGATAAACATACTTATATATTACTAAATACATATTGTTGCGGCATATGATTAAATGGTTCGGCCATCTTTGACGGGCCTGTTGGTCTAGTGGTTAGTAACCCTGACTGCTACACCGGTGGTCGTGGGTTCGATTCCCACCCAGGACAAATATTGTGTGATGAGCACGGTCATTTGTTCTGTGTCTGGGTGTAATTTATCTATAATATGTATGTATTTAGAAATATATAAGTATGTTTATCAGTAGTCTGGTTACCATAGCACAGGCTCTGCCTAGTTTGGGATCAGACCGCGTGTGTGAGTGTGTGAGTGTGTGAGATATATTATTATATTATTATTATCTAGTATCGACTAAAGTACATCTATTAAGATTGTGGTTAATACGAGTAGTTCTGATCCTTACAGCGCTAGATGGCGCTGCAAGTAACGCGTGACTGATTCTGGAATATTCTTGTTGGTTTGGAACGGACTATCGAATACTATAGATTTTTCTAGTAAAAGCGGAGAGTGTTTGGAGACAGTTCAGTTTTACGACACAGCGAATTAACATCGGAGTGAATTTCTAGTGTGACTAACAAGACATATGGTGATTCCTAGTAGTGAGTGTTTGTAAATACAGTGAAATAAAGTAATTAATAAAAACTTTTATTATTTATATACCCAGCTCGTAACAATATTACAAATAAATTAGACACAGATTAAATGTGCCGTACTAAAACCGTGCTCATCACACAATTATTTGTCCTGGGTGGGCATCGAACCCACGACCTCTAGCTTACCAATTAGGGTCACTAACCACTAAAACAACAGGACAGTCAGATAATGAGACCAATCACTTCTGAAGTCAGAGAAGAAAACATCCTGTGTTATTTGATCAGCCATTCGCTCTTCGCTCTTTCTTTCAACATACCCAAGTTAACGCAACATCTCTTTCTCAATTCTCTTCTTTTTAAATACTTTATCAGAATTTTTTTATAATCCTGATCGTCTAGACCAGGATTATAAATTTTCATGGCCAAACTTCTGGAACATTTAGTAGGCGTAACACTCATAAACCATAATACCTTATGGCGGGATGGCGTAGTGGTTTAAGTGGTCGCTATGCCACTTCCTAATACGCTGAGTGTTGTGGGTCCGATCCCTACATGGGACGACACTTTGTGTGATCCACAAATTGTTGTTCCGAGTCTGGGTGTTCTTTGTGTCCGTTTCATATATGTTTGTAAAGTTCCCCGCGACACAGGATATTTTCCCAATGCGGTAGTTGTCTTTTAAAACAAAAAGAATGACAGTAATAACACTCTATTTTCTGTTGTTTCTTTACTTCTTATGTTTTTTTCTTCATCTTCTGTTCTATTCTACACAGACAAGATTACAGGCACTAACTAACTAGACTTACCTGAAACGTTTCTATGGGTATATCTGCTAGAAGACCGTTAGAGAGATATAATCTCTCCAGTTTCCCTGCAGCCAGGTTACCGGCGAAAATGTCTTTGTTCAACTTTGTCATTAGATGACCATCGATTGATAATATCGAGACGTTTCCCAGCATCTGTGAATACAAACTAATATTATAAATGTGTGTGTCTGTTACTTCTTCGCTTAAACCGATTTAGTTGAAATTTGGTTTGGAGATAGTTTGAGTCCCGAGAAAGGATATAGGATAGTTTTTATACAAGAAATCATCCTTTAAGAGGGTTGAAAAGAGGGGTGGCAGTTTGTATGGGGAATCAATAACCACTGAACCGATTTAGATGAAATTTGTTATGGAGATAGTTTGATTCTTGAGAAAGGACATAGACAGTTAGCCGCGATAATCCACCTACACGCGGGCGGAGCCGCGGGTAAAAGCTAGTAGAGACTATCCAATTTAAATTTGACTGGCCTCTTGGTCTAGTGGTGAGCGATCCTGACTGCTAAGCTAGAAGTCGTGGGTTCCCAGGACAAATATTGTGTGATAAGCACGACCATTTGTTCTGTCTGGGTGTAATTTATCTACAATATGTATATATTTAGAAATCTTAAAACATATTTATTTAAAACATACTAATGGTTGCCCAGTGATTGAAATTCGATCATAAATCATTTAATTTTTAAGTTTAAACTTTATTAGGGTTCTTTTGTCAAAGGTTTATGGCTATAATGTATTTCTTCTGCATAAAAAAAAATAGCTTTAAGCACTTCTTCTCCATAGTCTTCTCTTCTTCTCTAGTCTCTTCTTTAAAAGGAAAGAACTATAAAATTTGGCAAGTAGCATCGTCTTATTTATTTATCATATTTGTGATTAAATCACACAAAAAAAATAATATTTATTTAAAGTCCGTAATCAATCATCAGGGTACGATTTTACTTATACGAGTTAAAAGACAAAAATATAAGTTACTACAGGTTTTGGAAACTGGATTTCGGGAAAGCTCGGAACAACTGCCAGATTAGATTCCTGAATTATTTATAAGTACCTAATTTGTTCGAAAACGTCGGTGGGCGAGATCGACTCGCACTCGTCCGGCTTTTTTTTAAGTATTACTCCTGTAAAAACGCTCGGACTTTACATCAAGTCCGATCAACCGGTTCGCGACCCTGACCAACTCCATTTATTACTAACTATCCCCAATCTATTCCTGCTGGAAATGAATATAGCTTATATTCATTTCCATTCAGTATCTCCTTAGTTCTACTCTATTACCTCCTTTATCCTCTCAATTTTTCCAAAATTCTCTTAATTTCTAGAGTGAGCTCAAATACGACTCCCTACCTTTCGACTTGCCTCTTGGCTCTCGTAATAAGGAGGCAGGAGAAGGGAGGTCTTGTCCACCCTCCTAATTACTGGAGCCAAAGAAATACTTATGGATTTCTTTTGCCGTATTTCGGTAGCCAGATTATTCTGGCTACCAGCCTATTGCTACCATTATTTTACACCATACTTTTTTATGTTAGAGGGGGTATACGAGTAGACGGGTCACCTGATGGAAAGTTACCATCGCCGCCCATGAACATCTGCAGCTCAGGAGTCACAAGCGCGTTGCCGGCCTTTTAGGAAGGAGTACGCTCTTTTCTTGAAGGTCGTATCGGTCCGGAAATACCGCAGACGATTAACCGTTCCATAGATTGGTATTGGAGCGTAACAGTAGTGGCGCGCCAACTATCCAGCTGAATTACTTTTTTAAATTTTTCAAAGGTTTGTAAACAAAATTTCAATTTAACTGTTTATCTTAATATTATGAAACTATTTACACATGCGCTGTTATAGGTCAAATAGAAATAGGTGGCGATAACACGTACTTAGCAAACATTATAAGTCAAAAGATCAAATACTCATTGATTATAATGTATAAATATTAATTAAAATTAATTATCAGATGTAGTTGTTTTCATATTTTCTGTTTGACAGACTTTTTTTTAATAATAAACTCGTTGGTATTAGTCAGATGCCAGAATTAAGACAAAAAAAAATAGCTTAAAAAGGCATTCTGAATTCATCTAAAAACAGTTTTCCACAGCCGATAGACATGTGACTTGGAGTGATGAGCAAAATATGGCGAAGATGGTTTTACTTATTAAAATTAAGGATACAAACAATCTGGTTTCCTAATCCCTTGGTCCCGTTTGAAAATTATTCCTGCACGATGCCAAACCTCTTTGGATAGGTTTGCAGTCAGGCAGAAGGCTGGCAATAAAAGCCAGCCAGAATTCTTAGCAACGTCATATCTTGCGCAACACCAAATAACATTGAAAAATTACGTGATTGCTGTTCAAGTTTACAAAGGTTCGTACCCATACAACGTGACCTGTTCAGGGGGAAGGAGGGAGATTAAAAATATCAAGCGTTTTCACAGCGGCTGGGGGAGCCGTTAGGTTTTCGTCACGTGGTCAATATCAAATATGGCGAACATTGTAATAATAAAGACACATATGACACAAATATGTAAGATACTGAAATTTTAAGTTTTGAAAAAAATGATTCAAATCGGATTTCGGTAACCGTGATCTTTTTTTCGCCAGGTTTATATAGCATAAGATTTTTTGCCGCCTCTTAGACAATAATCTTTATATTTTAGTCAATTTACATAAAACCATAAACCTATGTGGTTTCTCCAGAAGCTGTCCTTTTGAAAACTTTCTCTGTCAAGTAATAAAAAAAAACCCTTAAACCTTCCTGAGGAATCACACTATCTATTGAAAACCGTACAAAAATACATTCATACAGACAGACAGGCGTGGCCGGGGGACTTCATTTTATAATATGTGAGGATAGCTACCTGAAAATATACAAGGGTCTTGACATATACTAAGGGTAGTCATCAAAGGGAGAGACGAAGAAATGGTTGTCGTAGTGTGGATGGGTTCCCTCCTATTACAGACGCAAAGTGGCACACCGTGTGGTTTTAGTCGGTCCGATTCCCACACACCAGTTCCCGCCGCAAACCCCGGTGGGGTGACGGCCCGAGGGGGTCCTCAAGCAAGTAAACAAAAAAAAAGCATGGGGGTTCGCTTAGGATCTAATTTAAGTTTGAGAGAAAATTGACATGAAAATAAAAAATACTCCACCTTAAAAGCAGCTGCAGGGAACTCCCTGATCTTCGTATTCTTGAAATACAACTCTTGCAATGTTCTGTTGACACCAGCGAATGCATATTCGTCGATTTCCTTTATAGGAGTATCTTCTATCTCCATTACTCGTATGATGGAACGATGAAACAGAGAGCCGAAAAGTTTTGCTGGAAGAATACCACCGTGTTATTAAAACGGCAAATTCCGTGTGTAAACGGAGGTCACCAGCCCCATTCATCCCACCATATCCCATTAAAGGCTGTTGATGATGATGATGTGATAAGTGATGAGCTTCTTTTCACTGAATGAACTTTTTGAGTCTTTGATCGTAAAATGTAAAAAATATAAAAGAAAAATAATCTAAGTATATATGTATTTGTATGTATAATTATATAATGTATATTTATTTATTTTTACACTACGTTAGCTTCAATACCCCTAGACTACCCACTGTTTCTTCTTATCTACTGTCGACTTGTCCTTTCAAAGAGATTGCTGTTAGCAATATGGCCGCCCATTGTACATATCCATCCGTAATATTTAACCAACTTACTGTAATTGGTGTACAATAAAGCATATTCTATTCTATTCTAATTAAGTTCTAAGTCATTCAATAAATTGCTAGATAAAATGTTACTAATACATAACTGAAATTATGTTTAAAATTTTGAACTTAAGAGCTGGAATATATTTCTCAAATTTAATATCGACCAAGCTTCAACTCACCAACTGAATTGCTTAAAAAAAATTGATTCCCAAATCATGAAGGCAACAAAAAAATATTCAGTCATTTTTAATTTGGTTATTTATTTAAAGGCTATCATTATTAAATAAAATTTTAGCCCCACAGTGATTAACCTTTTTTTTAAAGTTTATTTATTTATTTAGGACAACTTAAAAAACATACACTAATACATAGTTTACAAACAAGAAGGTCTAAATAACTTTTCTTTTAAATTTTGGAATACTGTTTGAGAAGATGTCTACATCAAATTCGCAATTTTTCGTCTTACAAAGTCTTAAAAAGTTGTCTAGAAAAGAAAAAAAATGAAATACTTACTAATTTTACACTCCCTTAAATGCAATCTTTCAATTGGCAACCCCAATCCAGCAATATTACCCAACCCCACACTGAGCACAGCCAGCCCCGTGTTATCGCACCTAATGTACAATCCTGTGTCACTACCTCTTTGGCACACACAAGGATACAGTAATGTTGTGCTTGCATCTTTTGGACAAGGGTACGCAGGGCCTGGAGGTATGTACTCAGTGTTTGTGTATGTAAGAAGTATTGCCAGGGTAAATATTATTTGTGAGACCATTTTGGTGGGTGATTGATCTGGAAAGAAAATTACAACATTATTTATATACATATTATATGGTTTTATAATCAAACCCTCAACCCACCATTAGTGTTTATGTAAAATAGGGATTCCCAAACTATTTTGGGCAAGAGACTCCTTTTCTTAAATGAACTGATCTCTCAGACCCCAATAGTAAAAATTACAGCACTCTTATTGGCTTGAGGTTTTTAAAAGTACAATAATGATGATTCCTACTAAAATATTAGTCATCCTTTTTAGGGTTCCATACCTCAAAAGGTAAAAAAGGAACCCTTATAAGATCACTTTCTTGTCCGTCTGTCACCACCGATTTGCTCAGGGACGGGTAGACTTAGCAAGTTGAAATTTATACCATATACTGAGGTCTAAGGTACCTATTAGGTGCATAAAAATCAAGGTCCTGAGTCAATCGATAAAAAGTTATGGGCAAATTTCGATTTTCGTGAAAATTTGTAAGTACCAAAATTTATCTTAATTTTCAACTTTTTTAATTGCCAGAATTTTCTCTTTACTTTTGCTGTAAGACCTTGCTTTTAACCAAGATTGACAATTCTAGGTCAACCGGAAGTAGCCTATAGGTTTTGGGTCGAAAACCTATATGGTAGTTCCCGTTAACCTAAAATCACGAAATTTGGAAAAAAGAAACGTCTTACAGCACAAATAAAGGAATAATTTAAAAAAAAATAAAAAAGTTGAAAATTAAGATAAATTTTGGTACTTACAAATTTTCGCAAAAATCTACGTAATATCTGGATAGGTACGGAACCCTCGGCGCACGAGTTCGCCTCGTAGCTGACCGGCTTTTTTTTTTGCTAAGATTGCTGATGAAGATTAAGACCGACACAGGATATATTTATATTCATCGTGGGGGACTTTACTTTGTTTCAAATAAGAGCTTGTTAATTGTTGTTTAATAAATAGGGTACGATTTTAAGGAAACATGATGTGTCAAGATGTAAAAGATTACTGAGGTGACAACGCACTTGTGACTCCTGAGTTACAGATATCAATGGACAGCAGCAGTACCCTACCATCAGGTGTCCGTCTGCTTGTTTGCCCCTTTATCCCATGAAAAAATACTTTAACGGCAATCTTTAAAAGTTAGTTACTTTAAGTTACTTTTAAAGTTTAAAAGTTGCATAAAAATTTGAGACTGGTTTTCACTTAATTAACTAATATTATTAATCCAGTTTCTTTGGTGGAGGCCTTCGTTCAGCAGTAGATGGCAATAGGCTGAAAATGATGATGATTAATTATCCATCATTCATAAAAAAAAAAAAAATATGCAGCCCAATAATAATAGAGGACCCAGTATACTGCCTTGGAGCACACTAGTGAATTTAGCTCTCTGCAACTTGACAATGTGTATATCAAGTTTTTAATAACCATTTGTATATGTAAACAGGTTGTAAATATATAATATATTAGCTAGCTAGCTATTGCCCGTGGCTTTGCTTGCGTTAATTTCAATCTTGTCAACTATAGTTTCGGGGATTACGGCTAATCTATTATGTAAATGCGTTAATGATGGTACAATAAATATGTAACAACGGTAAATAAAAATGCAACATCAACATGAATTACATCAACTTTAACCCAGATAAGCCTACTGTCCCATGTCTGCAATGCACTTTTAGATATACTTGTCAATTAAATATTTATAAAATGGATAATATATTATAAATGCATCTTTTTAGTTTTTATTTCACTAGCACATTAGCTTGTCATTACAAATCCATTAAATATATTCTGTTAATATGTTCGTAAGTTGAAATATATTCTTATTTCTACCGTCCTACATATGGGACAGTAGGCTTATCTGGGTTAATAGGCCACCACTGGACACAGGCCTCTCCTTAGAAAGGACGTTTTGGTCTACTATACCAAGCTGGCCTGACAGATTACCAATAAAAATGCAACAAATGTAAAATCTGTTTTAAGTATTTCATTTAATAGAACATTGTGTGAACACCTTCCGTATGGTGACAGATTAAGAATACATAGTGTCACCACCCCTAGTCATCCTGTGAGTGTCGTAAGAGCCGACTATGGAAGCAAACTATGCAGGATAACAACACTGCAAAGAGAAGGAAACTTGAAACAAACCCTATACCAACCCGTCTGTCCACTGTGGTATAACAGGCAAAAACCTCCTTTATACGGAAAGGCCTATGTCCAGCAGTGTACTAGTAAAGGCTGTGGATGGATGGATGACATCGTACTAACAAATGAAAATAATCATACAAAAAAAATCAGACAAAGACTCATTGTGTTTGTTATTATATAAATAATAACAGATTATTACCTAAGACCAAACATTCTGTAACATGACAAACACTCCTTAAACTTTCCATGACAAATGTCATAAGCTGGATTTACCCCAAAATGATTAATTAACATTTTTATACGTAGATCTTAAACCAGGATATAATTAAGTGTTCAAGGTTGCAAAGATCATAACTTAAGACATGGTGAGTTTAAACAAATAACTCGTTCAATTCATTTACAATAATAAAGGTCAAATAACCAGTTCTATTAAACAACAAAATAAGAATAACGAAACTTAATGTAAGTTATTTTTGTATATGGTAATTGATCCGTAATAAGTATTGGCATTCCCTTGAAAAAAACAAATCCTCAAGTTTGGTGCGAACTTTCACTTATTATAAAAGTTATTTAAACACATTACCTGAGTTAGATCCTTGAATATACATGGATTACACAAATCCTGCAGGTGATAGACAATCCTCTACGTCCTTAACATAACAATGTAGTTAATACACGTAATATTTTTTTTGAGGAGAACTGCAGCGCTTCACCCCACCATGGTCATCACCGAACTAAGCTAAGCTAAGTAAGTTCGTGTCGTGACTAGTGGTGTAACGAATCGATTTTTCTAATCGATTTAAACCAGTTTAAGAATAAATCGAACTGAAGTGATTAGCTTGTGGTTTAAACCGGTTCAGCCGTATCATGAGATCGAGCTGCAATTAGTATCGTGCTGCAATTAGTAGCAGCTCCTGCTTTATCGATCGAACAAAACTGATTTATCTACCAACTGGTTCTGAACCGAGTCGATGCGACACGTCAGTGAATATATATTTATCAATCCAACGAGCACAAGCTATAATATTATGCTCCAACAAAATAGGATACGGTTAGCGTGCGTCGTTAGTTTAATAATCTAACGGACCTAACCGACAATTTTTTCTTAAATAGACCAAATTCGAAAAAAATAAGGGTGAAAAGGTAATCGTGTTATTTGATTGAATAGTTTGTTGTATTGCCCTTAGCAACAAACTACAACAAACTACCAATTAAAACATACTGCCACCGCGTTGATTGTCAGTTGGTATAGGTAATTTTAAGTTTAACTTTTGTATTTAAACTTGTTGCCAATCATTGAAAAACCGTAAAACGAGGGTTTAATCGTTCCCATTGAATCATATTGCACATCACTTTCGTCTGTTACATTGGCTGATCAACTCATCATAAGATTCAAACCGGTTCATCAAACCGCGGTTTACTGCAATTTCAACGGTTCGATTCGGCACGATTCGCATAAATTTTCATACCGATTTTCCTCGGTTTGACAATATACTAGACTGTCACATCTCTAGTCGTGAAATCACATCAATGAAATATGACATTTACTTACACGGTTTGTCAATTTCTAAAATGACTGCATACTGACAGTTAAAGACATAAAGTAGCATAGATAAAATATAGCAAATTTGACTTTTCACTTAGAGTGTAAACTAGTAGATGTTGTGTTGTAGAAAATTATGTAATAAGCTTCGATCAAAAAAACTATAGATGCACACTCTAATACAAAGGCACTCTAAGATGGATATCGTAAAAATTGCTAAAAAAAACATCAATGGTCAGCTTGTACAGCGTCCCTCGTAATACGTTCCTACTTGTTTTCCATGCGCTAAGGTTATAGGAAGCTTGTGGAGTCGACATGTTGGTAAATATTTTTCTTAATAATGAAAAGTTTTTAGAGTTTCGTCGTCAAAGGGTGCCAACGGGAGCCTATTTATTTGCAAATTATTCAAATCACACATTAACTGCCGCCTAATAATTTTAATTTTAACGAGTAACGTCCTGTTATTTTTTTTTAATTACGCCGTTTGAGGCTTTCTGCAGACCTGGCAATTTTGAGAGTACATAAGTAAGATGATAGAGATTCTTATAAAATCAGTTCGGAACGAGAACCTTTAGTTAATACTACAGTAGATTGCTTCGACAAAAACTTCAAATTCATAGACTTCAATTGGTCAAAATATGATCTATTCTATTATAATTTTATAGTTTTGTTGTATCAGCTCGTTTGCCGACTATATCGTAAAAAAACCGAACACATTAATTAGCACGTTCTTAACTAAAAAGAGGAAATGTCTCCGACCCTCCGCTGTGTATCCGTGTGCGTGTCTAGAAAAAAGTGTTTGTAAACTCTTTGGCTGTGCCTATTGTTTTATTCCGCTCGAAACTGTCATTCTGTCTTACAATGACAATCAATATCTACAGAGTCTCTACAACAAAGCATTAGTTTTTACCTACATATAACTTATTGTTGGATTTCTAACAATAAATTCAAATTATGATCGTTGTGGTGGTATTGCAAGAGTGAAAATATTTTTGAGCATTTGGCACGAATAAGAATACAATATGGCAAGACAACCAAGACTAAAACCAAAACCCAGGCCTAAGGAAGTGAACTGCTATGAGTTGGAAGGAGAACGATTTCACACCGGTGCTGATGATCTTTTTAGATATAATTGGTGGGAAGTCTTCTGCTTTCCTTACATATTATGTGCCCGATTTTGGGATTGCTGCGTATCACTGTGCTCTGGAACAAACCAGTGCCTAATTTATTGGATGTTAATACAATGGCTTGTATGCAAGATCACTCACCTAACCACCCCCGACCCTATTATTTTTCCATATTATTTCTACATGTTTTGTCAGGTTATTCTTTTAACTGCTTTCTTCGTACTTTTATGGATGTGGATCGGAAGGTCAGTGATCGTACCGTATTTAGTTGCTTATTATGAAGCGTTCGTTGGTATCGAGAGCAAGGCATACAGCCCTAAATCAAATAGATTACGGTTCAGAAAATATTGTTTTAAAAAAGGTGAAATATTTGATAATACGGCGGATTTAACTGCATCTGGAGCTGAGAACACACTCTTACCGAGTCGGGAAGTAAGAATATTGACCTTAATCGTTGATGTAATTATATACAAAGTGTTTGAATAAATATATCTTGTCTACTATTTACTTTTATCATTTTAACGTTAAGAACCTTATTACTTGAAGAAACAGATTTCTTCCCTTACAGAAACCAAGAACGTTATGGATATATTAATATTTACACAAGTATATAATACAATATGTAAAATATTAATTCTAGTCCTATTCCTTGATTTTTAGGTTCTCCAAATGTTGCCTACACTTCATACGTAATTCTTAGGAATGTGTTGATTAAAAGTCAATAATACGTAAGATATTTTTTTTAAATACTGATATTCAGATTATAATGCTAACATAATAGGATTTTGCATAGATAATACTTTAATTTGTAACAAAGTTATTTATTTCTATTTTAGGTCGTTTGCAACATATGGCAACACTGAAACATATGTCACCGATTCACCGTCATTTCATAATACCAATAGAAAAGGAGCTCGAACTTTTTAGTTGGACACAAGAGACTTTTTATTCTCATTTTTGTTCACTGTAACAGGACACGGGCCTACAGTGAGACTTTTCTGGCATTTACAAAAAAATATGGATACAAAGCAATCGAAATAACGTGAATTTCAATTTATAAAATCTGACATAAATATTTCTAAAACAATAAAGAAAACATTATGCTAAGATCATGGATAATAATAATATCAATAACTTCACACATCCCACACAGGGCAGTCTGATCCAAAATTAGGCAGAGCCTGTACTATGGTAACCAGACTGCTGATAAACATACTTATAAATTTCTAAATACATACATAATTATTGATAAATTACACCCAGACACAGAACAAATCATCGTGCTCATCACACAATTATTTGTCCTAGATGGGAATCGAACTCATGACCTTCGGCTTAGCAGTCAGAGAAACTAACCACTAGACCAACAGGCCCGTCTAATATCAGTCTTATATTTAATTATCTTTTTGCGATCTGTAGAAATGCGAATAGAAGAATTCTTGAAGATTTTATAAGGCTTATGATGATATTAAAACTGTATTTAAACCTGTAATTAATCTGATTATTTGATTAAGATATTCTATAACTGAAATATTGTCATCATCATCATCATCATCAACAGCCTTTACTAGTCCACTGCTGGACATAGGCCTCTCCTTAGAAAGGAGGTAAAAAAAAAACAAAAAAAATTGTACTACATTTTAAATCTAAAGTTTTGCAGTAAATAATCGAAATATTTTCCTACACAAATAATGATTTGAGAATATTTTAATTTGTCTTAATAGTAGGTTGTTTTATATAATTTGCAGTCGGGCCATAAGAATCTTCTCGTTAAAGTAAATAATGATTTGAAAATGAAGTAGATCTCGGGCATGAAATATTGTTTACAAAGTGTCTCGTATCATCCCATACCCAAAAAATACATTATAACTCATTTGAAATGATCGCATGAAGATGACACAATCCTCAATTATAAAGGGTTACGTCATAATATAAAATGTCAAATTAAAATATGTACGGTTCACTACCTACCACTACTATAAACATATACATCTACACACATACAACACTACACATCATAAATATCTATCGCATATATCATGGAGAGTGCTCCGAGGAATTGTTCGAACGAATACCAGCCGCAAATTTCCGCCATCGTTCCACATGGTAAAATTTTCATCCTCATTATCTGGATAGTTGACGCTCCACTACTGTGCGCTTTTCGAGACACTTTATGCCCCGCACAACCAATCTGTGGTATTTCCGGACCGATACGACCTTCAAGAAAAGAGCGTACTCCTTCTTAAAAGGCCGGCAACGCGTTTGTGACTCCTGACTTGCAGACGTTCATGGGCGGCGATAGTCACTTTCCATCAGGTGACCCGTCTGCTCGTCTACCCCTATAACATTTATTTATTTTCTTTAAAAACAACTATTATGACAGGTTTAGCCCAATGCAATGGTATTATACCATCTACTTATTTATTATAAGAAATAATTCTTAATGCTGTTATTGTGAATCCACTTAGTGAGCAATAAAATAAATCTTTTTCAACCGCAATTATATATATATATATACAAAGACAAACATATTCATACACCATGAATATCAGAATATGAGGTATGTACTTTCATTCTGAATATAAAGCGGTTTGTGGACATCCCGACTAGGAGTGGGTACATTTCAGAGTAGTACTGCTTGAACAAAGATCACTTTACGAAGTAAGTAAGTTGTGGGAAGGACATAAGAGAAGCAGATTGTTAACTGAGCGAAGAGTTCTGTCGTGATTAGTGGACAGGTAACAGAAATTAGAAGCAAAGTTAAGTAGGTGAGAACGGTCTGTTAAGAAATGAAATAAAAAGAGGTAAGTGCACGCTGTTTTAACCGTTAGACGTTTTTCTGCGATCCATAGAAGCAGAGCTATGACTGTAAAATAAAATCCTAGTAATAACAGAATACTACTTCTTGACTTACAAATACTAATTAAAAAAAAGTATTACTGTTGAGATCGTTCTTTCCACACACTGCGAACTTTGAATTATCTATGGTTGAAATTTACAAATAATAGTGGTAACACTTTGTTTGACGTTTCTAAGAAACTAAATGGTAGAAATTGAAAAAATATCTCCTTTTCGCCTCTGTTTACGTCAGTCACCCCGAAAATGGCGAGAAGTGTGATCTGTTGACTTCGTTTTTTACACCTTTTATAAACCTGAGTATTTATTCACAAGGAATATTATTAACTCGGCAATAAAAAATCAGGATAATAATTTTAGTGCACGTCAAATTAACACAACACTACTGGTGAGTATTAAAATATTATATTTGATTACTTAGAAAAAGTGAAATTTTCGAAATAACATCGGAGGTGTATTTATTCAATTAATTTGAATAATAAAGAGAGATCTTGATTTTGATCATTTTGATACTATTTAGAATTTTTTGTCATCGTTGATATGTGTCTATTTAGTTCTTTTTCACTCTGAAATGAACGAGAAATGAATTCGGTTCGATTGGTAACATCGTAGGTTGCGTGATCGAATATGTAGCTAACAATATGAAGGTGCCAAATTAACGAGCAGCAAAATAATAATAGTATTCTGAGCCGCAAATATTATTGTAGATATGAGGAAATTGGGGTGTATGTGTTGATAAGAAATTAAATTGTTTGTATAAGAACTGTTTGGTGACCTACTAACGGCGCGGAAGCTGTTGACATACTTTCTCGATTCATAGACAATTTTGTGCTTTATTCATAATGTATCGCAAAACTTTAGAAAGTTGTCTTTTGAGAAATTAAAAAAAAATGTAAACAAAGTTGATGAAGATAAAATTTGACGTTTATTTATAATAATAATAAATTTATTTATTGACACAATATACAAGTAGGTACATAGTAGTAGAAATCTTAATAGATGTACGGAAAATCTTAATTCTAATGTTCTGCTGGTACTTAAAATAGGATATCCTGTGGTGTACAGGGTCTGTACCGTATTTAATGTACAGATGTCAGAGCAGATCAGAGAGATTAATTTCAATGTACTACACTGCTGTCCGTGTGGTGATGGATTAAAAATACAGAGTGTCACCACCCCAATTCATCCTACTACGTAAGAACACAGCACTGCAGAGAGAAGGAAAACTTGACACAAACCCTATACCAACCCGTCTGGCCAGCGTGGTATAGTAGGCCAAAACTTCCTTTCTAAGGAGAGGCCTATGTGCAGTGAGCAGTGGACCGGTAAAGGCTGTTGATGAAGATGACACTGCTATATGTGACAAAAGTGGTAGTGGGTTTTATGCACAAATATATACTAGATCATACAGCATCATCATTTTGACCTTATTTTAATTAATTCTGGGTCGCCATATTAATTTTCTAATTTCATTTCCTTTATCACAGATCACTGCTTACTTACACTTTCACCCTGTCTTTTATTTCATTGCAAAATGGTTTTGACTTTTTACTTTAATAATGCCATTGTATCTATTTGTAAATTGCAAAAGAGTTGCCATGAGTTTTTTTGCTCTTTCTTCTTATAAGGCTCAACCCCTTTGAAACGGGTGGTTGTAGATCGCCACAGGAATATCATAGATTTTGGACTAATATTATTTTTATTAAATTTATTAACTTAACTTCCCTAACAACCGTAATGTTCACAAAAATTATGTTAAAATTGCAAACAGTTTGGGAAAACGTTATGCTATGTTTTGTATTGAATTGGCAACGTGGCAACTGTAGACCTATTTAAGACCAAGAGAGGTATAACCGTGGGAGAGCAATGGCACAAATGGGCCAGGTCAATAATTTTGAAATGATTTATCTTATATGTACTAATTTGCAGCAATAAGGAGTTTAAATCGATCTAAGTGGCCTGCTATGGGAGAGGCCTATGTCCAGCAGTGGACTGCGATAGGCTGATGATGATGAAGGAGTTTTATTACTATTCCCTTTATTTCATGAAGTATACATATATAATAATAGTGTCCTATCAGTATTGGGTACAGGAACCAAGATAACGGTGCGGATCTAAAGAGCCCTCCCCCTGGGAGTAGACTCTTGAGGTGCATGTGTCCATCGGCTGCGGTAGTCACTTACCATCAGGTGACTGTCTGGTCAATTACCCCCCTAAAAAATATGTAAGGTTGTGTCACTAGAAAAAATCACAAGTTTTTGCCCTTGGATATTGTTAAACTTGCATTTTTTATATGTTATGGTTTTAATGGAAATGTACATGTTATCAAACCTATGGCTATAAATTAAATTAAATTATTTTCTTTATTGTTTATGCCTCAGTCAGCACCGAGGTGAAAATTATTGAACTAGACTGGATGCTTCATAGTGATGGAATAAAATCACAATCACCTGTGATAATCCAATACATATGATTCATAAATCATAATCACCCGCGACTAATTTTCAAAACCAATGCGACTTATTATTATTATTACGCTGGCGCCAGACTCCCTGAAAATTCGAAATCTTTGATAAGAATTTTGATTGATTTTAATGCACTTTTGATGACATTTATCTTTGTCTATGACCAACTTACAATCACAGGTGAAATCGCAGTGACTAATACCAGTAATTTCATCCTATAATTATGATTTAAAAGTAGCAATAATTTCCATGTCTAATACCTAACCTTTTTTTTATTGTCCCCACCATTGCCCGCCATTTTTCGTTAGACCAATGACGTGCCGACACCGGTGTTACTAGTAATAATGTCTAATAACTCTTTTTTGTTTTAATTAAATATTGACCTGTTTTATGACCTATTGTAGTTTGTTCCCTAGTTTTAATTAAATGAATACGAGTTTTTGATGTGGCGACTATATACCTATGACTGCACGGATGTCGTAGTGGTTTAAGCAATCACCTCGCCGCTTACTACTACGCTTAGTGTTGTGGGTCCGATCCCCACATGGGACGACTCTATGTGTGATCCACAAATTGTTGTTCTGAGTCTGGGTGTTCTTTGTACCTGTTTCATGTATGTTTGTTAAATCTACACAGAATATATTCCTAATGCGAGAGTGGTCTTAAAAAAAAACTAGACTACAAACTTTGTTGACAAATACTATTATTAGATACTAGCAATCCGCCCCGGATTCGCACGGGTGCAATGTAGATACTACAAATACTACTAATGTGGTGTCAATGTAGAGTATTTAATTATACTAAAATTAAAATAAGACTACACTACAGGACATCAGGACATGCAATATTTATACGGATTTTTTACAAACAAACTTCACCCTATCACCGATTTCTGGGGTGAAAACTATCCTTTCCTGGAGCTCAACCTATACCAAATTTCATCTAAATCAGTTCAGCGGTTAAAGCGTGAAGAGGTAACAGACAGACAGATACATTTTCGCATTTATTATATTAATATGGATTACCCAAAAAAAAAAAAAACATCCTTTAAAGACCCAGCGAATTTTACAATAGTCGCATATAATGTGTAACATCTGAGAGTTCACGGCCACATAAACGCTCGCGCTTATTTCTACATCGATTTCCTGTTTCACATTTCCGTCCCTTACACGGAATTGTCCTCCAAATTACAGTAAAACGAGAAAAACAGAAATTACGCATGAACGCAGCTCAAATAAAAACCTTTATTAAACTATCTTAGAGAGATTACAATTGATGAAGACATAACGGACAAAAATTAAAAGATTTGGTTTTTAAAGTCCATTAAATGTCTTTAGAAGACTGAAATCGTTTAAGCATAGTAAAAATACTAACAGCGGGTACATTGCATAATATATTGAGTAAGCACATACATACGAATACTCTATATTTAGCCAAAGAACCATTCGATTTTATTTTTAGCATCGCCGTAATGGAGTCTGCTTTTTGTCTGTGTTGTTGATTCTAATTATCGTTGTTTGTTAAAACCCTTAAATCTCATCATGAACTATTAGTCAGATTTGAATTATTCTTTTTGTATTGGCTTAAGTATTTCACCATCATCAACAGCCTTTAACAGTCCTCTGCTGGACATAGGCCTCTCTTTAGAAAGGAGGTTTTGGCCTACTATACCACGCTGGCTAGACGGATTGGTACAGGGTTTGTGTCAAGTTTTCCTTCTCTTTGCAGTGCTGTTTGCTCCCTTAGTCGGATCATACGACACCCACGGGATGAATAGAGGTGGTGGGACTCCGTATTCTTAATCCGTCACCACATGGACGACACATATTACATATAAAAATATATACATATTATATATAAATACCAATATGATAAAATAATCTAGTAAACATGGTAGAGTCATGCATGCTTGGCAATATGGGCCAGGCTCGACCGGGGTATACCACGGCCTCACAGAAACCTGGTGTTAAGCACGATTACGATTGGCCCGCACTGAAATCGTAAGGCCAAACGCGCTCGAGATCGAGTTGATGTGAAACAATCTTGCACTAGACCCTCAGATTCTATGGGGGGGGGGCTGAGAGGACGGCCATGCACTTGTGACTCCTGAGTTGCAGATGTTCATCAGGTGACACGTCTGGTCGTTTGCCCCCCTATAAAATAAAAAAGTAAACCACGGTTTAATTAAGGATTATCGGTCAGGATTCGTACTCGTACCCAAATACTTGCGCGCCGAAATATCATTATCCACTATAAATAGTTTAACGATCTGATGTTAATTTGGTTTACTGCTTATAATTATATTTCCAATAACTAGAGGTTAATTAACGTCTAAAACTGTTAAACCAGAAATTTTTAGAAATGCTCGGAAATGGTTAAAATCCCTCTCAAGTCAAACATTTATGTGTTCATGCATATATTTAATGTTTGATTTGGTCTGAGTGTTTCTATGTATAATATATATGTATTTACAAAAAAAGTATATATGTATTTATATCAGTTTTCTAGTAGCCATAGTACGAACTCTGCTTAGTTTGGGACTAGATGGCGTTGTGTGAATGTGGTAGAATGTAGAAACCACCCAAACTCCGAAACAAATATTTGCGGATCATACAAACATTTGATCCGACCCGGGAGTCGAACCCAAGATCTCAGCACAGCTGTCGCAAAAACTACCACTGCGCCACCGAGGCAGTCAATTATTGTGTATACCTACCATACGTAATTATGAAAATTGGCATTCAAGTGAAAAATAGGGTTTGTTTTACAATTTTCTAGAAAAATCAAATGCTTGATTTTACTTTGAGCGCCTATCAAACAAACACTGAATAATTTAAAATCTAAAATAGATTTTTTTTAATGTAGTAATAGTATTTAGACAATTTGGTATCCAAATATGGTAAAAACTGAATTTCGTGTTTTTTTTTAAACCGATTTTTTTTTACGATCATGACGTTACGATTTACACAAAAATATTTGCTAATAACCTCACCTCGTTTTTTTAACCGAGTACATATTGCTCAATTAGTTTTCAAGGTTCCTCCTATTTAATATTCGATAGCAGAATTTTACCGCTAAGGGTGGAAGTGTTTACTTCAGAGGCCCAAATTTGAGTTTATTTCACTTCTACTCGATCGTCACGGTAACTGCGTTTGGCGTTGTGATTGGCCCGCACTGAAACCTTGACCAATCGCAACGCCAAAAGCGCTCGCTGCCGAGAGCGAGCTGTACATAGTCGATTACGGAATGTCACCACCCCTGTTCATCCCGTGGGTATAGTAAGAGCCGACTAGGGAAGCAAACTGCGCAGGATAACACTGCAAAGAGAAGGAAAACTTGATACAAACCAACCCGTCTGGCCAACGCGGTATAGTAGGCCAAAACATTACCGTGGGAGAGTCATGCTTCGGCATAATTAGGCCGGCTTGACCGGTACGATACCAGGGCCTCGCAGATCCTCGTCAAGCAATTCCATGTTGCTTTTCACCGAGTGAGTGAGGTACCCGGAGCCCAACCCCTCAACACTCCTCTAGTGTTGAAGAATCCCCTGCTGGACGTCCACGCTCAGAACACCATGCGTGGATGTCTAGGCTGCCCCGCGTACTCTGGGGAGGGGGTCACAACTGCGCGCTGAACAAGACATCTACCCGCGGCTGTCCACCACCACCTCGAGACATTGAAACCGGCTATGCTCTTTGCTCTTTTGCCTTGCTCCCTTATAAAGAGCCTTTAAAGGGTCCCCCCGCCTGTAGTTACTCACCAACAGATAATCCGTTACTTGCTCGCTCTGCTATACCTACCATAATAAAAGCCCATTACTGTTCGAAGATTTCATACTCGTAACTACCCACCTAGGCCAAAACCTCCTTCCTAAGGGGAGGTCGATTTCCAGCAATGGACCATTAAAGGCTGTTGATGAACTACCTACGTGTCCTTGATAAGATGGCGACATGAATTCTTAATCTTATTCTCCATTTTGGTCGTGAATCATGTCATAAACATGTTCTATTGTTATTCGCGTGCATTCGTATATTCGTCGCATTCAATTGTATTTAATATATTATTTTGTGTTTAAAAATATCGCAATTTTGGGTTAGATAAATCGAATCTCCGTCCGTCGAACGTCCGTGTGGTGACGGATTAAGAATACGGAGTGACACCACCCCTATTCATCCCGGTGACGTTCCGTATTCTTAAGCCGTCACCACACGGCTAGCTCTAATTACGAATATAGTTTGTACAAATGGGAATTTAAAAAAAACTCTGTCGGGAGAAGTGTCTGTCCTTTGAAGTTACAGATGTGAATTTATGTTTGGAAAATGATTCCCCCTTGTCTATGTTATCTACTTAATACCTTTGTCTTCATTTGACAAAAGAGGTTTGTTATTGTTCAGTAGCTCTGATTACCTTAAGTGTTACCAAGAAAAAAAAGTGTTTTCTTTTTTAATTAATGGTTGAGTTGTACTCGTATGTAAACATGAGGAATAAAAAAAACTGCGTTCTAAAGTTTCAAATAGATTTTCTTGAAAGAAATATCCTATAGACACAGTTGGATTACGTGTATGCATTATTAGATTTGTAAGGCGAATCGGTTTCCGTTTACATTCTGCATAACAATGCACTTATTGTGTATCTATGTACAATGACGTAAGCGATTTTATCACGACACGTTATGTCGGAGGAGTCACTATTCATAGATTCATTAAATATTCCGTCTACTGTTAGATATACTTAGTTATGTAGATATCTGAGGGCTTAGTGCGAGTTTATTTCACTTCTAGTCGGTGACCGCGTTCGGCGATACGATTGGCCCGCACTGAAATCTCCACCAATCGCAACGCTAAAAGCTGTAGGAAAGCCGCAGTGATACCCCGGCTTCACAGTAAACTGGAGCTGAGCAATTCTTTGAGTACGGTTACCTGAAGCCCAACTCCTGCTATTCTGGGGGAAATCATTTAGAGCTAGTAACGCACTTATATCTGTAAAGTTGCAGGTGACCGTGGGCGGTGATAGTCATTTACCATGAGGTGACCAGTCTGCTCATTTGTAACCCAATACTATAATAATTAATAAAAAAACTCGCTCCTGACAGGTAAACTTTGTAGGGATAGTACGGCAAACAGCTGTTAGTTGGCGACTCAGTAAGGTCACGAACCCGTAGAGTGTAAAGTGTTGCGCCAAGCCGTGACGGTCCAGTAATTCTAACGCAAGTCTTTTTTATACAAACGACTGTAATATACATATGTAAATGTTTAATTGTTTTATTAGTAAAAAATACAATTTGACACCACTTGATTTATGTACGTTACACCGTGTCAGAACCGTGCAGTGAACGGGACATGGTCCTCTTTGGTACGGCTTACCGTAAATCATCATTACCGATGTGTCATGGCGCGGATTGGGACTTACTTAAACAATATTTCCATAATAAGACTTCAAAACAAAAAAGAAATCGAACCGCGAAGCTGTTTACCCTCCCATAAGAAGTTATCACTTCAAAAATCTAACTTGAGTGTCACAATATTTTCTCGTTGTTAATATTTGCACATTTAATTTCTCAATAACCACAAGTTCTGGTACAATATTCTTTACTATCTATACTAATATTATAAAGCTGAAGAGTTTGTTTGTTTGTTTGAACGCGCTAATCTCAGGAACTACTGGTCCGATTTGAAAAATTCTTTCAGTGTTAGATAGCCCATTTATCGAGGAAGGCTATAGGCTATATATCATCACGCTAAGACCAATAGGAGCGGAGCACCAATGAAGAATGTTTCAAAAACGGAGAAAATTTATTACTATTGAGAGACGCAGACGAAGTTGCGCGGGTCAGCTAGTTTCAGATAATACTCAATGCAAGCTTAATTATGCATTTCATACATATTTGACGCAGCAAAAAAAAAGTGTAAAATTTATTCTTTGCCCCGTTTTTGCGATTTTTTTCATAGATGGTCCTAATTAGTCGTCGAATTTTTCAATTAACCAGTAGTTTCTGAGATTAGCGCGTTTAACCAAGGAAATAAACACTTCCGCTTTACAATATTATATTCTTAATTAGAACAGTCTTAAGATGGATTCAGTGAAACGTCGCGTTTAAACGGGCAAACCTTAGCGTAATGTCTCTTAATATTAAAACAGTGCCTGTTCTACGGTAAAGCTTTACCATTAAATTTTCTCTGCCAATTAATATTCTACCAACATTCTAGGGCACTTTCTTTGTACCCAGCTGCATCACTGGCTACATATGATAATAGATTTCAAGTTTGTAGGCGAAGCGAATTCTTGGCGTATCTGAGACAGGACGGCTTGACCGGAGTCCCACGGCCTCACGGAACATCGGTGTTAAACAAGTACTTTTTTGCATTTTGTCGAATGAGTAGGGTTAGCGGTGGCCAAATCATCCACCCCCTGACTATGGAGGGGTTACTCAACGGTTTGCACCGGCCATGGCTTTTGAGTTGCAGGTGTCCTTGGGCGGCAGTAGACACTTGCCCTCCTACACCATAAAAAAATCACCGATCTTATTGAATTCCTCAGAAGATTACTTAAATATGTAGTAAAAATCTGAGTTTTAAAATACAGTTTTTAACCGACTTAAAAAAAGAGGAAGTTGATCAATTCGGATGTTTATATATAATTTGTATGTATGTTCGGGCATAACCTCCTTCATAAATGGACGGATTTTCAAAATTATTTTATTGTTCGAAAGAGGTTTATTCCATTTTGGAATAAACCTGTTTCGAACAGTAAAATAATTTCTCATTAAATAATAGGGTCCCATTTAAATTTCATAAACTTAGATGTATTTTTGTACTTGTATTGTTTGAAATCGGGTCAACTTTTTTTAAAAAGGATTTTAGCAAAACTAATCTAAGCTAAAGGTATTATATTTTTTTACATAAAATAAGATTAATAAAGTTGCGATATTTGTGTGTTACATGCTTTTTGTGTTACCAACACATCATTTGGAATAGTTAAATGACGGTGACACACATTTACCGAAACCAGTTTTCGGAGGCTGTACGCGAGAGACCACATACGAGGTCAGAGCGCGACTTTCTTTTGACCTTGACATTTTGACTGGCAATCTTAAAATATCAAGGAAATATATTTTTTTTCGAAATTGAAGGTAGATGTAACAAATATACTTTTTAATACTAAAAAAATTAAAAAGAATCAATCAGAAATCGTGTCCGTATGGTGACGGATTTAGAAGAGTGTCGCCACCCCTATTCATCTCGTAGGTGTCGTAAGAGCCGACTAAGGGAACAAACTACGCAGGACAACAGCACTGCAAAGAGAAGGAAAACTTGAAAGAAACCCTATACCAACCCGTTTGGCCAGCGTGGTATAGTAGGCTAAAACCTCCTTTCTAAGGAGAGGCTTATGTCCAGCAGTGGAATATTAAAGGCTGTTGATGATGATGAATCAAAAATCATCTCTGCCGCAGCGACTTTTTCACCATCAGGCGACCAGTGTAGTTTTTGGACAAATCAGTAATATTATATTGATCAAGTCAATTAAATATTCAGAGCTAACTTAAACCAACCGTATTAAAAACCGGTGTTCGATTTCCGTCGTCTGTAAAATGTCATTTAAATAAAATTATTGTCGCATAGCAACTGAATGCTTCTGTAGGTAATAATACAGCAGTAACATACATATATCTCTGCAGGAAGACAACGACTCAAAAAAAAAGGAACAAAAACTTATCTCGATATTTAAATATGTTTTTGTAATAATTATATACTGAAATAACTTTAATCTCAGATTCTGTTTGAATGGATACTATATTATTTAATACTATAAATTATTAAATGCTAAGAATTAAAAAAAAACTATTTAGAATAACGACAAAAAAAGAGAAATCATAATTAAAATGACTGTCTACGGAGTCTAGTCTCGGTGGATATGAGTGTGCTCGTTTGTCCTTTAAATAACTGAAATCAAATTTATTCGCATTTTCTTTTAACCAAAAATATTTTTATTCAGCAACTGTGATGAGAAAAGACCGAGGCTAAATGTAAATTTTCCTTCTTTAATGTTCTCACCCTTCCATTCTGATGAATCCCTCGAACCGTTCACGTTGAAAAACAAAAAGAACAATGCTAATTATGCCTTTGTTCTGCACACCAGTGTTCTTTGTATCATAACAAATGCTCACCGTTAGAATGTTGGAAAATCTTACTGACAATTCAAAAAATTCTGAATATTTAGAAATCTTGAAAAATAATACAAAAAATTAAGAAAACGAGTATACAGATAAAAAAACAAACATACACACAATTGGTGACTTGACCGCAAGAAGTGAGGTCTTCCGCGCAATCTTTGGATGAACAGGAATTTAAAGATTGATGTGGCTTTGGAGTCAAAAAATCCCTCCTATTTTAGGCACAGTATGACATTCCGTGTGGTTTTCATGCCCCACCGAAAACCCCAGGTGGGGTCACGACCCGAGGAGGTTTCTTCACGTACAAAAAGGCCGGCTTTTCTGTGAGTGGGCGCCATAAAAATTATTATTAGGAACCTTAATATGTTTTTGAAGTAGTTTCCAATTGACTGCACGGATGGCGCAGTGGTTTAAGCGGTCGCCACGCCGCCTCCTACTGCGCCGAGTGTTGTGGGTTCAAACCCCACATGGGACTTTGTGGTTGAATGGTTCTTCGTGTCCGTTTCATGTATGTTTGGCAAGTCCCCCGCGACACAGGGTATATTCCTAATGCCTCCTTTAAAAAAAAAATGATTAAAAAAAAACATTATCGTCAACAGCCTTTAGTAGTCCACTGTTGGACATAGGCATTCTGCGAAGCCTGTAAACGAGTGCCTATCTATTACTAACGGATCCAGAATGAGGGAAACAACTTATAAAAACCTTATGGCACCATACCTGGCAGCGGATAAGCAACAATTGTCTGCAACAAGAGTGACTGACGTGATCTTCTTCAACCCTGGATCAGAATTAGATTAGGAATCATGTAGTGAATTGTAAAATCCAAACCCAAACTAATATAATCGGCGCAGCCATCCGCCGCCTGTCCTGTCAGACGTTTAGTCTTTATATTAGGTCTTTACCTATGAAATTGCCGTTTTGTATGCAATAAGTGGAAGTACTTATTTTTTCAAACTTTTTTATTTCTGTTATTTGAAGTAATCACCCATGCAATCGACGCATCATTGCCAACGCATTGGCAGTTTATTGATGGTGGTCACATCTGCAACCAGCTTTGGTCAATCGGTCGTCCCCACTGCTCCTTCACGACAACGCGCGACCCCATACTGCGCAACAGACAGTCTCCAAGCTGCAAGAGCTGGGGTTGGAAGCTCTCCCTCATCCGCCATACTCACCAGACCTTGCACCTACCGACTATTACTTTTTCCAAAATTTAGACAACTTTTTAGTGGGTAAAAAATTCAATTCCCGAGAGACAATACAAAATGCCTTTGAAGAGTTTGTTGCCTCCCGTCCAGCTGATTTTTACAAGAAGGGCATCAATAAATTGCCAATGCGTTGGCAGAGATGCGTCGATTGCATGGGTGATTACTTCGAATAACAGAAATAAAAAAAGTTTGAAAAAATAAGTACTTTCACTTATTGCATACAAAACGGCAATTTCATAGGTAAAGACCTAATATTTAAACACAGAGAGCTTGAGAGAAGAGTTGTCAAAAAACCTTTGCTTTTTTCAGCTTGCTGTAAGATTACTCACGTAATTAATGTACGCCCCTTAGGTATATAAATAAAAATATTAAGGGTTTGTTCTGCACCGATTGAGTTCAACTGAGATTGTCTTCATCAATTTTTTGAATCAGTTTTGTTTTTCGTTTCCCATCGATTCAACCACAATGTGTTAGAGCGAAGTGTGGCAGCGTACAGCTCATATTGTATAACAATACATTTACGTGTGTAGTAAATCATCAAGCGATGCAATTCTTAAATTATTAATATTGATTAAATGCCCTCCTTTATGGCTTTATTTATTTATTTATTTATAAATTTACACACACAAACTTACAGGTTACATCTTTAAACATCCATATTAATATGTCTTAAAATTAAAAGAATCAAGCATCTGAAGTCGAACTAGGCGAAGTCTGTATTTCGACTATCAGCGCCAACTCCCCAATTGCACATTAAGCCTTACTATTATATATTGTATGTAAGCTATACAATATAAAATCAATCTAGTCTGTGCATGTGTGTGTGTGTGTGTGTATGTGTATGTTTGCAACTATTATTGAATACTGTTCATGAGTTTTTCAGTCTCTTCATAGTCTAGTTTTTGCAGATATTTAATCAACTCTTTTTTGCACTGTGTGCCCGTTTGCGGATAAATATTGAGAACTTTATTGTTATTATTATATAAATGTGGACCGTTAAAGTCAGTTTATTCAGCCAGTATGAGATCATCATCATCATAATCAGCCTTTAATAGTCCACTGCTGGACATAGGCCTCTTCTTAGGAGATGCTAATACATTATTGCTAAGAATAATGGTTGGTCCAATATTAATGTGGAATGTTAATCATAAGTAGGAAAGTTCTGTTGTGGTGACGGATTAAGAATACAGAGTGTCACCACCCCTATTCATCCCGTGGGTGTCGTAAGAGGCGACTAAGGGAGCAAACTACGCAGGACAACAGCACTGCAGATAGAAGGAAAACTTGACACAAACCCTATACCAACCCGTCTGGCCATCGTGGTATAGTAGGCTAAAACCTCCTTTCTAAGGAAAGGCCTATGTCCAGCAGTGGACTGTTAAGGGCTGTTAATGAAAGTTTTGTTCGGTTCTTCTTTTCTAAAGATTTCACCTGATTGTAGGAGATTACAAAAGACACAAGAGCGTTACCCCCTTAAGTGCCTCTCCCCTCCTAAATGTAATGATGTGTGTGTTTTCATTAAACATCTGTTTGTTACGTAAAAACATAGATGTATCACAATGTTGGATAAGATAAGATATTTTCTGAGAATCGGATCGAATGGTAATTTTGCGTCAAAAATCTATAAATAAACAGTAACGACAAAACATTTTAGTATAATTTTCTCTTTTAGTCATACGATTCGCATTTTTTTACCGACTACAGAAAAGGATTCACTTGTATCTTTGAAGTTTATTAATAATCTCTAAAAGGGTGTGATTAATAACCTGTTTTAATAGTTGTTTATTTTGGGTACATATTTTTTTCTAACCTTTGAAAATGTTATAACGCGTATATACGCTTAGATGTGACGACGACGACTGCACGAATGGCGCAGTGGTTTAAGCGGTCACCACGCCGCTTCCTACTGCGCCGAGTGTTGTGGGTTCAAACCCCACATGGGACGACACTTTGTGTGATCCACAAATTGTTGTTCTGAGTCTGGGTGTTCTTTGTGTCCGTTTCATGTATGTTTGTAAAGTCCCCCGCGACACAGGATATGTTCCTAATGCGGGAGTTGTCTTTTTAAAAAAAACAAAAACAAACAAAACAAAAAAAAATGTGCTAAAAACAAGTCGTTAAAAAACTTCCACACACGGGTGTATTACGAAGCAGATTAGGCCACATTTAACGTCACTGACCCAATGTAGATTGTTATATTATGATAATTGATAACCCTCGACTGACCCAGTTTAAATTTTTATGCCAGCACTGATTTAAATTATCTTATCTGAGAGTATTATGATTACAGTCTAAGACGTTGTTCCGAGTGTATTGCGTTTACGTATTACATTATTGAAGCGAGCGAGTGAATCACTTGTAATCTATTATAAAAACAAAAACAAAACGAGTTACATTACCTATTACTGTATGGTGACGGATTAAGAATAGTGTCAAACCCTATACCAACTCGTCTGGCCAGTGTGGTAAATATATTTTTCTAAAAAGACAACTCCCGCATTATGAGTAAATCCTGTGTCGCGGGGGACTTTACAAGCATACAGAACAAAAACACCCAGACTCACAAAAACAATTTTTTGGATCACGCAAAGTGTCGTCCCATGTGGTGATCGAATCCACAACACTCAGCGCGGCTCAGAAAGCGGCGTGGCGACCGCTTAAACCACTGCAAATAGGATGAAAAGCAAATGCCATAATAGGTCAAAACCTCTTTTCTAAGGAGAGGCCTATGTGCAGCAGTGGACTATTTAAGGCTGTTGATGATTATTGGTTACAGGGATCGGATTTTACAGCATAGCCAATTCGAGTTACAGGTATACGACACTGACCTACTACGAGGTTTTGCTTACATTCCTCCATCCATCTGTTTAAGCCATAATCATCTCCTACCACTGCATTTCCTTTCTAAATACTCCCAATTATCTTACCTAATCTCTCTAATCCCTCTAGTAATAATAATATTTAATCACACATCTCACTCACACGGCCGTCTGAGCCCAAACTAGGTAGAGATATATATGTAACTTTTATGGTAAAATCTAGGTAAAAGAACATACCATGTTGTGTTAGCTCGTAAGTGGTATGTATATCAGATACATACCACTTACGAGCTAACACAACATGGTATGTTCTTTACTGATGATGTAATTACCGCTGACAAGCCATCTTATGACACAAATGAGCCGGCTCGACCGGAGTGATACCACGGCTTTAACTTCTCTTCTTAACGGTCTTCTTCTAACGGTCTCTTCTTCTTGAAAAGAAGAAAAATCTTCTCTACTTGCTTAGTATTAGTCGTTCTGTTGGTATCCTAATGTTGTAGTACCGTCCCAGACCAGATACAAAGTTTTCAGTATAAAACAATAATTCGATTTTTTCTATCTTTCCAGATATCTGCTATACAGCAGTTAAGCAGTGGACAAAATGAAGGTTTGGGGAGCTCACGGCGAGTTTTGTGCAAGACACCAATGGGAGGTTATAGTCGCCACATTAGCCTTATTGGCCTGCGCTGCTAGCGTCGAAAGAAATGGCCCAGGGAACAGATCGGAACGATGCGCTGGATGGGCCAGAGCTTGCCCAGGATTAGAAGCAGAATACCAAGCAGCTGACGCTGTTATTATGACTTTTGTTCGATGTGCAGCGCTCCTCTACGCTTACTATCAAATCTCAAACCTGCACAAAATAGCTTCAAAGTATCTTCTCATCATTGCCGGGGTGTTTTCAACTTTTGCCAGCTTTATTTTTACATCAGCTGTAGCCAGCTTGTTTTTTAACGAGCTGGCTAGCATAAAAGACGCCCCGTTTTTGTTCTTACTAGTAGCTGATGTTGCTCGGGGCGCCAGAATGGCAAAAGCAGGCTGGTCGGCTGGAGAAGACCAAGGCAAAAGAGTCGGCAGAGCCTTATCGTTACTAGGCCCTACAGCAACATTAGACACTTTACTAGCTGTCCTGCTAGTCGGAGTAGGAGCTTTATCTGGAGTTCCAAGACTAGAACATATGTGTACATTCGCTTGTTTAGCCTTATTAGTAGATTATTTAGTATTCGTGACTTTTTATCCGGCGTGCTTGTCCCTTGCTGCCGATTTTGCGTCAGGACGAAAAGAGATGTCTCCTGACAGTCCATTCTCGGAAGCCGATTTAAAACCGAACCCAGTTGTACAAAGAGTAAAAATGATAATGGCCGCGGGTTTACTATGTGTTCATTTGACAAGCAGATGGCCGTGGAGCGTGGATAACGGGATTATTGAGGGTCCCACAGATACATTGACTCCTGCGACCCAAGACAATGTCCTACTTCATTCATATGTGAAATGGTTTTCCGTTTCAGCTGACTATATTGTGATAGCAACCCTGCTATGTGCTCTTATTATTAAGTTTGTCTTCTTTGAAGAGCACAGGAACTGGGTGATAGATATGAATGATATGTTGGTCAAAGAAATGGTTCAAGATCAAGAGAAACGCAAACCAAAATTCTCAGTTGGAGATGATTCCGTTTCGGAAATTTCTACTCAAACAGAATGTGGTTTAGAAGAAACCGAATGGCCTACACTTTCTCCTAGTTCCTCTGCTGCTAAACTAAATGCAAAGAAACGACCAATGGCCGAATGCCTAGAAATTTATAGATCTGAAGGTGCCTGTACATCTTTGAGTGATGAAGAAGTTATAATGTTAGTGGAACAGTCACACATACCCCTACATCGCCTCGAATCCGTTTTAGGAGATCCTTTACGTGGAGTAAAACTGCGTAGGAAGGTTATAGGTGGCAGGTTCCAGACTGAATTAGCAATAAAGCAGCTGCCTTACTTAAATTACGATTATTCTAAAGTTTTAAATGCTTGTTGTGAAAACGTGATTGGATACGTTGGCGTACCAGTTGGGTATGCAGGTCCTTTGGTAGTTGATGGAAAGGCTTACATGATTCCAATGGCTACAACTGAAGGAGCTTTAGTAGCTTCCACTAATAGAGGAGCGAAGGCTATCGGTACTAGAGGTGTGACGAGTGTAGTTGAAGATGTGGGCATGACGAGAGCTCCAGCTGTTAAGCTACCAAACGTTGTCCGAGCCCACGAATGCCGCCAATGGGTAGATAATAAAGAAAACTACGCTTTAATAAAAGAAGCTTTCGATTCTACCTCACGATTCGCTCGTCTCCAAGAGATTCATATTGGAGTAGATGGTGCCACACTTTATTTAAGATTTAGGGCAACAACAGGAGATGCTATGGGCATGAACATGGTATCAAAAGGTGCAGAAAATGCCCTGAAACTCCTCAAAAGTTATTTCCCCGACATGGAAGTGATAAGCTTATCTGGTAACTATTGTTCGGACAAAAAAGCAGCTGCGATTAACTGGATCAAGGGTAGAGGTAAGAGGGTTGTCTGTGAAACTACCATCAGCCATGAAAACTTGAAAACAATATTCAAAACTGATTCGAGAACTCTTGCTAGATGTAACAAGATCAAAAATCTATCAGGGTCTGCTTTAGCTGGATCGATTGGAGGGAACAACGCCCATGCAGCTAATATGGTAACTGCCATTTTCATAGCGACCGGGCAGGATCCTGCTCAAAACGTTACCAGCTCCAACTGTTCCACGAATATGGAGATTTGTGGTGAAAATGGCGAAGATCTATATGTGACATGTACTATGCCTTCCCTTGAAGTGGGTACGGTTGGTGGGGGGACGATCCTGACAGGCCAAGGAGCTTGCTTAGAGATTTTAGGAGTCAAAGGAGCCGGAAATATACCTGCAGAGAACTCTGCAAGACTTGCTTCGTTGATTTGCGCAACTGTTCTCGCCGGAGAGTTGAGTTTAATGGCCGCCTTGGTGAATTCAGATCTTGTTAAGTCACACATGCGACATAACAGGTCCACTGTAAATGTTCAATCAGATATGAATATAACCCTCAAAGTACCTACATTATAACATCAAATTTTATTACGAATCTCAGTAATTATACTTTGGGAGGTTTAAGATTTGTAGTAATATCTTTTTAAGAAGATTTTTTGATATTTTGACAGTTACTGATTTAACTAAAAATATCGAAGAATGGAGTGATATATCCTTCCCTTCCTATCTATTAAAGCACGATCCTCTGACCAGGATTGGATATCCTGAGACGGTCTCAGCACAACATGAGAAGTTATGTTTGTACTAAATAACATAGGAGCTTTACATTGCGCGATGCAGAACGAGTTGAATTTCGTGACGATTTAAATTAGTTCTTACTTCTCTCATTTAGACAGCACTGAGTGTATTGTTATACAGATAAAGGTAAAACGCTTTATAAAATGGAGTTCTTTCTTAATATAGCAACAAATACTTGTCAAATCATGTACTTACAAATATAAATTGGTTTTCTGTGAGAAAGAAGAGGAATTTAATAATATTTCAAAAATCATTTTAAAGAAGAGATTGAAAACACAAGAAGAGTAAGATTTCTGCTTTTGCAATTATTTATGGTTTTTATTATTTGATTAAAACGGCTTAAATTACATTAATCAAGAGTAACAATTTGAATTATTTGAAAAATGTACTAAAAATTATATAAAATAAAATAAACTTAAATTTTAAATAATTAAAATGTATATCGCTTATGACAATGAATAAACATTTTTAATTAAGTATATTGTATAAATTAAATAATAAATTTATGTAGCTTTTTATAAAATCGTTTTGAGGGTAGTCTCAGTTATTGCAGCAAAATTATGATAGAAAAGAAACATAAAATACTTTCGAATATTATTTCTAAGGTATAATTTTAGTTTGTCATAAAAAATAATATTCTAATCATCCTGAAATACCAGTTGAAAATCTTTACCATGTATACAGTAAGTTGTGAATGACTGACACGACTGGCCTAATGGTAAGTGATTACCTGAGCTCACGAAGAGAAAAGCACAAATACCTATACATCTGGCTGCCCAAATTGCGAATATCTTAGTTTGACTCTGTAATTATTTATCCAAGTATATACTATTTCCATTTTTTGTTTTTTTTTTAGTAAAATCAGTAACATATAAGTTGTATCATGTGACAACATGTTATAAGAATATCTACTTTAACACTGTATGTTTAAGATACAATTTCTTATGACTATTTACGAGGATTTAAAAAAATCTAGGCTATTAGTGACCTGTTCTTTTATGTTATACTGTAGAAACTAATAATTTTTCTTCATTTATAAAAGGAATGGTCATAAAAATAAATTGAGATTACATTAATGCAGAAAGGTGTGACATTTAATTAAATGTAAGTAATATTAATGTAATTTAATTACGTATGTGACCAGTGCACATTATCAGACGGACGAGGGTAGAATGAAATCCATACTTGGTGTCATAAATGCGAAAATGAGTACCATGAAAAGAAAACCACTAAACCGATTTTAAGTGGTGATCATATCAAAGGTATAATCATCAAAACAATGTCGTGATATATTTAATGATGCGAATCTATCTAGCTATAATTGAAAAAGAGTAGCCGTGAGTTTGTTTGCCCTTTCTTCTCGTAAAGCTTATTGGAAAAGGAGCGGTTGTAGATCGGAACAGACATACAATGGATTAATTTTATTTTTTTCCATTTGACAAAACAGATTGTTGTGTGTGTTGATCTATTACTTTAGCCTTTTATATCTTCATTTTGAGTTTATACAATTATTATGGTTTTGCTTAAGTTTATATTTTGAGGATATCGACTATTTTCAGACCCAATAGGGGACTTGCACTAGGGTTATGCAAAGCTCATGCATAACAATTTGTCTTAATGTATTTTTATGGCCTTTCCTTATTCTGTAGCAGTAAACTAGAAGTAATGTGAGGCTCATTTTTATAATAGTAAACTTGTTAAGTTTAAAAATGTTTATAGAACAAAGCCTTAGTGCTGCCATCTATATTACTTACAACGAAAATAACAGTATTTTGTTTACACACTCGTTTTAATAAACGCCAGTTCTACAATATTGTTTTTAATGATTTTTTGTTGGGTCTTACCTACCCGTCCCATTTTCCTACTGTTGTGACTCCGGCAGGTGACTCCAGACTGCTAAAAAACAGTCGTAAACAATTATTGTAATAATAATATTTTAAACCCTTTATTTTGATACCATACTGATTAGTTCTGAAATATTGTTTTAATGTAAGCATACATTTCGCGCCAAAAGTACGCTATTTTGTTTATTTTTTATTACATACATATGACAGGTTTTTTTTTTTTAAATAAAGATATTTAAATTTAACCCGCATTAAGAATGTATCGGACATGAAACGGACACCAAGAGACTGGTCTGTGTTACCATTGAGGGACCACATTTGAATTTTAAGCTTTTGAATGTGTCAGCCTTTAGTAAAAGTTCTAAAACAATTGTAAATTCAGCCTCTAGTTTGTAAAAGTGGCCACTCCAAAGTCAGAATTGGTCAGAGGTGGTCCCTCAGTCGTGACCTGACAGGCTTCCATATCCATAGTCTATTTAAAATTTACAACTGCAATACATAACTAGGACGCCCACAGGCCAGGTGGAGTGACGATTTGCGCAAGATGACTGACAGGCGCTGGATGCGAGAAGCCCAAAATCGATCTAAGTGGCGTATAATGGGAGAGGCCTATGTCCAGCAGTGGACTGCTATAGGCTGATGATGAATTTGTAAGACTAATTTCCTAAATGTCAACCTTTCCCGTTCACTGTATAAAAAAAAATTGTATGCAGAAGGTGGTCACTCAAGTTCCCCTTAAGTTTAGAAAACAATGCAATTTAGTGTTTCACCATCTACATTATTCTTTTTATGTTAGAGGGGGCAGACGAGCAGAAGGGTAACCTGATGAAAGTGACTATCGCCGCCCAAGAACGTCTGCAACTCACAGTCACAAATGCGTTGCCGGCCTTTTAGGAAGGAGTACTCTTTTCTTGAAGGTTTGAAGGTCGTATCGGTTCGACATGCTAGTTCTTTTCATACAGTGAACGGGTAAGGTTTATATTTAATAAGTCAATTAGTTTTTTAGTAGGTTAGTCTGAATTTACAATTGTTTTAGAACTTTGACTAAAAAGGCTAACGCATTCAAAAGCTCAAAATTTAAATATGGCCCCTCAATGGAAACACACCACAAAGAACACACAGAGTCAGAACAAAAACTTGTGGATCACAAAAAGTGTTGTTGGGGTGTATCGAACCCACAACACAGCGTAACAGACAGCCGGCAGTGACCGCTTAATAACCTCCGATGCGTCGCCGTCACAACAGTTGTGACACCAAATTTTTACACGGTAGCGTCTCTGTCACAACATTAGAAGAATATATATCAGGGATTCCAAATATATTTATTTCATTGAATATAATTATAAAATAACTTAGATATTGAGGTAATAATGACTTCGCTAAGCTGTGACGGGGTCACTAGTTCAAGGGCGCGACAGTAACGGGTCATAGGTCATCCGCGCGCCGCGACGTCCTAAGAGTTAAACCACTCCGCCATACGTACAGTAAAGTTTATACGTGCAATTGCGCAATAAACGAATCTTATGAAACGACATTCGTTTATCAAAATCAGTGGATTTACATTATTAGATCGGGACGGATTTACATACTGATCAAAAGCCCTCATTTCGATGTCGTCATAAACGCTAGACGGTGAAAAGAGGAATATTTTTATTAAAACGTGAGATTTTCTTGTTGTTATTCTGTGTAATCACTGATGACTTGTTATGACAAAATGTAATAAGTTTTCACACTGTTAATGACTCATTTCACAAATTGTCGCAGTCACTTCTTAGCACTATTTATCTGCATGTTGTGTGCTTTACACGCTCTGAGCGGACGGGAGTGACACCGAAAAATGTGTAACAAGACTTTTTACCGACACTTCGGGTATCAAACGTCTATCAAAAAAGGAAAGGAACTTCGTTCCGACCGGGGGTCTTTGGACCCCTCACGCCATTTTTGTTATTGATCGCTCGTTACGTCAAAAGACCTGTTCGAGCTGTTGCTTACATCCTCAATACATCCGTATTAACAACATCCCATTTCTACCATTACCTTCCCTTTTTATGGTAGGTATAAGGGACCACGAGCAGATTGCTCGTTTGACACATGCACCGCCGCTCATTGACACAATGACATGTATATATTCTAGGGAAGTGTATAACTTTAAACAAAATTAAATTATAGTTTCAATATCACAGTGTAATATTTGTTTTTGTTTTACTGGTTATTTATTATTTTGTATATGTATATATATTACTAGCTGACCCGCGCAACTTCGTCTGCGTCTCTCAATGGTAATAAATTTTCTCCGTTTTCGAAACATTCTTCATTGGTGCTCCGCTCCTATTGGTCTTAGCGTGATGATATATAGCCTATAGCCTTCCTCGATATTAATATAATGGGCTATCTAACACTGAAAGAATTTTTCAAATCGGACCAGTAGTTCCTGAGATTAGCGCGTTCAAACAAACAAACAAACTCTTTAGCTTTATAATATTAGTATAGATTAGCTGTATATATATTTTACTAGTTTAAGTTTTATCATGCCTGTAAAAGATAACAATTTATTCATTCTTATTCTTTCATTCTCAAAATTTCTTTTGGCTCTACCACAGCTCTACATAAAATCCTTTGACAGTTTGTCTTTCAAATACATGACATTGGCGAAATTATGGTTACACTCTACCACAAAGCCATTAACCAAAAGTTGAGTTGACACAATGACATGTAACTGAGAAACAAGTGCGTTGTCGGCTCGGGATGGAATAAAATCACAATCACATGTTATAAATCATATGATTTAATAAACATATAATCTATCACGTGATTACTTTTCAAAACCGCTGTGACTTATGATTATGATAACGCTAGCGCCAGATCTATCTTTGACAGCTTTCGTATCGGTATCGCAAAACTTTCTCGGAAACAAAACGTCATAACATTATACTGCACTTATAGAAGACCTCCTTTTATAATTAAACACTTATGGATGCAATATGAGCAATAAACTTCACTGAGTATACTGAGTATACACATAGACATCTAGACAGGTTTCCAGAAAATTTAGGAGACATTAGCGAAGAGCGCGGAGAGCGTATGCATCAAGATTTACGAATCCCAGAGGAGCGTTTTCAGGGTTTCTGGGATAGTAATATAATTTCTGACTATTGCTGATGCCTTATAGGCCATTAGGGAAAAGTTCACACACAAGAGAACCTAAGTTTTTTTAACCTAAATTATTGAATCATTTTTTTTAATAATCGTTTTTCCTAGTGAATTCTTTTATTTTTCATTTTAAACGTAACTACCGGGAAAACTAGAGCTGACAAAAAAAAACTTAAAGGAACTGTGTAAGTAGTCTGCAACAGCAAAAATTTACAACAAATGCACTGTAAACTAGTGTAATGAGGGTTTTCTGAAATGTTCCACGTGAGATGGCAGCACTGTAGAGTCAGGTCCAACCACTTATCAAAACACATACACGATTTGTATTTTTCGATCATTTTTTTGGTTTATTAATTCTTAAAAACGTTACAAAGGGAATACTGATTTCTAAAATTCCACAGTGTTATGCAGTGCCTATGTGTGCAAATAAAACTTTTTCGCCTCTCTTTTTGAGCTCAATCTTCAGTTCGGCAATCTTTCTCTGGCCGTAATCTATAATAAACTCAATAACACTTCCAAATTCATAAAATTTCACTAAAATATTATACGCTCGGTAAGAATCTGTGCTATCTGACAGCTGTTTGGACCTGACGCATACGAAGCGCCGTCTGGTGGCAGAAAAAGTATCGAAGACCCTCATTGTTACCAAGGTCAAATAGATGACACTGACGTTCAGAAGCGAACTATATTTTCTAGTTGATAACACAGTTTCTAGTTAATTAGTTAATACATTGTAAGTAGGTACCATTTATTAAAAGAGCAGACTACAAAACTAAATAATATCTACAAGTATTATGATATGGTGGCGCCAAATTTACTTGGAAAACCTTTCAATCATGAATTTTCATTGTTATTTTCCCTCCGACCGCGTCGCTGAATATGATTGATATTCGCGAAACATCGTATTAGCGAGACGAATTCTCATTATTTCTGCCAGCGTAGCATTAACCGTAGTACTTGTATCGAAATGCCAGAAGTTTAAAAGCTAAATAATTGACGATAGTTTAGAAAACATGTAGAATTTTTATCATCATCACAGTTTAAAGGCTACTGCTAGACATAGACCTCCCCAAAAGTCCGCCACAACAACCAGTCCTGTGTTGCCCGCATCCTTTTTTTTTATACTGGGACTAATCCCACCCACACGCCCACCACTGTAACTCCTGTACACCAGGATCCACAGCAGTGACCCACGAACACACCGAGTTATGACACTCGGGAAGTCCCAGGAAGAAATTAAACTGTCTTGGAACCCGCAACGAAATTAATCAGAAGAAAATTGGAGGAGTTGGAAATACAGTAAATCCACTTCCCTCCTTAGCAAAGCGGGAGACAAAATGAAGTAAAAAAATGGGCATACACCCTTTTAAACAGGGAAGCACCACGGCCACAAATATTACGGGTCCTACGTGAGCTATGTTTGATTTCTATAATATGTATGGCAGAATCGCCTAAACGCACGGAAATTCACCCTAGTTGACACAAGATCCCCATAGTATACCGCCCCAGATGTCACCTGCAAGCTATTCAGCATTATATTACGTTCATTATACCAAAGACTACATTCCCAGAGGATATGATGAGCAGACTGTTCATAGTGAGAGTTAGGTGTTGAGCATTGACACAATGGTGACTCGACTAATTTAAATGAATAAAGCTTGCTCTTAAAGTTACCATGACCCGTAAGAAATTGAGCGACACAGTGATCTACCTCAAGCCATATCCTCGACAACCGTTCGCGAACAGATGGAAAGAATTGGTAAAGATGGCGCCCCTTGGATGATTCATCCCAGCGTTGTTGCCATTCGTCTATGAGGTCATTATAGACATCGGGCTGCTGTTGAAGCAATCTTGTAATTTTACCGCGATCCCGCGCGCCCAAAAAATCGCATTCCATGTTTTGTTGTCTTGAATAGTACATGGCTGCACGTCTCTGCACCTCGAGATCGACCGGAAGGACACCCGCCAACACCGGCAAAGCCTCAGTGCTAACCGTCCTATATGCCTTACACAAGAATATCAGTGCAAGTCGTTGGCCTTGTAACAGTTTGCGACGGACAGTGCCTACGGTCGCCCTATCGGCCCATACAGGTGCACCATAGCACATAGAACCTAAATAAGTAGCTCCGTATATGATCTTTAATGTATTAAATGATAGACCCCATGTCGCAGTTGATATCCTTGTCAATGCACAGAAACTCTTTTTAGACTTTTCATTAACTATTTTAATATGTTCGATAAATGAAAAGTTTCTTTCTAAAACTAATCCTAGATAACACACTGTAGTTTTATTTTTTACAGTAACATTGTCAAATCTAATGCTCGGCGGTGATTTGAGGTTACCTTTTAAAAGTAGCTGGAAGGTTTTGTTGGGTGCAAAAGTTAAGCGATTACGTTCACCCCATTGAGATATCAAGTTCAAACATCTATTGGCTAATCTCTCAAGCCCCGCCCTAGTATCAGATTCCACCAGTAATAAGCCGTCATCAGCATACGCGTTCAGAGTACATCCGGATGGTATTGGTATCGCAAGAAAATCGTCGAAGCCGATATTCCACAAGTATGGACCTAGCACCGATCCCTGAGGACATCCCATTGTAAGCGCCTTCGACACAGAATAATGACCAAGTCTTAGTTTAGTTGTACCTTGTGAAAAGTACGAAGAGATAAGGGGATAAATATTTTTAAAGCACCCCCGTGATTTTAATTTCAGCAACAGCATGGGCCACCATGCGTTGTCGAAGGCGCCAGATATATCTAAGAAAATAGCCAGCACGTATTGAAATTTTGACTCTGTGACAAACTTTCTAACCGATATAACAGCGTCAGTTGTCGATTTACCCAACGTAAATCCAAATTGTCTATCATGAAATTTGACTCCACCTGGCAGAAGCCGGGGCACTACAAGACGTTCTAAAAGCTTTCCTAACGATGGTAATAATGTGATTGGTCGGTAGGATTTAGGATCATCCGGTGGCTTGTCGCCACTTTTTGGTATTATACGAATATTACCGCACCGCCATATACGAGGAAATATTCCTTCAGCAATGCAACGTTTAAAGACAGTGAAAATCGTGTCACCCGAAAGTTTACAAGCTTCTTTTATCATTTTGTTAGATATTTTATCATCGCCCGAAGCCTTGTTTAGCGGCAAGGATCTAATGATACCGAGAAATTCGTCTGAAGATGGTAAATCAGACATTGGAGACAGTGGTGGTTCGATGGCCCACTGCCTGATCTGTCGGTGATGATCAGTGTCGTTTTCCGGTCGATCGTCAGGTACGAGTGAGTCTAAAAGATATTCTGCTGTTTGTTCTACTCCTGTGGTATATCTGTTATTAATTTTGATGTTCTGTATGTATGCAAGGTCGATTGATCTATTTGCCTTAAATTCGTGATACAAAGGTGACCACGGGCCCTCTCTATCGAGTTTATCAACAAGTTCCTGAATTAAGTTTCCCTTGGATTTTTCCACAGCAGCTCTGTAGTGGGACCTGGCAACTCTAAGAGCAATGAGAGCATTGTTGTACAAATCTCCTGTTACGTTATGTTTTTTAATAGTGTTTAATTTTCTACGAGCTTTCCGGTAGCTTCTACGTAGTTCGGCTAATCTATCATTCCACCAATCACATCTACGAGTGTTAGTGATAGATCCGCGACCAATAGTTACATCAGCGCAGTATGTAAAAGTTTCTGATAGTATTTCTGCGCTTTCCTCAGCTGATAAACTACTGCGACTGAAGTCTTTGGTATGAGTTGCAAAGAGTGAACAGAACAAAGCCCAGTTCGCACCTTTAGTTTTATATCTAAAATTATAGGGAGCCCTTTGTGGATCCTGTGCAACCCTTGGTGTGAATTCGTACACGATCAAGCGGTGATCACTACAGGATGCGTCCGGAAGGACACGCCATCCGGATATCGAGACGTCGCCGCGTGTAAGCGTCACGTCAATAGAAGACTCACCCATTGGGTTGCAAAAAGTTGGTGGTGCATCGGGGGTATTGTGAATAATAAGATTCATTTCCGCAATGAAATCTTCAACCGCACAACGTCGAACCGTGTCGGTTGAACGCAACTTGCCATACCATAATGAAGATGACGCATTGACATCAGCGCCAATGATAATTTTATGTCCCACGAGGAACTGCAAGACGTAACGTAAGTGATGTAAGTGAGGATCAATAGGATGTGAATATTGAAAATAGCAGCTCACTACGTAAACCTTACAGGTAGAGGATGAGATCTCAGCAACGGCGCAGTGTGACGTCATAAGATTACGCAAAGATGTTACCGTAAAATTAGAACTTGCAACATATATTCCAACCTGCGAACGGCAGTCAAGCTGTACTACATTACGACGCAAGCGAGCGCTCTGATATTGTTCTTGTAAAAGGACAATGTCTAACTTTTGTTCTAAAATTAAACGGTCTAACTCTGATGTAGCTATTTTATCGTTATGAAGATTTATCTGGCCTATCGAAATATTATTCATTACTTAGTAAGTTACTCTTTTAACTTTTTTTTTTTTTTTTTTTTAACTAAGTTAAACTATTCAGTAATTGGTATTTAATATTAGCTGTTCCAGTTTTAATTTGTATGTGGCACAGTCGTATGAGCCGCATCGATGGTCAGATGGTTTTTTGAACCGCTTACACTGTGCGCACGTGGGCTTAAAATCTGGTGTGTCTTTATCTGGACAAGCTCGCGTTTCGTGTGCGGCGGCGCAATTAGCACAAGTAGGGGTTTTTATGGTGCAAAACTTTTGTACATGACCGAATTGCTGACAATTTAAGCAACGAACTACTTCTATATCGTCTATGAATCTACATGTGGCCCAGTCTATATAAAGTTTATCTTTTGTGTTGGCTAGATGTTTCCGAACTGCTGCCTCTAATTCTAAGCCTATCCATTGACGCCCATTTTCTAGTTTACGATGCCTAACAATTTTGGTTGACTTAATAAAATCGTTTTCACTTAATTTTAATTCGTCCTTGATATTCTGACGGTATAAGGCTGTTAGGAAGGCACGATCTTCCATAGAACCGGATACGTCTTTTACAATTATACGGGGCCTACGGCCTTTCGGTTTTTCTAAGCGCAACCCTACTGATTTAATGGCGTCCACAGATTCCAGTTTCTTAAGCTGCCGTTCGTTAGCTACACGTAACACGACGCCTGCCTTAGAGGTTTTTTTAACGCCTACAATTTGAAATCCCTCATCGCTCGGTTTAATAGCCTTCATGAGAGCTTGTTTTGTTGCTGACGAGGTCGCATAGTCCGCTAAGCGTTCCGTAGTGGGATAGGCAATAACACAAGGCCTAGGAACGCGCGCTTCAGTAGGTACCGGGCACGGAGCAGATTTAGGTGGTAATCGAAGCTTAAGTTTGTCCGCGTACGTTAAACTCGTTTTTTGAGTGGCGATACCCTCCATTTGTCGCTCAAAATTCGCTAACTTCGTTTCGTTGCTAGAGGATTTTATTGCTAACAAAGATACGATACCGGTAATTCGTTGAGTAATATCCATAATCGCCGTTTTATTACCTACATTCATCCGAGATCCCTGATCATTAACTAATTCATTAATTTTTGCTAAATAATCAGTGGCCTGTGATACTAAGTCACAGTAGTTGTACTCCCCACAGTTATCACGACCGGTAGGAGACGAAACATTTCCACTTAAGTCCGAATTAATAAGGCGCCTACGGCTACTGTCTTTCGGCGAGAAATCCGTAGGTGAACATTTCGATAAATGTCCTTTTCCCGGTTGGTGTTAGAAATTCACTTGTACCGCCGGGGTCCGGCAACTCGCTAACGACCGACATAGCCAAACAAAGACACACCAAACAACAATTTCAAAAGGAACAGGTTTAAAAATAAATAACACGCAGAGAAAAATCAATATAAACAAAGGATACCTCCTACCCACTTTTAGAAAGAAAATAAATTTACTCACCAATAGTCGTAATAAAATAATTCAGCACTATATTACTGTTTAAAAACAATAAAAACTTACTGACTTTCTTTAAAACACTATACACAACCTTTAGCCGCCCGCAAGCCGGAAACTAGTCGCAGAAAAACAGAAAACAAATATTTAAATTGTAAGCACATGAAGTCACACGTTAGTCGCACGGTGCCGCGAAGGGAAGTCCATCCATCCATCGGCTTCTTCGGCAAATAATTTGTTTGCGATTTTAACATGTTGATACCAACTGATGTATTAAGATAACGCGCTTACTCCCGTCCGAAAGAAAAAAGTTAACTGCTTCCAAATTCCCTTCTCACAAAATTACTAACATTTGTAAACACTTTCAACTGAGATAGAATAGAGCTTAACATTGTGATAAAGAATTTTAGCAATAAAACAAACTTCAAAAAACTACCTGCTTTTATCAGTAATTACAGTTTTGACTTCATTGACGACATGTATTATTATTCTAAGCCGTAAATATGAAATCACATCCTTTATTAAGACATAATCTAAGTTCTGATTTAAATTTTGAAGTAATCAAAAAATGGCCGTATATGAATTAACAATAATACTACTAATATGAGGTAATTGCTGTTCTTTTTAAAAGATTGAAAATCAGTAGTCACGATATAATTTCTGACATCCCACCTATAATCTGAAGGCCCATGTGCACTTCAATAAGTTAGTTAAGTGTCCAATATTCCTTACTATTCACTATATTTTTTAACCACAAAAAGAAAACACTACCAATCTTTCAAAACTTCCCGCCATATTCTTATTTTTTTAATTAGTTGCAGTTCTTAGTAAACCAATAATTTTATATTCGATTTTCAAATCTAAATAAAGCAACGAGCTCACTCATTTTAGAGATATGGTTTTGAGCAGTAAAACCTTTACGCGTTAAATAAAAAATTAGAAAAGTATGGACATGAGGAATGGAACATCAGCCTAGTGCGAATTTATTTCATTTCAACTCGCTATCGACGGCGAACGCGTTTGGTGTTGTGATTGGCAAAGATTTCAGTGCGAGCCAATCCACATTATGGTTCTTGATCGAAAAAAAGGACAGTCTTATTTTATTACCTACATCTACGATAAACGAAATCGTTTTCTATGGAAGACTAGAACTCCCATGCGGCAATTTTGCGTCAAATTGTTTTTTTAATGAAATTAGCTATTTCTATAGTATTCCATAGAAATCACAAAAAGATTGAAACTTAAAATGCGTGTCATTTTTCTGATACATAGGTTTAAATAACTTTATTAATAGCAGTGTTTTACCTGAAATAAAACACACATTAAATACTTACCTTATTTGAAGCTTACTAGATTGAGAGTGGCGTTCTTGACTTCCGCTTTATTTTCCCTCTCTTTTGCTCTTTAGTGCTATTTATATATGTCTATCTCTTTCGCACACATGCTTTCTCCCACCAGGTGGCGCTGTCAGATGACAGCTTAGGCTCGGTAGAGTTTTATATTTCATTGAGTCGATAATCTACACCAGGTAGAATTAGAATGTAAGCTTCAAATAAGGTAAGTATTTAATGTGTGTTTTATTTCAGGTAAAACACTGCTATTAAACACTTGACCGTTATTTGAAGCTTACTAGATTGAGACGTGTCTGTTATCACCTGGTGGAAAGAGGACGCCAATGTGATATTCATATTATCTGTATAAATGCAGTAATAATAATATGGGTTATTGACCTTACTACATTTATTTATCAAATTGGGGAAAATGTACTTGTTAATTCAGAACTAGGCCTTATAATGGTTGGCACCACCTGTTTACAGTAATAACGGGCAAAGGTGTTTTGAGATTTCCAGTTACCCCTAGCAAGTATTTCATCTAAAGGGCAATTGTTAAGCCAACTCTTAGATGCCACCGCTGATCGCAGGCTACCCGCTGGAGCGTCTATGCCAGCTTGTAATAAGAGCGATTTGACCCAGCTAGCGATAACTGTACGAGAGGCAACCTTAGTTTTACCTCTGAGGTTAATAAACAGATTGACGAGACCGCCTTGCTGTCGTTTTTTCCTTTAAAATAGTAATACAGTGCTTAATCCAAAATACTGGATCTAAGTTTTTATTTGTTGTATTAGTGATTAACTTCCAACCCGACTGCCTATAATTAATTCTATCCGTTTTAGATCCAAACAAAGGCCATAAAATAAGACAGTCATTCGACTCAGAAGGGTGTGTCGAATCGACTGCAAGTAAGGTTAGGTCATGGACTCGCCTGCCTGAACAGAGGAGTAATAATGTCGCTGTATGTCTACAACCTGCAAATGCATTACTTTTATCTATGTCGTAACTTTCTAAGTATGTCACTAGTTTGTCCACGTCCCAAATTGTTGGTTTCTTAGTCGCTGGCTTCTTCAGAGCGATGGACTTAAGTATATGAGTGACCAAGGTGTGAGAGTTTAGTCCACCGGCATCCTCAGCGTTGCATAAAGTACAAACTACGGACTTATGTAGCAAAATTGAATTATAGGCTAGCCCTTCTACGATATACAGATCTGCTAAAAACCGAGCCAGGTTCTGGCCAGCCGGCTGGAAGGGGTTTACCCCATGCTTCGTGGTCCAAGTTAGCCATCTGTTCCAGGCTAATTTATAAGTCTTCCTCGTGGACGGGCGCCAAGAAGACTTTAAGAGCTCTACCTGATCATTATTCCATTGTTTAAGGTTTTGAGACCACCCCCCCAACACTTCCATATCTCTAAGGTCATTTCTTGGACTCTTGGCGGTGGCAGACATGTAACTGTGTCTATCAGGTATAGATGTAGGTTCTGGATCACGAACGGTGGGGCTAGAGCACGGGCTTTCACGTCCGCTCTCCAGAAAACTTGTTCCCACCATGGTACTACCAGAAGGTATATTCCCGAGGCCGAGTTGAGATGTGCTAATACCTTGGGAACTAGGTAAGGTGGTGGAAAGACCCAGGCCAAGGGATAGTTCCATTTCTGAGAGAAGGCATCGTGATACATCGTATGGTTGTCGTTCAGGTCCAGTGATACATAATTCGCTACTACTTTTGCCTGTTGCGACGCAAACAGGTCTATCACAGGAACTCCTAATCTTTGAAATATTTTCTCTGTACACTGTGCTAAGAGGTGCCACTCCGGTGGGTTGCGGTGACGAGATAGGTGATCTGCATGACAGTTGAATATTCCTGGTAAGTGTTGCATCTTCAGGCTTATTTGGTACTGGTCTAGATGATGAAACACTTCTTTTGTTAGTTGAAGTAATGGAGCGGACCTGGTCCCTCCTTCGTTTCGCAGGAAGGCAATAACAGTCTTGTTGTCGCTTTGAACTAGCACTGTTGCCCTGTACAAGAGCGGACCCCGACTTTGTATTGCCTTCAGTATAGCTAGCATCTCCTTTTGATTGCCATGAAGGTCTTTCTCTCCTCTTTGCTCCATGTTCCCGACAGTGCAAGGCCATCGAGTTGGGCTCCCCACGCCAGGTCTGATGCATCTGTAGTCAAGAAGTGTGTCGGCATCGGGAGGTGGATCAGAGAGGTGCGGTGACAATTTTGCCCCCACCATTGACTTCTCGTTTCACTTGTATAGGTAGAGTTACACTGACAGAGTTTTCTTTTTCTTTCTGATTCAGGAATACAAGTGTATCCCGAAACTGAAGTCAACCCTTCGGTACGGCGACACTGGCAAAGTTTAATAAACCTACAAAACTTTGTAGCTCTTTTAAAGTCACCATATGCTTGTGTAAAAGGTTCGACACGCTTTCTTTTATTTTTGAGATCTTTTCGCGTGGTAATGATCTCTCGTTCAGCCATGGGTTCCATTTGATACCTAGAAAAACCAAGCTTTTGCACGGGAGTAGGACAGATTTCTTTTTTCCCCCCGATAAATTTTCTATTTTTTTTTCCCGAACCCAAACCCCCCAAAAAGGGGGGGGGGTAAAGAAAGCAAAAATTTTTTAGAACCAAAATTTTTAAATACCTTAAAAAGCCGGGGGAAATTTTTTGCCTCCTTTTTGGGCCCAAACGGGGGAGGGGGAAAATTTTTGCCCTTTTTGGGGGGGGCATGCCCCGACCCCGAACCCCACCAAAAAAAAAATTTTTGTTCCCAGAACGGTGTGTAGAAATCACTTACGCGGGTCCAAACTCGTAACGACCGACATAGCAAACAAAACCACCAAACAAAATTCAAAAGAACAAGTTTAAAAATAAACAACGCGCAGAGAAAAATCAATATAAACAAAGGATACCTCCTACCCACTTTTAGAAAAAAAAAAAAAAATACTCACCAATAGTCGTAATAAAATAATTCAGCACTATATTACTGTTTAAAAACAATAAAAACTTACTGATATTCTTTAAAACACTATACACAACCTTTAGCCGCCCGCAAGCCGGAAACTAGTCGCAGAAAAACAGAAAACAAATATTTAAATTGTAAGCACATGAAGTCACACGTTAGTCGCACGGTGCCGCGAAGGGAAGTCCATCCATCCATCGGCTTCTTCGGCAAATAATTTGTTTGCGATTTTAACATGTTGATACCAACTGATGTATTAAGATAACGCGCTTACTCCCGTCCGAAAGAAAAAAGTTAACTGCTTCCAAATTCCCTTCTCACAAAATTACTAACATTTGTAAACACTTTCAACTGAGATAGAATAGAGCTTAACATTGTGATAAAGAATTTTAGCAATAAAACAAACTTCAAAAAACTACCTGCTTTTATCAGTAATTACAGTTTTGACTTCATTGACGACATGTATTATTATTCTAAGCCGTAAATATGAAATCACATCCTTTATTAAGACATAATCTAAGTTCTGATTTAAATTTTGAAGTAATCAAAAAATGGCCGTATATGAATTAACAATAATACTACTAATATGAGGTAATTGCTGTTCTTTTTAAAAGATTGAAAATCAGTAGTCACGATATAATTTCTGACATCCCACCTATAATCTGAAGGCCCATGTGCACTTCAATAAGTTAGTTAAGTGTCCAATATTCCTTACTATTCACTATATTTTTTAACCACAAAAAGAAAACACTACCAATCTTTCAAAACTTCCCGCCATATTCTTATTTTTTTAATTAGTTGCAGTTCTTAGTAAACCAATAATTTTATATTCGATTTTCAAATCTAAATAAAGCAACGAGCTCACTCATTTTAGAGATATGGTTTTGAGCAGTAAAACCTTTACGCGTTAAATAAAAAATTAGAAAAGTATGGACATGAGGAATGGAACATCAGCCTAGTGCGAATTTATTTCATTTCAACTCGCTATCGACGGCGAACGCGTTTGGTGTTGTGATTGGCAAAGATTTCAGTGCGAGCCAATCCACATTATGGTTCTTGATCGAAAAAAAGGACAGTCTTATTTTATTACCTACATCTACGATAAACGAAATCGTTTTCTATGGAAGACTAGAACTCCCATGCGGCAATTTTGCGTCAAATTGTTTTTTTAATGAAATTAGCTATTTCTATAGTATTCCATAGAAATCACAAAAAAGATTGAAACTTAAAATGCGTGTCATTTTTCTGATACATAGGTTTAAATAACTTTATTAATAGCAGTGTTTTACCTGAAATAAAACACACATTAAATACTTACCTTATTTGAAGCTTACTAGATTGAGAGTGGCGTTCTTGACTTCCGCTTTATTTTCCCTCTCTTTTGCTCTTTAGTGCTATTTATATATGTCTATCTCTTTCGCACACATGCTTTCTCCCACCAGGTGGCGCTGTCAGATGACAGCTTAGGCTCGGTAGAGTTTTATATTTCATTGAGTCGATAATCTACACCAGGTAGAATTAGAATGTAAGCTTCAAATAAGGTAAGTATTTAATGTGTGTTTTATTTCAGGTAAAACACTGCTATTAAACACTTGACCGTTATTTGAAGCTTACTAGATTGAGACGTGTCTGTTATCACCTGGTGGAAAGAGGACGCCAATGTGATATTCATATTATCTGTATAAATGCAGTAATAATAATATGGGTTATTGACCTTACTACATTTATTTATCAAATTGGGGAAAATGTACTTGTTAATTCAGAACTAGGCCTTATAATGGTTGGCACCACCTGTTTACAGTAATAACGGGCAAAGGTGTTTTGAGATTTCCAGTTACCCCTAGCAAGTATTTCATCTAAAGGGCAATTGTTAAGCCAACTCTTAGATGCCACCGCTGATCGCAGGCTACCCGCTGGAGCGTCTATGCCAGCTTGTAATAAGAGCGATTTGACCCAGCTAGCGATAACTGTACGAGAGGCAACCTTAGTTTTACCTCTGAGGTTAATAAACAGATTGACGAGACCGCCTTGCTGTCGTTTTTCCTTTAAAATAGTAATACAGTGCTTAATCCAAAATACTGGATCTAAGTTTTTATTTGTTGTATTAGTGATTAACTTCCAACCCGACTGCCTATAATTAATTCTATCCGTTTTAGATCCAAACAAAGGCCATAAAATAAGACAGTCATTCGACTCAGAAGGGTGTGTCGAATCGACTGCAAGTAAGGTTAGGTCATGGACTCGCCTGCCTGAACAGAGGAGTAATAATGTCGCTGTATGTCTACAACCTGCAAATGCATTACTTTTATCTATGTCGTAACTTTCTAAGTATGTCACTAGTTTGTCCACGTCCCAAATTGTTGGTTTCTTAGTCGCTGGCTTCTTCAGAGCGATGGACTTAAGTATATGAGTGACCAAGGTGTGAGAGTTTAGTCCACCGGCATCCTCAGCGTTGCATAAAGTACAAACTACGGACTTATGTAGCAAAATTGAATTATAGGCTAGCCCTTCTACGATATACAGATCTGCTAAAAACCGAGCCAGGTTCTGGCCAGCCGGCTGGAAGGGGTTTACCCCATGCTTCGTGGTCCAAGTTAGCCATCTGTTCCAGGCTAATTTATAAGTCTTCCTCGTGGACGGGCGCCAAGAAGACTTTAAGAGCTCTACCTGATCATTATTCCATTGTTTAAGGTTTTGAGACCACCCCCCCAACACTTCCATATCTCTAAGGTCATTTCTTGGACTCTTGGCGGTGGCAGACATGTAACTGTGTCTATCAGGTATAGATGTAGGTTCTGGATCACGAACGGTGGGGCTAGAGCACGGGCTTTCACGTCCGCTCTCCAGAAAACTTGTTCCCACCATGGTACTACCAGAAGGTATATTCCCGAGGCCGAGTTGAGATGTGCTAATACCTTGGGAACTAGGTAAGGTGGTGGAAAGACCCAGGCCAAGGGATAGTTCCATTTCTGAGAGAAGGCATCGTGATACATCGTATGGTTGTCGTTCAGGTCCAGTGATACATAATTCGCTACTACTTTTGCCTGTTGCGACGCAAACAGGTCTATCACAGGAACTCCTAATCTTTGAAATATTTTCTCTGTACACTGTGCTAAGAGGTGCCACTCCGGTGGGTTGCGGTGACGAGATAGGTGATCTGCATGACAGTTGAATATTCCTGGTAAGTGTTGCATCTTCAGGCTTATTTGGTACTGGTCTAGATGATGAAACACTTCTTTTGTTAGTTGAAGTAATGGAGCGGACCTGGTCCCTCCTTCGTTTCGCAGGAAGGCAATAACAGTCTTGTTGTCGCTTTGAACTAGCACTGTTGCCCTGTACAAGAGCGGACCCCGACTTTGTATTGCCTTCAGTATAGCTAGCATCTCCTTTTGATTGCCATGAAGGTCTTTCTCTCCTCTTTGCTCCATGTTCCCGACAGTGCAAGGCCATCGAGTTGGGCTCCCCACGCCAGGTCTGATGCATCTGTAGTCAAGAAGTGTGTCGGCATCGGGAGGTGGATCAGAGAGGTGCGGTGACAATTTTGCCCCCACCAATTGACTTCTCGTTTCACTTGTATAGGTAGAGTTACACTGACAGAGTTTTCTTTTTCTTTCTGATTCAGGAATACAAGTGTATCCCGAAACTGAAGTCAACCCTTCGGTACGGCGACACTGGCAAAGTTTAATAAACCTACAAAACTTTGTAGCTCTTTTAAAGTCACCATATGCTTGTGTAAAAGGTTCGACACGCTTTCTTTTATTTTTGAGATCTTTTCGCGTGGTAATGATCTCTCGTTCAGCCATGGGTTCCATTTGATACCTAGAAAAACCAAGCTTTTGCACGGGAGTAGGACAGATTTCTGATAATTTATTTGCCAACCCAGGTAGGTTAGACGATTTAATACTATTTGCATATGTCCTTGTAACGCGTGATAGCTTTGATGCGCTACCAGAAAATCGTCGAGGTAGACCAGTACCCGTATACCATCGTGTCTTAGAGTCTCGGCTACCCAATTCGTTACCATCGCAAAAATTCTGGGTGCTGTACTGAGGCCGAAGGGAAGGCACGTCATTTGAAACAATTTCCTTTTGTATATGAGCCTGAGGAATCGCCTGTGAGACCGAGCTACGGGCAGGTTGAAATAGGCCTGGGAGAGGTCTATTTTGCAAAGCCAGTCGTTCTGTTGAAGAAAGTCTGGGACTCTGAATACGTTGATGAGTTTGAACAGTTTTGTGTAAACAAATTCGTTCAGACTCTTTGGGTTGAAAATGGGCCGAGCAGAGCCGTCGGTCTTTGGAATGAGAAACATTGTTGACAGAAAACTTGGTGACAGTTTTACTTCCTCTAGCACATGCTGCGCTACCATTTGAGAAATGATAGCTGACATCGCCTTGGATTGCTTCGTTGCGAACGAGCTTTGTAGATTGGGTAGCATGAGAGGTGGTTTTTTGATAAAAGGTATGCGATACCCTTTTATTATGCGAAGCTGTATGTTCGGTGCTCCCAGTTCCTGCCATCGATCGACATAGACTCTCAATTGGCCTGCTCGGAAGTTCTGACAGTCAGAACTTACCTCTCTTACCTCCCGTGTAATATTCACTGGTTGACATTCTCTTCCTGCTACTCCCGCTCGTATCTCGTTTGTCTTTATTATGGTTAGCTCCTCGTGATCGAAAGGATCCACGAGTGTTGGGGTTAGATTCTCGAACCAATCTTTGGCCAGAGTTGGTTCTATACGAAGGCTGGTGATATCCACAGCTTTGCGCAAGCTGTTCGTGTCCCCAGCCCTGCGAGGGCTGAGAAGCGCATGGCCTATCGTAGCATGCTAGATGGGTACCCTGCGGGGGTACGTAATGATGAGCTGACCCCTGCGAGGGATAGCGACTGGGTTTTTTAAATCCTGTTTGCGAAACAGGTTTATAAACATGTGCTTTGTTTGGGGGTAAGAAAGTCTTCTTAACCCCTCCCGCCTTCTCTAATGCCAGTGATAGTAACTCAGCATTAAAAATGTGTTGATAGGACGGCGGTATTTTGCGTAAGGTAGCCTTAACAAGTGGGTCTCGAACGTAATTTGTTATCCCATCTCTACGCATTTGGATCGTTTCTGCACGATGACCACAAATAAGCTGAAGCATATCCGAGTAGACTTTATTATAGTCCCCATCGGCAAAAAGTTCCGTGATTTTGTCATGTAATTGATCCGCTGTCACATAACCTTTGCTCCTAGTCCAAGAGACAAGGTCACACATACTTTTTTGTAGCTGATCACGTTGTTTAAGTGCACAGAAAGTCAAGGCACCATACGTTTTATCAGCGTGCGCTAAATAGCGTAGGGAATCGTAACTTTTTATTTCCTCGTTAACCTCCAGTTCAGTAAACCCAGGCGTGTGGGTATACATTTTCTGTACCTCCGAGTACCTAACCTCACACCATTCACTTTGGTCTAAGCGTTGAATCTGTTGTAAAGACTTGAGAAAATCACTAGGTGCCTTAGGAACAGAGGGCTCCTTCAGTTTTACTTGCAGGTCAAATTTAAACTGTCGATATTCCCGTAATGCTTCGTCGTCATTACACATAGACTGATTTTCAAGTAAAGAAATTTCGTCATATTTATCTGCATGTAAGTCTACCGACCCGTGAGGTGACATTTCCGGTTGACTGTTTCCTACACAGTTATCACCGTGAAAAACGCGATTACGTAGTTCACTAACTTCTTGTGATAATTTGAACAGCAATTCGTCTTTGCGACTACGGTTCCAACCTTTATTTTTATGGTAATGACGGCGATGTCTTTTCTTTCTACGAGATGATTTCACAGATGACGAGGTTGAAGAACTACTAGTAGAACTAGAGGTCGAATCTGAATTCGATCGTTGGTCTCGACGCGATTTAGACGTCTTATTTTGTAAGCCAGAGGGTCCCGGCACCTCTCTTGGCTCGAGATCATTTGATTTCTCCATTCTATTTTGACGAAAATTCGAGCTATTGTATTACGCAGACCTCTATCTAGGATGATTAAACACCAAGGAAAATCTAATAACTAAAGAAAGAGGGTATTTTACATATGATACACGTTACTATAACTTCTAAACGGGGCTAAAGTCTAACACCGTTTATATGAATAATACTTCGCCCATTATAGCAGCGCACATTATATTGTTGATTTCTTTTTTTTTTTTTTTTTTAAACAAGTAAATGTACTCACAGTTTTGTTGCGGGTATAGGTGTATCACACGTTCACAATACTTATTTCTAATGTAACTTAATAGCGATCCTGTTATAGATATTAAGTATATTTTTTAACGAAAATTCTGCAACATTGAGCAGCCAACGACTGCTCTGAGCGGAATTTTAGACGCCAATGAAATATAAAACTCTACCGAGCCTAAGCTGTCATCTGACAGCGCCACCTGGTGGGAGAAAGCATGTGTGCGAAAGAGATAGACATATATAAATAGCACTAAAGAGCAAAAGAGAGGGAAAATAAAGCGGAAGTCAAGAACGCCACTCTCAATCTAGTAAGCTTCAAATAACGGTCAAGTGTTTAATACTCAATAACGTTACAGTCCACTTAGTGAGCATAATCTAATATATTAAATTTTCGTGTCACGGTGTGCGTGGTTGAACTCCGAAACGGCTCGACCCGATTTCCGTGAAATTTTGTGTGCATATCGGGTAGGTCTGAGAATCCAACATCTATTTTTCATAACCCAAATTTTTTTTTGACAATTTTTTTTGGAATAATGTATATGGCAAAACAACGTTTGCCGGGTCAGCTAGTATAAAATAAAAACAAAGTACCTAATACCTTTTTTTTTTTTTTTTTTTTTTTTTTCGTGCGGAAATTCCCTCGGATACCACCTGTCGGTGGCATGTCGGACTCGAACCGACTAAAACCGCACGCCTTCGCCGGGTACTAATAGCCGGGGAACCAGGTATACCCTAGAAAGGAAGGCCCTGGTGCCCCGACATACCTCGGGTCATCTACAGACGAGTAGACGACCCCCGCCCCGTGTGGGAACCCCATGTTCCCTGTGCTCCCTGGAAGCGAGCGCGCTTCGCAACGCGCTCGCCGCCACCCCGGCCTGCTTCTGCTAGGGTGACAGATGGCCTCACCTGTCACCCCCAGGCCTGCGCTTATGGAGGACGGAGGTCGTTCTGCGACCTCCGGCGCCTGAGTCGCCTGCGCTGCCTGGCCCGTGCCCGGGCCTGGCGGGCCGGGAGAGTTCTAAACCTCTCCCGGTCCCGCTCCGCCGTCTCCTTCGCGAGCATAACTTGCTCGCAGAAGGAGACGGCAGAGTTCCACGCACTCTCGCTCCGCACGATAGCCGCAATCAGGCTATCGAGCGAGAGAACTCCCACTCCGATGGCCGCCACGAGGTCTCGCCTCTGCTCAACCCACGCCGGGCACTCTGCCAGCGTGTGGAGAGCCGTGTCCACGGTCTGGCCATCGCAGTACCTAATACCTAGAAACAGCGATCGTATCAACGACTCAAAAAAGTTAAGATAACAGATTGCATCACCTACATATTAATTTGCTAAGCGAAGCGCCTCTAACGCGTGCGTTGCGCACCCTAAACCTTGTAGCCAAAGATATCGACTTATTTAGCTGTACACTGAGTGAGTTCACAAAGACAGTATTATATATGTTACAAAACACAAACTTAGAGGTTATGTAAAACAAGCATTTTTGTAATAGTTCATCATCATCATCATCATCATCAACAGCCTTTAATAGTCCACTGCTGGACATAAGCCTCTCCTTAGAAAGGAGGTTTAGTTTAGTTTAGTTACACTATCGCATTAGGATATGCCTGTAATGATAGTAGTAAGTGTGGATACTAATAAATAAATAAATATGTACTAACACGAAATTATATTTTGTACACATTTATCTTTGTACGGAGTCCGTCATGGTTAATCACTGCAGTAATTTATTGTATAATGTAAATTAATATTAGTTTATGATAGTCTTTAAGAGTGCCTGAGTGAGTGAGGTTACCGGAGCCCAAATCCCCCCTCCTGCTGACTCGAGCGGGAGGGACTTTAAGGGCAGCAACACACTTGTGACTTTTGAGTTGCAGGTGTCCATGGGCGGCGGTAGTTGCTTACCATCAAGTGACCCGTCTGCTCGTTTGCGTATATCATGATGATGCGCGCACTTTTTCTACTTTATTTCTTGTATCAACCAAAAATGTATTTTTTTGATACCCGGCTACAATAGGGAATTTGCATGTATTTTTTTAATTTTTTTAAAGATTTTACCAGTTATTACATTACCAAAAATAAATATAACACATCTGAAAATAAACGGTTAAGCAAAAAAAAATTTATTAAAATCACTATCATTTTGGGGCAATTTGAACACGTCCATTTTGGCGCGCTTTTTTTGTAACGTCAGATTACACTTTAAGACGAATTCGATGTCAACAACGGAGTGAAGTTCACAAAGTTTGTGAAAGTTAAAAAAGTGAGTGATAAAAATTAACTTATTACCATGGAAAAGCCAATAAAAACTTATTATAAATATTGTGCCGTTCCTTTGTGTCCAAATAATATCAAAACTGCACGTGACAAAGTATATTCAGTCATTGTGTTGAGTCTTTCTACACGGGAATTTAATAATTTAACACTGAAAACGTGTTAGTTATTAACTTAAAATGAAACAAATAATCACCAGAAACCAAATATTACAAATACACACAACTTGTTGACACTCTTGACAGTGTAGGTTGACGGCACGTTTGCGAGGGAATCTTAAAAAAGACAATTTTTGATGATTAAATTTCACTATTAAATTATAATAAATTTAAAAAATAATTGTATGGGTATAATTTTTTAGCAATAAAAATTACAAAAAAATTTATTTAAGTAAAAAAAATATGTTGGTGTCACGTGCATATTCCCTATTAACTTAATAGTGACGCAAAAATTATAGTTATGTTCTATTTAAAACTTACGATATCCTGAATTTTACAATTTTTTTTACTGACCATATTTGAGCATAAATTTATAAAACTATTATCAGACCTGCCGTTCTGTATGGTTCTGAAAGTTGGCCCATTAAGAGAACGGATGAGAGACGCCTGAACGTAGCCGAAATGCGAATGCTGAGATGGATGTGTGGTGTGACTCAGATGGACAAGGTTAGGAATGAGTATATACGAGGGAGTCTGAAAGTAGCGCCACTGGATGAAAGTTAAGAAGTAATAGGTTATCTTGGTATGGACATGTCATGAGGAAAATGTGGCGAAGAAAGTTTTAGGTATGGGAGTTGAAGGGTACAAGAGAAGAGGCAGACCGAAGAAAAGATGGATGGACTGCGTGAGGGAGGATATGGCTAGGAAGGGAGTAAACAGTGAGATGACGCATGACAGAGTAGAATGGAAAAATCATACATACTGCGCCGACCCCAAATAAAATTGGGAAAACGGTAGGCAGATGATGATGATTTGAGCATATCGGGATTTAGTTTTCTATTTCAAATTTATGCTTAGCCAACAGCTCCTAATTTTCTGTATCTAAACGTCATAGTATAGTTGACTGCATCGGTGGCGTATGCGACTGCTGTGCTGAGGAGTAAAATGTCCCGTTCGCAGAATGTCCAATATTCATCCAGCAATTGTCAGAGCTCGATAGAAAATAAAAAGGTGTGTGACAAGGTATGTTTAGTATTCAACCGACCGAAAAAATGATTAAGTTAAGGTATCACTTGTGGCAGTAACAATCGATTATTTTAGGTCCAAGGAAAGGACCCTGTGGAACTCCCTAAATAATGTACAATATACATTTTGTCCATATTTAAGTGATTAGTTTTGGGTGTCGTTAATTTGATTTCTAAGTAGTACTAAGAATAAAGTAATTCAGTACATCGAAAGCATGTTTCTAACGGTTCACTCTATTAAAGGTAATAATGAATTTTACGTCGAGGAGTAAACAAAAACACGAAAGTATTATTCATCTTATTTTTTATTTAAAAATCGTTCAGTATGTACAATGAGAGGGTAATATTTACAGAGTGCGGGGGGGAGCGTTCAGTCAGTGCGGGAGGGGCGGCAGGGGCGGCAGGGGCGGGGGCGGCGGCTGGTGGCGCTCGGCGAGCCAGGCGCGGAAGCGCTCGCGTCGCGCCGCCGCCAGCCGCGCGTGCGAGGCTCGCGCCGCGCCCAGCGCGCCGGGCTGGTACAGCTGCAGCGGGCGGAAGGCCAGCAGGCGGCAGCGCAGCGACGCGCTGAGCGTGCACTCGGCCGAGTCGTGCAGGCGCGGCGGCTTGCGGCGCGCGTGCAGCACGCCGCGCGGGTGCGCGTGCGCCAGCGAGTGCGCGTTGTGCGTGTAGCCGCCGGCGCGCGCGCGCGCGTTGCGCAGCAGGAACACGGGCTTGGGCGCGCGCTCCTCGCGCGGGCCGGGGCGCGCGAAGCGCTCGCGGTACAGCGACCAGGCGGCCAGGCGCGCGGCGGGCGGCGCGGGCGCGCGCGCGGCGTCGGGCGGCGCGAGCAGCTCGATGGCGAGGCGGGAGCAGTCGCGCACGCGCACGAGGAAGGCGGCGTGGTCGCGGCGCAGCAGGCGCGCGGCGCGCCGCACGTAGGCGGGCGAGCCGCGCATGCCGCGCTGCGCCAGCTCCACGGCGCGCGCCGACCACGGCTCGGCCACGGCGTGCTGCAGCTGGCGCACGGCGATGGACACGAGCTTGTCGAGCGTGTAGGCGGGGTAGGCGCGGATGCCGAACATCTCGCGCGCCGCGTCCTCGTAGGCGGGCGGGTCCATGTTGCCGTCGAGCACGGCGCGCACGAGCTCGAGCAGCACGTCGTAGTACTGCGCGGGGCTGGCCACGTCGGCGGGCAGGTTGGAGGGCTTGAGGCGCAGCGCGCTGGCGGCGGGGCGGGGCGCGCGCTCGCGCTCCGAGGCGCCGGCGGCCCCCAGCGCCAGCGCCCAGCGCCGCGCCGCGCCCAGGCGCTGCACGAGCGCGCCGTGCACGCGCAGGAACAGGTACCACGACGACGTGCACACGAACCGCGTCTCCTGCCGAACGCACAGCCGAACCGTTAACGTACTTCTCGACGTTTATACTACTACTTCAAAAACCACACGATAAAATATTAAACTTACGTTAGGCGAATGTTCTCTGTAATCGTCTTCGAGATCGTTGGGTTCGCTCTTATACTCTGACTTGACCGACATTTCTTCATTACTGCTACTCCTCTTCACACTATTCGCAGCTACATTTGAATTATCTAAACGATAAAAAAAATTATGTAAATTACCAATTTTTTATAGCTAATATTTTTTTTAGTTTTGTAACTTCCCGTAACGATTTTGAAAATATTATAAATACTAAAAAATCAAATGGTAATTTAAAACGTTAAGACATCAGTAGGAAGGCAGCATGCATGTATCACCACAGACGTTCTGTCAAAGGCACATCGCATGGTTTCTCATCATTGTCTCACATATTCTATCCCAATTAATATTATAATTTTTTCTCTTAATTATTAATTCGTTAATTTAATTATACCTACACATAGTAGATGAAAATAGAAAAATTAAATGGTCCATTTAACAAAGCCCACTAATAACGCGAGGGAAATCGCAAATCAAAACTATTAATAATATATTTATATCTCACCTTTAGTGTCAGTGTTATTATTGTTTTTCGGTTTGTTTTCCTTATTCTTATTATTCTTGCCACTTTTATCAGACGCGTTATCAGACTCGGACGACTGTTGACAAAACAAACATTCATTACATAATCATGTCAGTAGGTCATGGCGTACAGCTATGTGTGTACCGCTATCATTTAAAAGTAGGTATATAATTATCTATGTGTTGTAGTAGCATCTCTGGTATTTAACGTAATCATTATATGAAAGAATAATTAAGTAATAAAAGAATGAAGAATCTATGTATTCATCAAAGAGACATCAGTAGGAAGGCAGCATGCATGTATCACCACAGACATTCTGTCAAAGGCACATCGCATGGTTTCTCATCATTGTCTCCATAACTAAATGATTACTCTACAGATATTATGATGTCTCTGGGACCGTAAGTAATGCACTATCTTATGTCCTAATCACATAAGACTTTATAGTTAGAGCAAGGTATTTGTTTGTTTATTTTGACATTAGAAAACGTATGATATTAAAAAAATAGACAAAATTCATGGTGAAATGATACCAGCAGTCTTTTATGCTATGTTATTTGTAGGTAGTTATGATTGAACAAAGTAAGATTAAACAAATTCCGTGTAAATAAATATTATTTTACCTCTGGTTTCTCTTGTTTAACTGTCTTGTCGTCCTGCGTTGATGGATCGCCGCCAGGACTACCTGGACTCGGCGCTTCCTCTTTCTCTTCTGAAGAAATACAATAATAATTATTAAATACCTAATTCTGAGGCGTAACTACTTTTTAAAATAAAATGCAGAAGTTATTATATATTATTTTATTGACAGAATCGATGTTATGTTATCACAGAATTATCAATGGGCTTAAAAACTTGTCTGCCAGTAATGATTAATTATCCCAGCAATAAATCTCATGTGTGGTCTGAATGATAGTTCCAAACAAATGAAGGCAAGTAGTATTATAAATGCTTGTTGTAGGTAGATAAAAAGTACTTTACTAAAAAAGAATATTTCGAGACATCAGTAGGAAGGCAGCATGCATGTATCACCACAGACATTCTGTCAAAGGCACATCGCATGGTTTCTCATCATTGTCTCATATATCCAGAGCAGCAGTATCACACAAAATTAAAAACTCATCTTCCTCCTACCCAAAGAGATCTATCAATAGTCATCAAAAGATACACAAACTTGGCCTTCCTTAAGATATATTTACATTATAATCCGATGTGGATTAGAAACCTTATGATAGTTTAATACTTTCTGAGGAAGGCGAAGGACAGAAGGCTGCGCGCAAGTTGGGAGGGGCTTATTTTCAGCAGTAGACTGCAATAGAATGATTGACTGAGATCGTCACTAGATTACCTTTAAGATATCTCTAAACAGCTATGTCGGAATCGACATAGCACAAAACTACGCAGAACAACAGCACTGCAGAGAGAAGGAAAACTTGACACAAGCCCTTTACCAACCCGTCTGGCCAGCGTGGTATAGTAGGTCAAAACCTCCTTTCTAAGGAGAGGCCTATGTCCAGCAGTGGACTATTAAAGGCTGATGAGATGATGTGATGTCGGGATCGGACCGAATTACTCCAAAAAGCGTTAAGTCAGCCTTGACTTGGTTTGAAACTGTCTGTTGGTATGTTTTGACGTACCGTCGTCCCTCTCGTCATCCGAGAGCGGTTGTCGTGGGTGTGAAAAGAGGTCGGGCAGGAACTGACGCAACAGCTGTTTGATGCGGCGCTTCTCGGCTTTCTGTATCGCCGTCTGCCGCCGCGCGTGGTGGATCAGCAGCTCCGCCGTATCGCGAACTATCTTGATGGCTGTACAACAATAACAAAACATCACTTAAATAAAAAATAAAGTAAGTAAAAAGTAAAGTAATTAGTAAATGAAATATTTTTTCCTCGAAGACCTGCACGTCTATTAACAGCTGTATTATTTTACAACACTGCAAATTAAAGGGCCTTGGTCAAAACGGGCGTAAAACCAACAGCATTGAAATTAATTCCATGTAATGATTAGATTGTCCGTGTGGTGACGGATTAAGCATACAGAATGTCACCACCCCTATTCATCCCGTGGGTGTCGTAAGAGCCGACTAAGGGAAAAACTACGCAGGACAACAGCACTGCAGAGAGAAGGAAAACTTGACACAAACCCTATACCAACCCGTCTGGCCAGCGTGGTATAGTAGGCCAAAACCTCCTTTCTAAGGAGAGGCTTATGTCCAGCAGTGGACTATTAAAGGCTGTTGATGAATGATTAGATAGAACTAATGATTAGTTATTTTGTTTAAGTTACTTTGAAAAACAGAACTCTTGCAGTATTTACTAATTACTGTAAAAGAAAAAAGCCCCAATTGTCTTTTTTATTAAAAATGTAAACACTTTATTATACTATCAACCTGAATCAAACAAATACTAATAATTCAATGAAAATTTACAGTATAACCTCATTTCCATTATTTTTTCTTTTTATTTATATAATACTAGTCGACCAGGCAAACGTTGTTTCGCCGTATACATTATTTCTAGGAAATATTAAAAAAAAGGTGCATACAAAATTTCATAAAAATCGGTCCAGCCATTTCGTAGAAGTATGGTAACTAACATTGTGACACAAGAATTTTATATTTAAAATGAAATATGTAGCTAAAACAAACAATTCACATTCTTTTTGTAAAAAAAGATTCACTTCCACATGTTATTAGGCAATTATGACACATGCAATTAGGCAAACAAATATGTTTATTTAAGTCACATATCATGTCGGTCGGTTAGCAGTTATCGCGGTAAAAAGTAACCTGTTACTTTCTGATAATGTAGCTAACATTGTTGAAAGAATAGTTGTTTAAATCAGTTTAGTGGTTCTGACGCGAAAACGTAACAAACAAACTCACCTTCACGTTAATAATATAAGTATGGATTCTCTTTTTTGTAATTTTTAACGGACTTGAAAAGATAGATGAGATTCTCAATTTGGTTGTCTATTTTTTAATTTTTCTACCTCAGAACTGTGATTTATTAAATATATCTATAGAATTCTTTTGTTTTATTTTGAATTCTGTATTTTTTGGGTGAATATACCTTTTTTTTACTCATAATGAAATAAGAAAAATACCTGAGGGTGAAAAATTATGGATTGAAGAACATAGTTTGTTACAATTTATCACGATTTAGCCGTATTGATGTTGGTACTTAATAATAGTTAAAAAAACTAAGTTAATTACGGCAAAAAAAAGTGTTTACAACGCCAAAAACCCCAATGAACGAAACAAGTGCGTGTATTGTAAACGACACTTATGAACCAATGGAGACTCTTCAACGATTTTTGAAGTGAAAACTTCTTTAGTCGCGTTGGGTATTTTAGAACAAACAAAAATGTATTTTTTGAGTTGAGAATAACCATTGAACTCGCGACATTTACCGTTACCGACACCTTTGTATATAAGTATTTACATATATGGGCCCCGTTTACACGAGAGTTGAGTTTGGGTTAAAATATGTACATTGATAATATAACTATATATAATATAAACATATATTGCGTATATACGTACAACATAGATATATGTTTATGTCGGCACTTTTTGAATCGAAAAAAAAAAAACTTGGTATAATCAAAAATCATCAAGTTTTTGCTTATGTCTTTTTGGTAATATGGTGGTTTATTTTTGGTTCGTGTATTGTATATACGTGTCGTTTGTCGTTGACGTTACAAACAGTGTGAAGGCGTACCTTCCTGTCGGCTCTGCAGGTTGTAGTCGATGACGACGTGCGGGCCGGGCCGGCGCGCGGCGTAGGCGCTCTCCACCTCGTTGAACAGCGTCTTGGAGCGCATCGCCTTCAGGTCGTTCTGCTTGAAGTTGATGCCCTGGTGGTCCAGCGACTTCAGGTAGTACTTCTCGTTTTGTTCACGCCACTGCTTGTTGAAGCCCTGAACAAAATATTCGTTTTCATTATTACTTGCTAGCTTTTCTCGCGGCTCTATAAGCGTATATGTCGGTGATCGCGTTAAGAAGTAGCCTATTTCCTCCCTCAAGAATTAAATATAATAATAATAATAATATTGTACCACATTCATAGAACGCCATCTAATCCCACACTAAGCAAAGCTTGTACTATGGGTACTAGACAACTGATTTAAATACATATATATACTTTTTTTGTAAATACATACTTATTATACAAAGAAACACTCCGACCAAATCAAACATTAAATGTTCATATGCACACAAATGTTTTACTTGAGCGGAAATCGAACCCGCGACCTTTGGAATAGCAGTCCGTTATACAAACCACTACGCCATTCGGTCGTCTCCATGCCAAGTTTCATTTAAATCGGTTCAGCAGTTTAACCCTAAAACTGTAGCAGACAGACAGTTCCTATGGCATTTGTAATGTAATGTCTTTTGTAATGTAATGTAATGTCTGCATTAGGATAAAGCGAACGAATATTTGGACGAAGTTAAATCCACTTCAATTATCTTGGACTCTGTATAAAACTTAAGTAAAATACCATTAGGTGGCAAAGCCTTTTAGTTTACTTTTATCTAGTGGTAAGCTTCCTAATGTTCACATTATTAGGGGTCTTTACAAATCTATTTAACCTGCATTTACCAACGACTTTGCTGTACTAACTAATTCCTATGCAGCTCGTAAAATATTTCTATTTTAAGATGATAATACTATAAGTTACTACACAACCCAAAAAACAGGATTTAATTATGAAAGAGACATCAGTAGGAAGGCAGCATGCATGTATCACCACAGACATTCTGTCAAAGGCACATCGCATGGTTTCTCATCATTGTCTCCATAATTATAATTTTTGCATTTCAAAACCAAAGCCCCTTCAATCCTGTTTTTATTGTACAGTGAGAACAAATAGTATATCTTTGTAATTTTAAACTATAAATTTGATCAAAGTTTTATTTTTTATAACCTTTTTTTAGAGATCATGATAAAAACAAAATAATCGAAATGAAATAAGCAAAAATATTACCAAACCGTTAAAAAAAATTAACAAACATTTAACAAATTTTTAAAAAGTAATATTGTTAGATTAAATTAGAAGAATATTAACCTTCTGCGCCTCCCGCCATTCTTCCTCTTTGGCTTTCAACCTCCGTAACACTACGGGCACCGCGACGACAGGGTTCTTCTTTAGACCAGCTATGATGTCAACCGCCTGCAATAATACAAACATTTGAAATCGAGTTGTTGATAAGCAAAGATAAGAAACATATTGTGCTATCCACTTGTAAAAACAGAAAACGTAAAATACTGTAATGTTGTAGATTTAAATTCTCAAAAATTTATGTACATACTTTAGAAGTACACACATGTATTTTACTGATTTTTATAAACCGTTGGCTTAACGTGCTCGCCAAGGCACGGAGGGGTCTATGTACAGAATGGTCACCCATCCATAGACTGACCTGGCGAGAATTGCTTAACTTTGCAATGTGCTCACCAACTCTGTTACCACTTAGCCACGAGCCCCAATAGTAATTGTTATACTAATGAAAAACTGCATCACCTAAAATAGTGGTACATAACTATTAGAGAGAAATTAATAAAAGGAATTGAATAAATTAACAAATTAATATATTAGTTTTGCAGAGCTCTAATTACTTCTCATATTATCAAAGGAATGAATTGTGATTTAATTACTTAATTAATTTAATTGACTTGATTTAATTATTTAATTTATAATCTGTGTTTTACAAGTAGATCACCAAATATGTAATAAATATAAAAATATTTAAGAGCATATTAAAGATTCCTACACAAAAATAAAACGAGTATCTATTCTAATACTAGTACAAAAGCATCTACGAGCAAAAATAAAATAAACATACACCTTACAAAGTTGAACCCAATTACTTTAAATTATTGTTACTACAATAAAAATTACCATTCAATCCTTACAAATAGTCATTTATAGTAAAATCATCTAAAATAATAATAATATTTTCGGACATCTGACACAACGCCATTGAGTTTCAAACTAAGCAGAGCTTGTACTATGAAAGTTGTATTGACTGATAGAATTCTTATACTTTTTCTTGTAAATACATATTTTACATAGAAAACACCCAAACTCTGCAACAACAAATATTTGCATATCATACAAACATTTGTTCCGACCCGGGAATCGAACCCGAGACCTCAGCACAGCAGTCGCATACGCTACCACTGCACCACCGAGGCTGTCAATACTTTTATATTGTATCTTGATTACACAAGAACATTAAATCACATCACTAGTGCGTTGCCGCCCTTTCGAGTCCCTCTCCTATAGTCAGAGGGAGGGGGTTTTTTTTGGATCTGGTAACCTCCTCGCTCACAAACAGCTTATTGGCAACAACTGTGAGTAAGTAGCAACCCTAACCTTCCGTACGAAAAACTAATGATAAATCACAGTTCACTGTGATTTTGTCTTATGTCTACTCCGTGAAAAACAAGAAAAAATTACTTAACACAGGTACTTCTGTGAAACCGTGGTATCACTCCGGTAAAGCCGGCCTATTTTCACAAGTAAACGAAAATGGAACAGCAAGAACTACAAAATATTGTGCATTTAACAAATAAACATTACACCGTCACCGCTTATTAGATAACTATAACTAAATATAAAGGAGCATAGACAAAGGCATGCAATGCTGTGTATTAAATAAAAAAAAAGGCAATAAAAAGAATACGCCGACCATGAAATACAATTACTCACAGATCGAAAATCTAAAAATCAATTTTAAAGCGTAAACAATCTATTACTGAATATAGTTGTACAAGATGGTTTAATGTCCCCATACTCGCCTTCTAAAGCATAGAAATTAAAATAATACAGCCAAAGATAAAACTTTTTTCTAAAGAAAAGTTGTAATGTATGTATTATACAGTACATATTTTCTTACTATGTAGGTAAAGTTTCAGGAGAATTGATTGAGGATAACTGTTTTATAAGTTATTTGCAAGATTTGACCCCAACATAAACAGTTTTTTTGAATAAAATCTTGTAAAATGGGTGCAAATCACTAAGATTGGTTTGTCGGATAAATACTCTTATTTGTGAAACCATTTGTGTTTTTGATAGTCTAATTCGGAGTGGAGCAGTGATCATAAAACGCGATATTTATTATAGCGGTACAAAATTCTTTGCAGTCGCTTGAATAAGACGCACAGAGCCCCAATTGCGATTTTATTTCACTTCAGTGATGTCATTGGACCGCACTGAAATCCCGCCAAACGCGCTGTCCGTCGAGAGCTCACACTTGGCCTCTGGAATGCCACTACACTGATCTAATATCATAGCAGCAAGCATATATATGTGAGCAAAATGGGGAGGCAAGTAGGTAACAAAACCATCTTGTGTATAATATCACACAGGTGTGTGACGGGTGAGGTAGTGAGACAGGACGGCCCCGCACAGCATGCCTACAAGTCTGACTCGATCGTACCACCTTGTCACCGTATATACGCCGCAGCGCCCGCTGGTGGATGGTGGGCGAGTGTCCGCCGAGGCAGTCGTCGAGGCGGTACTTGGCGGCGTCCTCGGGCGTCATGCGGGCGAGCTTCTTCTGCACGCCCTCCAGCACTCGGATCGTCGACGCGTTCGTCTCTATCACTACGTCCAGCTGGAATTAGATAACCTTCATTAACGAATTTCTGTCAACATTATTAAACTATGTGAAATGGCCTCGCGTGATATTTTTGTTTGTTCTATTGGTGAAAATGGTTACCAATATCCAATTCGGGAACGATAAGGTGTACACAGAAAAAAAATGCAGTCAAATTGAGAACCTCACCCTTTTTTTGAAGTCGGTTAATAAACATGTATTTTATATACATAAATAATTGTATAGCATTGCGTAAAGTATTTTTGTTTGACCAATTAGTTAACAGTTTGTCAGATGTTTCATGAACATGTGTTCAAGGAACATCTGGCAAACAACTTATTCACACTTAATGTGGTAAACAACATAAATTTAAGATGCCTACAAAAAACAACCTTCAATGATTATGAAAATTATCATGAAACGACAAATACATGGACGATAATATTTTATTTTTATTTTTACTGATCTTTTGGTCATCTTGTATACTAAACGATAAATCAGTATAGGAGCTATGATATCAAAGACAAACAGACATAAGTCGTTTTACCTCAAACCTTTCATCTTCACATCTATATATATACTCTTCATATTGAGTTTTCCGTGACGTTACAAAGGTGGATTCTTCGCTCCAAGTCGGGAATGATACCCAAGTATCGTTGAGAACCTGTAAAATTACGTCATTTTATTAATATTGTAGTGTAATGAAGGTAACAATTTATTGTAGAAGGGTTGATAACATGTTTTATTGGGGATTCTTCTGTTTATTGATTGATGTTCTTTGTCTGTAAAGTTGTGATGGTTTCCTATGGAGTTTTGGTTATACTCGTATTGTATAATATTTTAACTACATGGATGGTGTAGTGGTTTAAGCGTGCTGTGTTGTGGGTTCGATCCTCACATGGAACAACACTTGTGACTGGTTTATTTAAAGAAAGAAAGAAGAAAAGAAAATTGATATAATTTTTCACCATTTCATTCGGTCATTAATTAATACGTAATGATGTTAATAAGTTTGTTTTTGTACGAGTGTTAAATATATATTTTATTTGCTCCGATTTTATGTCATAATAGTTTTTAGAGCTTTTATTCTAGTAGGACAAGAGTACAAGATTGCAAGGATGGCGTAGTGGTTTAAGCCATACCTCTCGCTCTTGCCCCTACAGTAGTATACGAAACGTAACTCTCTAGCTTCATTAAGTTATATCTCCCTCTCAACTCCGTTCGCATCGCCCGATCACACTATTCGTAACGCTCTCGTCACGGCTTCACAAGCTTACTCCCACTTGCGTAAGAAAGGAAGACACGGTATTAATTAAAGTAATAAATAAGTAATGTAAAGAAGAGTATAGTTACCTCCTTGCAGAGCGGCGTGCGGCCCGAGCAGCGCCTGGCGGCGGCGTCCCGCGGCAGCGCGCAGTACGACGTGCCCAGCCGCTTGCACGTCGACAGGTCTGCGCAATACGTACCGCCGTTAAACGATAATCATCACTACATATTTTTAGTGAAAACTAGCTCTTTTTATCTAAATTAAATTTAATAAATATTGTCCTATTCCCTCTTATTTTGTTTTTAATATAATCAATCTAAAACATTTACAATTATTTATTCAAAGGGTTAACTATAATTTCATTAATTTCTCTTACCAAATTAAAGCTTGTTTATAAATTCTACGAAATAATTAACGTAATGAAAGCGAACGAATCTAGGTTTTAGTATAATAATCTCACACATTATCATCAATTTTCATAAGTAAAGACCTAATATAATTAATACTACTTTGTTTTGTAATTGTCAAAGGAATGCTGTATAAATATTTTTCTTTTTGTTTTTAGTTTCCTTTACACTTTTTTCTCACCAAATCTGCCCATGAAATTACCTATTTACAGTCTATTTGTCAATCCAAACTTTGCCTGTAAGATATTGCTTTTTAGCGATAAGGCCGCCATTTGTACATGGTCATTAACTTGGAATACTATTGTATGTATAATATCCTGAATTGGTGTACAATAAAAATTATTCTATTCTATCATCTGAGGTCCAACTGTGAGTTTATTTCACTTCTACTCGATCGTTACAGTGACCGCGTTCGGCGTTGTGATTGACCCGCACTGAAATCTGCATCAATCACAACACTGAACGCGCTCGCTGTCGAGACTTGGCCTTGGCCCTCTAATCTTAAACTAGGCACAGCCTGTGTTATGGTAACCAGACTGCCGATAAACATATTTATATATCAGATGAAAGACATCCCAAAACAATAAATGTATAGGTGGTATATAAAGGGCGTACCGATATCCATGGCGGCGTCGCCCTGGGGCCGGTCGTGGCGCAGCTGCGCGGCGAGCGCGGCGACGGGCTCGTGGCGCAGCTTGGGCTCGGCGGCGCTCGGCCGGGAGTACAGCGCCGACGAGCCGCCGCTCGGGTAGCAGTTGTTGAACCCTACACAACGGTAACGCTTCATCAAATATACTATTTAACGTCATTTATTAAATGAATACTACACATGTATCAAAAATATAACATTCAAATGCAAAATAATTGCTAAAGAACAATTACAAAAACCAAGCATTATTATGAAATGAATAACTATAATGAAAGTTTTAAATATTCCTATTTTTTATAGATCTATCTTTGTCGTCACTTTAGTTAAAAAATATATACCTCATACTATCCTCCTAAACTTTAAAAATAAAACTGATTGCGTATCATAAACTTGACGAATCCCATCTTCTTAAGAGGCAACTATAAAGTATATTTATTTAGACTTCATGTTTACACATGCCGCATGCATTTCCTGCATGCAGCATGTGTTAACATGAAGTTATAATAATCATGTGTAACCTAATTTTAACCAAAGTACTATTATAAATTTTCTCATGAATATAAAAATAAACACTGACCACTATGGGCGGTGTTAGTTGGAGTGTGTGGTGGTGAAGGTGGACCGAGGAAGTCCTGCAACCACTTTTGCAACTCAGGATGTCTGCAGAGAAACGGAGCGGTCACCATCAACAGCTCCGATGATGAGATTATCTCGTTCGTAAACAGTAACAGGCACCTGTGAACAGGACCGAAATGTATGACAAACATACCAAAATAAATATATGTGTTGTATTATTTATATTAAATAAGTTAAATTTAATCATCGACGCAAAAGGAGGGCGGGTATTATAGTCCTTATTTAAAAGATCAAAAAATGCAGTGTAAATCTGTTTGGCCATTTGAAGATCAGCTCTTCTAAACGTCGTAAACATTCTTTTTAACAGTAGTTGTAAGTGTACCATGTATGTTTGATGATATTTTAGGTATCATCAACATCCTTTACTAGTCACTGTTGGACATAGGCCTCTTACTTAGAAGAGAGATTTTGGGTACCACACTGGCCAGACGGGTTGTATTCTATGTACATTTGATTGGAATTTAAAGACATCAGTAGGAAGGCAGCATGCATGTATCACCACAGACATTCTGTCAAAGGCACATCGCATGGTTTCTCATCATTGTCTTGTATTTACGTATTTTTGCTAATATTGTATTTTATCAATTTGATCATTTAATTACAAAATAAAATTTAATTACATAATACAATTTGTAACATTAGTTTCACAAATTAATGTATTTTTAATGTGAAAAATTTAATACAAAGCCATCAGGCTGTTGGCGTGGCCACGCGTCACCACGCTACGCTTGACGCTGATTTACAAGTCGAGCAAATGTTAAGTTTGCATATTACAATTATTATAGTATATTATAATTTACTAGCTGACCCGGCAAACGTTGTATTGCAAAACAAAAAAAAATTAGGGATGGGTCACCCTTACCATTTAGGGGTATGAAAAATAGATGTCGGCCGATTCTCAGACCTACCCGATGTGCACACAAAATTTCATGAGAATCGGTCAAGCCGTTTCGGAGGAGTACGGGAACGAACATTGTGACACGAGAATTTTATATATAAGATTATAATTAGACTTGCAACGAATAGTATATTCGGCAGTATACCGAATACCGAATATTCGGCGAGGCCCCTGACCGAATAGCCGAATATTAGGCAAAAGTATTCGGCTGGATTTTAGCGCCAAAAACTTGTACAGACGTGAATTAAATTATGTACCTGTTTTATGTACCAATGACTACTTAATAAATCATTATAAAAGAAATGAGAACCTTACCCTTCTAAATTTTGATTACCACAATAATTCAAATACATAGAATCCTCCATTTTTCCAATTCAGAAGATGATTATGTACCTGTGTTATGCACCAATGACTACTTAAATGATTATAACAGAAATGAAAATATGAATATATACGTAATCAATCGATTTTAATTTTTCATTTTACCAATTATTTCTCAATGACAAAATATATTATTTAAGTATTCGGTATTCGGCCGAATAATATGTAGATATTCGGTATTCGGCCGAATATAATAAAAGCAGCCGAATAGGCCGAATACCGAATAGTAACCGAATATTCGTTGCAAGTCTAATTATAATACAATAATATATCTCACACACTCACACACGGCCGTCTGATCCCAAACTACGCAGAGCCTGTACTATGGTAACCAGACTGCTGATAAACATACTTATATATTTCTAAATACATACATATTATAGATAAACTACACCCAGACACAGAACAAATGACCGTGCTCATCACACAATATTTGTCCTGGGTGGGAATCGAACCCACGACCTCCGGTGTAGCAGTCAGGGTCACTAACCACTAGACCAACAGGCCAGTTAACGATTTATCCTAGCTAACGATTTACGTTCATTATTTGTACATAATAATGAGAATGTTTGACACGTAAGCGGTGTCGGTACCTGAGGAAGTTGTCGTAGACGTGCTGCGAGCGCAGCGCCTTGCGAGCCTTATCGAAGAAGTTAAACTCGTGCACGGTGGCCAGCTTGGCCGCCTCCGCGTAGGACACGTCGCGCACCGTGGGCCCCGACAGGCCCGACGCGCGCGCCTTCTTGGGCGGCGGCGCGCCCAGCCCTGCTGCGGACGGACCGAGCGATCACATTAGAAAGGGGCCAACCACATCTAGTTCCCTGCCCTGTACCGCTTCGTTTGTGCCTAATGTTTCCTTCTAAACCCTGAAATGCCCAGTCGACGTTGGCAGCTGTGAGCTTGGCTCCTATTGAGTAAACGAGACCTAAATTATAGTCGACAGATTGTGAGCGATTTAACCTCTTCGGGAAAATAAACGATGAGTAATATGAAATATACATAACATGTAATGAGGCGTAAAAAATACTGAAAATCCTTACTAATATTATACATACTAAAGCACAAGTAGCTTAAACCGCTGAAGCGATTTATATGAAATTTAGTGTGGAGATAGTTTGATTTTTGAGAAAAGAGACATACTTAACTGCGATTACCAAAATAAACGCAGGCGGAGCCTTGGGCAAAAACTAATATACTACTAGATATATAATAATAAGACAGTTTCAAGAATAAAGAATGGATGAAGTGTATAAAGATAAAACACATATTATCCTACATGGTATCTATCGTAAATGGCCTACACTTACGGGCAGTAATAAAATGTTAATTACGTATAATGCTGCTAGGAATACAGAAAATGACAGAACTTGGTAAACAAACAGTATTATTTTATGAGATAATAATATTAGTTTTACAAGAACGAAGCGACAGAGTATAAAGTTAGAAATTGAATAACTCATTATTTTATTCTTTAATTTGCTCCTTTAAAAAAGTATAAATAAATTTAACTGAATCAATAACAACTTACAAATCTGGCTGGAGGAGGTGAAGCTAGGCGACCTCTTGAGATGATGGTGTTGTGATGGTGGTGCAGCAGTGGAAGAGCTGGAACTTGTATGCTTTGGAAGCTGTACAGATGATAGGGTTATATTAACATCCCAAGGCATTTCCGGCTAAGGACAAAATATTACTATTAATATATATCTATTACATAATTTTGTACCGAAATTAATTTAGTACACTGATTGAATATTGAAGAATGTAACTTTACGTGGCATTAAGTGCTAAAGCAAAACATACCTGTGTGTGGTGATGATGCTGGTGGGGCGCGTGGGGCGGTGAGGGGGGCGCTGCGGCCGGGAACCGCTCCGGCTCAGACTCCACGCGTTGTTGCTGCAAAAATATAAATAAATTAATCATCAAAATCATTAAAAGGTAAAGAATAACTATTTTAATTGTTTGAACGAAGGTTTCGTACCTGGTGATGAGCGGCAGGTGTGGGCGAACGCGCGTGAGGGTAGTGCCTCTCGCGTTCGACGGGAGGTTTGGTCACCGCTTTGGCGTCAGGCAGGAACTGCCCGAATTCCGCCAGCAAATCATCTTGATTCTCGAACAGCTTTGCCACCTGAACAATACACAGTTTTCTAATTAATAACCAAACAAATAAATAAAAGCAATCGCAGTTTTTTTTTGTAACATGTAGGGTCATTGCCATTTTGTGATCAGGTTATAAAAAATATTATTTATTGAATTAATTATGTGTAAGTATGAAAAATTTAAGGAAGAAGAACATTATTCCTTTATTAGGTGTAAACGGATATTGATACTTTTTTTAAATTAGTTATTAATTCTAACAAACAAATACAAATATTTCTTGATAATTGTACTCTGACTATAACTTGTTTAGAATCATCTCTCTTGGAGCGTTTATTTTTATGGCATAGGAAGCAAACGAGCAGACGGGCCATCTGATAGTGACTACCACCATCCCGGGACAACTCCCTCCCACCCTTAAGTGAGAATGCACTTGTGACTTGGGCTTGGGCACTCTAGTAACCTCACACAATGATAAATCATTTTTTCTAAATAGTTGAATCGACTTCAAACAATACTAACAACAAAGAGAACTAAAAACCTAGCAGCAATCGCGGCTGATTTGCTGTCATTTTTTGAAGAGTTCCGTTGTCTGTCTCCGAAACTCATCATCAGATCTATATGAAATCTAAATGGGACCATTTCGGATAAACCTCTTTCGAACAAAAAACAAATTTGAAATTCCGTCTATATGTAACGGAGTTATGCCCGTAAAAAATATATATAAACATCTGAATTGGGAACCTTCCTTCTTTTTGAAGTCGATGTTTTGAAGTCGGTGGTTTGAAGTCGGTGGTTTGAAGTCGGTGGTTTGAAGTCGGTGGTTTGAAGTCGGTGGTTTGAAGTCGGTGGTTTGAAGTCGGTGGTTTGAAGTCGGTGGTTTTTTGTTTATTTCTTACCCATGCATGCATGCATGCATGGGTAAGAAATAAATGTGGATTTTTTTCATAAATTTTAATCGACTTCAAAAAGAAGGAAGGTTCCCAATTTTCATATATCAGGTGGCAAACAATACTGAACAAGTTTAAAATTATGAACAAACCTGCGAATAAACTTCCTGCTCTGTCTGTTGCTTGGCCTGGGGCTCTTTCATCTCACGATGTCCTCGTTGATAAGCGTGCAGTATCTCCAAGAAACGCTTATACTTGTCTGGCTGTCTCGAGAACCGTGACTATGGAAAACACGAGGCCAGGGTTAGTTTGTACGGTAATAGTGACGTGTATGGGAATGGGAATTGTGGTAAAATCAGAACTCAAAAGAGCAGCCGCTAGTTTTTATCATTAGATTCGAACGGTAATTAATTTCATCATACAGGTTGAAATAATTTATACATATTAAATGACTGGCCTGACTGGCCTTTTGGTCTAGTGGTTAGTGACGCTGACCCGAAGTCGTGGGTTCGATTCCCACCAAGGACAAATATTGTGTAATGAGCACTGTCATTTGTTCTGTCTGGATGTAATTTATCTATAATATGTATGTATGTATTTAAAAATATATAAGTATGTTTATCAGCAGTCTGGTTACCATAGTACAGGCTCTGCCTAGTTTGGGATCAGACAGCCGTGTGTAATTGTGTGAAAAATATACTTCATAAATATTATAAATTACTAGCCTTGACTTATTCATCAAGGCAGAGCGTTTAGACCTCAAAATTGATTTTTTTACCAGAAAATTTCAAATTATTGTTGTGCAATATTTGTGTTGAATTTGAGTTAATTTCAATTTTATAATTAATCTTACCTTGATCTTGTTAACATATTCGATAGCGTGGTTGAATTCCACGGGTTGGCTCGAAGGCGCAGGTGCAGGATGCGTCGTAGCAGCTTGCTGATTGGCCCCTGGGTCATAACAGACTATTTAGCAACAGCAAATATTTTAAGGAAAGTTGTGGTATTTTTGGGTTTAAATCAGAACTCTTTATGAGCAGCCGCTTGTTTTTATCATTAGATTCGAACGGTAATTAATTTCATCATTTTTAAGATTCCAATATAAAGACGTGATGATGATCAAGACCTCAAATTTCAAGTCATAACTTTATATTAATTTAGTGTCTTTTTCTCTCCTATCTCTACAATCGTACCCTTCACCAATATTAGTCTGTATTGTGGGGATCTAAAGGACTCCTGAGCGGGAGTGAGGATGGGGAGGGAGGCGTTAGGGGTGTCATTGATATGCTCAAAACTGGATCAAAAGAAAATTGCAAGCCAAAGGCCAGGTTGGCTAAGTAAATTTTGGTACCAGGTAAACCCATATTTAAAAGTATACATACCAGGTGTAGAATGATGAATAGCAGCTGCTTCAATCTGCTGGTGAGCTTGAGAGATCTGGTGCAGAGTGTTTGTGGGGGCAGCGCTGACGGATAGGTTGTGGACAATGGCATTGCTAACCGACCTGGGTCAAAATAAATTTATTGTTAAAAGTAGGTCATAATATATTCAATCTTAACGCTATAATAGTACTGTAGTGCAGGGGAAAATGGGTCCTTCATCATCACATCATCATCAACAGCCTTTAATAGTCCACTGCTGGACATGGGCCTCTCATTAGAAAAGAGGTTTTGGCCTACTATACCACGCTGGCCCGACGGTTTGGTATGGGTCCTAGCACATACTTAATAAAAACATAGCATGAGATGTTATAAATAGACTACTGATAAAGAAATATACTATTTATATATTATAAAGAAAATAAACATACAATAAATTATTTATTCTGACTTAGAATAGATGCCACGACCTTTTGACGACTAGACTAACAAACTATCAAAAGGGGGTAAGCTGATTTAACTTATCGTATTTTATAGTTATTTAAAATCTGTTAGAAAATCAATGTGTGCTTAAGACTAGATTGAGTTTAATGATCTGAAAAATATCAAACGTTAATTTTATTATTTCGTTGGTATTTGTGTCTTTTGTCTGCAACAACTGAACAAAGTAATAAATTAAACAGTTATTTTACATATTTTCTTGTTGTTACAATCTTGTCAAAATATTATTTAAAGACACATGTTTTACAAGTGTAATTTTATTGTCGTAAGTGTTCGAAGTCGAAATTATTATGCGACGAAGGCTGCACTGTTGTTCCATTCGAATTTATGTTGACAAAAAACGTTATTTAGGGTTTTTTCGCCCCTTGCTTGTTTGTTCTTTCTTTACAGCTTCATAATGTTCGGCAATGTTCATAGGTCATAATAACCGCTTTCTACCAGGCGAACATAATGGAGTAATTTAGCGTTCCAATGCCACGGTTAACGCTTACCATCACTGCCGGACTGGTATTAATAGTTGGCCATCAACATGATATTATCTACATATGGACAATCTTTCTCCCAATAGTGATAAAAACCAAGACAAAAGTACTATGTATGTACAAATCACAGAAATTACGTTTTATGTAATAAACTAGCGGTCCCGTACTTTCTCTTAAGTTTATGGTCCCCTCCTCAGCTTACAGAAGCGATATTATTTAGATTTTATTCGAATCGTTACACATCTATAAGTTTCAAACGTTAAAATCACAGAATTATTCTCGGCACGGCTTTAGGGGTGAGTGACCCGAGACAGCTGTGCATTGCGTCATATTCAAGCGGTTCCCATTTACATAACAATACTTTATAAATGTTGTACGGTCGGATATTAAATTTCTTTCATATTTTATTAAAAATTCTTTTTTTTTTATTTATAAAAAGAATATTGTTTTACTTGTACAATTCGAGAATAATAGATTTGTTTAAGACTGAATAGGGGACATGTTACTTAAATAATATAGTTTATAGGATTTATTGTACTTTATAGTTCCATGTGGTGATGGATTAAAAATACGGATTGTCGCCACCTCTATTCATCCCGTGGGTGTAGTAAGAGCCGACTAAGGGAACAAACTACGCAGGACAACAGCACAGTAAAAAGGTAAAACTTGAAACAAACCCTATACCAACCTGGCTAGCGTGGTATAGTAAGCCAAAACCTCCTTTCTAAGGAGAGGCTTATGTCCAGCAGTGGACTATTAAAGGCTGTTGATGTGTGATGTGATGTGATTATACTTTATAAACTAAAATAAGTACAGTATTTTATTACATTTTCTTTACTTGTAAATAGACTTTAGAGAAACGAAGTCAGTACTAGCCGACTGTTTAAAATGATTATTTTAGAAAGCAACACTACGCTTAATCATAAAGCAGCTAAAGCGAGATGAATACTACTAGTAAATACACTATTTATTAGATGTTATTAAAACGTAATTCTCTTAGTTACGCCTCTACTTATTTCCAAACATTTTAATAACTTGTGATAAAAATTGTTATGACTGTTGATAGCTTTCGAAATGTTTTGTATTTAAATTGGCGTTAATTTTAGTGCTGTAATTTTGTATCTAAAAAATACGATCCAAAACTATTTTAACGCTTATTTCTATTTTTATATTTCGAGGATAACCTCGACCGAAAAAATTGAATTTTAAATCTTTTGATGCCAAATGCGTCTGGTACATTTTAATTTTGTCATTTACGAACCTGCTTGACAAATTCTTTATTTGGGAGGGTATGTATCGTATTTCTTCTATTTTAATATGAAGAAAAAATACCACTCAAGAGTGGATTAATGAATAAAAAATACAGTTTATTAGAATTCATAATGTCGTAGCGGTATTGGAAGTCGGCTATAAGAGTTAAATTGATTTCGTATTTTATTTCGTCTTTTAAAATACATAACCTCTTGGCCTTAATTTTACTGTAATTATTACTTACTACCAGTTTCCCTCAGTTTCACCTGCTTTTATGATCAGTTCCGCTTCTTATAGTAGTAGTATAATGTTACATAGCAAACCATTCAAAATACTCTATACAATACAAACATAATGATTAAAATCTAAGTTCAGAAGATCAGTGCAGTTAACAAAGACCAAAACTATTCAGCTGCATAAATTATACCAGCTGATCCACGCAACTTCGGATGCGTCTCTCAAAAGGAATAAATTTTCCAAGTTTTTATTCAACATTATTCATTGACGCTAAACTCCTATTGGTCGTAGCGTAATGTTATTATAGCCTATAGCATTTCTCGATAAATATATAGCCTATTTAACCAACACAAAGATTATTTCAATTCGAACCAGTAATTACCGAGATTAACGCGGACAACCAAACAAAACTCTCCAACTTTATAATATTACTATTGAATTATAGATTGTGTAGAGTCTACACTGTAGACTATAATTCGAAATAGTGAAATAAATATTTATATTAAATTTAAAATGTTAAATAAGTGGAATAAAACGGTTATAAAATCATGAATATACATACTGCTTCTTTGTGAGTGGCCCGCTACAGTTAGCATGCACAAAATATTTCATATAAGCATCATATTGTAAATAAGTCTAGCATTTTGATGGATATTTATTAAGCCGAGTGAAGCACGTAAGATTTGAGATTCTAATTCGATTTGGGATAATCTGTTCTCATATTTCTTTCGTAAAGGAATAAATATTAGAGGAATAAAATCAAAAAGAGATATGTAATTTATTTAATGTAATAAAATAATAGATAAATAATCGAAGAATCTCAAATCCTAGTCGCCACTGAGGAATATGGAGTGATCGATAGAAACACAAATGGCAACCGGTGGCACGTATTTTCGCATACTAACGACGGTAGTTGTAACAATTATTAAAATTAATTAATTATTATTATTGTAATTATTTCTAGTTACCCACTATTTACTTACACTTTATAGATTTAGGATTAGAAGGATAGGATTAAGAAGAGTACGAGGTTCTCAAAATTGAATATTTTGAATGTATAAAGTATTGTAAAATCGCGGACTTAATACCACAGGCATTTTTTCACAGTCTACCTTAGGGTGGTGCGGGTTAAATTACCCGCACCACCCTAAGATAGACTGGTTTGGTTGTATTCACAATTGGTTCATTTTTTTAATGATAGAGGCAGACGAGCAGAAGTAATAAAAAAATTAATTAAAATGTCAAAGCTTTAAAATGTTGTGGCGTAATGTGAAGACGGATTAAGAATACGGAGTGTCACCACCCCAATTCATCCCGTGGGTGCGTAAGGGCTGACTAAGGGAGCAAACTAGGCAGTGTGTCTTTCGATACTTCTTAGCTTAGAGAATGACACTGGGTATATCAAAAATAATAAAAAATTTAATCGCCTGTTTGTAAATTTTAAGTATTTATACAGTCGGATTTTTCAATTTTTACTCAACTCGACACAAAAAATAAGGTTCTTTCGAAGGTAATTTTTTATGTGTACTGTAGGGTATAATAATGTATAAAATCACAATCAACTGTGATAAATCATAATTTATAAAGAATATAACCACCCCTGTTATAAATTTACAAAACCACTGCGACCAAAAAACGTAACGTGATTTTTTTTAATAAAAATAATTTGGATAGATTTTGTTGGCATTTATCTTTGTCTCTGACCAAATCCCAATCACAGTTGAAATCACTGACTTTTGACACCAACCATCGTATGAATATGATTTCAAAGTAGCAATAATTTCCATGTCTCGTCTTCTAGAGCCTTTTTAAGGCTGTCATTTAATATTGAAATCGATACTCTTAGTGTCAAAGCAATACATCACTGTACGCCATATGTAATCAATACAGATATTATCTGATATCACGTTAGCTCATGACATGTAGTGATAACAACATAATAAGATAACATTATGAATGTATATTGTTTGTTTAACAACTTACATGTTTTAGTCAAGTGTGTAATTGTGTATGTGTTTGATGGTTGAAGGAAAAATACTAAATCTATATTTAACTAATCCTTAGAATATTGTAAGGAGTTGGAACATCTAAAAGAAGGTTTTAAACAAATGTAACACCTCCATCAAATATTTCTAAAAAAAAATATGATAATATTCAGCTTTCAAATAAGTTAGTAAATCGAAATCAGTCTATTGGTTTAAGAACTGTGTTGACTCAAACACACATTCTTGCGTAAGACAACATATTATAAAGTTTTCGATAAATCTAACTCAAAAAATGTTTATTTTGTGCCTAATTCTATCGGTAATCTACCCTCCAACAAGGTGTTAGGGAACAAAATTAAAAATAAACTCATTTCCTTTAAAAAAAGCAAAAGCCCGTAAGATCCGTGATATATCGTCTGATCACATATGTATAATATTTATATGTATGTATATGTGTGTGTATTTGAAAGAAAAACAATTGAATTTATGTTGTTGGAAGTTTTCGTAACGGTTTTGCAGTTTATATGGAAAACTCTTGTACTCTGTGACTCTCTGTTAAGCATAGGAGCTTAAACACATTTTTACGCTGATGTTAAACAGATGTATCCACTGGTATACAAAGGTATCCACCGGTATGCAGAGGTATTTACATTACGCAAGTAACATTAAAAACTTTCCTGACAAGATATTTCTGAGACATAACAACTTTGATACATATATTATTTATAAATCGCGACATCATTGTGGGTAAAATCAAAGCATAAAGCTAAGCATCGGAGAATAAGCTTGACCTGTATAAGTTGAACTGGTATTGTATAGGCTTATATTATGACAAGTGCAATTGGACTACTTGAGCATTCTTTTTAACTTTTTTATCTGTAAACCGTTACGTATATATTATTTTCGATACATATATATTATTTTACTTTGCTAAATATTTGACAAAACAGACATTGTTGCTATTGTGTGTGTTGATCTATGACTTTAGAGTTTACACAAGACAAGATTTTAAATAATTTTATGAAATAAAAACGGTTTGTTTGAACTTTTGTGTTTTTTTTGTACTTCTATGTTTGAACTTGTAACATTAATGTTTGCTTAAAAATACAAAGGATATATTACAATGAAAAGCACTCACTTCTGTCCAGAGGATACAGATCCTCTTCGCCTTTGGTAGCAATGAGAAAGCAGAATATAATGTTTAAAAACAGCTAATGAAATAATATCTACAATAATTACTTAAGGTTACATCGGCTTATATGTCAAGGTACAAATAAAATGGCTGTAATTTACTTTGTTTTGTTATATTCATATTATGGTACTATTGTGAATAATCTAAGTTCTACTATCATTAAGCTGCCCATTACTTTTACTTTTTAATTAAAAATGGCAATGATTTAGGAATAGTTATGTATGACATCATAAGTTTTTTATACAACTTTTTATAGAGCACACGGTCTGAGATTTAATAAACAGTAGTTGTCATTAGCGACTCATTGCAGAAGTAAAAATAAAAATATTTACTGTAAGTTAATATTTTCTTATCTCAAAGTTTAGGTGGTTTAAATTATTACAGCCATGCTTTAATGAAAACAATACTGTTTATGTTTTATAGGACAAGTTTTAATTATACATACTAATAATTTAAACTGCTACAGTCTATTTCGAGCAATCATGATAGATAGGATAGTGAGGGCGTCGATAGTGATAGTGAGAGTGCGGATAGTGGTGGTGTACTTACTGCGCGACAGGCAGTAGGTGGACGAGCTGCGGCTGCGCGGGCGCGTGCTGCACGCCGAGGAGCACGTTGGGCGCGCCGAAGCCCGTGGGCGAGGGCATCGACACCGATACCTGTACCAGTAACGGGTTGAAACATCACATTGTATGCTTTCCTGATAGTGATTGCATTTATTAATTATACATAGTTCCTTAACTATAAATGACTAAAATATGAATTATTATTATTATTACCGAACCGAAATGCTTAGTTTTATAGTTAGTTTATTTATCAATGTAATATCAACACCCAGGACAAATAATTATGTAATAAGCTTTTTCATATTTTGTTTTGTGCCTGGGTGTCGTTTATGTATAATATGTATGTATTAAATGAATTATAAACATGTTAAGCAGCAGTCTGGTACTAGGGTACAAGATTGCTACTTTGGGATCAGACACTCGTTTGTAAGATATAATTAACTTTCAAAGATTTTTCATTGAAATAACACTGTCAAATCTGCTCACAAAATGGAAGAATTACATAATGTGTACTTGACAAAACGGGTGGCTTTGTTATGAGAAGAGAGAAAGTAATTCTAGAATGGTCTTTAACACTCACCTGTCCATTACTCTGCACTTCTATCTTATACCCCGGGGGTAGAAAAGTATTGAAACCGACAATCAGCTCCGGATGGCCCTTGAACAGATTCGATACTCTTGTGATCACTCCGGGCGTATCGATACTGGAAAAAATTTGAAGGTTTAGCCCCCTATAACACACGAGAGAAATGTATTATATGAAATTTTATACAATCAGTTACAATATTATTGCAGCCATTAATTTTTTCATTGTATTTCAAACGGTAATTTTTATCATCATTTTATTAATGTAAACTCTAATAATATCTACTGTTTTAATTTAATGTAATGTAAAATGACAACAGGTCGTATAAAATTACGCCTGAGTATGCAATATGACACTGGGACCAATACATTTGTATATATTTGATAGTGAAATCAATTCTTTAAGTAACTTGACTGCACGGATGGCGTATTGGTTTAAGCGGTCGCCACGCAGCTGACTACTACGCTGAGTGTTGTGGGTTCAAACCCCACAAGGGACGACACTTAGTGTGATCCACAAATTGTTGTTCCGAGTCTGGGTGTTGTTTGCGTCCCTTTCATGTATGTTTGTAAAGTCCCTCGAACAGGTTCCTAATGCGGGAGTTGTCTTTTAAAAAGCAAGAATACAACTGTAGGTTCCTGTGTAAGGTTACTGCCACATTACTGGCATTTCAGTGATCACGCAAATTGCATCTTTTATATGCTTTCTATAACAATAATGTTTCGGAATTCAAACATATTGTTTACTGTGAAGACTCAAAGTGAAGAGGCATGTCTCCTGTTTTTGGAATCTGTTGTGATTTTTTTTAATTACATCAACCTATTTGAATTAAATGCAATATGTAGGTTAAATAGTTTTAATAAGTGATAATTATACTTACGTCTGGCTCTTAAACTCTTTCATAATATCCAAGAAGTCATTGTACACTTGGGGCTGAGTGTTGAACTTGTATTTAACTTGATCAAGGTACGACAACGCATCCTCAACCTTCAACCTTTGGAACTGTGCCCCGGCAGGAGGCTGCGCTCCAGGTGGGCCAACACCGGGTGGTCCAACTCCTGGAGGGCCAACCCCTACTGATGGTGGCGGGATTGGTGCTGGGGCTGGAGACTGGCGTCCAAGGGCCGCTGGTAGAGATGCAATGTTTGGTTGTTGGGGCGGTAAGGCCTGCTGGGTAATAATTGTTTTATTAGAAAAAAAAAAAAACAGTATATTAAAAGTTATAACATAGAAAACAACCTGTCTGTTTTGATGTGAAGGGGGGTAAAAGGGGGTGGAAGTTTGTATAGGGGATCAATAACCGCTAAACCGATTTAGATGAAATTTGACTATTGTTGGAATTAGTGGTAAAAATAATATCGACTTTACTGCGGTGCGAAACATCAAGCAATGGCTGCCTATAGAATCTGTGTGAAAACAGGGAGGGGTACTACAAACCTCGAAATTCTGAACTCCGCCACTTCAGCCGTATATTTTTTATGTACAGCAGCAAAAGTATGTTCGCCAAACAGCAAAGTTATCCCGTACTTGGTTCGACAAACTATACGTCCATAACAAAGACTCGTAATAAAACTATTGTATGAACAAGTTGAATGAAAGAAATGTTTTATGTTATCAAGAATTAAATATCGTACGCGTCGTATCGTAGGCTCGACTGAAGGACGAACGTAGTGATGAGGAAAATGATCTACATTCGAACGGGCTTTGAACTTTAGAAGGGTGTTTAAAATACCTTGAGCGCTGAGATGAAATTATTATGAACTCGTAGGGATATTTAAACAGTGACTATTCGGAGTAATTCAGTAGGTAAAACGCATGAGTGCGCGTTGAAAAATTATCATATAATATAAATAGGTCTTAGTTTTGCTTCAAAATTTAGAATTGTTTAGTTTTTATTTTTAGTTTTATTATGTTTTAAGTTTGACGCCAGACAGAGATAAGGTACAGAATAGGTAGAAGTTTCAAGTTTCCTCTAGTTTTCAAGAAGTATGACTTATGATTACTTCGTGGAAACTAGAGTGAGAAAGCCAAGACCTCCCGGCATATGAAATGTGTTGGCACTAAGGGGGAGAGGAGGAGTAAAACAATATTGGAGAAACAGGTCACGTAATCTGGGTAAATTCCATATCAGGGCACTTGACTCGAGGTAATCAAGCGGGGTGGGGTGGAGTGGAGTTCACAAGATTTTATGACATGTGACAATGTCAGCGACAGAAAAGTAGAGCAGACTGAGCAAAGCGAAGAACCCTACTGCAATAAACTTTGGAAACCACTTAAAATCAGGACCGTGATCTTGTTTACCGCTTTAATTCTATAATAAAACTGTTTTGTAAGATAATATTACAGAGACCTCGTTTCAACTAATACCTATTAATAAATTAGGTTCATAATATTATTTACACAACAAACTAAATATAGTAATATCAAGCATTAAATTAGTACGCGCCGTATCGTAGGTTCGACTGAAGGACGAACGTAGCGCCATGAGTAAAATGACCTAAATTCGAACGGGCTTTGAACTTAAGAACCGTTTACGTTTATTCTCTGCAGTGTTGTCCTGCGTAGTTTGCTCCATTAGGCCGCTGTTACTCGGGCACGTCGTCATCGCAGAGGGAACATGGGGTTCCCACACGGGGAGGGGGGGGGGGGGGTCGTCTACCTGTTGTTGTAGATGGCCCGAGGTATGTCGGGGCACCAGGGACTTCCTTTCTAGGGTATACCTGGTTCCCCGGCTATTAGATTTAGTCGGTTCGAGTCCGACATGCCACCGATAGGTGGTATCCGAGGGGATTTCCGCACGAAAAAAAAGGCGGCTGTTACTATACCTACGAGATTAATAGGGGTGGTGGCACTCTGTATTCTTATTCAGTTACCACACGAGTACCCTTACCCAAAATCAGGAGGGGTGGGATTGGGCTCCGGTAACCTCAACCCCTAGTTAAAAAACAAGACTGCTTAACACCGGTTTTCTGTAAGGCCGTAATAACTAGTGATGGAAATTATTGCTATTACTAAGTCATAATCATATGATCATAAAATTGGTTTAAGTCACAGCGATTGTCAGCATTGATAAATCACTACTGGAATTCGGTCATAGACAAAGACAAAGAAAAACCAAGCTTTACAACCTTAGTATTTTTTTAATTTAGTTCTTTCGCGAGTCTGGCGCTAGCATAATCATAAACTGGTTTTGTAAATTAGCCAGTGTTGTGATTATATGATTTATAAATCATATGATTTATTAAAAGTGATTGTTATTTTTTACCATCTCTAGTAGTAACACTCCGGTCGAGCCCTCCTCAGTTCCTCAGTTTGGGTGTTATTGGCACTTCGCCGTCAATATCTGTCTAGTTTATAAAACGTAACAAAACAATGTTTACTAAGTGTTCGTGAAAATTTTATTTTTAATGATACTTTACTAAGGTATATAAATAGATGACAATATCAGTGTGTCGTGTTGTGACATAATTAGCTTGTAGACTACAGGTTTAAATATAAATTTACTTTCGCGGTGTGGTGCCGTCCGAGAATAAACGTACGGCGGTCGTAGGTGTCATAAATAAATAAAACGACGTGTAGACAAATTGAGAGCGATTATAAATGTTTATTTATGATATCTAGGTGAAAAACAAACATACAATTTTGTTGACTTATACAACTGTTTGCCTTTTTTTGGTATAATTTAAATTAAAACTAGTTTTTGTGTGATATATACAGCTTTTATCTTTATCAGTAGCATTTATTTATATCGTAATCTAATACAATAACGTGAAAGAGCTTTTTATTGTTAAATAGTTTGTGTTCTCTCGGAAACTACAAGTGAATTTCAAGAATTATTTAAGTGTTTGATAGATTTATTTATTGAAGAATGTCATAAGGTTATGTAACATAAAACAACAAAGCATGGACGCAAAAATGCGGGTAAAACTGCGACAAACGCTTGGTGAATAACCCTCAACAGTCGGGTCATAATAACAGAAAAGTACAGAACAGTATGGACCAAACATAAAGGAAGAAATGACATTCACAATAGACAGAGGAAAATAGAAATTGGTGCTTATTTTGCTGAAACGATTCAATTTTCAGGCGAATTAACAAAGCTAATGTAACGGTCTATAATTCCTAGTATTCATATTTAAAAGAAAAAGTATCTCGAGTTGTTGTTATGAAGTAATTAACTTTTATCGGTTCTTAAATGACGGAGTTCTAAATTAAAAAAGACAATAAAACAACATTACACTTTCTTTAGATATTTTTTTTAAGTTAGATAAAAACATTGAGAGATAGGAGTACTTGTTGGTGGTGTATAAAATGTAATTAAACTTCTAAATATTAAAACGTACTTTATTTTTGTGGGTGTCCAAACCCCACTCGGGCCCTCACTTCTATTCCCCCTCCCATGGAATTTGTGGCGAGCGGTGTGTCGGAATCGAACCGGCTAAAACCACAAGGTGTATTTAACTGCGCATACTATAGGAGGGACCCGAGAACAGCTTTTATGATTGATAAAAAAAATACACTGTAAACCCCCATCGGGGTTTGCGGTGGAGCATTGTGTCAGAATCGAACCGCCGAAAACAACACGGGGTACCATACTGCGCCTAAAATAGGAGAGATAAGGGAACCTTTTTTAATCAAGACACCAACCTTAAGCCGCTGTGGCACTTGGGGCGGCGGGGGTTGCTTAGCTGCATACTGCACTGTTCCCGTCTTCATGTAGTTGATGACGGCAGGCCCGCTGCTCGCTGGCCGGGCAGTCGTTCGGGCAAAACTGTTCCCGCCAACACTTAGCATGGTCGGTGCACCTGCTGGATTGGAAGGAAATTTATTCACGCTGGTTTCTTACAACGGCTGGATAGATTTAGATGAAAATTCGATTACCGGATAGATTAGTCTGGAGGAAGTGTGTGGAGGGAAAGCTTGCGTATTTATATGATGGTAAAAATAATGTGACACATTGTACACATAGTCTTCTGACCCTCAAACTAGGCAGTGATGCTACTTTGGTAACAAGCTGCTGTTTAACATACTTATGTTTCTAAAATCGTGATCATCACACAATTATTCGTCGTAAATGGGAATCGAACCCACGACCTCTCGCTGAACAGTCAGGATCACCGGACGGGCTTTTCGTCGTTTGAGCTTCGAAGGGTGGCTATGCAATTGTGTCTTCAGTGGGGTCAAGTCCATTTTCGGTGGTAGTCTCTTACTATCAGAAGACCCGTGTGATCTATACACTAAAAATTAATATAATTAAAAAATATACCTCGTGCTGCATGAAACAAAAAAGTACTTATTTAGACACCTTCAGCCATTAGTACATTGAACCATCAGAATGTTATGGAACTAACTCAAAATGCAATTTGTAGGAAATCATTAAGAAAGCCTTGAAAAAGAATGCATCCCTTTCTCTTCTCTCTTCCTTCCTTTCTTACCCATATCGCAGTCAGTTTATGGACAAATCAGAAGTGTAAAGAGTGAGTTAATTTACATTCAGTCTACTGGCGCGGAATTTTAATTTATTTTGTGAAAAAATATTTAATAACATACAGATGATAAATCTGAATGAAGTAAGGCCAATTTGCATGATATTTTTCAGATTTACGTGAATATTTAAGATTGTAAAATATCATCAATCATCAACAGCTTATAAAAGTCCACTGCTGGACATAGGCCTCTCCTTAGAAAGGAGGTTTTGGCCTACTATACCACGCTGGCCAGACGGGTTGGTATAGGGTTTGTGTCAAGTTTTTCTTCTCTTTGCAGTGTTGTTGTCCTGAGTAGTTTGCTCCCTTAGTCGGCTCTTACGACACCCACGGGATGAATAGGGGTGGTGACATTCCGTATTCTTAATCCGTCACCACACAGATAGATAATAGATAGACGGATTGTTAAATATAAACAGTCAGTATGTATACTATTGAGTTAACCAAAGAGTTTTAATTAAAATCGTTTATTAAAATGTGGTCAAATTTTTACATTTTCGTTATACAATGAGAAACTTACACATCATCTGAGATTGCGACTGGGCCATTGGGTGCATGTTACTGGCACTTGCTTGTTGTATCTGTAACAATACAAAATACAATATAATTATACAGAAAAGTAAAATAAGTACGGTAAAAATTGAATCTTTATTTCGAGTCGCCCGACGTACAAAAAACAACGCAGGACACCAGCACTGCAAAAAGAAGGAAAACTTGAAACAAACCCTATACCAACCCGTCCGGCCAGCGTGGTATAGTAGGCCAAAACCTCCTTTCTAAGGAGAGGCCTATGTCCAACAGTGGACTATTAAAGGCTGTTGATGTGATGATGATGTGACGTACAAAGTACTCCCGATAACATTTGGAGTCGCCCGATTGGGAAACTAAAATTTGAAGTCGCCATATTTGGAAAGTGTCTCCAATACCATTTAAAGTCGCCCGCTTAAGAAAGTACCTCGTAAAAGATTAGGAAATTACTTCCAGTAGCATTTGAAGTCGCCCGAGTACCACCAATAATGAAGTCACCTGATTGAAAGCACCTCTAATAAGCTGTAAAACTGTAGTTGATAGTGAATACAAAATAGTTACTCGCGGAAGGGTTTATATTTTTATTAGGATCAGAAGAATATAGTAATTCTTAGAAGTGTAGCAGCGTTTATAAATGGGGTTAAAACTACTAAACACTCACTTCATTCAGCTTCTCCCCCCTTAAAATATCGTGAAAACTGTGACGGTAAGCACCGACACTGAGGCAGTCATAACATCTAAGACAATTAACTTCCTATAAGCTTACATAATAAGTAAATATTATGAGCGTTTATTACGTAGTAAATTGTATGTGTGTGTGTGTGTATTAAAGGATAAAATTCTTTATCAGTTTTCCTGCTATGATTATAGGTATAACTGGTTCGTACGTTTATAACAGGAAAACTATGAATAAATATACGTTATACATAAAATCTTTACCCCATCCCTTTTTGAGTCAGAGGGTTAAAAAGAAGGGCGGGAAAAACTGGTATGAGACAAGAATAAAGTGAAATGTGAATTACAAAGGATCTCGAACCACAAAGTTTGTGAGAATACCCAATTATACATATCTTAATCATTGTTGTCACAACCACGACTAATTGAAAACAAACACACGTATGCAGAACTCGAGAAAAGTAAATAAATAAAAAAAAATGCCAAGGACACGTTTAGCGGAAACATTCATTTTGCTCGCAGTTATTTCTATTAATAACAGCGCGAGTCATATGTATTGGCGGAGATATAATGTAGCTTTTGTTTACTATGTGTTAAATATACATATATTTTTTTTAAAGACAACTCCCGCACTAGGAATAAATCCTGTGTCGCGGGGGACTTTACAAACATACATGAAACGGACACAAAGAACACCCAGATTCAGAACAACAATTTGTGAATCACACAAAGTGTCGTCCCATGTGGGAATCGGACCCACAGCACTCAGCGTAGTAGTGAGCGGCGTGGCGACCGCTTAAACCACTACGCCAACCGTGCAGTCATATTATGCAGGTTTAGTGATAAATCTGAATGTTGAACCAGACGACGTTGGTTGGTGAAATGATATGAGGATGTAATGAGGATAATCATTTGTTGTTCCGGATTGTATTACCTATTTATCAGCAGGCTCAGCCTTGTTTGTGATCGTCTAGGTGGTGTGTGAGATGTTTTGGACAAGGATGATTATGACGACGTTTCAAAATCTATTCATCACATCACATCAACAGCCTTTACTAGTCCATTGCTGGACATAGGCCTCTCCTTAGAAAGGCGGTTTTGGCCTACTATACCACGCTCGCCAAACAGGTTGGTATAGGGTTTGTTTCAAGTTTTCCTTCTCTTTGCAGTGCTGTTGTCCTGCGTGGTTTGCTTTTTAGTCGCCTCTTACGACACCCATGGGATGAATAGGAGTTGTGACACTGTATTCTTAATCCGGATTCAAAATCTATTTAATATGTAGTAATAAATAATTGCAGTTCACCCACATTAATCATCACCATCTCTGCTCCTAAAGATCAAAGCCAAATTAAGTACCCAACACAATTTTTCAAGAACTCGATAATCAAGTTCAAAAAGAACTTTCCAGAATAGACTGAAGGTTTCAGAGCAAAGGGCTTTCAAAGTATTTAACCCAATTTTAGTGTAGATGCACTTGTGAAGTTCACGAAGTAAACAATTTTTATCTAGCATTGTTTCGTTAATGACCGATTTGTTTGATGAAAGCCTTCAAGTCTTTGATAATATCTATAGTGACTTGTAGATTCCAATATGTTAAGGGGAGTCCATTATCTAAATCGCTGACGAGATATTTGGCAAAGAGATACTTTAAATGCTATCCGTGTGATGGATTACGAATACGGCGTGTCGCCACCCCTAATCATCCCGTGTTGTATGGTAAGAGCCGACTAAGGACGTATACTACGCAGGACAACAGGACTACAAAAAGAGAAGGAAAACCTGATGCGAACCCTATACCAACCTGTGTGACCAACGCGGTATAGTAGACCAAAACCTTATTTCTAAGGAGAGGCTTATGTACAATTGGCATAGCTTCAAATGATAAATCAACACAAACATGTTTATATTAGTGCTTAAAGATAACAAGTCGATAACCCTGCTGTTTATGTATATATGTATATGTTATCTATGTACATAACTGTTTAATAAAATCGATGAGTACAAGATTTTATGTCAGGGCAGTTGGCTACACGTCGTCTACTAAGTAGGACCGGCCTCGGTCGGAGTGGAATGTCGTGCGGTGTTCCGTAGAGTTCGGTGTTAAGGCCCCTCCTGTGGAACATCGGCTACGACTGGGTGCTTCGCGGTGCCTTATTAGATGGTGTCCCTGTCACGTGTTAAGCGGACGACACGCTTGTGACGGCGTGCGGCGACACGCACCGTGCCCAAGTCGTGGAGCGGATCCGGCGGCTGGGACTCGAGGTGGCTCTGCACAAATCCGAGGCCTTGTTCTTTCATGGGCCTCGGAGGAAGCCACCTCATAGTAGGAGGAACTCGTGGGTTGACATCATGAGGTATCTGGGGCTGGTACTCGATGGCCAGTGGGACTTCGGACATAATTTCCGAGATCTGGTGCCTAAGTTGGTTGGAGCAGCGCGTGCATTGGCGCGGCTGCTGCCCAACATGAGGGGACCAGATGACTCCTGCAGAAGGCTCTACTCGGGGGTTGTGCGGTCCTTTATGGGCTGGGCACGCCGTTTTGCACATCTTCTATACGGTAGTTTGATCGAAAACTGGACAGAGCCTAAGCTTTGTTAACCAGACTATTGATAAACATACGTAAATACTACTAAATACATATATGTTATATAAATTACACCCAGACAGAAATAATAAGGGTGGAAATCGAACCCACGTCTTCGAGCTTGGCTTTCAAGGTATAAAGTAACAGGCCCGTCGACCCATTTAGACACCCTACTGTTAATGGCCGCTTAATCAATTAATTAACCCCTTGCAGTCCACTGCTTGTTGTTATCAGTGTGGTGACGGAGTAAGAATACGGAGTGTCACTACCCCTATTCATCCACGCACCCACAAACTACGCACGACACTGCAAAGAGTAAACGTAAACGGTTCTGAAGTTCAAAGCCCGTTCGAATATAGGACATTTTCCTCATGTCACTACGTTCGTCCTTCGTTTTCGTTTTAATTTCTTGTGTGAATAATTTATTAATAGGTATTAGTTGAAACGAGGTCTCCTGATGGTAAGTGACTATGGCCGCTCATGGACACCTGCAACTCAAAGAGTCGCAAGGGAAGTGGGGTTTGGACGCCTGTAAACTTAGACGGTGAAAGGCAACCAATAAACTGTTTCAAACCGGTTTACTGTGAAGCGTCGAAGTATGGCTCTTTCGCGGCAAAATCTTTGTTTTAAGATACTTGCTTGATAAAATTAAACTAAGTACTTTGATATTATTTAATATTGAAACAGTTGTTTTAACATTTTCGGCACGCCGCAAGTCACGAGACGTGTGCGACGCTTCCAATGCTAAAGTTGATATACCCCCTTGTACGCAATTGGTATATCTATTGAGATATCCAACAGGATGGGGGGGTATTATAAGATTATAAATTTAAAAAAAGCTAATATCCCAGCTAAAGCCATATTCACAACATGTTTGGTATCCATAAATTTGACACTAGCATTCCTATTAACCCACGTTGCATGCAAATAGCTCAAACTCCCCTCTTTCTCTGATACTGGGGAGGGGGCGGCAACGTAAATGGCGGTAGTCCATTACCTACCCGTTTGCCCCTCTATACTATAGAATATCCTCCTCTAGTACACCGGTTGATAACAGAAAACCTTGTAAATTTAATTAGGTTACATTTAGATCGTGGATCCTAAATGCACTTCGTAGATGTCAATGTACTCTTTGACAAGACGCCAACGGTGTTACTACTAAGGCGTTCGTGTAATATATTGGTAAGGTTCCAAGGTATCTGTTGGCCTTTTGAATATATTTCTTTACATTTACATCAGTCACTTGATATCACCTGTTAATTCGTTTTGGCATAGGGGCAATCGAGCGGACGGGTCAACTGATCGACACACTGCCCAAGGACACCTGCAACTCTGGGGAGAGGGCATATGGACTCCGGGAAACATACTCGTTCAGTGAAAAGCAACAAAAAAAATCGTTTAACAACGGTTTTCAATGATTCCGAAGCATCTCCCACTTTCTACATATATTGTCACATCTACTTTAGTCAGCTCACACCATTTTTTTTTTTTCCGTGCGGAAATCCCCGGGATACAGGTTCGCAAGCCCACCTCTGAGCTCCTACGGTCTCTGTCCTGTGTTTTTGCGACGTCCTTTTCCCCTCACCCTATGCGTTCCTTACCCTAAATTAACTCCTTTGTCCCGTCTTAATTGGAATACTTCCTGAAAAGGAGTTGGTTTTATACAGCCGATCTATAATAAAAGAAACAATCTAACCTTTTCAAAATGTCACACATTGCGTCGACCTCGAATAAAATTGAATGGGCAGGAAGATTGGTATTATGATGGGCTTCGCTCGCGTGATTATTATTACGTGTTTCTATAACTTTGAAAATGAAGAAATTCCATAGAACCGTTTTAGCCTTTATTTTAGGGGTGAAATTTCCAAAAATCCTTGCTTAGTGGGTGCTTGGAGCATAAAAAGCATCAATTGCCAAAATTTCAAGTTTGTAGCCCCAGCGATTTAGAGTCTGCGTAGATGAATCAGTTACGTCACGGCAAGCAATTTTATTTTGTATAGATTATCTACAACATAATTCTTAATCTTAGACAACTAATTTTAAAGTTCTAATTAGATATAAACCTAAACCTACTATTCCAACAAACTTCAAAATGCCTACTCGGAACTACAAAGCGCTCTAGTATCGGAAATAGAATTGATTTGCAAGCCCGAGGCATCCAGTTATGCGCATGTCATAAAATGATAGGGTGAGGGGGATGGATGACGTCACTATTGTATTGTAGGGGTTGTTGTGTTGCAAGGTGCAATATCCTAATGAATTAGGTGTACAAAGCATTACAAAACAAACACATTATGTAGACAGATGTAAGATTTTATACAAAAATCAATCTGGCAAATTCACGGATGTATTTAATTAGTGTAGAAAAAAAAAATATGTGTGCTAAATATTGATGCATGGTATACGAGAATTTATTGTTTATGAATTTAGATATACCTACTGCTATAACTAATTACCACTAACAAAAACAAACTAGTGTTTTCACCACATAACACCATAAGGATATGTACATATTTGAAGGCTTTTGCCGCGGCTGTATTCGCGATTTTTTCGATTATCGCGGTAAAAAGTAACGCTCTTTCTAAAGAATCAAACTATCTCCACACCAAATTTCATGTAAATAGGTTCAGCGGTTATTGATTCCCCATACAAACTTCCACCTTCCTTTTCATCCTCTTAGATGATTTCTGGAATAAAACTATCGTATGTCCTCTCCCGGGACCTGGAACTATCTCTATACTAAATTTCATCAAAATCGGTTCAGCGATTTAAGCGTGAGATAACAGACAGAGACTTTCCATTTATAATAATATTGGTATGGATTTCTTAGGCACGCTCTGTAGTCTTAAACGGTTTGATGGATTTTGACTTGAGAGATCCTTTTTTAAACTCAAATTCTTAGTTTTTTATTTATTTATTGAGTCTTCCTGCAAACATATTGCATAAGGCGGACTTAATGCCTCAGGCATTTTCTTCCAGTCAAACCTTTGGGTGTATTTAATCGAACGGCCGGTCCTATGTATATTTCCGAAGTCCCTAAACTTCCTTAGATGATCTTTAAACAATTAACACACGAAGTACTGGGTACAAGACCAAGAGTCATAAGACGACTAACTGTGAAGTACCACGTCTGACTGTGACAGTGGCATAACAACACTTAGGTATTGTACAAGGCTGACGAAATCCTTTACTCAGACTGGTGACGATGGGTATCCAGTCTATCGTCATCGAGATACTGAAAATGGAGGTAGAAGTCCTTCCTTGAATATCAGGGGAAGTAGATTCACTATAGACAATAGGTGGAAGATACAATAAGGACGGAGTTATGAGTTTAACATATTAACCGATACATAATCAGTTTTGTCTGTGTGGTGACGGATTAAGAATACGGATTGTCACCACCCCTATTCATCCCGTGGGTGTCGTAAGAGCCGACTAAGGGAGCAAACTATGCATGACAACAAAACTGCAAAGAGAAGAAAAACTTGACACAAATCCTATACTAACCCGTCTGGCCAGCGTGGTATAGTAGGCCATAACCTCCTTTCTAAGAAGGCCTATGTACAGCAGTGGACTATTAGAGGCTGTTGATGATGATGAATCAGTTTATTTGTCTCTGGCCATTATAGCTTCTAAACGGGAAATCGGCTGATTTTATTTTAGATATTTTATTTTTGTATCAAAGGTGAAAACACGGGACTCCTACATTTTGCGATGGCTATATACATATACCTATCCATACTAATATTATTATTGCGAGTGTGTCAGTCTGTTTGTTAGCTCTTCACGCTTATACCGCTAAACCAATTTAGATTAAATTTGGTATAGAGATAGTTTGAGTAAAGGGAAAGGATATAGGATAGTTTTTATCCCAGAAATCATCCTTTTAGGGGGTAAAAGTTTGTATAAGGGGTCAATAACCGCTGAACCGATTTAGATGATATTTAGTAAGGAGATAGTTTGATTCTGGAGGAAGGACATGGTATGACAAAAAGTAGTTTACCGCGATACACGCGGGCGGATCCACGAGCAAAACGTGGAAAGCTATAAATTGAAGAAAATCTGTTCAGTAGTTTGAAGATCATTGATTTGATTATTTCTAGACTTTTTAAGTATACAGAGTTACCGTATTGTAAGTCGGTTCAAAACTGCATGCATTTATAATCAAGGATAGTTATATAACCTATGCAATTGTTAGACTTTTTAAAATCAGTGATACTTTAATTTTGTGTTAGATTTCTCTCAATTCGATTCGGAAAGTACACTAGGTACACGGATGAAGTTCGCAGTCAGTTTCTCAACTTAAAACTTATTCGTATAAAACATAAAAAATTATACGTTAACGTTTTAACAAAAAGAATTCGTCAGCCATTTTGTTTGTGTTACGATGTTATGACGTAAAATAATAATTAACCACGGTTATGCTCGTTTTTTTTTTACGCAAACAACATCTGCGCATTTAAAAATATAAAAGGCATTACGTAGTGTATGATTTTCCTTGGGATCTATCTATAAAATACAGTGTACGAACAAATGGGTTTACTATACTAATATTATAAAGCCGAAAAGTTTGTTTGTTTGACTGAAGGCTCTATCTCAGGAACTGCTGGTTGAAATTGAAGAATTCTTTTAGTGTTGGATAGCCTATTTATGGAGGAAGGCTGTAGGGTAAGATATAAAAAATGCTACCACAAATAGGAGTCGAAATTCAATTAAACATGAAGCGAAAACGGAAAATGTATTCCTTGATTGCCCTTTCTTCTGATTAAGGATCAACCCCTTGAAAAAGGGTGGTTGTAGATCGGCACAGGCTAAACATTTGACAAAACATATTGTTGCTATTGTGTGTGTTGATCTAAGACTTTAGAGTGTAAGACCATTTAAGATATGTATTTTTTTTTTAAATAAAGACTGTTTGAGTTTGTAAACAGTAAAGAAACTAAGGTTTAGAAAGCCAAGTTGTTTGGTAAATGATACTGAGATATCAGGAGCTGGAAGTGGCCGTAGTCGCCTTACATTACGTACGGCATTACAAAACAGGATATAACATGGTCATTTTACAACCTTTACCTAATAATGATAAAAAATTAAAACATCCTTAACGTAACAGCATTTGAACGTAAATATAATTAAAATATTTAATTTTCGAACAAAAATTTAACCTTAGTTTATCAATGTAACGCAATGTTTAAAAATTATCGTTTTTTTTTTTTTGTTAAATTGGCGCCAAAATACACTTTCAAAATACATCATTAACTGGGATAACAAAACATCGACATAATAATACATAACGAGTTTGGATCAGATAATATACCTACTCTATTTTAATGATCTGTTTAAAATAAATATGACTCACAGTGTTGTTTAATTTGTATAATAGGAAGTGCGCAGCGGAGAACAGGTGTATCTTCCCCCCCTACTATCTACACTCCTAGAAGACCTCAGTTAAAAAGCACTACTAGGCTCACAGCTTGCTAGTTGTGTAACAAACAAAAAGGTTCAATTGAAACAAATTAGTTTCATTTGGGTGTCAGCGTTTTTTTAAATTTGTTATTTGAATTTTTACGCAATAGCAACACTAATGCAATCATATGTAGAACGTAACACTAATTAAATTTTTGCTATGTTCGAACTCTATTCAAAATTATAACAGCCGACTCTATTTAATTTAAAAAAAATAAGGACGAGTATCATTATCGCTATCCCGTTACAGATCTACCCTCCCTTTTAGAGGACTCAAATAATATGATACGCGATTCTACAAAGAAAAAGTCTTCTAGGCTGGTGTTCCCTAAAGCAAGTTAGTAGGAAAAAGTATATTTTACCTGTGCTGGATTCTGTGGAGGCATCGGCACAGGCTCATCAGGCCCGAGCCTCGGGACTCCTGTACGCTTCATCATAGCTGCAGATCAGCGATCACCCATAACACGGATCACCTGAAATTCAAATAAAAACATGATAAAAAAAAAGCTTTTTAAGAAGAGAAAAAAAGATTATCAATGCATGTTTTTTTTTTTATTTTTGACTAGGGGCCGCGCAAGGGGCACAGGTAGCACAACTGATCCCGGCGCTTTTTTTTTATACTCAACTCGTACAAATTGCATCATGATTCACCAAAAATGGATTTCTCCACCCTAATGTTTACTTCTAACTACATAACAGCTGTTCGAGATACATTTAAAAAAAAACGTCATAACAAGTCTACACATGTTTCAACAAGTTTGTCTTCGTTCCGTTTATTCTTAGTTGTTTTTTTTTTTATTTGACTGTTTATTGACTGCAACTGTATACATGTAATACAGTTATCTTAATAAATAGTCAAATAAGGCTATTTGTGGTTACTAATTAATACATTAGGTACATACTGCTGTTCTGTATCAGTTTGAAAAAAAAGCGTTGTTTGCTTTTTACTATTGACAACAGGCACCCAACGCTTTTTTTCAAATTTATTAAAATTTATTTTCTATTTTTCAGTTCGGTTTTCTATAAAAAGCGTGTTTTTTAGTTTTTTAAACTATTTTTTTTTTAAATTAGTGTTTGTCATCGATATATCTACAAAGTTTGAACGAATTCTGACCGTTTAAAGTCAGTCAAATTCACGCCCAAAGGATTCGGTTACAAACAAACATACAAGTGAAGCTAATATAAAGTGTGTAAAAATAGGTATTTTTCTTTTCAATTCTTAATATAATTACGTGGGATGGGTACAGATAAGATTGATATTGATGTATGTCAACTGATGAAATGTGTCGTACATATATCGTTATATTTTACAAACACTAAAATTACGTTTAACTAAATTTATATTAATTTTTTTTTTCAACTTCAGTGTTTATTATTTACAGTTCAACTATTTTAATTACTTGTTGAAATTGTTGCTATTTAATTTTGCAATTATTGTTATCAAACAAATGGTTTCATTATATTGTAATTATTTTATATATAAAACTACTATATTGTCCAAGGACTACAAAATTATAATACAGCCTTGGTTGGTTTGCAATCCTTTATCAATTTTTTTTTTTAATTTTTATTTCATTCGGGGTTTTGATCCAGTAAAGATATGCCAACCCCATTGTACCTTGATACATGGTAAACACAAATAATTAATCTATACTAATATTATAAAGCTGAAGAGTTTGTTTGTTTGTTTGTTTGTTTGTTTGTTTGAACGCGCTAATCTCAGGAACTACTGGTCCGATTTGAAAAATTCTTTCAGTGTTAGATAGCCCATTTATCGAGGAAGGCTATAGGCTATATATCATCACGCTAAGATCAATAGGAGCGGAGCACCAATGAAAAATGTTTAAAAAACAGAGAAAATTTATTACTATTGAGAGACGCAGACGAAGTTGCGCGGGTCAGCTAGTCCTTTATCAATAACACAAATTGTCAACTTCAATCAATAATAGTACTGTTGCTATTGTTGATCGAAGATTGTCAAACTTAATAATCATCTATGATTATTATGCTAAACATTGCAAAGTAGAAGAAAGACAGATCAGAACTAAAATGAATACACCTCATGAGGATACCACTGGAAATTGCAGAACATAGAAATAAAATTTATTCTACACCTACAAGATATTTTTTTAAAGAATACCATCAGGTAGATATGTACAGTACAGTGTACAAAAATTATTTGGGTACATTCTACACACTGCTGCCTCATTTCAGACTACGCAGAGCCTACACTATTCTATATTACTGACTAATATTGTTTAATCTTGCACAAATGTGTTTATCAGGGGGGTGGGTCGATGTAGGTCTTAGTGGGGCGTGTTCTTTTTTGCCAGGGAACATGCACCTAAAAAATGCTAAGATTGCCAGCTAGCGCACGCCTAGGTGTACGGAGCTAGGCTGACAGGCGCACATCGACAAGTTCTTCATACACGTCCCCGCCATCTCTAGACTGCCGACGCGGTCTAGTGATGGGCCCACATACTTTCATCTGTGTGGGTCGTCCCCTCCGGGCAATGCTGCGGCCTGTTACGAGCCCCGTACTTATCATCTACCTCGTGACCGCAGCAGCTGAGTATGAAGAACGAAGGCGAATCTTCGGCGCCATAACCGAATCATCTGGCAAAAGAAAGGAAAGGGAAGACAACCCAAAAGGAAAAAATTACACTTACTATGGAAGAAGCAAGACTTAAAGATAATCTACCCCAGGAGGGTACCGGCGAAGCCGGAGAATCCCTCCCTGAGCATAGCTCGGGCTGCCCCACGTATTCTGGGGGGGGCAAAGGATTGCTACCTAGTGAAACTTTACCGGAAAAACCAAAGAAAACATTGACTCAACAATTATTTCATCCAGGCCTATTTCATCGCCAACGATCAGCGTCACTTAGCGAAATAAACCAGACAAAACAAATTAACAACCCACAATTAAAAGGAGATGAGCAAAGCAAAGTATACAACCATAACGCGCCATGGCAACGAGTGCCAAAACAAAAAAGAAACCGCTCTCCTGATGAAAAAGATGTAAGAGCTAATCAAGCCAAAAGAACCCAGCGACGTGAGACAATTATTAACAAACACAGAGGAATAAATAATGCTGAACAAAATACTTCCGCAGAAATAGGAACAAGTAACAGCTTTGAATTGTTAGATGTGGAAGTAGGAGATGCTCCAGCCAAAAGAACACCTAAACCACCACCGATAATACTGTATGGCATTGAAGACTGAAGTTGTATGATTATTTGATGTTATGAACGTCATTCTCATACATTTCCTATACATGATATTGTTTCATACATATTACACCCATATGCAGAAAACCACATTCATCACATTATTTAACTATACAAATGAATGTCTGTTTGTCATATCAAAATAATGGTTTTTTTTTCATGCTTACACAGATTTTTGAACGATATCTATGCCTAAAAACCAGTCTAAGTGAGTTAGACTGGTTTTTAGGCATAGATATCGTTCAAAAACGGCAGCGCTTTTCAAATTTCACATGAACAAAGAATATGTATGAATTTTATACTAAAGTCCTTTATGGTTATACATTTTAGTTACACATTTGTACAAGTATATAAACTATAATAAAACTAAATACTTCAATGCTGAAGAAAATATAATCTAATAATGCTTTCTATAAACTGTAGTAGTTTATTGACCATATTACATCAGGCCCCATAGGAGCCATAGTAGTGGCAGCAATAACCATAAAATTATAATTAAAATGACCATCGAGTTACTGATAGAGAGCGTTGAACTTTCTAGTAATACAATTTATTCTAAAATAAATGTTAAAAGGGCTCAGACTGTGCCAATAGCCAATTCAACTTACAATTGTACCCATGCAAATATGGTGACAAATTAAGAGTACAGAGTCTCACCACCTCTATTGAATCTATAGAGGGTGTTATAAGATCTGATTAAGGGAGTATACTACGCAGGATAACAAGCACTGCAAAGAGACAAAACTTGACACAAACCCTATTCCAACTAGCCAAGGTGGTACAGTAGGCCACAACCTCTTTTCTAAGGAGAGGCCTATGTCCAGCAGTGGACTATTAAGTGCTGTTGATGTATGCAAGCCTGTCCCTGCTAGAGCTATCACCTACATTCCACAACCCATCGGTAAAAGTAATATCCTTTTGCCATCATTGCCTTGTACTTATCTACCTTTTAACAGGCCTGTTGGTCTAGTGGTTGGTTACTGACTGCTAAGCTAAGTGGGTTGTCAGTTTGATTCTCACCCAGGACACATATTGTGCGATGAGCACAATCATTTGTTCTGTGTCTGGGTATAATTTATCTATAATATGTATGTATTTATAAATATTTAAGTATGTTTATCAGCAGATAGGTTACCATAATACAAGCACTGCTTAGTTTGGGACCAGACTGCCGTGTGTGAGATGTGGGAAGTTATTATTATTCCCTTTTCTAGCAAAAATTACTTATTTTCTCATCTAATCCCTCAACTGCCCAGTCTACAACAATAGACTAGCCCTCTTTTCAATAACTGGCACTAAAATTCTAGTTAGAAAAATGTGGGCGTTTAATATACCTTGCCTACCCTTTCTGGGACGAATGTGAGCATTAAAGCAAGCTACAAGTATCAGAAAGTGAAGGAAAACATTGAATTATGAAATATTAAATTAATATGGCATTAAGTCCGCCTCGTGCAAAATGTAATGCAGGAAGTGTAAAATAAATAAAAAAATAAAATATTTGACACAACTAGCTCGAGCACAAAGAATCTTAAATTAAAGTGAATTTAGAGATAAGAAACAGGAAGTTAAATTATATAATATTGCTGTTTAAATTTGTATTAACATTTTCGGCACGCTGCATGTCAGAAAAACAGTGCAACGCTTCCAATGCTAATTTACTATACCCCCTTGTACGCAGTTAGCTATACCAATTGTGGTATCCAACGGGATTGGGGGGATGAAACACATACGTGCTTTAGATTCTGACAAGCAACAATCTACATTTACTTAATTTAGTACCAATTAAGGGAGTTATTAAAGTGAATTCCTTACTTAATAGTTCAAAATATGTACATACTTGAGTATAAATCGAAAGTTCCAAAGCGTGTTTACCGATATGTAACAAGATAATAGTATAACAGAAGCATGTGTTCACATTTTCAGAGGTTATATGAGTGAGCACGTGATTAGGACGAAAATGTATGTAATAAACTATGATTAAAAAATAATACTAAAAGGAAAGCCCAGAAATAAGGAAAGAGTTAGACATATTGAACTATCCGCGTTCCCCTAGCAAGCTTAAGAAACGGTGACAAATGACTGTCGCCTATTGGAACCGCCATTTTTAACAAGTATGACTCATTACATTAACGTTTGTTTTGTTTATTAAATAACTACGTTATCCATGTGATAATTAGGAGAAAACAATTATGTAACACACTTACCGGTTAGTTTTAATACTAGTAATATTTAGAAAATGCACATACGTAATCGGACAGACTCTTTGTCACAAGATGTTATAATAATTGTTATAATAAAAATGTTTGATTATTGGGTTTTCAAGAGCGAAAAAATGTAATGACGTCACGTCCTGAATTAAAATTATTCCTCGCTCCACTTTCTTAAATCTGGCATTTTAGCTGTTCAGGGTCAAAGTAATAAAAATATTCACTTACAGTGTCTTTGCAAATATAATGAAATGTGGATAAGAATACGTCAGAATTATGAGGCAACGTGACTAGCACATAGCGCGCTACCGTGAAGGTAGATATTTTCTAAACTTATTACGCAACTAAAAATATAAACATAAAGGTAAGTACTCGAAAGCTATAAGGCGAGGCATCGTTTATTTCAATTTGGAATTTCAAATCTCCGGTCACAGCACCCACACAGGTTTCGTTCACAAACCGGTCCAGCAACTACGACGATGACACAAACTCGTACTTATTTATAGCGGAAAACGTACACAAATCGATAGCACCCTAGCCCGGTGCACAAGAGCGCGGGGCGCTGCAAAATAAGTAGTATAAGTACTCCAACTTTCAAATACTACTTCAGATTGTTCTTAATTCTGAATATTAATCAATCAAACCTCCCTTTTCTAGAGCACTTTTTCTGCGAGTTCTGCTTTAATATCGAAACAGCCTCAGTCATGGTACAATCACTTACGGATTTTTTAAGTATTATTTTTACAATGAATCATAGCAAGTGGATCTCATTTAAAGAAAACGTTAAAAGCGTTCATGGATAATCATCTTTCGGAATATAGCAGTAAAGTCCGGTTTGTATTAAGCAGAGGGAAACGAGGACGGCGCGGTGGTATTCGTCACCGACGTAGAAAATGGCGACTAAATACCAACAATTACACAGCGCCACTATCCGAACATCAAAGTGAATCAATGTTTTACGAAGAAGAACTGAATTGAATCTAGTTTACTGGACACTGGAAGATTTAAGTCATCATTTATCTGTTGGGAGAAGATAAGAATTGACCTCGGACACATTGATATCAGTAAGCAATAAAATGAGTACATACCGTTCAATATCAAAAGCAGACGCGAAACGATATTCAATCGGATGCAAGGAATCTTCTTGTAACTCAGAAAACGGTCAAGAGACAATGAAAAATGATAAAAGCGCGTCACGACTTGCTCCGAGCGGGCACATTCGTGCGCCTCCAAATAGCGCAACGGCGCAACTTTTTCGAGCGCGGCATCAACACGGTCAGGTGGGCGAGGTTGCGACACTGCCATAGCGCTCTCTCTTTCCCGCAAATTGCTATCTCTTTCGCACCCGCGATACTGCCACACCAAGACAGGAGGGACGCAAGCGGAGCCCTTCCTCGGACAAACGTCGCGCACCGAGCTGCGCGGCCGACTGACTGCTCGCAGCGCCGCCAACCACCGCGGTCCAATAGAGAATCGAGCTCGAACCACAAGACGGAACGGCAACGCCGCCATAGGAATAATAGCAAGCGAAACGGACTTGCAACGATATGAAATGCCATAAACCTCCGCCGCGGCACTGGTGGACCAAAACAAAATCTCCTTTCTCTAAAATTATACAACAGTCTCTTTTGAGAGAACACCCGGACCACTCTGTTTATTTCCCGCCAAAAATAAATGTTCAAAGAAATGGATGATAAATAGATTGGTATGCTCGTTATTTATTTATTTAATGAAGTGAGCACCTACACGTTTTCTTTATTTGATAATTTTATTGTTTTTGATCAATGCACTAAGATTTTTTCCAACAACAAATACGAGTATTTGGACTCGATAATGAAAAAAATCATTGAGAATAATAGGAAAGTTATGAGACTAAATATTCGTGTTTTCCTAAGTAATACATTTTGTTCTAAAAATATTTAAGTAAAATATAATTTGGTACAGTTTTAACAGTATATTTAAGCTAATTATGAACATTCAAAATAGGCCAAAATAGTTTTAAATTATTCCAATTTTAAATTATATTAAAATAAAAAGGTTTAAAGGATCTAATCAGGGAAATCGTTCACGGGGAAAATAATTTAGAGATTCAGCCTTGTTAAAAACCTTTATTTTTGTGATTACCAGAAGAAATCTAACAAAAACCAGAACAAAGAAACTTCAATGAATCTCCAATGTATTAAATCCATATCGGATTATATTGAAACACAGACTTGCCTACAATTAATTTCTGCGTTGTATACAAGGATATTTTAGGAAGTTGTTAGGTTGAAGCACAAAAGAAACCATTATTAAAATTACACATTTTATTTACTCTATAATCTGTCTCATTTTGCAGCAGTTTTCTGTTATAATAATTCCTGCAAAATTCATAATTTGATAAAAAAAAAACTCAATAGAAATTACTATATTACTACATGTATAGCCATTTATAAACTACGTTAGCTCATTCTAAGAATAACGACATTTCTCTACAAGCGATAAAATTTAGTCAGTAGAAACATTATCTACTGTATCACAACTACAAGGAACTAAAAAGCTATATTCTCTATGGAAAATTCAAATAAAAAAAAAACGGGAGTGTGGTAAAAACTGAAACAACTTTTTGTTAATTTATTACAACATTAGAAAGTTTTTTGGTCACCAGTGTAATAATTTCTTAAGAAATATAAGAAGACCTGTATAAAAATATAATATATATATAAATTTAGGAATGTAGGTCTTTATTTAGTATTAAATACAGAAAACTAGCGACAAACTATAGAAGACCAGCCGTAAAGCCTTGGAAGGAAGACCTTGGCCAATTTTGGATATAACAGTAGTATTTGACGCGTTAACGGTAATATACCATGTCATTGTGATGTCTAAAATTCTGAGCAAACACAATACATAGGATTTTATTTAAACATTACCTGTAACTCCAATATTGGAGGAACAGTAGGATAAATATCCAGAATTGTTAAGGTACATTAGGGTGTTAGTTTTGAAAGACTTGTAGGGTTCTTTTACAGTACTATCGAAGCTTTGGTAGAAAATATAAAGAAAACTATTTGGATAATTTATTTAATTAATCTAGTCATTTAGAATAATCAAAATATAGTCAGCCATAAGGGGATCTGATTTTTTTTAAAGTAGCAAATTACTATTACATTAAAAAAATATATTTAAAAATATTTCTTAAGAAAAAGAAGATAATTATTTATGATTTAGATGTCATTTTTACTAACCCTTATTAAATGATCTGATTTATCACGTAAGCAAAGTTGCCTGCTGGCTATACACGCTACCTAAGACCTATAAACCAGTTAATAAGTCAATTTAATTTTGAAATTCAGTCCTACTCCTAATTAAGTGCCGCTCTACACAGCTAGATTTCTTGTAGGTACCCCACTGAATTCAGACCCGTATTGGACACCGTAACATAACTTTGTACTAAATTGATGCTCAATAAAAATGACGAATCATAAATGCCTCGGCTATGGTGATTTGTCGTAGGTCAAGAAAAGCTGCAACATCTTACACATTATAATTTTCGAAACAATTACTATCGAAGGACGTACTACAATAATGTTTTAAGCTTAAGCTAAGGATTTTGTTCTTATTTCTCTTAAATAAGTCTATCGCATTTATTTTAAGTGCAATGGGTTTTTATAAACCTTACCACTCATCAAATTATAGTAATTATACGACTGACAAACTGCAAAGATGTTGCAGATTCTACAAATTAATTCATTAAATTAAATGTTTTTGTTTAAAAGCAAGACATGACGTGAACAGCTACTTATCAGCCGTTATCCAAGTAATTCTTATTTGTTTGCGTTTAGCTCAACTTAGTATAAGTAAACAGGTACACATCCGATCAGTGTTAACCTCAATTATGTGTCTATGTGCGTGTAACACACAAACTAAATCTGAATTAAAACACTAATACATTGGTATTAAGTTTTAAACTCGTTTATCGTTTGTATTAAATTTATCCCATTGTTAAAGTGAGGATACACGATTATAGCCTTGAAACTTCTTATCGAACAAGTGAGTTGACTACGCTACGACTACATACAATTTATTACTCGTCAAGCGCGACGTTGCCAACATTCAGTTCGCTACTGCGTCTTAATTTTACGACGGCCGCCATCTTGTTTCCATTTATCAGATGCAACTCGCGAATGGTGTGATGTGATTTTATGTATTCTCTTTTTGTAAAGTCTAACATATTTATAGATAAATATCTTAAATCTTGATATTACAGCACTTAACCGCACAAACGTTTATTACGTAATCGAGACTTGTTATGCACGAGTATGAAATGCACATATATTTTTCGTGTATGAGTTCACAGTATTTAGGTTTAAGAGAATACAAAAACATAATGGCCATGCTATATGCCATCGACAATGCAAGCGTAACCTAGCCATACCTAGGTATTCATGTGGAGGGCAAAGTGTCGGCGCAATATGGTTGAGATACGTACATTGAGCGGGTCGTGAGCCAGCACCGGGTGTGGAGCTCGCGCCCCGTACTGCCAGGGTAACCCTCCGGCCGACTCACAACCAAATTCATCACAAATACGGTCATTTTCAACGTAAATTCCGCGGTATCGATCACGCACAGACGCCATTTTGAACCGACACTGAGCTGAGCACGGCCGAGCGCGCGACGTTGCCACGTCGCACGTTTCCAATCCGTACTTCTATTTCTGGCTCCCCCCAACCCCCCCGCCACACACCCCACCCTCGCCGTGACGCCGGAGGTCGCCAAACAACGCTCAACAAAACATTCACGATTACAATTTATACATCAACTTCGCGGGTTCTTGTTTAAAAAACTCATGATCTAGTAGGCCTTCGTATTGGCAAGCGGGTGCAGGTGACGGGGCGAAGTGGGGTAGAGGGGGAGCGTCATGTTATAACAGCATTTCCAATGATAAGATAGTAGTTATAGACAACGTATAGATATACGTGAATTGTAATATATCGTCCGAGCGCGCCCGGCTTTCACCAAAGCGCGGGGCGAGGCGCGGCCGCGCAGGACCGCGCCGACATGTGCCATTGGCCACCGCAGAGATCGATAGACAAACACCGACGAGGACGGCGACCTACATCGGATACTGAGCCTTACAGCTATAATAATAACTTGGGTATTTGAGCGATAGTGACTATAAACAAACTACTGCACGAGCACACTGACGTCGACCACGTAGGTACGCACGAACACAGACGTTGTGAAAACGACGCGAGCGGACGGCGAACGCGCTCGACCTACCGATGTATACCATCATTGTATTATGGCACTTTTCTAGAGTCGAAATTCCTATACCGCGACGCGCCCAGCGCTCCCTGCCGAAGGACAAAGGGACGATTTCACACGGAAAACAAAGGGAAATGCCGGTCAACGGATAATAACATATTTTTTGTTTGATAAATTAACTATTTAATAAGTTTTATCGGATGACTAGCGCGTTGCCAAGTCGTCAGTCTGCGCGGCCGCGTACTCGGTACTTATGAAATTGGGGATTTTCTAACTACACATGACGCACAAAATTGATGTCCTTTCTATCAAACTTACATAAAATATACAATATTACATTGAATACAGTGCAGCGTATGGTTTGACCCCAGGTGTGCCTAACGAGTCGGGACCTGAAGAGATTATACCGCTATTTAGATTACGCTGACACTATCACTACACGTATGGAACTATTGGAAGCAACAGAAATATACTAAATAGATGAAATAATAAGCTCAGAACATGAAAAGACGCAATCTGTCAAGCAGTCACTTACCTGATTTTTTACACGAAACGTGTGTATTTCTTCACACAACTCACTGGAACGTCACTCCAAGAGAATTTAATGTCAAAATTTAAGGTATTTTGAGATTTTTGAACAATTTGATGTGCATAAAAAAATTATACATGCCGTTGAGCAATCGTCTGCCGCGCATAGAGACCGAATGCGTACTGTTGGTAAGTTTGGTTTGGTTGGGTTGGTTGATAGGTGGGGGGACGGGCGGGCGGAAAACCGGAGAACGGGCAATCGAGGGAGTCAGAAAGGGCAAATTTTTATTAATTTTAAACTTATATAATTTCATGAACGAATAACGGACAGATTATTAAAAATCATTTTTTGTTTTTATCTGTTGTCTGATTTCATATGAAGATCTACTCATGTGATTTAATATTATAAGTGATTGTCTTGACATTGATATTTTCATGTTACAGGTAACGCACACAGAGAGATTTTATGTCATTGTGTTGTCCATAAAAAAATTGTGTTTACAGTGTTTACAGGTGTGACGTATGTTTTTGTAAAAGTATTCCCTATTTACATCAACATTGAACAAAAAAAATTAGGATGCGGTTTAGATTTGTGAGCGATTGCTATTACTCATAAATAGATTCATTTCAAAGATAATACTCTTGTTGACAAAATATTTTTTTTATCAAGTATGAAGTTAATGATTTCAATATCATCAAGTTAGGTAGCGGAGTATAGAATATCCGTTGCTTTTTAATTCGTTTGCATTATGTATGTCAAAAGCCAACCAACCAATAGGCAATACCAAACTGCGTATTTTTTTTTAGGAAAAATAACCAATCAGAAAAGGGATCGTGTATGACCAGTTTATGACAGTAAATGATAAACTTCTTCAACACGTATTGTAATTTCTTGGACATTTATCTGCATTTTCTTGTAATTTAAACACTTACTGTTAAAATTATCATCAAAAATGCGTGGCTCCATACTTTTTTGCTTGTTAACTATAATGTTCACGATAGTTTCTGCTAGAATTGATCCTAAAAATTTGAAATGTTTAGGTGTGTATTTAATTATTTTTATTTAAATTATTCTGGTAGATTTGTGGTATTTATAAATTATATAATTATTTCAGTGTGCCGGATGACCTTCGAAGAGCTTAACGCGGCTATTCAAAAAGTTGATAAATGGAAAAAAGTGGATGTAAGTATACATTTTTATGACTTCAACGTAGTCGTGTGCGAAGTACAAAAATATAAGTTTGCCAAAGTTATTACTTTCTACGCATATCCAATCAATACCAGGTAATTTTGCTATAAAAGTAACAAAATAACAAAGCCAGCTTTTGAATTACACCTGGCTTTTAAGGTTTCTTATGAATCTAACGATATATTTTATTCGTCAGAAGTCGTTCCAAATTTTAAAACTGTATTACATACGTAATAAAAAACTTTATAAAGTGATGGTCGCACCTCACATGGTCTATTAATATATATGTTCAGTGATAAAAAAGATTTCTGACAGAATTTTAAGTTAAAAACTTATCAGACATCCCGTACCAGTTACACATTCATGTGGTTTTTTTAAGGTGCACCGGAGAACTGAGTAAAAGGGCTGATGAAGGATTGCTCAGTAGTTTTAGTTGGTTCAAGTCCGACATACCAATCACCTCCTTACTATTTACACCCCAGTGAGGTGAAGACTTGTAGTTGTTTCCATATAGAAAACGAAGTATAATATATACCTGTTTCTTAATTTTAATTGAGACCAGTACAGCAAGTATATCACATCATCAATCTTTAACTCTTTACATGCCACCCCTCTAATATGCCACTACACTGTAAAGTGCTTTCACTGGTAAGCACTGTACAGTGTAGCGGCATATCAGAGGTTAACACTCCATAGTCCTTTTTAACAAGTAAATAGAAAAAAGATATTGCAAAAAGATTTGACTGATTTCTTTTATACCTAACTTAAAGATGTTGGCATCTTCCCTTGTATGAAGTTTTTTAACACATACACTCGTAATGTATAAAACACTGGCATTTTGCTGATTAAAAATTTTTGTCCTACTTAAGTAATATGTAGCAAGCCAATTGCCATCAACCGGGTACATAAAGCTAAAAATAAACATACCCTTTTATTTCTAAATATATACATATTATAGACTAGTTGGTGCCCGCGACTGCGTTTGCATGGAATTAGAAAAGCCCTGGTGGGTTCGATTCCCGGACCCGGCAAACGGTGCAGCCATTTCGAAGATTACCTGGAACACACAGACAGATTAAAAATATTTAAACTGGTTTTTAGGCATAGGTATTGTGCAAATAACCATGTGAGCATAAATAAAAAATATAATATTTTGACATTACAAGCAGACACAACAAAATAAAATGCTCATCACACAAATGCCCTGGGTTCCAACTTATAAATTAAACTTACTGCAAAAAATCTAATTCACCTAGAGCTAGTCAACTATATGTCCCTATAGTAATTTAATTATTTAAATTCAGTTTCTTTTCATTAATGTTTGCAAATTCCCCCGCATTGCAAGTATATTCCTGTTATGGAAGATGAAAAATAGATATGTCTAGATCTTCTCAAAGTTGATAATTAATTTTATTATGCTTTCAATTTAGGTTGGCAACTTCAGAATGGATGCAAGCGGCAACACCATGCAAGATAAAGTGCCCGCTCACCGATCTGCTGTCTACATCTCTGAAATGATTGACGATATCTGTGAGTGTATATACTATAACTTTAAAAACAAACATAATTTCAATAATGTAATAATAGTGCAATGTGGTGTCAGATTCAGAATACAGAGTGTCACCCCCCTATTCATACCGTTCGAACAGAAGTCCCAACTCCCTCTCTGATGATGATGATGGTGATGATTAGACCATCACATAAATGGTCTACTTCTTTTTCTCTTAATGCTATATCTTGAGGGCCCGATATCCTAACATATAACAAATCAATTAGCCCAATTCCTGTTTTACACTAAAAGCCATTAAAGAGTTCCTTTTATTGTGTTATATGGGGGCAAACAAGCAGACGGGCACTCGATGGAAAGTGACTTCCCCATGAATACCTGTAGCTCAAGGCCTTTGAGTCCTTTCCTTTAGAGTCATAGAGCGGAGAGGTTTTGACTTAACTTCACTCACTCGGTGAAAACAACCAAAGAATTTCCCAACACCCATTTTCAGTGAGGCCATGGTGTCCCCCGCGGATCTTAAAAATAATATTTTTATAATAATAGTATTTTTTCACACAACGCCATCTAGTTTCAAACTAAGCAGAGTTTGTACTATGAAAGCTAGATTGACTGATAGAATATTTATAGACTCTTTTTTTCGGTAAATACATGCATATGTTTGCAGATCATACAAACATTTGGTCCGACCCGAGAATCGAACCCGAGACCTCAGCACATTAGTCGCATACGCTACCACTACACCACCGAGGCAGTCGTATCAGTAGTTTAATCTTATCTCCACCATTGTACCTTTATCAGGGAACTTCTAAAATAAGACTTGGTTTAATTATATTGACTGCACGGATGGCGTAGTGGTTTAAGCGGTCGCCACGCCGCTTCCTACTACGCCGAGTGTTGTGGGTTCGATCCCCACATGGGACGACACTTTGTGTGATCCACAATTTGTTGTTCTGAGTCTGGGTGTTCTTTGTGTCCGTTTCATGTATGTTAGTAAAGTCCCCCGCGACACAGTTACGGGAGTTGTCTTTTAAAAAAAAAAAAAAAAATTTACGACTGTTTACAGGCAAGAAAATGGACGACTACGTGCGTGTGTACTACAAGTCAACTGGCAAGTTGGCCATTATGCAGCTCATCACCAAAGATGGTAGCATGAACCCCGAGTTTAGCAAGACCAAGTTTGTAACTGATGATGATCTGAACAAGAGTTTGGAGTATTATGTAAGTATATAATATATATCACACATCTCTCACACGACCGTCTAATCCCAAACTAGGCAGAGCCTGTACTATGGTAATCAGACAGCTGATAAACATACTTATATATTTCGAAATACATACAGTGAAATTAGTCTCGAGAAATTTTTGCATATGTAGTGGTGTGTATATTACTCAGATCTTAGAGTGCGTTGCCACTATATCGTTCTGGCCTATACAAAAATGTTTCGATATCCTAACATTACTATTTAATTTTATACTTATCCCTAGCAACACTCTGATTTTTGTTTTCAATAAAAACAAGTTTTTATTTTAAAGAAAAAGGTTTTGACTTTATAAAAAAAAAGGTGTGTGTGCAATTCACACACGATAGAAGTGAAACTTCAAAGAGGAGAGACCGATATTCAAAATTTTTTTTTTTTTCCTTTCATCTAGGTTTTTAAAATTCCGGGAGTCTACGGGGGGGTCAAAATTTTTGTTATTTTTGGCCTAGGACGCACCGTTTCCGAGATATTTCAATCTAAAGCAAAAAATCGTCACTTGATAGTGGAAAGTGGAAACACGCACAAAACCAGAATAAACCAGTTTACGCTGTCCGCTACCATACACTACTACAAACGCAAAAATTTCTCCCTACACCCAGACACAGAACAAATGACCATGCTCATTACACAATATTTGTCCTGAGTGGGAATTGAACCCATAAGAACCAATAATTGAACCATATAAATGGTTAATAAGTTACAGAATGATGGCCAAGAGATATCTTGCGGCCCTCGCGGCCCCCCCCTTTTTTTTCTGTGCGGAAATCCCTTCGGATACCACTTACCGGTTGCACGACATTGCATTGACATTGAGACATTGACTCGAACCGACTAAAACCGCACGCCGTCTTAGGTACCAGTAGTCGGGGAACCAGGTGTACCCTAGAAAGGAAATCCCTGGTGCCCCGACGTACCTCGGGCCATCTACGGCGGGTAGACGACCCTCCCTGTGTGGAAAACCCCATGTTCCCTCTGTGCCCGATGATTAGAAGGATTTTTATTTTTCTTAAGAAAGACAACTCTCGCTCTAGGAATACATTCTATATCGCGGGGGAATTTAAAAAGATTCATAAAACGGACACAAAGAACACCCGGACTTTGTAGATTTGTAGTGTTGTCTCATGTGGGGATCGAACAAACAACACTCAGCGCAGTAGGAAGCGGTGAGGTGACCGCTTAAACCACTACACCATCCGTGCAATCGAACATCGTGAGGGCGGCAGGAGAGAAATGGACGCGGCTGGCACAAACCCGCCAGGAGTGGCGTGATAGAGAAGACACCTTTACCCAGCAGTGGTGGTTTACTTAGATAGATAGATATGTTTAAGACACATTCTTAGACCAGCTGTGCCATATTGTGCTTGCATTGATGAAAATTCATTACCAAAACTTTTTATTTTTTTTGTTTTAAAAAGACAACGCCCGCATTAGGAATAAATCCTGTGTCGCGGGGGACTTTACAAACATACATGAAACGGACACAAAGAACACCCAGACTCAGAACAACAATTTGTGGATCACACAAAGTGTCGTCCCATGTGGGGTTTGAACCCACAACACTCGGCGCAGTAGGAAGCGGCGTGGCGACCGCTTAAACCACTACGCCATCCGTGCAAACTGACTTAAAACAATATTTGAAGTGGTTTGGATTGCCTTATTTCAAAATTGTGAGCTCAATCGGTGCAAAAATTTTAGAGTTTTTGAAGCATACACAAACCAATACAGATAGATTATGCAAAGTAATAGTAAAATAAGTAAGTAATAGTAAAAAGTAATGTCCATGTGGTGACGGATTAAGAATACAAATTGTCACCACCCCAATTCATCCCGTGGGTGTCGTAAGAGCCGACTAAGGGAGCAAACTAAGCAGGACAACAGCACTGCAAAGAGAAGGAAGACTTGAAACAAACCCTATACCAACCCGTCTGGCCAGCGTGGTATAGTAGGCCCAAAACCTCCTTTCTAAGGAGAGGCCTTTGTCCACCAGTGGACTAGTATAGGCTGTTGATGATGCAAAGTAATTAACATTGAAAATAAAAATTGAATCCTTGCCTTTTGTTTTAGTGCGAGCGCATGTTTGAGGAAAATGAAGACGAGATCACTTCGCTGTACAAGAACAGACCTGATGATGACATCATGCCTGATGCCGAGAAAGAGGTAACACACATTATTAATATAATAATTATAAGGTGGCGTGGAGCTTTGTGAACGGCCTTTATAGGTAGGATGGATGGATAGGATGCTGAACAACTTTGCTTGGTATTTTTGTTTTGGTAAATTTTCTAAAAATGAAACCTAGCTAGATCGATTCATCGCCGAAACCCCCTGCATACTAAATTTCATGGAAATCGGTGGAGCCGTTTCCGAGATTCAGATTACACATATATATACAAGAATTGCTCGTTTATAGGTATTAGATGGGATGTTCACAAAGACCCACGCCATTGGAAACTTTTGCCATTGACCAGTTTCCTTCGCCCCGCTTTTCTCAACCAGTTCCCCCTTTAACGGTACGATATTTCTCTTCTCTTTCTCAGTTATTTTTTTCCCTCGTTTTCCCGGTCAAAAATTACCCATTTCCAGGCAATCTTTCATAAATCCTTCAATTAATTTTTTCAAAATATTTAGACCCAATTTTACAAAAAATGTTTTTCGAAAAAAGAAATCCATTCAATTTAATTTATTGCATTCCATAATGTACAGTGTAGTAGGCCAAAACCTTCCTAAGGAGAGGCCTATGTCCAGCAGTGGAGTAGTAAAGGCTTTTGATGTGATAATGTACATTTACAGGTGGTAGGCTTAAAAATAAGTAACAATTATGGGCCCTGTAGGGCACAGCACATTGAAACATCGAATTTACTTTACAAAAATAATGAGTATAAAAGGATAGCTTATGAAAGCGTTGCGACGCCAATAGCCGGTCAAACCATTAGATGTTTCACGTCAAAAGATAAATTTCTGTTAAATCGTTATTATCAGAACACATAACGCCCTCTATCGAACGTTAGCTGAATTATAAGGAAATATTTTGTATAGTCTGTATGGTGACGGATTAAGAATACGTACTGTCACTACCCCTACTCATTCTGTGGGTGTCGTAAGAGCCGACAAAGGGAGCAAACTAAGCAGGACAACAGCACTGCTAAGAGAAGAAAACTTAAAATAAATGCTGGACATAGGCCTCTCCTTAGAAAGGAGGTTTTGGTCTACTATACCACGCCGTTCAGACGGGTTGGTATAGGGTTTGTTTCAAGTTTTCCTTCTCTCTGCAGTGTTGTTGTCCTGCGTAGTTTGCTTCCTTTGTCGGCTCTTAAGACACCCACGGGTTGAATAGGGGTGGTAACACTCTGTACTCTTAATCCGTTACCACACGGATAAACTTCTACATATAAACTTTTATTTTAAGAAAGTTTTCTACACATATTAATATATGAATCATTATATTATAGACTAGCTGAGACCCGCGGTGTTACCCGCGTTTGTTGTTATAAACGGGCAAAGCTAGTCTAAAAAAAGTAGCCTAAGTTACTCCTTATGTCATCAGCTATCTGCCAGTGAAAGTCCCGTCGAAATCGGTCCAGCCGTTCCAGAGATTACCCGGAACAAACAGACAGACAGACAAAAATTGTATAAAATGTTATTTTAGCATATGTACCGTGTAAACATACATATGCATTTAGTAAAAAGCGGTTATTTTAATATCACAAACAGACACTCCAATTTTATTTATTTATTTATTATTATTATAGATTTGCTTCAACCACGCCCAATACTGCGAGGACTGGATGTTGCCGAATGAGGAAGACACGACCTGGACTCGCGAAATGGAAGCTGAATACGTTAGGGTATGTGTATACTCCATTTCCTCAATCCTTGACCTAGTTAATAGAATCTAAACAATATTATAAAAGGTAATGACGCATACAAAATCAGTCTTCAAGCGAACAAATATTCATTCAAATATTTTAATATAATTTTAATGTAATCTATAATGCTGTTACGTGTTAGGGTTCCTTGATTTGGAATAATAAACCTTCTGTCGACTAAATAGAGTTTATTATTACTACCGACGACCGGATGGCGTAGTGGTTTGTGTAACGGACTGCTAATCCAAAGGTCGCGGGTTCGATTCCCGATCAAGTCAAACATTTGTGTGCATGAACATTTAATGTTTCATTTGGTCTGGGTATTTCTATGTAAAATATGTATGTATTTACAAAAAAAAAGTATATATATTTTTATATCAGTTGTCTAGTACCCATAGTACAAGCTCTGCTTAGTTTGGGACTAGATGGCGTTGTGTGAATGTGGTACAATATTATTATTATTATTACTAAACTTAAAAAAGTTAAACAAGACTTAAGGATAGTCCGGAATTATCGCTTAAGTCTCTGGGTCACGCTACTATTTGCTTTGATGTTTATCGCACTGTAGCTCGAACTGAACTGTCCCCGACGAAGACGTTCCTTTATTTCTAACTAGCTGACCCGCGCAACTTCGTCTGCGTCTCTCAATAGTAATAAATTTTCTCCGTTTTTGAAACATTCTTCATTGGTGCTCCGCTCCTATTGGTCTTAGCGTGATGATATATAGCCTATAGCCTACCTCGATAAATGGGCTATCTAACACTGAAAGAATATTTCAAATCGGACCAGTAGTTCCTGAGATTAGCGCGTTCAAACAAACAAACAAACTCTTCAGCTTTATAATATTAGTATAGATACAGACGTTTAGAAAGCTCGTTACAGCTTATTTTAATCACTAGTAAAACTTCCGATTTCTGAGTAATACTACTGGGTTTCGTATATTATTATATTTTGACTTGTTTTCATTATTTTTATTGACAATACTCTTTATAATTCTTAATTTTTAAAGGCAGGTTTTGGCCTACTATACCACCCTGGCCAGACGGGTTGGTATAGGGTTTGTGTCAAGTTCTTATTCTCTTTGAAGTGCTGTTGTCCTGCGTAGTTTGCTCCTTTAGTCGGCTCTTACGACACCCACGGGATGAATAGGGGTGGTGACACTCTGTATCCTTAATCCGTCGCCACACATATTTAATGGTTATAAATTATTATTTCCATTAATATAATTGTTTCAATAACCATTTTCTCCATGGAGACAGTGTTGAATATAGATTTCTTATATAAAATACATTTCCCCCTCTTCAGGTCCACGGTCCAGACCCCTACGGCTTCGGCGGTGTACCTCAACAGCAGAACATGATGCCAGAAATGCCAGACGATGATGGTGATGAAAATGAGGAAGACATTGCTGCTGAAGAGAAGGACGAGTTATAAATACAGGGTTATTATATAGATGTAATTATATAGTATAGCATCGTCAACTTATTATAGAACAGGGTTGTATTATTTTAGACGCTTATGTAATTGGTTGAGTTACCCTCTTTAAACAGATAAAAAAGTGTGTCTGTCAGCTCTGACGCACGACTGGAGTTTACTCGTTAAGAACGATTCGGCTTCACACAAGTGTACAAGTTATACACACACACGTGTGAAAGGTGCGCACAAAAAAACTTAACGAGGTCATTCGATCACAAAATTTTACTCTTCATATTTTAATATGAAAATCGATTATTAAGGAGTAAACTCCAAAAAGGTAATCAATTTACCTGAAAGAGATACATTTCTAAATAATATATATACACTTTTGAACTTAGGCGTTCCATTATACACATACAAAACTAGATATTGCCTGCGACATCACTAATTATTTCGTGTTTAACTTTGAAATTGACGAACTTTGATACGACCGTTTATCCCTTATTTACACCCTTAGGGGTGAAATTTCCAAAAATCCTTTCTTAGTGGGTGCTTATAACTTAAAAAGTGTCAGCTGCCAAAATGTCAAGTTTTTAGCCCATGCGGTTTAGACTCTGCGTTGATGAAAGAATCTGTCAGTCATGGGAAGTAATTTTAAATGTATCATCATCATCATCATCATCATCAACAGCCTTTACTAGTCCACTGCTGGACATAGGCCTCTCCTTAGAAAAGAGGTTTTGGCCTACTATACCACGCTGGCCAGACGGGTTGGTATAGGGTTTGTGTCAAGTTTTCCTTCTCTCTGCAGTGCTGTTGTCCTGTGTAGTTTGCTCCCTTAGTCGGCTCTTACGACACCCACGGGATGAATAGTGGTGGTGACACTCTGTATCGTCACCACACGGTCATTTATATGTATAGATGACCTTAAAATGAGATTACAGCTTTCTATAAAGCTATATGACTGTTTGAATAATTCAATAGTACTATAGATGTACTTAAGATAATTACTAAAGGATTTAATGAATTTACTCTCTTCTAGTAAGAAATAGACATGGCAACGACTGCACGACTGCACGGATGGCGTAGTGGTTTAAGTGGTTGCCACGCCGCTTTCTACTACGCCGAGTGTTGTGGGTTCAAACCCCACATGGGACAACACTTTGTGTGATCCACAAATTGTTGTTCTGAGTCTGGGTGTTCTTTGTGTCCGTTTCATGTATGTTTGTAAAGTCCCCCGCGACACAGGAATATATATTCCTAATGCGGGCGTTGTCTTTTTTAAGAAAAGAAAAAAGAATTGTTGCTACTTTTAAATCATATACATTTGATGAAATTATTTATTATGATCACTGTGATTTCACCTGTGATAAATCACTGCTTAGATTTGGTTAAAGACAAAGATTAATGCTGCAAAATCAATCAAACCGATATTGTTTTAGATTAAAACCTTTCGTTCGCGTGTCTGCTAGTGATGTTGTAGATGAGCCACAGGTGTGATGAAGTTATTTAAAATATATATGATTAATCACCGGTGATTGTGAATTTATCTCGTGCCTAGTTAGAGATATATTACAAAACTATCAATTGACATCAAACAAAACCTTAACAATAAAAAATCTAATGATTTATACGAAATTTAATTCAGTTTATAAAATTTTTACTTTTAAATGTTACTAGTTATATATATATTTTACTAATTATATATATATATAGGGTAGATGGTCTGTGAAGTCGAACCATTGTCTTTGTGATGTATGTATTTTATGTGTATTTATATATACATATATATATATACTAGCGGACCCGACAGACGTTGTCCTGTCAAATTTGACACTGCGATGGTAGCGCCGTCTGTCTGATCCAATGTAAAACATTCCAAAATCAACAAATACTAATAAATTAAAAATTAATTAAAAAAACATTGTCCAGCGGACAAAATTGTGAATCTAAACCATTCCCAGATCCCCTTGAACACACACAAAAAATTTCATCAAAATCGGTCCAGTCGTTTGAGAGAAGTTCAGTGACATACACACTCACAGAAGAATTATATATATAAAGATATATGTGTATGTGTGTGTATGTATGTATGTATGTATGTGTGTAATTGTATATGTTAGTTATAACTACTATAGCAACTGCAACCTCAGTGCACCTACCTCACCAGATTTCTACACCCCCCTAAAGGTTGGCTGGTAGAGAATGCCTTGGGCATTAAGCCCGCTGTTGTACATAAGTGCATAAAGTTGTAAATAAATAAACGCGGTACATTTTTGTATGAAATACTAAGGCGTGACGTCATTGTCAAGTCTTTTATATTTATTTATATAAAACTAATGCACATGCTCTCCCAGTCGTCCTCCTGAAGGTTGATGATGAAATGGTTGATGTAAAAATATGATGCGGTAGGTCCAAAATAAAATATTAAATTTAACATAATAGAATTCCAGAAGTATACAAAATACATAAACTCAAATTATCTTTATTTCATAAAATGTTTAAAATTGTTTGAAATCGTCTTTTATGTAGACTCTAAAGTCATAGATCACCACACACAAAAGCAACAATCTCTGTTTTGTCAAATAGTAAGCAAATAAATTTAACAAAAATCAAACCCATACAAAATCTATGATATGCCTGTGCCGATCTACAACCGCCCGTTTCCAAGGGCTTGAGCCTTATGAGAAGAAAGGGCAAACAAACTCATGGCCACTCTTTTGCAATTCACAGATGGCACTATTAAATATACCAGGTATAAAAAATAAATAAATGGTATGGGAATGTTCCCTGAGTATACTTAATGTAAGAAATATGCAATTTAAGTAAAATTTTTAATGAAAACAACAGTGCCAGGATATTCTTTTAGTTTTTAATATTGTTTTATGTATAATTTATACATATATTGTATACGTATGTATGTATTTATGTATTAAATGGACCCGTGGGTCTAGTGCTTAGCGACCTTGACTGTTGGCCAGAGGATGCAGATTCGATTCTAATCTAGGACAAATATTGAGTGACCATCATGATCATTTGTTCTGTGTCTGTGTATACTTTATCTATAATATGTATGTATTTAGTAATATATAATATATGTTTATCAGCAGTCTGGTTACCATAGTACAGGCTCTGCCTAGTTTGGGATCAGACTTCCTTCAGATGTATCAAGTTGGTGTTAAGTATTTATGTATATATTGGCTACCGTACTTACTATTTATAAGTACGTATGTACTTATTGTAACTTTTAAGTGTTTACGTAGAAATTTGAAACGGTTTTAACGGAAAAGGTTCGAATGTGTACTCTGCAGCCCACGATGTCGCCTTGTTCAGAATCATTTACATAAGATTACATAAACCCTTTAGGCCATAGACATTCATGTCGTAGTAGCGTCAACAATACCCGGGAGGACATACGCCCTCTTATAGTCCCTCCAACGATGATTCAAAACGATTTTATTACCTACGAGGGAAGGCGTCAGGCAGGTGTTTAGCCATAAAAGAAACCAGCCATAACCCTTGGCAATGAATGGTGCAATAGTACACATGGAAAAGAGCAATAAATTGATGATGATGACATAGAATGACCTGTACCGTCTTGTATTTGTACTCGTAACTGTACTCTTTTGTATGTATGACGTAAATATATACAAAATATTTTATGTATTAAGAATACACGCACAAAGAAATGTGTTCACGACTGAATTTAACAATATACAATATTGTAATAATATATATAGTAACTCCCCTTGTATTACCATGACGGGTTACCATGAGGTGACCCGTCTGACAACTTGCCATAACCATTAAACCAAAACATAGGTTTAACATAACTTTTTTTTTGTAAATTTTTGCAATTTTTTCTAGTGCCTTTAAATATTGGTATACCTATTTAAAATGATTTATAAAATCTGTGTCAAATTGGTCCGGTCCTTCTATCTGGGATTTTATTTTTATTTATTGAGCGTTTACGAGTACATTTTAAGTATTTTAAATTTACTTATACATATTTTTGCGTTAAATAAACGACAATAATTACTAAATATTTTATTAACATATTCATGACAATTGGTTTTATACTATGTATAATATATTATTATAAGTTATTTATTAGAAATATTTGCATTTTTAAACAGAAATTAGTACTTACTGGTAAGCAAAAATTGTCTTCCACGGCATCTACTGGTCAAATTGATGCAATAATTACTGTGTGTATATCTGCACGTCTTGGAATTAATACAGGCGTGGTTTTATAAAACTGATATTGTTATTATTAGAGATTATTTTCAAAAAAGATATATATATGATAGGCATTATTTTAATATAAAATTTAATTGTGTTGTGATTATCAGAGATTTGTACGAGTATTAAATGAGTTGTTAAATAATTTGTGTTTCATTTGAATTGTGGACACCACAAAAGGAGTAGTACTCATCACCACCAAAAGCCTTTAACAGGCCATAGGCCTCTCCTCTGAAAGGAGGTTTTGGCCTACTATACCACGCTGGCCAGACGGGTTGGTATAGGGTTTGTGTCAAGTTTTCCTTTTCTTTGCAGTGCTGTTGTCCTGCGTAAATTGGTCCCTTAGTCGGCTCTTACGACACCCACGGGATGAATAGGGTTGGTGACACTCCGTATTCTTAATCCGTCACCACACGGTGTAATAGTACTCATTTTACAAGCGATTAGTGCTCATGTTCTGTAAAATAAAAATATATATTTCAGCGCCATCTTGCGGCGACAAAGCGAGCTACCTAGTACATCAGAATGTATTCTTTGTGCTAACTAGTCGGTTTGTTCACAAGTACCAACAAATTTTAATAATCGGAACAGTTTAAGTTATAATTATATTGAGATTTGAAGAATATTTAATGGTTATTTATAGAAGACGGGTTCCGGGTAAGCTAAAATTTTAAACAATATGTACCATAAGATTAGGTGAAAACGGTTTTTTATGTCATACGGGGCAAATCGGAAGACGGGTCATGTGATACCATTCACCTACCGCCACCCAGTAAAGGTCCTAACTGTAAAGATTGTTGTGTAACAGACATATTAGTTATTATTATTATTAATTGAATTGTAAAAGCGAAAAATAACACAAATAAGCAAGCGAATATTTAATATAATACAAATATCATATTAACAAAAAAATAACTATTTGCTTCTTCAAGAAAGAGAGTCCTCAATTAGAAATATTGCTACAATCCGATATGGTCTAGTGGCTAGGATACCTGGCTCTCACCCAGGAGGCTCGGGTTCGATTCCCGGTATCGGAATGGTACGTCCGCAAAAGCTTTTTGCTAATTTTCGAGTGCACATGGAATATATTTTGTTATATATTGTTGATTAAGATTAAGATTTTTTTTTTAAAGCTCCCATATAGTCCATTGTGACAAGATTCTAAAATTGTTTTAATGCCCTATGGCTAAAAATCTGTTTTTAAATTTTTTGTTTTTTTTTTTATGTTAGAGGGGCCAGACGAGCAGACGGGTCACCTGATGGAAAGTGACCATCGCTACCCATGAACGTCTGCAACTCAGGAGTATAAAACGCGTTGCCAGCCTTTTAGGAAGGAGTCTGCTCTTTTCTTGAAGGTTTGAAGGTCGTATCGGTCCGGAAAAACCGCAGACTATAACCCGTTCCACAGATTGGTTGTGCGGGGCAAAAAGTGTTCCGGCTAATCTTCTAAACGGCTGGTTTGATTCTGCTAAGATTTTTCAGTAAGGTAGCTGATTATATAAGGAGCAAATCCGATATTAATAATAATATATCGCTTTATTGTACACCAGGTACAGTTACCGGCAGACATCTTGAACATCACATCATCATCAACAGCCCATAACAGTCCACTGATGGACATAGGCCTCGGACTCGGCCAAGGACTCGTGTTGAACAATGTTTTATATTGTATATATTTGCATTTTAGTTCTCTTTCGTGCCATTGGTAGATTAGTCGACCCTCACCTCTCCGAGTACACTCGACACAACACACTGAGCCTATGTCTAGCACCAGTTTGGAGCTAATCAAAACAATATATTGCTTACCGTAACAGTAAACTGTAAGATCAAGAAAATGTATTTATCAAAACAAAGGCGATTTTCTCCTATATACGTTGCGGACGATATTAACAATTTCTTTCTAGATTTACCCGGTAATACGAACGCAGATTTGGATACATTGCAGTATTTCAAAAATTCAAAGTTAAATGAAAATCATTTTGAACTAAAGAAGATTTCGGAGAAGAACGTTATAGAAATAATAAATACGATAAAGACTAAGCCTTATGGACACGACCTGGTTAACATTGATATGATCCGAATGACACTACCTAAAACGCTGGAAACAATCACCAGTATAATCAATAAATCCATAGAAACGAAAGTATTTCCCGACTCGTGGAAAATAGCTCTGGTAAAACCTATTCCAAAGACTAGACACGTTATACATGTTAAAGACTTGAGACCAATAAGTATACAAGATACAAGATACAAGATACAAGATATTTTATTTGCATAAACATGTGTACATTAAAGATGTTAAGTAATATTGCCTGATCGACATGTTTGACCGTTACCGGTGTACAAATATAAAATTAATTTAACAATAGCATTTTTCTACATGTAACATAAAATCGTTTAAAAACATTTTAAAAAATCAAAAAAAGAAGAAAAAACAGTTACAACGAAAGGACTCGAATATCATGGTTATAGGTATACATTATCAACTATTAACCGTCTCCATTAATTTATTTAATCTAAAACATTCAATATTCAACATAAATATATTTACTGCAATCAATAATCCATCAATCATACAAAAAATCATCAATGATACATTATATCATTATGGTTATAAAGTGTTGTCATTCAAGAAATCCTCTAGTCTATAATAACAATTTTCAGCTAATAATGTTTTAAATTTCGTCTTAAATTCATTCATGTCCAAGATCTTAATATATTTGGGAATTTTGTTCTACATGTAACATAAAATCGTTTAAAAACATTTTAAAAAATCAAAAAAAGAAGAAAAAACAGTTACAACGAAAGGACTCGAATATCATGGTTATAGGTATACATTATCAACTATTAACCGTCTCCATTAATTTATTTAATCTAAAACATTCAATATTCAACATAAATATATTTACTGCAATCAATAATCCATCAATCATACAAAAAATCATCAATGATACATTATATCATTATGGTTATAAAGTGTTGTCATTCAAGAAATCCTCTAGTCTATAATAACAATTTTCAGCTAATAATGTTTTAAATTTCGTCTTAAATTCATTCATGTCCAAGATCTTAATATATTTGGGAATTTTGTTAAATATCAACGATCAAAGATTATAGAGAGAGTTGTCGAAAAACAACTAAAACCATACTTAGAAAGCAACTCTATTTTACCACTCCATCAATCAGGATTTCGCTCAGGACATGGAACTGCAACGGCTCTGACTCAAGTTACAGATGACATACTATCTGAGTCAGATGCTGGTAAAAGAACAATTCTAGTGTTGTTAGACTTTTCTAGGGCTTTCGATTGCTTACATAGAGAACTCCTTCTTGCCAAGTTAATTCATTATGGAATTTCTACAGAAAGTTCCTGTTGGTTCAGATCTTACCTCACAAACAGGTACCAACAGGTGATTACAGATGATGGCCAGGGCAATAACGTTAAGTCGAAAATGCTGCCCACCGTAAGAGGAGTCCCGCAAGGCTCTATTTTAAGTCCTTTACTCTTTGTAGTATTTACAGCTGATCTACCAAACATTTTAGAATACTGTAAGGTTCATCTATATGCGGACGATACGCAAATGTATATGTCATTTAGACCCTCCGATACCAGCCAGGCCATAGATCACATATCAAGTGACTTGGAGCGAATCCTTGATTGGTCTAAGAAAAATACTTTAGTGCTTAACGCTTCGAAAACAAAATGGATGTTGATGGGTACCAAGCATCAAATAAAGAGTGCAGACGGTATACCCATAAGACTTAATGGGGAAGTACTTGAAAGAGTTTCTGTTGCAAGGACTTTGGGGCTCTTAATGGATGAAGAGCTACGGTTTTCAGAACATATTAATAATCTGATGAGGAATGCCTTCTACAGGCTTAAGGTCTTATATGGTATTCGAGAATTTCTCTCCGAGCACGTAAGGAAGTTACTCACAGATCTGTTGGTTCTTTCATCTTTCAACTATTGTGATGTTGTATATGGACCCCGGCTTCGTCAAAATACCAAAAAATGCATTCAACGTGTCCAAAACGCCTGTATACGCTTCTGTTATAAAGTTCCTAAATGGTCGCACATCTCCCCAATTATAAATGAAAAGAGACAACTTAATATGCAATCACGACGTCACCAACATTTGTTATGTTTCACACATAAGATAATCACAAGCAAATGTCCACTATACCTATACGATAAGTTATCTTGGTGTGCGGACGCGCACAACTTGAATACTAGGTCTCAGGTAATTTTAAAACTTATCATACCGAAACATAGAACACAGGGTTATAAAGGCAGTTTCAAATACGCTGCATCAAAGATTTGGAACAATATACCACCTCCTTTTCGATCTATAAAGAACACAGTCAGCTTTAAAAATAAATGTAAACAATTTATAAGTGAAATTCAAAAACATAATACTCGACTACTTTAGATATACATTGATTAAATTATAATATTATGTATTGTACAAAATTATGTATTAAGATGTACTTAATTAATTTACACTCCTTATAACATCTATGTAATAAATGCCCTTTCCCCACTGCCCATTCTCATTGTGCTTAAACTAATATACATTATTTGTATTTTTAACACCTCCGGTAATGTGTGATCACGAAGAAATTATCTAAATGTTTTATCAGTAAGTTATTTATATTTTTTTTGTAAACGGGAGTCAAAGGTTTAAGCTGAAAACCAGCGCTTGGTAATCCATGTGAAGTCCAAGCATAAGCTGACGCTTAGACCTTTTGCTTTCGGTATTATAGTTTTTCTGTATATTTCTACAAAATTGCTGTAATGCTGAAATCAATAAACTGGTATTCTATTCTATTCTATTCTATATAGCAGCCTAACAAATGTTTATTTTTACTTTATTTAATATCTAATACTTTATTTAATATATTAAATAAAGTAATTAAATGCATGTTTTTTTTACGCAGTCAAAGGAATATAACACACACAAAAAAGGGAGTTGTACAATTACATTAATAAATATACTTGGGTACTAATTTTTTGCTCGCAAGTGTACATGCGCAAATTTTCCCCCACTTCGTCGCCCAAGGTTCAAGTTTTTTGCCGACAATTATGTCCGTGTGGTGACGGATTAAGAATACAGTGTCACCCCCCCTATTCATCCCGTGGGTGTCGTAAGAGCCGACTACGGAAGCAAACTATGCAGGACAACAGCACTGCGCAGAGAGAAGGAAAACTTGACACGGTTTGTGTCATACCAACCCGTCTGGCCAAAACCTCCTTTTTAAGGAGAGGCTTATGTCCAGCATTGGACTATTAAAAGCTTTTGATGATGATATCTATCGTTACTGCCTATTGAATGAAGTAGTTATTTTAAAATCGTAGACTATCTCTCCAATCAGTTATAAATAATACAATTTATACCGCTACCCATTGCCTATCTCTAAGGTGTACCAAGGTGTATCACCTGATGGTGTCTACCGCCGCAACTGGACACCTGCAACTCTTGAGCCTCCCCCAGTGTCAGAGGGGGTTTGGGCTTCGGTAACCGTTGGCCGCATATACTATATAAAAAGTACCTGAAACCTGCAGGCTTGTATGAATCCTTTAATGATAGACGAGCTTGTGAGAGACATACCCCGTCTCTGTCTACCCCGGGAAGAATGGCGCGAATTTATAATGAATGAAAACCACTGCATTTAATAAGAATATTTTATTCCTTAACTATGTATTTACATTTAGATAAACTTAACATTAAATTTTATTAATTATTTCACAATAAATTCATACCATCGAACAAATATAACGAGATATATCAAAAATATGTATTTATTTAGAAAAATAGTTTAGGTACATACTTTGAGGAATTCTTTGAATTCTTATAGGTAAACCGCTTAATCCGGGAGTTGACATTTTTTCAAAAATCATTTGTATCGCTTCATATATTTAAAATAATACCCGTAAGGTAACATTAAATTTATTATTTTATCCCTAAATCAGTAGTATATTTTTAATTCAAACACTGTGATCACGTGACTGCACGGATGGCGTAGTGGTTTAAGCGGTCGTCACGCCCTTTACTACTGCGCTGAGTGTTGTGAGTCAGATCCCTACATTGGACATGATATTTATTTCTGTAAGTAAATCTTTTCAGATATTTTACAAGTCAGATTTTACAGCTAGAAGGAGTCGGCATTTCCTAAGACTCACTTTGGGAAGAAACGCCGAAACAAACCACTGAGGTCTTTTTTTTAGTCCGTAAACAAAGTTAAAGAAAACTGTGCGAGTACAGTGTAGGGTCTGGGTAGGTCTTTTGAAGACAGGACCATCGTTTTGAGTCGGCCTGTCCTTACAGACAGCATACGAGCCCCAGCCATCGTGTAGCCTAACCGATATTAATCAAGATCAATGACCCGAAGCGCGACACTACAGCCAGCAGGACATTTGAGTAGGCCGAGGAAACACTCAAAACCACCAGAAAGTTACTAAATATGAACTAACATTACAAGCCTACACTAACTCACATTTACATACTTACAAAAAACCCTGCGGCACCCCCATAGTGACCAGAGACCCCAAGGACCTCTGCCCATTAACTTCAACTCTCTGGATCCTATTACCCAAATATGAGATAAGAATCTTCTTATAAGTAGCAATAAATACAATGTCTACTCATCACGCTACGAGCACCTGCCGCCCGCACCTCTCCCGGTCCCCGTTCTCGTCCTACCTCCGCCCCTGTACCCCGCAGCCGAGACTCTATAGGCTTTAATTGAAAGATAGTTTTTACTACAAATCGGACATTTTTGTTTCCCGCTAAGTACACTTATATACTCTGTTAATGTATCATTAAGTGTAAAATCTTAAAGTACAGCCTGAATCGTCTGCCATTTTTAATTTAATGTTTTTATATCTTCAAATCAGCATTAAATATAAATGATTTGGAAAACTAGTTCTTGAGTGTAGGACGCCCACAGGGCAGATAGAGTGACGATTTGCGCAAGATGGCTGGCAGAATCTAGATGCGAGAAGCCCAAAATCGATCTAAGTGACGTGCAATGGGAGAGGCCTGTCCAGCTGATGATGATGATTTAACAATAGGTAGGTTATGACGTCACGCCTCAGTATTTCATACAAAAATGTACCGCGTTAACGTTTAATAAAAAGATACTGAATTAACTCGACAGTAATCTAACCAGTTCTTACATACATTGTGTTATTATTTTCTTTTGGACAGTACAAAAAATAGTCAATTAGTCGTCCTAATTACAGATTCGATTGAAAATAATAACAATCGATTTATTCCTTGCTACATAAAATATCTATCGGCAAAAGATTAATGGAAATCGGTCAATCGGTTCCGGAGATTAGCCTAAACAAGGAGATAAACAGACTATAATAGAAAAAAAAAACGAGTGTTCTTTAGACGACACGACTGAAGTAAAACTTGGCTATGAGAGAAAGAAAATGTAAGCTAGTACCTCTCTCTCTTGCCCCAACAGTAATATACGAAATGTAACTCTCTCTTTCTATCTCCACTAACTTATATCTCCATCTCAACTTCCGTTCGCCTCGCCAGATCACACTATTCGTAACGCTCTCGTCACACATTCAGCAGCGTTACTCCCCAAGCGTTCTACTTTAAAAAGAAAGGATTTTGGTGAAATATTCCTCGTCTTCATATATCGCGTTATTTATTGTAAATATTATCAATCACATATTTTTGTGTTACCCTGATATCATACAGAGTTTTAATATTCAAACAACAAATAAAATAATTCACATATACATTACTAATATTAGTTAAGACACAAGTTATGAAACAATCAACCGCTACTCAATTATAAAAACGTAGCCATTTCCTTCAGTGACAGTGATCATCCTTCATCATCATCATCAACAGCCTTTACTAGTCCACTGCTGGACATAGGCCTCTCCTTAGAAAGGAGGTTTTGGCCTACTATACCACGCTGGCAGACGGGTTGGTATAGGGTTTGTGTCAAGTTTTCCTTCTTTTTGCAGTGCTGTTGTCTTGCGTAGTTTGTTCCCTCAGTCGCCTCTTACGACACCCACGGGATGAATAGGGGTGGTATGGTGAATAGGGATTTTCTTGTACGCGCTTAGATCTTTCAAACTACGCAACGGATTTTAATGCGGTTAAACAATAGAGACAGTGATTCAAAACGAAGATTTATATGTATAATACATGCATATTGTAGTAGAGAATATACGAGAATTTCATACATTTGTCGTAAAAAAAACATGGTACATTACAACCTTACTAGATAGATCAAAATAATGTATTACGGAATTGTTTATCTTAAAAATATCTACAGAAAAGTCTGAGATGGTATATGTCTATCTCCTAAGGATAACACACAGTAACCATTTATATCTTTTACATATTACAATGTTACATGTCCGTGTGGTGACGGATTAAGAATACACAGTGTCACCACCCCCAATCATCCCGTGGGTGTCGTAAGAGCCGACTAAGGGAACAAACTACGCAAAACAACATCACTGCAAAGAGAAGGAACACTTGACACAATCCCTATACCAACCCGTCTGGCTAGCGTGGTATAGTAGGCCAAAACCTCCTTTCTAAGGAGAGGCCTATGTCCAGCAGTGGACTGTTTAAGGCTGTGGATGATGATGACATATTACAAAAAATAATGGATAATTTAGTAAGCTATTTTGAACAATACAGTATTATTTTCTTATCAAGAAAACTCCCGAATTAGGAATATATATAGGATTTTACAAACATACATGAAACGGACACAAAGAACACCCAGACTCAGAACAACAATTTGTGGATCACACTAAGTGTCGTCCCATGTGGGGTTTGAACCCACAACACTCGGCGCAGAAGGAACGGCGTGGCGACCGCTCGAACCACTACGCCATCCGTGCAGTCAGTATTATTCCTTTTTCAAATAAACATGTTGTTCGTGCATGTGTAAGAGGGTAAAATAAAAAAAACTGCGGGCGTGATTTTGACTGACTTTAAACAGTCAGAATTAGTTCAAACTTTATAGATATATCGAGGACCGATGACAATACACTAATCAAAAAAAAAAAACTAAAAAACACGCTTTTTATAGAAAACCAAACTAAAAAATAGAAAATAAATTTCAATAAATTTGAAAAAAAAAAGCGTTCGGTGCCTGTTGTCAAAAGTAAAAAGCACCCAACGCTTTTAGTTTAGTTTTCTATAAAAAGCGTGTTTTTTTAGTTTTTTAAAACTATTATTTTCATTCTTGGTTCATTTTTATTTACCAAAGTCAGTCAAAATCAAGCCTAAAGGAGTCAGTAACAAACAAACATACAAGTGAAGCTAATATAAAGCGTGGAAAAAAAAGGAATGAATTTTGCAAAACAGCCGCAGTCAATAGGTAATTACATTTAAATATCAGTAGTAGGCCAAAACCTCCTTTGTAAGGAGAGGCCTATGTCCAGCAGTGGACTATTAAAGGCTGGACTATTGATGATCAGTATCACAATGAGAATTGAATACAATTTATAAATAAGTAACGTTTCAGGGTTAGATTATAATTATTTTTCCTGTGGTTTCTCATATTTAATTAATATGAACACAATCTATAATTCTAGCGATTACTAATTTTATAATATATTACAAATATTAAATTGAGCATATAATTGACACTTAAGGCAAAAATTGGAATGTAACCATTAAGGCTTCAACAAGCACACAGTCGGTTAGTATTGTAAGTTTTTTTTAACTATCTGACAAGTCGGGCGCTTTACATTCGAGCGGAAATCCGCCGTGCTCTCCTATACCATCAAGTGTGATATGCTGTACAATGACCAACACGTTACTTCTCTTCTTATACTCTGATTAGTCTTGGATGGATGTCAGCAACAATTTTTCTGGACATCTCCATGTGCTATATTGTCGATACTCCAGGAAGGTAATTCCACCTTGCCGGTGTGGGTCGCGTCTTCCTCGGTTGGACATCCTGGAATATGTAATAAAAAAGCATTAATAAATATTTGACTGATAAGTCTGTGGAGGGTGTCATGTCCTTCCTACACAAAGAGAGAATCCTTCGACCAGGCGAGGTGATCATGCCTGGTGGGCCGCGGCCCAACGAGCATCTATACAATTTCCCAACATCGACATGTTGGGAAATTTTATAGATGCTAATCGGCGAGAGAATTCTTCATATCGCGATACAGGATTAGCAATTCTCATTCAGGAGTTACTCCTTAGTTCGGTAGGTCTTCGTTAGATGGCGCTGTAGTATGTTTATTTGTTGCGAGGTAATCATGCATGGCGGGCCGCGGGTGGATGTTGGAAAGTTGTATATATGCTAATCGGTGACAGAATTGTTCATATCGCAATACAGGATTAGCAGTTAACCACGGTGTGGTGCGGTGTGTCTTCGATAGATGGCGCTGTAGTATGTTTCTTCGTTTCGTTATATGTGGAAGACGCCACTAGTCAAACAAGTAGTAATAGTGGGAGAGCCATACGTCGGCACGTTTGGTGCAATTCTTTCATTGTCGTTTCTTTCATTGTGTGTTGTAAATTTTGGTACTTGCAAGTTTTCGCAAAAATCTAAATTTGCCCATATCTTTTTATCGTGTTGACTCAGGTGACACACCTAATAGGGACCATAGACCTCAGTATCTGGTATAAATTTCAACTTGCTAAGTCCAGCCGTTCCTGAGAAAATACGTGGTGACACTAGATTGATTGATAGAATACTTACTTGTTTTGTAAAAACATACATATTATACATAGAAAACACCCAACCTCCGAAACAAATATTTGAAGATCATATAAACATTTGGTCCGACCCGGGAATCGAACCCGAGACCTCAACACAGCAGTCGCATACGCTACTACTGCATCACCGAGCTAGTCAACACATATTGACGACCGAATGGCGTAGTGGTTTGTGTAACGGACTGCTATTCCAAAGGTCGCGGGTTCGATTCCCGCTCAAGTCAAGCATTTGTGTGCATGAACATTTAATGTTTGATTTGGTCTGGGTGTTTCTATGTATAATATGTATGTATTTACAAAAAAAAAGTATATATGTATTTATATCAGTTGTCTAGTACCCATAGTACAAGCTCTGCTTAGTTTGGGACTAGATGGCGTTGTGTGAATGTGGTACAATATTATTATTATTATTATTATATATACAATATATTTAGTTTTACAGGTAAATAGTATGTTACCTGTAGGTATTTTGTCGTCGCCGTCGGAGCTGTCATAGGCCCTCAGTGAGGACATCGTGTTGGAGGAGGACAGCCTGAGGAGGGCCGACGCTGTGTTCAGGAATACTTGGTCTATGCCTTGCTGTAGACAAAATAGAATAATTAAGAGTTGTATGATATTAAAGAAATAGTAGGCCAAAACCTCCTTTCTAAGGAGAGGCCTATGTCCAGCAGTGGACTTTTAAAGGCTGTTGATGTGATGTGATGATGTGATGATTAAAGAAATGTTGGGCATGAAAAAAGTTTTTTTGAAGGGCAAACGTCTTAAGGCGCGTTGGGCATTTTTGAACAACCAACAAAAGAATGTATTTTTTGAGATGGGTAAAAACCATTGAACTCGCGACACTGTCACCGTTACCGACACCTCTGTATAAGTATCTACATATATTGGCCCCGTTTACAAGAGAGTTGAGTTTGGGTTGAAATACATTGATAATATAACTGTATATAATATAAACATATATTGTGTATATACGTACAACATAGATATATATTCATGTCGGAACTTTTCTAGTCGTAAAAACAAAAAACAAAAACAAGTTTTCACTTATGACACTGAGTGCCACTGTTTTTTGTGTGAGGTGGGGCTCATGAGCAGATGGATCGTGAGATGGTAAGTGACACCCACCGCTTATGGACGCTTGCGACTCAGTTACAAGCGCGTTGCCGGTTTTTGGAAAGGAGTACGCTCTGGAAAGGAGGACAATTTGTTCCACACATTGGTTGTGCGAGACAAAAAGCTTGTGGAGGAACGGGTGTCATGTTCTTCTAACACAAAGGGAGGATCCTCCGACCAGGCGAGGTGATCATGCCTTGTGGGCCGTGGCCCAACGGTCGATTTTGAGAAATTGTATATGTGCTAATCGGCGAAAGAATTCTTCATATCGCGATACAGGATTAGCAATTCTCATTCAGGAGTTACTCCTTAGTTCGGTATGTCTTCGTTAGATGGCGCTGTAGTATGTTTATTTGTTTCATCGTATGTGGAAGTCGCCACAAGCATTTAGAAAAGTGCACTGGTGATGAATATTTTGCCGTTTCCGATGGCGGAAAGCCGATAAGGCATAAGAGTGTTTGTTTGTTGAAACTAAATGCTAACCGCTTAGCTTGCTTACAAATTTGGGATACAGAACTTCGATTGAGCTCAAATATTGACCCGATATACAACACTCTTTAAGGATAGCTTTTAAAATGTATTTTCTCTTAAGCCTAGTATTCAGTTTCCCTTATATTGTCAAAGTCAAAGTTTTTATTGCGTTCATGTGTACATGTATAATGGCGTAGTAGTTTGTGTAACGGACTGCTATTCCAAGGGTCGCGGGTTCGATTCCCGCTCAAGTCAAACATTTGTGTGCATGAACATTTAATGTTTGATTTGGTCTGGGTGTTTCTATGTATAATCTGTATGTATTTACAAAAATATATATATATGTATTTATATCAGTTGTCTAGTAGCCATAGTACAAGCTCTGCTTAGTTTGGGACTAGATGGCGTTGTGTGAATGTGGTACAATATTATTATTATTAAAAAAATTACAATTTTAGTTCTAAAGACATGAAACCCTGCTAGGGCACAGTAATTTTTATGGTATTAGGCGTTATCACGTATGCCATTAAATTAAAGTATTTATACACTTAATTAAATTACCAATTACATATATTATTATGTTACAATAAAGACTAACGTAACACTAATTATATTTTTACATATTTCCTATAAATGCAATATATAAATTTAGTTTTATATATATATTTTTTTATTTTATTGAATTTGGAATCAAATGTTACGTTATGTTACGTTACGTTACGTACACAAAAAAAATATTAGTTAAATAATAACTTGTTTTTATTTCTTTCTATTTTTGTTACTCATCAATGCAATCACAATGTGCTACAGCGAAGAGTGGCAGGGTACAGCTGGTTCTATATTAAAAAAAAAAGTTTGTTTAACGCGAGTGTCTTTCTCGTAAGAACCGCAACCAAAGCCAAACCGTGAAACTGTTGAGTATAGGGAAATTTTATACCGATATTTAATCATAAGTTGTGGGGCTTCCTAGCAACACCCGGTTCCTATTACAAGTATGACCTTGACCTACTCAGATGAAATAGGTCAAGGTCTGAGTAGGTCAAGGTTATAAGGTTATAAGAGTAGGAAGTGTTTGTTTATATATTTATTACATTTGTTTACACGCTAAAAACTAAAAAACACGCTTTTTATAGAAAACCAAACTAAAAAATAGAAAATAAATTTGAAAAAAAAAAGCGTTGGGTGCCTGTTGTCAATAGTAAAAAGCTTATTATTTTTTATTGTTTTAAATTAGTGTATTGTCATCGGTCCTCGATATATCTATAAAGTTTAAACGAATTCTGACCGTTTAAAGTTAGTCAAAATCACGCCCAAAGGAGTCGGTTACAAACAAACATACAAACATACAATATAAAGCGTGTAAAAATATATTAAACATGGCTAGGTTGCACGTTTATTTATCTCTATAATATTCGAATGTTAATTGGAATTTACTAAGACTGCATTGATATCAACAAGCACTAGATTGATTGGCCAACCTTAAAAGCCTTTAAGGTCCGTGTGGTGACGGATTAAGAATACAGTGTCACCACCCCTATTCATCCCGTGGGTGTCGTAAGAGGCGACTAAGGGAGTAGACTACATAGGACAATAGCACTGCATGGAGAAGGAAAACTTGACACAAACCCTATACCAACCCGTCTGGCCAGCGTGGTATAGTAGGCCAAAGCCTCCTTTCTAAGGAGAGGCCTATGTCTAGCAGTGGACTATTGAAGGCTGTTGATGTGAAGAGCCTTGGAATCGGTGAATTGGCTCCATAAACTGTCCTACGTAGTGGAGGATAGATTATTTTATGTTTACTCTTCTTAATTCATCTGTAGGTGTTTTTATGTTTACTGTAGTTATTTTTTCTCACAGACCCGTCGTATTTCGAACTAATAATACATCACATATCCCACACACGGCCGTCTGATCCCAAACTAGGCAAGCCTGTGCTATGCTGATAAACATATCTACTTGAATATATTTAAATACATAGATATTATAGATAAATTACACCCAGACACAGAACAAATGGCCGTGCTTATCACACAATATTTGTCCTGGTGGGAATCGAACCGACCGTCCGTAACCAGTCTGGCCAGCGTGGTATAGTAGGCCTAAACCTTCTTTCTAAGGAGAGGCCTATGTCCAGCAGTGGACTATTAAAGGTGTGTAGCCCCAGCGGTTTAGGCTCTGCGTTGATTAATCAGTCAGTCAGTAAAGTTATTTCATATGTATAATAATAATAATAATATTTTCACACATCTCACACACGGCTGTCTGATTCCAAACTAGGCAGAGCCTGTACTACAGTAACCAGACTGCTGATAAACATGGTGCAAAACTGAATGAATGGTGTAGTGGTTAAGGTGGTCGCCACGCCGCTTCCTACTGCGCTCAGTGTTGTGGGTTCGATCCCCACACGGGACAACACTTTGTTTGATCCATAAACTGTTGTTCTGAGTCTGGATGTTCTTTGTGTCCGTTTCATGTATGTTTGTAAAGTCCTCCGCGACACAGGATATATTCGCAGTGCAGCAGTTGTCTTTTTAAATAGACCTTTATAAATTGATAAATCACACTCAAACACAGAAATAATGATCACGGTCATCACACAATAGTTTGTCCTAGGTCAGAATAGAACCCACGATCACTGGCTTCGTAGTTCAGGTCACTAATTAAAAGACCAACAAGGACTACCCTCTCATCATCAGTATCTCAGTACTTACCTGATCGTGCAACGCAGATGTCTCACAGTAATGCGCTCCAATGGAGGCTGCGAACTGCGTTGCCTCGGAGACGGTCACCGCTCTATACTGCTCCAAGTCACTCTTGTTCCCCACCACCGATAACACCATGGCTTCGGGGACATTACTGGAATAAAGAGAAAGAAATTATTAATTATTTCTTCTTCTTTCAAGCTTTTTTTTCCACTTTAGGTAGGGTCGGCGTTCGCGGCTCCAAGACATTTTGTTCAGGGTTGTTTGATCAGGTAAATTCTCCTTCTCCAGAAGCGTCGGGATACTGTCATCGAAGGTCCTCGGCCTCTTTTGCCTTCTAGTAGGCTAAATGATGCACAAGTTAATTTGACGGGCCTGTTGGTCTAGTGGTTAGTGACCCTGACTGCTAAACCGGAGGTCGTGGGTTCGATTCCCACCCAGGACAAATATTGTGTGATGAGCACGGTCATTTGTTCTGTGTCTGGGTGTAATTTATCTATAATATGTATGTATTTAGAAATATATAAGTATGTTTATCAGCAGTCTGGTTACCATAGTATAGGCTCTGCCTAGTTTGGGATCAGACGGCCGTGTGTGAGTGTGTGAGATATATTATTATTATTATTATTATTAATTTTAAAAAAACTACTACACTTCACAAGCGTTTTCAATTTTATAATTTCCATATACGCCCAATCACTCTCACAGTTATGACGAATCTAACGATACCTGAAACGCCAAAATCCATCACTGTTTAGGCTACAGGTAATAAAGAAATATACACACACACATACATATACACAAACAACACACATACATACATACCCTCGATAAATACGATTCCCTCCTTTTTTTTTGTGTGCGGATTTCTCCTCGGATACCATCCACCAGTGGGTGATTATGTTGGACTCGAACCGATCAAAAAGCGCGCCGTTTCCAGGTACCAGTAGCCGAGGAACCAGGTATACCCTAGAATGGAAAGCCCTGGTATCCCAACGTACTTCGGGCCATCTACAGCTCATCACACAATTTTATTTAACCTGGGTGGATGTCGAATCCACGACCTTTGGCTTAGCAGTCAGGGTCACCAACCACCAGACCAGGCCAGTCATGATGATGATATTGACTTTAAATTTCTACTATCCGTCACTTACCTTTGTAATTCTTTGACCCAGCCTTTGATAGCTGTGAAGCTACTGACGCTGGTGATATCGAAGACTAGCAGCGCAGCATTCGCGTTACGGTAGTACATTGGGGCCATGGAGCGAAAGCGCTCTTGACCTGCTGTGTCCCATACCTGAAAGGGACAGATATATATCAGTCTCTTTTTCCTTCCAGTATACGCAGAGATGACAGAGATCACCGATCCTGACATATAGCAATTCTGCTCGACCGGAGTAATACAACAGCCTCATAGAAAAGCGCTGTGCTTGTTTGCTTTCGTTCCTTCTCACCTAGTGATTAGGGTTATCGGAGGCTCAGTCAACCCTCCCCCACCCTCAAATATACTTGTCTTCGTCTGTGTCTCTTGAGTTAAATGTGTTTCCGGGCAGCCATAGCCACCAACACACACACATCAGGAGACCCGACTGCTTGTTTGGTCCCAATACCAGAAAAAAATTGATGCTGTCAAACTCTGAACTTCCTTCATTCTTCAACAGATGAGATGATCATTGAATTTTCGTTACTTCCCCTCTCTAGCCTTCTACTAGCATGCTATTAAGGTTAATAAAATCTCAAATGTTACCTGTAATTTAACCCTAGCATTGTCCAAGTTAATATTGCAGGTGAAGAATGACGCCCCTATGGTGGGAGATATGTGTTTCGAGAACATTTTGCCTATGTACCGCACCACCAGCGACGTCTTGCCAACACCTGCAATAGAAGAGAAAGAATATTATTATAATGTAAAATACTTTTATTTTGGTGACGGGGTGGAAAGTCTATGGGATCTCCGGGTCCCGGGTGATATTATCGTATGTTGTATTCCACTTAAAAGCACCCCGAAATCCGAGGTAAGGCGCCCTACTCCAAGGTAAGGCGCCCTACTCCGGGGAGGACTTGGACCACGCCAATTGCCCAAACGGTCGATTAACTAACCACGTTGGAGCCCCCGCGGCCCCATCGACAACTGCTATCTCCTTTCACGTCTTCTAAGCTCGGGATTGGCCCTGTCTAAATCTGTGATCAAAGCGGTCTCTTTCTGAAGCATTACAAAAAAAGTCCAATTGTAATAATATACTGCAATGACATTTACTACCTAATCTGTTTGTAGTTATGGTCGGCTATTAAATATCACAGAAAAATTCAAGGTTTCACCATGTCCATAAGTTTTCAGAGTGAGTAAGAAATTACAAAACTTCTGGAATTTTGTATGAGATAAGTCGGCCATGAGTTTGTTTGCCCTTTCTTCTCATAAGGCTCAACCCATTGGAAATGGGGGGTTGTAGATCGGCACAGGCATATCATAGATTTTGTATGGGTTTGGTTTTTGTTAATTTTTTTTGCTTACTATTTGATAAAACAGAGATTGTTGCTTTTGTGTGTGTTGATCTATGACTTTAGAGTCACATTAAAAGACGATTTCAAACAATTTTAAAAAATTTATGAAATAAAGAGAGTTTGAGTTTAAGATATTCTCGCCGTGATGAGCTATTCCATTCGCCATTCTTCGACACAGCGAGTAAACAAGTGCGAAGAATTTTAAACAAAAGATTAGCAAGTACACGACAATTTCATTGCGAATTGTTATTAATCGGACATTATTGTTTGTTGTGATTAATTGAAACAAATATTATATTTATTACGATGTATTTATCTAATCACCAACCGCAGTTGGTAACAATATCATTCTAAATGATTACTTTTAAAAAATTATCACCGACATCATAACTGTCTAGTACTTAAATCTTTTGTCATGTCATGGCCAAAACTTTTTGAAGTGCAGCTTTGATTTACATCGGCTTTTAGTTTTTTATATGGAACTAGCGATCCGCCCCGGCTTCGCACGCGTACAATGTAAATACTACTAATGTAGTGTCATTGTGGAGTAATTAATTATACTATTATTATGATAAGACTACTACAGGACATCCTTATATGCAATATTTATAGGCCCGCTCCGCTCCTGCCGACCCGCTTTGCCTTTTTAAATCTCTGATATCTACTAAGATGTTGATTTTAATAATATGATGTTAAAGCCATTTTAATTTACATTAAATGCCCAACATACATAACGTATTTATTTGGATAAGGAATAATACTGTATTGTTTAAAATAGCTTCGTAAATTACACACTATTTTTTGTAACATGTAAAAGATAAAAATGGTTACTGTGGGTTAGGAAGTTAGGAGATAGACATATATCATCGCGGACTTTTTTGTAGATATTTTTAAGATATACCTCTACTATAATATAATAAACCTAATATACATATAAACCTTCCTATAAGATGAATGGACTATGTGAAAGAGGACATGATTAGAAAGGGAGAAGTAGTGAATTGACAAGTGATAGAGGAGAATGAAAGAAGAAAACTGAACTGAAAACCGACGATAGTGGTACCAGGAGTACTAAATGATCTAATATTTTGATATTTAATATTTCACACATATCTCACACACGGCGGTGTGATCCCAAACTAGGCAGAGCCTGTACTATGGTAACCAGACTGCTGATAAACATACTTATATATTTCTAAATACATACATATTATAGATAAAGTACACCCAGACACAGAACAAATGACTGTGCTCATGGCACAATATTTGTTCCGGGTGGGAATCGAACCCACGACCTCTGGCGTAGCAGTCACTAACCACTAGACCAGCAGGCCAGTCAAATGATTGGTTTTAACATGTCTAGGTTAAAAGATATAGTCAGTTACTTTTTAATTCAGGTCGTCTTTCGGACCTTTATATGTAATCCGACAAAATGGTACATGAAGCTGAAGCTAGCCGACGCACACTGGGGCAGGATACCCTTATAACTGCCATCAAATATACTAAAGCCGTTAGGCGTTCTAAAGTGGACCGAGTGTTCTCATAGACATATGTAATAACAGAAAAAAACAATTCCGGAAATTAACATCATCATTTTATTGTTTAAAAATAACACATTACATATTTTTTCCAAAAAAAAGCGGTATTTCTCAAGTATAGTTTTTTTTTTATGTTAGAGGGGGCAGACGAGCAGTATGATACCTATTGAAGATATGTTAAAGCATCATCATCTTCATCATTATGATCGTCATCGACTGTAGTATTATCATCTGAGTTATTTAGAAATGGAGCTTTCAACATGAACAGTGCTTCTTTAGGAATATTTTTCACTTTATTTGTGACTAACTTTTGTTTACTGGTGATAACGGGATCAGAGCTCAGTAAAACATAAAAATTTTGGGTGCCTGTTATCAATAGTAAAAAGCACCCCACGCTTTTTTTTAAATTTATTTTCTATTTTTTAGTTTGGTTTTCTATAGAAAGCGTGTTTTTTAGTTTTTTAAAAGTATATTTTTTTTTAATTAGTGTATCGTCATCGGTCCTCGATATATCTACAAAGATTGAACGAATTCTGACCGTTTAAAGTCAGTCAAAATCACGCCTAAAGGAGTAGGTTACAAACATACAAACAAACATACAAGTGAAGCTAATATAAAGCGTATAAAAAGTTAAAAATATCCCTATTAGATTTTTCTCTGCTACATTTTCTCGAATTATGCTCTCTATAGCTCTTAAAGTCTTTTCTTGTCTTAGATTCTTCTGTTAATTGTCCGATAGTAGGAAGTGCAAAAGGATATCTAGCAGTATCAAGTGCAAATACCCTATGCTTTCCTGCATCTATATCAAATTCACTTGTTCAATTAGAATAATGTGTTTTTTTTTATTAAATCTACTTCTATATTAGTTATTTGTGCTGACAAGTCTGGATTTTGGGAAAAACGTCTGGCGGTGTTTCCATCGTTGCTACTGCCGAAACCCGGTTTGGGTTTGTCTATAATTAGGCCACACTTCTCTAAATTCTTTTTGAATTTTTATTTTCTGAAACAGTTTGCTAATCCTTCTCTCCACGGACTTGTCATTTTTTTATAGGGAGTTTGTATGCTAAATGTAGTAAACATTCGAAGAATCGAATCCAACCGCGAAGGACAGAAAGACCAAATCTCAAATTATCAGTATTCACCTTCCTTAAAACTATTTTATCTATTTTATTGAAATCTTTTGATGTTGCACCACACAACAAGAATTTAATGGTTGAAGTAGTAGTAGAAGTAGTTTCATATTTGACCCAATGCATGGGAAAAAAAGTGATGTCTGAAGCCAATCTTTGTTATATTTGTTAAAATTTTCTTTTATTCTACACCTTTCTCCCATCTTGACTTATATTAATACTAGCTGACCCGCGCAACTTCGTCTGCGTCTATCAATAGTAATAAATTTTCTCCGTTTTTGAAACATTCTTCATTGGTGCTCCGCTCCTATTGGTCTTAGCGTGATGATATATAGCCTATAGCCTTCCTCGATAAATGGGCTATCTAACACTGAAAGAATTTTTCAAATCGGACCAGTAGTTCCTGAGATTAGCGCGTTCAAACAAACAAACAAACAAACAAACAAACAAACTCTTCAGCTTTATAATATTAGTATAGATTTAAAACTACTAATTTTATTATATTTACTCGGCATGACTACTCGTTCGTTTCTACTCGTTCGTTTTTCCAGCTCTTTTATAAGATGCATATATTTTTGCTCGAAACTATTCCCTTTAGAACTATGCATTTTATTTAAAAGTTCTTGTCTTGTAATAAATAATGTATTCGAGGACATCCCTAAAACGAAATGAATATTTTTTAATAATAATAGCAAATTGGAACAAAATTATTTTCTGTAAATCATGCACTGAAAATTGTTTTATCTCGAAAATTTGCAAAATATAGCAAAAAAAAATAATTGTTTATAAGAGATGATACTATAAAGATTATTTTTAGATAGTAAGCAAAGCTTAATATTGCTTAGAAACAAAATAAAATATCTATTATTTCGTTATTTTCCTGATAATTTTCTACACACCCAAATTTAGCCTGGTCTGCCTAAAACTAATTATATAATAAAGAAAAAAAACATTCTAAAACATAGTTACATACCTGAAGATGAAGGTTCCATAGCTTAATAATCCCAAAAATAAATACTTTTAGTGTAAAACGGCTCTTAAATTGCACGTAAATCACTAATATTGGATGGGTAGTCTGCAAGACGTAAGTACGCTTCACTGTAGTAACGAAGTGGGTTTGTTATAGGGCATTTAAATACCGCCAAATAATACCTGAGTTAGTATTCTAATTAATTTATACATGAGGGCTAACAAGTGACATCTTTTTTATTTTTCATTTCCGGCATTTATTAGAGTCTTCTGCCCCAGTGTGCGACGGAGCTAGACGACGGACATAGCCTGCGTAGTATATGGCACGCCCCTCAAATTCATTTAATACTTAAAATTATAACTTTTCTGCCAACGTAAAAGTAATTTGGTATTATTGTATGATACTCAGGCATTAACTACACAAAATTTGAAAGCAATCCTATTTTTGTGAATCGAGTTACAGCAGGTTTTTGATCGAAATTCAGTATTTTTTGTTAGTTACGTACGTTTACTCATTAATTGTGTTAATTCTATGTTTTCTGCCAACGTAAAACCTATTTAGTATTATTGTACGACTCTTAGGGATAAACTATACAAAATTAGGAAGCAATCCTATTGTTGTAAACAGAGTTACATCAGGTTTTTCGTCGAATCGGTCAATTTATCGTAAGTCATGTCTGATTGTTCATTTAATAATAAAAATTATAACTTTTCTGCCAACGTAAAAGTAATTTGGTATTATTGTATGATACTTAGGCATTAACTATACAAAATTTGAAAGCAATCCTATTTTTGTGAATCGAGTTACAGCAGGTTTTTGATCGAAATTTAGTATTTTTTGTTAGTTACGTACGTTTACTCATTAATTGTGTTAATTCTATTTTTTCTGCCAACTTCATACCTATTTAGTATTATTGTACGAAACGTAGGCATAAACTATACAAAATTAGGAAGCAATCCTATTGTTGTAAACAGAGTTACATCAGGTTTTTCGTCGAATCGTTCAATTTATCGTAAGTCATGTCTGATTGTTCATTTAATAATAAAAATTATAACTTTTCTGCCAACGTAAAAGTAATTTGGTATTATTGTATGATACTTAAGGATTAACAATACAAAATTAGAAAGCAATCCTATTTTTGTGAATCGAGTTACAGCAGGTTTTTTATCGAAATTCAGTATTTTTTGTTGGTTACGTACGTTTACTCATTAATTGTGTTAATTCTATGTTTTCTGCCAACGTAAAACCTATTTAGTATTATTGTACGACTCTTAGGGATAAACTATACAAAATTAGGAAGCAATCCTATTGTTGTAAACAGAGTTACATCAGGTTTTTCGTCGAATCGGTCAATTTATCGTAAGTCATATCTGATTGTTCATTTAATAATAAAAATTATATCTTTTCTGCCAACGTAAAAGTAATTTGGTATTATTGTATGATACTTAAGGATTAACAATACAAAATTAGAAAGCAATCCTATTTTTGTGAATCGAGTTACAGCAGGTTTTTTATCGAAATTCAGTATTTTTTGTTGGTTACGTACGTTTACTCATTAATTGTGTTAATTCTATTTTTTCTGCCAACGTAAAAGTAATTTGGTATTATTGTATGATACTTAGGCATTAACTATACAAAATTTGAAAGCAATCCTATTGTTGTGAACAGAGTTATATCAGATTTTTCGTCGAATCGTTCAATTTATCGTAAGTCATGTCTGATTGTTCATTTAATAATAAAATTTTTAACTTATCTGCCAACGTAAAAGTAATTTAGTATTATTGTATGATACTTAAGGATTAACATTACAAAATTAGAAAGCAATCCTATTTTTGTGAATCGAGTTACAGCAGGTTTTTTATCGAAATTTAGTATTTTTTGTTGGTTACGTACGTTTACTCATTAATTGTGTTAATTCTCTTTTTTCTGCCAACGTAAAAGTAATTTGGTATTATTGTACGATACGTAGGCATAAACTATACAAAATTTGAAAGCAATCCTATTGTTGTGAACAGAGTTATATCAGATTTTTCGTCGAATCGTTCAATTTATCGTAAGTCGTGTCTGATTGTTCATTTAATAATAAATAATATAACTTTTCTGCCAACGTGAAACCTATTTAGTATTATTGTACGATACGTAGGCATAAACTATACAAAATTTGAAAGCAATCCTATTGTTGTGAACAGAGTTATATCAGATTTTTCGTCGAATCGTTCAATTTATCGTAAGTCGTGTCTGATTGTTCATTTAATAATAAAAATTATAACTTTTCTGCCAACGTGAAAGTAATTTAGTATTATTGTATGATACTTAGGCATTAACTATACAAAATTAGAAAGCAATCCTATTTTTGTGAAAAAAGTTAGGACAAATTTACCATCGAAAAACTCGAGTTTTCGCTAATAAACAGCGTAAATCTTAAAAGGCACTAGTTCATTGTATAGTAATTTGATGCAGGAAAATGACTGTTTGCTCTCTTTGTTCATTAAAAAAAAACTCAATTTGAGGGGCGTGCCATATACTACGCAGGCTATGTCCGTCGGCTAGCTTCAGCTTCATAAATGGTACCGCATTAAATGATAATCTACATAATAACATCAATAAAAAAATTATCTAAAGTATTTATTTTAGCAAAACAATGCGAGGATTTTGGCTGCATAGATATAAAACTTGACTTTTAAATAAATTCTTATCTGTGACCTTTTTTTTTTAAGGTTCATTGTTCTTTTTTTTATGATATAGAGGGCAAGCAAAGACATGGGTCACCTGATGTCAAAAGATTACCGCTCCCTATGACACTTGCAGCTCAATACTCAAGTGCGTTCCACCCCTAGAGTGCTGTCCTTCCAGAACTATAAAGAGTAGAACGTTGGGACTATTTTTACGTTTGGAAACCACCTCGGACCGTCACCCCACCGGAGTTTGCGGTAACGGATTAAGAATACGGAATGTCACCACCCCTATTCATCCCGCCGGTGTCGTAAGAGCCGAGCAAGGGAGCAAACTACGCAGGACAACAGCACTGCAAAGAGAAGAAAAACTTGAAACAAACCCTGTACCAACCCGTCTGGCCAGCGGTATTATGGTAGGGCAAAACCTCCTTTCCAAGGAGAGGCCTGTGTCCGGCAGTGGACTATTATAGGCTGTTGATGATTGATGATAAAGATAAGATAAAATTTATTTTCTCTTCCACGAACATTACTTAATACTAGGTTATTACAGTAATTGCTCAAGACCGTTGTGGTAGACTGGCATCTGCTCTAGGGAACCCTGTCTCATAGATTACTAGGCCCCCCAGTATTATACTTATGTCTAAATAACAAAAAATTAAAAATAATCATTGCCCATAAAAAAAAATAGTTTTTAAGTAGTTTTATTTTTAGGAGTATGCGCGTTCCTGTGTGCGTCAGTCTGGGCGTGTGTGTGTGTGTGCGCGCGTGTGTGTGTTGTTGGTGTGTGTCTGTATGTGTTGTGCGTGTATTAGTTTCAGCTTTTTATTTTGCGATAGTTAGTAATTGTTCAGGAGTCGTAGTTGTATTCCAAAAGTAATTATTTGCTTTATTATTTAACCTTGGTTACAGGATATAAAAAAAAATAAGTACAGAATTAAGTTTATTGTATAAATAATTACTTAGAAAAACAGTAGCTGCGTTGGGAGAGGCTCCTTTAACATAATATTTTAGGCCAAACTCTTGTTTTAATTGTGACGGAGTGCGTGTCGGAGTCGGACCGATCGTGGTTTTATCACACGGTGTGCCACTCAGCGCCTGGAATAGGAGGGATCAGAGGGACTCGGATCCGAGGATCGGCATCGGATCCGATCCCAATACGAGGGAGTGAGTGACGTTACGGGAGGGCCTCCGTAACGTCACTCACTCGGTGAAATATAACAAAAGAATTACTTTACATTGGTGTTCTGTGAGGTCGTGGTATCTCCGGTCGTCTCGTCCATATGTGAAGAAGTATGGCTCTCCCAGGGGCTTATATAGTATCGTTATTTATACTAGCCTGTTGGTCTAGTGGTTAGTGACCTCGACTGCTACGCCAGAGGTCGTGGGTTCGATTCACACCCAGGACAAAAAATTGTGTGATAAGCACGGTCATTTGTTCTGGGTCTGGGCGTATTTTATCTATAATATGTATGTATTTAGAAATATATAAGTATGTTTATCAGCAGTCTGGTTACCATAGCACAGGCTCTGCCTAGTTTGGAATCAGACAGCCGTGTGTGAGATGTGTGAAAATATTATTATTATACATATGGAATTACTTTACTGACTGACTGATTAATCAACGCAGAGCCTAAACCGCTGGGGCTACACACCTTTAATAGTCCACTGCTGGACATAGGCCTCTCTTTAGAAAGTTTAGGCCTACTATATCACGCTGGCCAGACGGGTTGTTATAGCGTTTGTGTCAAGTTATCCTTCTCTCTGCAGTGCTGTTGTCCTGCGTAGTCTACTCCCTTAGTCGGCTCTTACGACACCCACGGGAATAGGGGTGGTGGGATCAGGCTGAAGATGAAAGTTCGTCATTTTCTAAGTAACACGATATGTGGGTGAATTAACTAGTGTTAGATATGTACCCACATAAATGTTCTAAGTTTTTACATTGTACAGTTCGGTATAAAAAGCGGCTACTCTGTATAAATTAATGAATCAAATACAGGAAATTTCAAATTGAACTCATATACTTGCGATGCGAGATATATTAACTATTAATAGGTTAAAATCAGGTTATTTGTTCTCGTCCAGCGCTTATGTTGGAGTGTTATGTTGGGTGCGGTTTATATGTCGGTCGTGCAATTGTTTCTTTTATAGCTGTTCCAAGCAACTGCGCCTGCGTCTCTCAAAATGAAATTTGCCCTGTTTTTGCACCTTACTTCATTGACGTAGGTTGATGCTATAGCCTACTAGCCTTCCTCGATAAATGGGAGGGAGAATCTTTGAATTCCAACCAGTAGTTCCTGAGATTAGCGTGTTCAACCGAACAAACAAACTGTTCTTCATTATATATGTATTACTATAGTCATCGATATTATAGGCCTTGACATTGTATATTTAAAAACACAAATCTACACACATAGTAACAGACATATATGTGTTGTTTAGAAAATAATTTAATCGAAAATTATAAATTCATTAAAATTTTCGATTAAATAATTCTCTAAACAATGCTGACCTTGGTTTGAGTCCACGAGGATATTTTATATTACACGCTTTATATTAGCTTCACTTGTATGTTTGTTTGTAACCGACTCCTTTAGCCGTGATTTTGACTGACTTTAAACGGTCAGAATTCGTTCAAACTTTGTAGATATATCGAGGACCGATGACAATACACTAATTTAAAAAAAAAGTGTTGTCGATAGTAAAAAGCACCCCAAGCTTTTTTTCAAATTTATTAAAAATTATTTATTTTTTACACAATTCTTTATCCATATTATATCCATACTAATATTATATATGCGAAAGTGTGTCTGTCTGTCTGTTAACTCTTCACGCTTAAACCGCTAAACTGAAATAAATGAAATTTGGTATGATACTTTGATTTTTAAGGAAAGAGATAGGCAACTTTTCATCACGATAACCCACATTTACACGGGCGAAGTCGCGGCTAGAAGATAGTAATATTATAAATGCGAAAGTGTGTATGTCTGTCTGCTACCTCTTCACGCTTACCGATTTAGGTGGTAAATTTGGTATAGAGATGGTTCGACTCCCGGTAAAAGACATGGGATAGTTTTTATCCAAGAAATCATCCTTTAAGGGGGTGATAAGGGGAGTGGAAGTTGAATGGGAAATCAATAACCGCCGAACCGATTTAGATGAGATAGTTTGATGTTTGAGGAAGGACATAGCTAGTAAACCATAGACTCAGCTTTTATTATGACCAACTGACCATAGATAAACAATGTTTTCTATGCATGCCTTTATGAGTTCCGGATCTAAGGGGGGGAGGGGGGGTAGGGGCAAACCGGCGCACCCGCACGGTGAATAGCCGACTCGACCGTAGTGCTACCTCGGCCTCACAGAAAACCGTTAGTACGAGTCAAAGGAGTTGTGTTCAGGGCCTCAATTCCGCTATTTTATGTTAATGCCAAGTCACTGTCATTCCCACGCTGTTGAGATGCCATTGACATCGGTCAAAATATCGGTATTCTACTAAAACATAAATTCACAGTGTCAGTAGACTGTCGATGTAGTGACAATGAATCATCAATGACCATCATGTTTGTGACTCCTAAGTTGCAGACGTTCATGGGCGGCGATGGTCACTTTCCATCATGTGATCCGTCTGCTCGTCTGTCCCCTCTGACATTATGAAAAAAAAATGGCGATGTCAATAACATGAAAATTAAATATATCACTTTCTTACAAATTTAAAATGTACCGTTTACCCAAGTAGGTACGAGTATAACAGAGAAATCGACGAAATTTGTATCATTGACAAGTCTTCGGGAGGCCATTGGTCTTACATAGTTAGTAGAATACGAAAAGTGCAAAACTTTTCCGACGACATTACATCGACAGTCTATTGATACAATATTAAAATAGCTGAGGCCCAGGTAGACATGACAATTATTGCTACTTTTAAATCATAATCATCTGATAAAATGATTGCTTGTAGTCACAGCGATGTCAAACGTGATTATGATTTCGTCTTAGACAAAGATGGAATTAAAATCAATCAAAATTCTTTTGTTTTGCGCCCTTAGTCGCCTCTTACGACACCCACGGGATGAATTGGGGTAGTGACATTCCGTATTCTTAATCCGTCACTACACGGCAAAACAACGCAGGACACCAGCACTGCAAAAAGAAGGAAAACTTGATACAATCCCTATACCAACCCGTTTGGCCAGCGTGGTATAGTAGGCCAAAACCTCCTTTCTAAGGAGAGGCCTATGTCCAGCAGTGGACTATTAAAGGCTGTTGATGATGATGATGATGATGAAAATTCTTTTTATCACAGATTACGACCTTTTATTTAGACCTTGCGCTGGCGTAATAATAATAAGTCGCAATGGTTTTGTTAATTAGTCACAGGTATGATTACATGATTTATAAATCATATGATTGACGACATGTGATTGTGGTTTTATTCCATCCCTACCACCAGGGGACCTGTCTACTCATTCCCCCCCCCCCCCTCTCCTTATACCATAAAAAAGAGTAAAGTTGATTCTTATCTATATACTAAAACGCATCTTAATCTGATTTCGTTAATTACTATAATTTAATTTAATTATAACACTTTCTACAGATGTAGAACACAACATCATACCCACTTCAAAAAAATAATTTCTATTTTTACTTCAAATCGTGTATTTTTTTAAATATAATTTATGTAAATTATACTACACAGTACATACAATTATATTTTAGGAGAAAACTTTGAATCTGAATTTTAATAAAAATTTTAACTCATAACCTACTTGTAACCCAATTGTTTTTACCGTAACTATATATGTTTATAAATAAACAATATCAAGACGGCTTTTTTACACACTTTATATTAGCTTCACTTGTATGTTTGTTTGTAACCGACTCCTTTGGGCGAGATTTTGACTGACTTTAAACGGTCAGAATTCGTTCAAACTTTGTAGATATATCGAGGACCGATGACAATACACTAAAAAACACGCTTTTGATAGGAAACCAAACTAAAAAATAGAAAATAAATTTTAATAAATAATATCCAACACCACCAAAAAATAAACAACAGGCACCCAACGCTTTTTTATTCCTGTGTTGACTTGACAAACATACATGAAACGGACACAAAGAACACCAAGGCTACGTTCTATACAGTATTCTTCAGGTCTATCCGTATGGTGACGGATTAAGAATACAGAGTGTCACCGCCCCTATTCATCCCGTGGGTGTCGTAAGAGCCGACTAAGGGAGCAAACTACGCAGGACAACAGCACTGCAAAGAGAAGGAAAACTTGACACAAACCCTTTTTTTTTTTTTAACGTGTGGAAATCCCCTCGGACCGTCACCCCACCGGGGTTTGCGGAGGGGTGGTGTGTCGGACTCGGACCGACTAAAACCACACGGTGTGCCACTCTGCGCCTGTAATAGGAGGGATCCGGGAACAGCTGTTATTAAGACATCCGGAAAAAACCAACCCTTCTGGCCAGCGTGGTGTAGTAGGCCAAAACCTCCTTTCTAAGAAGAGGCCTATGTCAGTGGACTATTAAAGGCTGTTGATGATGATTCTTCAGGTAAGGTTTCTTTTGTATTATCACGCTGCGAGCTTTAGGAGCGGAGCGGTGACCATAAACTCATACACATTAAATAATTTACAAACTTTAAACGTACTGTTGTAATGTTATCGCGTACAGTTAGATTGTTATGTGAACAATTTGAACGATTCCAGATAACCTCAGTTCATAACTGAAATTGTACGCATATATATCTAATACATATATAAAATACTCGTGTCACGGTGTGCGTGGTTGAACTCCTCCGAAACGGTTCGACCGATTTTCGTGAAATTTTGTGTGCATATCGGGTAGGTCTGAGAATCGGCCAACATCTATTTTTGATACCTAGTAGCGGTCGAGTAAAAAATGTGATTTTGAAAATTCACATAACTAACGATAGCTATAGCCATTTTTTATATCTGTTTTAAGCCGAGTCGGTTCGCTAGTATATCACTAACTGTTTAAGTTTTAATATCGCTTTACACTTTTTATCTTTTGGTGTTTACATATAAATCTACAGCTCTATTTTAGAAGAAATACGGAAATAACTTAAAATTGCGTCGCTAACAATCCAACAAGTATATGGTCCTTTGAGCCGCAAAAAAAAGAATTAATCACAAAACAGTGACTATCCGCTCCTAGCTTAAGAGCTAAACTCTATCGTGATATCTATCACGATCAAGGGCTTGCCAATATCGATAAATGTTGACAATATAATCGCAGATTTGATGGATGCTCTATCCCTGCCTACTGAACAATTTTATCTTCAGATAAGTGTCAGAACAAAGTAGTCTAAATACATCTTGTAATATAGGAATAAGTTTTTTACACCGTTATCCAATCGGTGGAAATCGTGAGATAAAATTATCGCAGAAAACAATTTTAAGTATCATGACACTTCTTGTATTGCTCAAGTGTAAGAAGCTTAAATCTTCTTGACTTCCCATTTATTCATCATTATAATCATCATCAAGATCCTGCATTTTTTCAAATTTTATTTGAAGTCGACGCAATCTGTAAAAAAAATGCAATTGAAACTTGCAAATACAGAGTTTTATATGTGTATCAGTTTAAATTTTAGTCTCCTTTCGAGCCGTTTTCCAAACTAGGTTTGGGTAGGCTTTAAGTGTACTACAATACGGCTGAAGTGCGATTTTTTACACATTTGAGTGAGACTCAGATAGAGAGAGAGAGAGAGTGACAGGGGGGGGGGGGGGGTTAGTTTGTCCTCCGATTTCCTCACTCAGTAGGGGTAATATCAACATCATCATCATCAACAGCCTTTAACGGTCCACTGCTGGACATAGGCCTCTCCTTAGAAAGGAGGTTATGGCCTACTAACAATAATAACAATAATATTGGTAATAAAAATAATATAATATAAAATAATGACTGCTACGCCAGAGGTCGTGGGTTCGATTCCCACCCAGGACAAGAAATTGTGTGATGAGCACGGTCATTTGTTCTGTGTCTGGGTGTACTTTATTTATAATATGTATGTATTTAGAAAGATGTAGGTATGTTTATCAGTAGTCTGGTTACCATAGTTCAGGCTCTGCCTAGTTTGGGATCAGACGGCCGTGTGTGAGATTAGTGTAAATATTATTATTATAATTGTTAAACATTGTGTTATCTGTGAGGACGTGGTATCAGTTGGGTCGAGCCGGCCCATTTGGCTTTACCCACATTTCTTTTTCATCATCATCATCATCAACAGCCTATAATAGTCCACTGCTAGACATAGGCCTCTCCTTAGAAAGGAAGTTTTGGCCTACTATACCATGCTGGCCAGACGGGTTGGTATAGGGTTTGTTTCAAGTTTTCCTTCTTTTTGCAGTGCTGTTGTCCTGTGCAGTTTGTTCCTTTAGTCGGCTCTTACGACACCCACTGAATGAATAGGGGTGGTGACATTCCGTATTCTTAATCCGTCACCACACTTCTTTTTGACTTAGGTGTTTCTATGTATAATATTAATGTATTTACCAAAAAAAAAGTATATATGTATTTATATCAGTTGTCTAGTACCCATAGTACAAGCTCTGCTTAGTTTGGGATTAGATGGCGTTGTGTGAATGTGGTACAATATTATATTATTATTATTATTCTTTACGCCGCATGCGCGGTACACAATTTTTACACTAAATAGGTATGTAGCATACCTACATACGGACCGGTTGGAGCGTTAGAGCGTAAATCGTTACACAGCAAGGGCTTAACTTGATACCTTGTGTATACAACAGTATTGTACGCCATTATGCTATGTCGGTCAAGGCAGATAGCTCTTTATTTGAGCTGTCTGTAATTCTGTTAATATTCCCATCTGTAGTCATGGAAATTATTGCTAGTTTTAAATCATATTCATCCGATGTAATGATGGTTTTAGTCACAGTGATTTCACATGTGATTGTGGTTTTGTCATAAACAAAGATAAATGCCATTAAAATCAATCAGAATTCTTTTTATCAAAGATTACGACCTTATATTTTAGATTTCGACCTTTCGCGAGTCTTGCGCTAACATAATAATATGTGAGTGATGTAATCCGACCGATTTCGGCCATGGCGACCACTTCGACCCCTTATAGGACCTGGCGCTGATGCGCCAGGAGATGGCTTATATAGCCGATTTTCGCAGCAAACTCCCTTGCACAGAGTGGGCAGGTGAGCTTGCCGCTCTCATAATTATAGTGAATGGCGGCGAGTGGACGGGCTTTGAGATCATCGCGCTTGGCATCGAGTTCAGCTAAACGCTGTTCCTGAAATTCGCGGATAGGCTTCTTCGTAATCTCGCGCCATTCCGGTCGCTGTGCTGCCAAACTCTCCCAGCGAGAGGGCTCTATGTTGCATCTTATAATGTGACGCTTCAGAACATCCTTATATCTGAGGAGTTGTCCACCGTGCTTTCGCTTGCCCTCCTCTAGCTCAGAGTAAAAGATTCGTTTCGCCACTCTCTCCTCCGCCATCCGTGATATGTGACCGCACCACCGGAGTTATCGACTCATCAAGTATGCTTCAATGCCACCAACATTGGCGCGTCTTAGAACTTCGGTATTGCGCACCCGATCGGACCATCTGATCTTCATGATGATGCGCAGGCATTTTAGGTGGAATCGGTCGAGAGTGCGTATATGGTGACGATACACACACCAGGTCTCAGAAGAGTAGGGAAGGTTTGGCAGCACGATCGAAATATAAACCGAGATGTTAGTAGCCAACTTGAGGTCGTGCGAGCAGAAGACCTTGGAACACAGCTTTCCAAATGCTGCAGCTGCAGCACTTATCCTGCTGTTGATCTCGGCATCAAGGTCACACTTAGGTGTTATAGTGTTCCCCAGATAACGAAATTTATCGACCTGCTTCAGCACGTCCTCACCAAGCTTAATGGCCAGTGTCTCACGACCATGGATGTCTAGGGACATCACTTCCGTCTTTTTGGCACTGTTCTTTAGGCCGAATTTGCAGCATGCTTGGTGGGAAGCGGACATCAGCTGTTGCAGGCCGTCTGGGGATTCTGCCAAGAAGCACAGGTCATCAGCATACATGATCTCTGTGATCAGTGCATACGAGACTTTGGTGCGCGCCTTAAGTCTGGCCAAGTTGAAAAGGCTACCGTCGGTGCGAAATCGAATGCGAACTCCTTCAGAAACAGTTTATAGGACCTCCTTGACAACTACTGCGACATAGTGTGCCACAGAAATATAAATATTTCGCATGTATATTTCTTTGATAGCTTTAATGCTCTAAAGAACAGCTCCAAAGAGGTTCTACCAGACTGCATATTTAGAAAAAGTTGATATTTCTTGTTCTAACTTTAGCAGAACCTTATTGGTTTTAATTTGAATAGAATTTCGAAATCCGAGAGCCAAGTAGGACAACCAATAATTAAGTAACTCAAAAAAGTATCAAAAACTTCAATGAGTCTAAACCATTATAATTGTGATACACTGTTTTTTTTCATCCACTAATTTTTTGCCCTATTTTTGGGTGTCAACATGAAAAATCCCTTTCTTCCATTGGACGCCATTGCTGCCATGCAGCAGACTGGAGGAGCGCATATCCAGACCCTATTACGTGGTTAACCGTAAGCTTCTGCTCATCAATCGGCTCAATCGTGCTGATACAATCAGGATCCTCACCCTATTCCGTCTATACCTAGCCCCTACTCACTTTCCTACGCTCTGAATCGGCGCTCTCCTGATCCCGTCCTGCATTCTTCATCTGGAGCACTACAGCTTCATACAAAGAAAGCCTCCTCACCGGAAGCATGGCAGTAACACTGGCCAGCCAAAAGAACAGTTTCGTTTTCCGTTCACACAAAGCAAAGGATCTTGGTACTACTGACTGGAAAACTACTAGTATTTTGGCCCAACATGCTGACCTAGAACCTTAGCCCAATGTGTACAGCATCCTTTATCTATCAACCCTAATTACTAGCGCAATTAGTTAACGCTTACCCTTTGAGATTAGGCGGCTTGACTAGATTACCAAAGCAGTATTATAATGAACGGTTCATTAATAAAATTATCTAATCGATTTGATTACAATAATCAATGAACAATGAATCTTGTTCTAGAAAGTTTGCAGAGCACTCGTCTGGAAGATAACTTGTGGATGTCACTACTCTGAGCGTCCCATTGTCCGTGTGGTGACGGATTAAGAATACGGTGTGAAAAAAACGTAATATATTTTCAAATTACAGTGAAACCTGGTTAAGTGAGACATCAAGGGACCTGCAAATTTTTCTCACTTATAGAGGTATTCCACTTACTCAGTGTCTCAGATATCTAGGTTTAATTAAATATCTGTCTCATTTAAAGAGGCTTCCTATATTATCAAAAAAAAAAGATAATAAAGGTAATAATAGTAAGGTTCAGTTTTTCGCGTACTGATAACGATTTGAGTCTTCGTTTCGGCATTTTTCAAATTAACAATCGTATGATCTACTATCATGTATCAGCAAAACTAAAACTGAAGGTAATTGAGGCTTAAAGTTATTTAAGTGCGGCATTTGCGGGTAGAATAAGAATAAGTAAGTAAATAAACAAAACGATGTTATCTCAGTTACAGAGGTTAATGCATATAAAATTCACTCGTTGTCTCAGTTATAGAGGCAACTATGACGATGAAATCGAAAGAACGAATCCCAGATAAAGAGGTTTTGCTTCGTCCCACTAATAGAGGTAATTCAGTGCCAAAGTGTTGGGACCTCAGTTATGAGTTCCAGTTATGGAGGTTTCTCACTTATCCAGGTCCCACTTAACCAAGTTTCACTGTATAAGGAAATGATTTATTTATTTTTCCAAATATGGCAATCTTTTTGATACCTATCACCACTGATGAGCCACTGCCATTCCATCTCCACTGTAAAGACACTGAGTTAGTGTCACATCACACATCACATCAACAGCTTTTAATAGTCCACTGCTGGACATAAGCCTCTCCTTAGAAAGGAGGTTTTGGCCTACTATACCACGCTGGCCAGACGGGTTGGTAAAGGGTTTGTATCAAGTTTTCCTTCTCTCTGCAGTGCTGTTGTTCTGCGTAGTTTTCTCCCTTAGTCGGCTCTTACGACACCCACGGGATGAATAGGGGTGGTGACACTCTGTATTCTTAATCCGTCACCACACGGACCAGTGGAGTTAGTGTAGAATACCGATATTTATACCGAGGCCAATGGCCACTCGATGGCATCTCAATAGCGTGTTAGTATGACTTGAACATAAAATAGCAGAATTGAGGCTCAGGGCGGCTTTAGACAATAATGTCCGACTAGTCCAGACTCCACTTTTTTTTTAAGACAAGTTCTGGAATAGGAATATATCCTATGTCTCTTACAAACATTGATGAAACGGACACAAAGAATACCCAGACTCAGAACAACAATTTGTGGACCACACAAAGTGGGGATTGAGCCCACAACACTCAGCGCAGTAGGAAGAATAGGAAGCAATGAGGTTACCGCGTAAATTATTTCGTCTTTGTCTTCCCAAGGGAGCATTTATGACGAAATTGGGCCGCCACGCCGCGATTGAGGGGTGTTTTTTTCCCCTGAGATAGGGCCTGATTAGGCATGGAGTCAATTCGGGGAGGACCTGAAATAACATGGTTCAGGATCTCCAAGAGTAGGGCACATGAGGCCGGCCGTCGGGGTGGTTTTTAGTGGAATCACCACATACTCCTAGCACCTGAGTCCCCGAGGAGCAGGAGATCTGAAGAGATTTTCCACTACGTAAAAAAGAAACAGAGCATTTATTCCCCATGAGGGGCAATCGTCCTATATTTCAAGGTGATTCACATTCGTAAGTTTCAATTTCTATCAAAGTTTTAGGTGAACAAGCTATTTTTATCTGTTAGTCATCATTTTTTATGATAACATAAAAAAATCAGGTGTATTCTTGGTATAAATTTACATGTCCTGTTAACATTAAACTATTAAAAAAAATTGTTAACGGGCCTTTTAGCCTGATGGTTAGCGATCCTGAATGCTAAACCAGAGATTGTGGGTTTGATTCCCAGACATCCAGGTAATCCAACCAAAAGCAATTTGCAATATTACACAGTGCAGCGATCTCAATTAACATAAGGAACGTAGACAGGCTCCTTCTGGTACATGATACCACCAAGTAGTCGGCTGCAAATTACTTTTAAAGTATGTGCATAAAAATCGATACTAATATTATAAAGCTGAAGAGTTTGTTTGTTTGTTTGTTTGTTTGAACGCGCTAATCTCAGGAACTACTGGTCCGATTTGAAAAATTCTTTCAGTGAGATAGCCCATTTATCGAGGAAGGCTATAGGCTATATATCATCACGCTAAGACCAATAGGAGCGGAGCACCAATGAAGAATGTTTCAAAAACGGAGAAAATTTATTACTATTGAGAGACGCAGACGAAGTCGCACTCGCATACCGTCGTGTGACTTATATTTATCCATATTGTGTAGAAGCGCATGATAAACCAAGATTAAATAGTACTCAGATACAAGCTTATTAAGAGTACTAACAGTTTAAAGAAAAGTCGATGTGGTTCATGGAACGCTTCATTAAAAAATATAATTATAAGAAGAAAAAATACGACAAAAACGCATAAAAAAGGCGAAACACTCTCTTTTTGAGAAATAATTTCTATGACTTACTATATTATTTATTACGTAAATTACAGAAAACAAAAAAGTATATATCTTCAACTATACAAAGGTGTTTAAAACTATTCTGAAATCGGTTATTTTTTTTTCGAGTGTGTGATGGGCGAAAAATGGTCCTTATCAACCCTTATCTATCCTTATTTTTGTACCACTGAGAATGAGAATTAAAAGACAAATGGAACAGGATCCCAATTTAACTGATTCACGGTTGAACTGATAAGGAATAATAATATACACCTACATAAGTTATTTTAATAATTCGTTAAATTTGCATGCTTTTTCACGGCTTAATGGGTCTGTTCGATTTATGTCAAACTTGTAATACCTAAGGTAGGTATTTACTACCCTACCTGCCTATTATTTACTACCCCATTTAAAGCAAATAAATAATTTGATTTATAAATGAGAAGATTTCAGGCAAACAATTATAATATTTCGGACATCCGAAACACAATTCCAATTTTATTGTAAATACGAGGGCGGGTCAATAAGTCCGTGACTTTTGGAATAAAACACAGATTTTTTGATAAATAAATCATTTTATTTTTCAACGTAGTCTCCCTTGAGCTCTATACACTTTGTTCAACGCTTCTCCAATTTTTTTTATCCCTTCCAAAAAATATGATTTGTCGAGGTCCTCAAAATAGGCCTTTGTTTGCGAGATGACTTCATCATTGGAGTCAAATCTTTTTCCACCAAGCCATTTCTTCAGGTTTGGAAACAAGAAGTAGTCACTCGGAGCCAAATCTGGAGAATAGGGCGGATGAGGGAGCAATTCATAGCCCAATTCTTGGATTTTTGCCATGGCAACTGCACATGTGTGCACCCTTGCATTGTCTTGCTGGAAAAGAACTTTTTTCTTGGCCAAATGAGGTCGGTTTTTTTTCAAATCGTCATTGAATCGGTCCAATAAGTTTTCATAATATTCCCCATTGATTGTTCTTCCCTTATGAAGGTAGTCAATGTGGATTATCCCGCGTGCATCCCAAAAGGCAGTCGCCATAACTTTATTGGCTGACAAACCCACCTTGGCCTACTTTGGCGCCGATACACCCTTAGAAACCCACTGTTTTAACTGTTGTTTGGTCTCTGGTGTGTTCCACAAACTGTGTTTGTTCCAAAAACTCCTCCATATTACGATTAAACAACGCCAAACCTTCCTGTGAAGTTGTTACACGATTGCGTTTGTGGTCGACTGTGAGCAATCGTGGCACCCATCAAGTTCAAATTTTGAAAGGAGTCAACTGACAGATGCCTGTTGACAGGAGTAGTGTTGCTTTTTCAGTAAAGAGGTCAGAAATTCAAAAAGTCACGGACTTATTGACCCGCCCTCGTACATAGATATTATACATAGGAAACACCCAAACTCCAAAACAAATATTTGCAAATCATACAAATATTGGTCTGACTAGGCCATCGAAGCCAAGACCTTAGCACAGCAGTCGCATACGCTACAACCACACCACTGAGGCAGTCAATTATTTTAATGATATACTATTTAGTATCAAATCAGATTTAACAGGATAAAATAATAATATAATTACGTGAAACCTATTTTTTCCTCTCTTCCTAATAAGGAGGCTTTGTACCAATTTGATGTAGGTTTACTGTTTTTGTGAATCTGGTTTTATAAACTGCTTAACTATTAATGTATTAAAAGTAGACTGTAGTTTTTTCCTGTTTTTACAGAACTTAATTTTATAATAAAGTTGGGTAATCAACCCAGCAATCAATAAAATCTCCAGTAAACAACAAATGAGGGTCCAAAGAATTCCACCTAAAGAGTTTTTGTGTCATGAGCACATCTCTCCATCATCATCTTCTTGGAGGTAGGAGTAATGTGTTATGTCTTTGTCACAGGTCTGCTTCTGCTGGAGTAACACACAGACTCTTCCGTTACTTCATGCAGACAGATGTATTAGATTTGCACACTCTTGTAAAAAAACCCTATCACTCAACTTGTTGCCTCTAAAGAAGATGACTTTCCAAGTCAAATGATAGCTTTTCAGCTTAAATAATAAATTTTGATATTTCTGGTTTAAAAATCTATTTTAATATTATATTATTACTTTATCCAGATGGAACTCAAATAGCAACATAGAAAACCCTTTAAATTGGTTTATTGATTCTGAATGATTCCTGCTCCACAGGAGGTTACAAGCATAGAAATGACACTCATCATCAACAGCCTTTAATAGTCCACTGCTGGACATAAGCCTCTCCTTAGAAAGGAGGTTTTGGCCTACTATACCACACTGGCCAGACGGGTTGGTATAGGGTTTGTGTCAAGTTTTCCTTCTCTCTGCAGTGCTGTTGTCCTGCATAGTTTTTTCCCTTAGTCGGCTCTTACGACACCCACGGGATGAATAGGGGTGGTGACACTCTGTATTCTTAATTCGTCACCACACGGACCCGGATATGACACGGAAATGACACTCACTGACACAGTATTTCACCCACTGTATTAAGTAATATTGTATGTTATTTTTGAATAAATAGTAATATGAATACACGAAACTGTAATTTGATTATTATTTCATGAAAATATTAGGTTTAGAATGAATACAAGAAAACCATTTATTTCATCATCATCATCAACAGCCTTTAAAAGTCCACTGCTGGACATAGGTCTCTCCTTAGGAAGGAGGTTTTGGCCTACTATACCTCCCTTAGTCGGCTCATACGACACCCATGGGTGTCAATCCTATTCTTATTCGATCCGTTTATTTAATGAAAGAAATATTTTTGCTGTAAAGTGTACCTAATTGGTCCAGAAATGTTTATGTTTAAAAATTCAGCGCTTAAAATAATATTTCTTTAGTTTTAATAAAGAGGTTACGTATGGTCTGAGTAGTTATCCCATAGAGATATAAGCATATAGTGAATAAACAAGAGCTCCAATCTTGCAATATAGGCAACGAGAGAGATGGATAATAGATAGTTCTCTCTATCTCTTTCCACTCGAGTGTTAACTTTCCACTGTGGTTAGCTGGAGAAATTTTTAAACTCCTGCCGTTCTATGATCAAAAACATGCCCTCTTCACGATGGCCAATTGCAGCTTAGCTAAAGAGAGACAGAGGGAACTATCTCGCATCCATCTCTCTCTACAGGCAGCTGTGCCTGTTGGTCTCGTGGTTAGTGACCCTGACTGCTAAGCCGGAGGTCGTGGGTTCGATTACCACCCAGGACAAATATTGTGTGATGAGCACTGTCATTTGTTTTGTGTCTGGGTATCATTTATCTATAATATGTATGTATTTAAAAATATATAAGTATTTTTATTAACAGTATGGTTACCACAGTACAGGCTCTGCCTAGTTTGGGATCAGACTGCCGTATGCGAGATGTGTGAAGTTGTTATTATTATTATATCTCTATGAGCTATCCTGTAATTAAGTCTGGAGTGTAACCTGTGCGAAACATTTTTAAGGCAATTTCAGAGTATTGTTTCTACATTTCCCTAACAATAGTTGTATAACTGTTAAAGAGAAAGTTTTTATAGTCGTTAGTAGTGTTGGAAACTATGAAGCTATGACTTAATAAAATTTATTACACAATAGTTTAGAAACAGGTTTGATATGCTTGGCCGAACGTACTGGTGATCAGTGCCTTGATTGATGAGATGCTCTCTAGATAAAATGATAAAATTACTTACTAATCTGCACTGGACCATGTATTTATATTGCACTTTTCACGAGTAAAGAACTTTATAAAAGTGTTTTCACTTGGAATTTAGAATACTATACCAATAAAGTTCCAACTTTATTTCATTTAGTTAGTCATAAGACGTGACGATACACTGCTAGTCATTGAAATATCTAATGATTATCTCTAGTAAAGTCCAGTATATATCTTTATTCAAAACATAATATTTTGACACAGATAACATTTGCGACCTAAAAAAAATACCAAAATTATTACACACCTTTGTAGGTAAAACGACTGGGCAGTTAATGTTGCATGTTGGATCAGTACTAATGAAAAACCAGACAGATGACGAAACGTTCAATAATGTGCACATTCGGACACTATATAATGCGAATGCCTTAATTTAAATTTAGATTTGTAATACTACAACGTTTTTAACGTACAAAATTAATGATAAAATCATACCTTGTGATCCTAAAACTACAATTTTAGCTTCAATAACCTTCATTTTGTACACAAATACACCTACACTAATATCACGACTTTATAGAACAACACTAATTAGAACACTTAATTACAATTTACATTTTTAATTACAAAACAAAATAAACAAAGAGCAACCATTTGTTGCCATTCATGCTCCCGACGCCGTCTACGTGAAAACTGACTGATACAAATGTGTCAAATTGAAAATACTTTTTAAACTTTGCTAATTTGTTATGTTTACTGATTATGTCTGATCATTTAAAATTGGTAGGATAATATGATTTTACGCAAAGGCGACATCTATTGTACAGATACTACAACAGGCAAAATCTTTCCTGTTTGTCATTATATTTTATAACTTGAAACCTGAACAGATGGCGTATGTTACGCTTTTCAATTAGCACCAACTATTGATTGTATTTTTTTTTGCTAATAACTAATACGTAATAATTACGTTCTAAATATCTCTTAATTATTTTCAAATTATTATGCTTAATTTATAAATTTCTTTTTAATTTATCAGTTTCTCTTCGCAAGATAGAGCTCATATGTAAATAGAAATCATCAAATGGTTGATTTTTGATGCAGACCTATTTCTTAGCGTTATATGGATTCACCGTGCGGGTGCCGGGTCCATGGATGGATGGAGATGGAGGCAACACATGCGACTTCGACAGCGCCTAGGACTTGCGAGCAAGGTATAGGTTTAGGGAGTACTCCTTGCGACGCGTCAACGCTTACCTAAACTGTCTGCTGTGTTACCCCTCTACCTAACTATGTTTGATATGAGCCCAGCAATGCCGCTTTAGATATTCATTCAAGAAAAGAGATTACTGAAGCTCTTGGCAATCCAAGGTCTTTAAGCAGGTTATAGAGGGATATAGCTGGTATACCCCGCGCACCCACTTACAACGCAACGACATAACCATTTTGAGTTTTTTCTTTGGTTAAGTCAAAGTACTTGTTTCTTTTAAAGCGTCGTCTTTAGTTATGTTCGTTTCCCCCAGTACTACACGCTTAATTAAAATTGCATAAAGAGATATGGCCGGTCTGGACGCCGAGGCACAGACATCCTCCGGTATTCAGTAATGATTTTCATACGTGTCCACTAATAAATAATGTCCAGTCACTGGCGGTATTTATAATTGAGTACGGCTTTTGTGAAGTCTTTTTTGTTGAGCATTCCTTTATAAACGCGATGTTAGTTCTTATGTTTGTTGTCACCCTTTTATTGCTCTCGCCAGTGATAAACTTATAGCTTCGCGTATGATTTGTAATACCCTATCATGGAGACGTGAATAATGACCCCGGTCTAATAGCGCCTTACAACCTGTTAGTGAGTGCCTGGCTGTACCTATTTCCGCACTGCACATCGTACAAGCCTTTTCTGTAGCTTTTCCCCACCTAGGTTGCTTTGATCGGGTAGAGTCAATTGAAAGGCGCTGAGGTAAAATTTTAGCAGGGCAGGTGACCAATCGTAGAAAAGTGTGCGCCATTTCAAAGCTAGTAGGATACAAAATTCTCCTAGAGTTAACCATTCATTCTGCATTTCTAGGTTCATTGCGTGCACCTTGTAGGTGTCGTTTTTAGTATTATTTAGATAGTTCTGCACGTCCGTGTGGTAACGGATTAAGAATACGGAGTGTCACCACCCCTATTAATCCCGTGGGTGTCGTAAGAGACGACTAAGGGAGCAAACTACGCAGAAAAACAGCACTGCAAATAATAGGAAAACTTGAAACAATCCCTAAACCAACCCGTGTGGTGTAGTAGGCCAAAACCTGTTATCTAAGGAGAGGCCTATGTCCAGCAGTGGACTGTTAAGGCTGTTGATGAGATAGTTCTGAATGTTTTAATTTAACACAAGTTTTGTAAACACCGAAATTGGAAACCCTTTGCGTTATCAATTGTAGTAATGTGTACATTAGAGAGTTATAGTTTTATTACACATGAACATATCAAACTATAACTTAGCAATAACGATACCATTAAATGACACTCAGATAAACATAGACAGAGATATAAAACCAAAATGATAGCTGATACAATACATAACTGACATTTTATAGCGGGAAAGTTTATGACAGATTTAATAATGATTGATATAAGATAGAAAGGGAATAAAATAACGTTTACGGCGCCATTTGACGTCAATTTTACGGAGACTGGCGTCGAGATTACGATATTAGGAAATAATTATATTTAAGGTATTCCCGCGCAGTGGCCGAGATTTTGAGGTTGCAGTAAATAAGTTGGGGGTTAGAACACTAACAACACTATTATGTCAGATTTCTGGTCAACTACAAAAGTACTTCTGACCACGGCGAACATAAAAAACCGGCAAAATTTTATTTATAGTTATTTTGTCTGCATATTAAATTTTTTTTTCACTTGGATAACGCCTCGGGCCGTTACCTAACTAGGGTTTAAGGCGGGGTGGTGTGTCGGAACCGTAAAGACACAAGCGGAAAGACACAACGAACTACGAAGTAAGTGCTAATCCTGTATCGCGACATTAACAATTCTCTCGCCGATGAGCATTAGCGCTCAACCGTTGGGCCACGGCCCGCCAGGCATAAGCACCTCACCTGGTCGGAGGATCCTTCCTTTGCGTAAGAGGGATATGACACCCGTTCTTCTACAAAGACATTCGGACCCCTTCCTGGCGTCTGCAAATTACCATATTTTTTTTAACGTGTGGACACCTCCTCGGGCCTTCGCCTTCATCCAACCGACTAAAACCACACGGTGAGCCATTTCGCGCCTGCGATAGCAGGGGTCCGAGAACAGCAGATTAAGTCATCCGGAACCCTCCCAGCGCCCTGCCCGCAACCACCTTTGGGTAAACTCTCTATTTAGGTGTCGTTCGACACACGTCGCCTTCAAGCGGGTGGCCACTATAGCGGATGGAGGAGAAAACCCGTCCCGTCCACCCGCAGCATCACTCAGGTCGGCATGAGGCGCTGGTAAGCGTGCTTACGCCTCCTGGTTTGCCGGAGGCGAATTGGGTCCGAGCGGAGGTCCCGGGGTCCGCCGTCTGCTTCTGCGAGATGACGTTTTCGCAGAAGGATGCGGCCGCGGTAAAACATCTGTCACTATCGGCCATAAAGCGTATGATGGACGGTAGCGAGAGATCTCCTCCAATGACTGCAATGAGGACCCGACGCTGCGATGCCTAGGCCGGGCAAATTGCCAGCGTGTGCTGAGCCGAGTCCCTCGGTCCCTTCTAGCGACCGAGTGCAGGTACTCTCCGTTGCACCCGTGCCCGGAAAGAACCTGCGTCAGCCGAGAAAGGGTTTCGTGTTGCCACCCTGCCCACTAGCCGTGCCCAAAGCCAGCACGTTTAGCCCTCAACCGACACGACCAACGAGCCATCGTGGCTCCATTCTCAAAATTTTGCATATCTAGTAATTTTATTAGATATGTGTGTCTTGATGTGTGTGTAAAAATAACAGTAAACACAGTTGCAGGTGTCTCTGGCGACGGTAGTCACTTACTATCAGGTTATCCGGATCGTTGAGCCCCCTAGACCATAAAAAATAACTTTCCTACCTTACCACCATTTCCCTTCGTCTTGGACTCTCAACTTTCATTGACTTCTATACCATAAGTGACTGGTTGTTGGCAAAAGTAGTGTGTACTAGGGATGGAATAAAATCACATTGATTTTGATGGCATTTATCTTTGTCTATGACCAAATCACAATCACAGGTGAAATCTAATCATTTCATCATATGATTATAATTTATAAGAAGCAATAATACTGCAAAATGCGACAAAAGCGATGTGCGCTAAAAGACATTTAATCATCCCTTCTCGTTAGGAGTACAAACCAATTTAACTTATGTGTTAAACTTAGTCGCAAGTATGTGTCTCCCAAAATTTACGCCTCTCGCATACAAATGAATGGCATAAACAAAAGATATATATTGTTCCGCGCCGCCACGCAACGGTAACTGCCCACTCAGCCTAGTGAACAGATGAAGCAAAAATGTTTATGATACATTAGCCAAATTACGACGGCAAATGTTATTTGTGCGATTTGTTTGTGTTTATCTTGAGTGGTTTGGAGTTTTAGCTGCTGCAGCGAGGCTTAGCCGCTGAAATGTTTTTAACCACTTTTAACCAAGAACTAGTTTTTTGTTTAAGTATCAATAAGGAATAAAAGAAGTAGGTCCTTCTTTATGTATTTTGTGGAATTAATTTTTAACTAACAACCGTTTTAATATTAATAATATATGCAAATTTCCCCTATTGCAAGAAGACTACTGAATTATAATTAATTTTTATAAAATATTATAATATCTCTTATCCTGAGAATAATTATTATGGTAGCATTCTCATTTTTAATATCACGGCCATTACTTTTTTATTATTTTCATTTTAAGTTTTTCATTCAGCGCTTTATTCGCTATATTGTAGATATCCAGCAATATGTTAACGTAGTATGTAAGTAATGAGTGTAATTTAGCTAAAAGCCCGCGAAAAGCGGTCATAATAATAAAAGTGGCGATAAATTTGTAAGCGCGCCATCTTCACGTCAGTAGTACATGTTGTATTCATGAGATTCATGAGGTAAGCCGTTAGATGGCGTTAGTCGTGATTTAATTCTGTCCACCGCTTTAATGTGTTGGCCAGTGATTTATTTATTTTGCTTTGTTTTATGTGTACTATTTTTATTGCTTTATTAGCACATTTTTTACCTGTTTTAAGGGTGGGTAGTATTGTAGATGTGAAGAGGCCCTGTATGTATTAACTTTGTGTTTTCAACAGACTTTAGTGAAGAAGGAAATTCGTTTATATATTTGGTAATTACGTTCAGCAATAAACCTTTTTTGTGTTGACCGTTTCAGTACTTTCTCCTGGAAATATGTAGTCATCGCTTCATATGTAATCTTTACATAGTATAAAATAAAATCGCTTTTTTATGTTTTATGTTTATTTATTAGTTCTTATAATTAATCAACGGATTTTAATGCGGTTTTCATCTTTAGAGAAAGTTATTTAAGTGGAAGGGATATATGTATAATATATGCATATCATAGATATTGTGGGCTTACAATGCAAACGCTGGCCAAACCAAAATATTATACTACGGCATTGTATATCTTAAAAAGAAAATACAAAAAAGTAACCATTTTTATCTTTTAAATATCACAAAAAAATATGGGTTATTTACGAAGCTATTTTAAACAATACATTGTTATTACTTATCCAAAAAAATACGTTGTGCATTTAATTCAAATCAAAAATTCCTGTTACAGAATATAATTAAAATTAATATGTTAATAGAAATCGGAGATTTAAATTACGGGGACAAAGCGTCCCGGGAAGCACCGGCCGTCAAGAGCGTACTCTGCCTATAAATATTGCGTAAAAAAATTTTGTCAGTCTTAGGTATTAGGTATCGTAATAATAGTATAATTAATTACTCTAAACTGACATCACATTAGTAGTATCTATATTGCACCCGAGCAAAGCCGGGGTGTATCGCTAGTAATAAATAAAGCACAATTAAAAATATAACCACTGTCATATAGCATGGCGACGAAAGCCGCGGCGACGCGTCGCCACGCCAACAGCCGGTCTGACCCTTCACAGTAGTTGTTTCACATCAATATTATTATTACAAGTTACTACATACATACGTTATGTGATAGTATATTTTACAAGTAAATAAATGTATATTCATCATCATCATCAACAGCCTTTAGCAGTCCACTGCTGGACGTACGCCTCTCCTTAGAGAGGAGGCTTGTTAGATATTGGCCTACTATACCACGCTGTAAAGACGAGTTGGTATAGGGTTTGCTTTAAGTTTTTCTTCTCCTTGCAGTGCTGTTGTTCAAACCAAATGGTTGTCCTATTTATATTCTTCATAAAATACATGAATGATGTCAATTTTATACGAAGATAAATTTATCTAAGTAATATAAATAATTGGATATCGAAAATTACGTAATTATTTTTAAACAGATACATTTCCCGCCTTAAGTTGATTGGTTCGTCTAACGACGTCGATGTATTGGCGCCAAAATGTATTTCCATTTTTGAAATTATTTTGTAAATAGAACACAGAACAACCAGCAATAGGAGCGCCGCCGCCCGGCAGCGTTCAGTCGAGTGAACACGACTCACACAATACATAGCAGTAACATTTTCTCAAACGTTGATATAATGAAGATATACCCTACAAATAATAGTATAGTTATTTTTGAAGTGAAAACTTCTTTAGGCGCGTTGAACTCGCGACACTGTTACCGTTACCGACACCTATGTATCTATGTAAGTAACTACATATATTGGTCCCGTTTACACGAGAGTTTGGGTAATGTAACTATAGTCCATTAATCTAAGAGGTACCGTTTGACGTTTCATACTTTTCAGAACAAAACAATTTTGTATAGGCGTAACTCATACAATTTCAATAACCTTTTCGGTAAAACCATGGAGTTATTTTTCTTTTTTATTTTGTCGCACGATATACTTTTGTTTTTTTTTTTAATTTATTGACCTGGTAACAAAGACCTTTAAGTCAAGACAAGATATACAATTCTTAATGACTAAATTTAAATGTTTGAAACAAAGCGAAATTATACACAACAGATGTTTTTTTTTCAAACTTTATTTCAAAGTAACGTAGTTAGGTCCTTTACCGTAGAGTTGCGGCACTTCAAATTCACTTGAATACGAATAATCGTTAAAATGAACGAAAAATCGAGTTATTTTCAGTCAAAGCACCTTAAAGTATTTAATAACACTTAAAATTCATCTGACATCCAAATCTCAACGAAAACGCATAATTAAATTAAAAGTATGTAAGTTTATGTAGTTTTAAATCATAATACAGCAAAAATCGCTTGTTTTCAATTTTAGTGTATACTAAGATTTACTAGTAAAACCTATGATGTGCCATTACACGGGCTTTTAAAATAACATAAATTAATTTGGAAAATTGTAATCTATTAGTACATACTAAGAAATGAAATCGAAGTCTCTTAAGAATTAGCTATTTTAGTAATCGATTTCTTAGACCCAATCGCTATACTTCAACTTTAGAACTGTCAAACGGTATCTCTTAGATTAGATGTACTAAGTATATAATATATTGTGTATATACGTACAACATAGAAATATATTCATGTCGGAACTTTTAGAATCGAAAAAAGACCTGTTTTAATCAATTTTTTCAAAGTGAGTTGGATGGCGGTAGCTCGGGATTGGGAGAGGAGGCTTACATCTGAAGACGGCCAAACAAGAGACTGAAATGTTGGTGATGTATAAGCAACATAGATAGACCTAATGGTCTTCACTATATACCATTAGAAACACCCGGTTTGAGTACAACACATTCAAATTTGTAATAGGTAGGATCGATACAAGGAAATTGATTGAGAACTATCTTGGAGTTATAATAATAATAAACGTTTATTTGAGTAACATTTAAGTTATTTGGTTAGTAATAATAAACTTTCTTAAAAACTATGTTTATCTATAGGTATCTTTTACATACATACGACTGCACGGATGGCGTATTGGTTTCAGCGGTCGCCACGCTGCTTACTAATACGCTGAGTGTTGTGGGTTCGATCCCCATATGGGACGACACTTTGTGTGATCAACAAATTGTTGTTCTGAGTATAGGTGTTCTTTGGGTCCGTTTCATGTGTGTTTGTTAGGTCCCCCGCGACACAGGATATATTCCTAATGCGGGAATTGTCTTTAAACTGTATTTATATATATATATATATATATGTGAATCCCGACCACAGCTTCACAACAGAGGTAGAAAGCCTGCAGCAGCGGTTCGCATCATATACACAGTCAAGCCTGCTGGAAATGCGGTAAGTGACCTGACTACTAAATCGGAGGTCGTAGGTTTGATTCCCACCTAGGACAATGTGATGAGCACGGTCATTTGTTCTGTGTCTGGGTGTAATTTATCGTTAATATGTATATTATATATATATATATATATATATATATATATATATTTATCCACAGTCTGGTTACCATAGTACAGGCTCTGCCTAGTTTTGGATCAGACGGCCGTGTGTGGGATGTGTGAGATATATTTAAAAAAAAACTATCAGCTGTTATAGAATTACAGCTAGAGCAAAACTGACAAAAATTATCGTTAATACCTATCATTATCACCATCATCATCAACAGCCATTTACTAGTCCACTGCTGGACATAGGCCTCTCCTTAGAAAGGAGGTTTTGGCCTACTACACCACGCTGGCCAGACGGGTTGGTATAGGGTTTGTGTCAAGTTTTCCTTCTCTCTGCAGTGCTGTTGTCCTGCGTAGTTTGCTCCCTTAGTCGCCTTTTACGACACCCACGGGATGAATAGGGGTGGTGACACTCTATATTCCTAATCCGTCACCACACGGATTCTACCTACACGGACCTATCATTAGGATCAAAGGAATAGGAAAAGGTGATATTAAACCTAATATTTTCAAATATTCTTGCAAAACAATAAGCATTATCCATACTACTCTAGTCGTACCACAAACGAGCAATCAGCGAGCGATCGCCAACACGACAACACTCCCCCTCTCTCCGCCTCCACCTCACCGCATCACCCCGCAGGCGCTCCTTGATTCCAAATTCAATTTGCACCAATCAACGGCCTCTGTCTTCCCGCCTTCCCCGGACGTGACGAGTGTTGTTTTTTTTAAATATTGCAGCCATTGTCTTTGATTGTTTGCGGTGTAATGTCTTTTGTTATTTTTTCAGACGCTTTATGGGCTTTGGGTATGTTTTTTTTATAGTTTTTGTGAGTGAGGAAAATGTTGTATATCGTGATGATTCATGTTACTTTCAGAACTAATTCGATAAACAGTAATATTAACAAAAATAGATTTACCGGATTTGATACAATTTCGAAATAGTAGGTATATTGCCATTTTTTTATTTATTTTTTGTGGTATAGGAGGTAAAGGACACGGCAAAGCAGACGACTCACCTGATGGAAAGTGACTACCGCCGCCCATGAACGCCTGCAACTCAGGAGTAACAAGCGCGTTGCCTTGCTTTGAGTACTCATCCGGAAGTCTCTCTCGGTGGCAACTACAACAACAAAGGAACTAAAGAAATTTTATACCGTGACGTGGGAGAGTCATGTTTTGTGACGACTACTCACTACTATGAGCACATATTTACGGGTTCTTTGGCCTCAGCTAAATCGAAAATAGCAAAGCAAATATCTTGAGCGAAAAACAACTTGCTAATCCCAGCATTGCATTTCTTTATTTCAAACTAATTTTTTTTCCATGTTTGCTAGTATATTGTTAGCATTTAAAATTTTAAATATCTTATTCATCTTTTTTTTTTATTAATGCTCACACGGTTATTTGCGCGATACCTATGCCTAAACCAGTTTTTTTGTCTGTCTGTCTGTTTGTTCAGGGTAATCTTTTAAACGGCTTCAACGATTTCCATAATATTTTACTACCAGGTAGCTGTCTACATAAGGAATAACTTAGGCTGTTTTTCCTCTCAGAAAAACCATTTAAAATTTTGCCCGGTCCGGCATCGAACCCGGAGGCAGCGCTTTTCAAATTACACGCGAACGAAGTCGCGGGTACCAACTAGTACCTAATAAGACGCCAGCCTTTATGGCGTGATTACTAAGTAAGATTTTATTTCATAAATGCATAATTTTTTTTTTTTTTATTCATTTTTTTACAATCATAAATCCCATTGTCAACTATAAAAACAAACATAGTATTCTTTAAAAAAAAAGCCACCTGTCATTATTGACAAAATGCGCGCGAATTTGAACGCCCGAAAATGGCGTCGATACCCGGACCCGGTGTCGTTACAAAACCAAATATCAAATATTGATATTCGCTCCACGATTTTGTATTCTGTTTGAAGTGGTAGATACTATTTGCACTTCTACTTGCTACAGTTACGTCTGTCATCAGTTTCGGCGCGAATTTATGGGCACAGATTATATAGATATAACTGTTGATATCAATGAAATATTGTATACATAATTTGATTTGTTCCATTGCTGTGTTACGTGATGTTATGATGTTGATAATGAGTTTAAGCAAGTAAAGAGTAGTAATAATACTGTAATTAACTGTGCAGGCTGTTAGTTTTTATCTATCAAACGTCAAAACAGTGCATTTCTGTAGAAACTTGTATGAAATATTAAACTTGTGACGTCATACGTTGCTATCTTTGAAAAACTTTATTTCAAAGATTGGTATTAGGTACAATAAAATAAATCTATATCTATATACCTATACCAACCCGCCTGGCCAGCGTGGTATAGTAGGCCAAAACCTTCTTTCTAAGGAGAAGCCTATGTATAGCAGTGGACTATTAAAGGCTGTTGATGTGATGTGATGTGATATCTATAAAAGAAGAAACTGACATCACTGACTGTTTCGATCAACGCACTGCTGATACAGTTGCCAGAAGCATACAATTTTGCACAAATGTACCTTAGGTGACGTAGGTATGCACTATGAAAGGATTTTATAAAATTCCACTTCAAGGATGCAAAATGGCGGTTGGAATATAAAATATATAAAACTTCGTTATTTTTGGTAGGAGCGCTTACAAAGTAACAGTAAATAATCCTTTATTAAAAGTTATAAAAAACTTTGTTACTAATTTTATAAACTACCCTTAAAAAGTGAGGGACAATTTTTTTAACTTATGGATTCCAAACTCTGAGTATAATTATATTCTCTATTAAAAATAATAATAATACGACACCATTTTTTTTTCAAAACGTAAGTAGGTATGAATGTAACTCAATCACGCCAAAAGGGCTTTCTGGATCTGGACGATATTTGGCACATATATAGATTATAGTCTAGAATAGCACAGTGGCAACTATTTGGTGACGGATGAAGAATACGGAATGTCACCCCTATACAACCCGTGGGTGTCGTAAGAGCCGACTAAGGGAGCAAACTACGCAGGACAACAGCACTGCAAAGAGAAGGAAAACTTGAAACAGACCCTTTACCAGGGTGGTATAGTAGGCCAAAGCCTCCTTTCTAATCCTATGTACAGCAGTGGACTGTTATAGGCTGTTGATGATGATGATGATGAACTATTTATCTCGGAGAAAATTGATATTTACGCGAGCGAAGTCGCGGACAATAGCTAGTATAATATAAGAAAATCAAGATTATTTTAACACGTAATTTCACGTACGTTAATTAATACATACGGTACACACATAACTTAAACTAACTTGTACAGAAAAGCTACCTCCCATCCACTAAAGAGGTACTCGTACCTACCTATTGATCTCGAGGATTAGTGCCTGGATTATTTGAAACAATCTACATTAACCATAGTATTTTGCCATAAAATAAACCAACAGAGGGCCAAGTGCGAGTTTATTTCACTTCTAGGCGATCGGCACGGTGACCGCGTTCGGCGATGCGATTGGGCCGCACTGAAATCTCCACCAATCGCAACGCTAAACGCGCTCGCCGTCGAGAGCGAGGCGATGTGAAAAAAACTTACACTAGGATGTATCGCCAGCTTTTCGAGTAGAAATATTCGAATAAAATAAAAATATATACTTAATCACAATTACATATAAAATACATGAAATTTCGTTTTTATATGCATAAACTTAAAAATCCAATAAAATTCAATAGTTAATAAGCTGATAACACAAATCATAACCTAAACCATTTTTCAAATGTCCCCAAATGTCAATTAAGGCGGGAATTAGGACGCCATTTTGTGTTTTTAAAATTGACAGTACTTTCTTTTTAAATCTTTCGTATTTGATGCAACGGTGCGGATTGGCCTTTCGATAAAAGTTAAAAATATCGTTATTTTGTCTACAGTACACACAGCTACGTTTGTTCGCAGTATCGGTATCTCCAACTGTCTGTAAGTTGTTTAAACAAAAGACATCAATCACGGTGGGAACGCCCCACAGCATAAGCTATAGTCTTGGCGGTCTGTTTTTATGTCTTTTTATTTTGACACTCTAATACTTGATCTGCTAACAAGGATTTGTTTCCAAGACTGTTATACGACGACAATATTTTATTAGACAATTGTATAAACCAATGTACTTTGCTAACATTTCTGACTTATTCTGAATGTTTAATTATGTACTTTTTTTTTCATTCCGCTTCCCCGCTATCCGTTGAAGTTTTCGTAAAAAGGAACAAAGTTTAACTAGCTAATAACCACGCGCGGTGCCGGTATTTGGGTTGAGATGTTGCCATATGTTACTACATTATATGCGACTACTGTAAAATTCGCTCGATTTTTTCTAGACACTTAAATACTATTTCGAATGAAAGAAATTGTTATCAAGATTGGTACACTGTAAGTATATATTATTAAGCCATCATATAATAAATATAATTAAGATTCATTCTTCACATTTGTAATGGAAAGTGCTCCGAGGAATTGTTTGCTTCGCACAACTAATCTTTGGAACAAGTTGTTGCCTGCAGATGCATGTTATACCTTAAAGAAAAGAGCGTAGCTCTTACCTTACAGGCCGAAAATGCGCACGTGACTCCTGAGTTGCAGGCGTGTATCGCCGATGGTAGTTGCTTTTCATCAAGTTAACCGTCTACCCCCTATATTATAAAAAAGTGTGTACAACTCGTCATATAAAACTCCTGACTTGATTTGAAAATACTGAAATGCTTTATAGCAGACACCCTCCATTTTTTTCTTTTCTTTATGGCATTGGGGCAAATGACTAGATGGTTCACCTGATGGTAAATGACTACCGTCGCCCATGGACACCTGCAACTTAGGAGTCACAAGTGCGTAGCCCCCGCTTCGAGGAGGTTGATGCTCCGGATACCTCACTCACTCGGTGAAAAGTAACGAACGAATTGTTCAACACCGGTTTTCTGTGAGGACGTCGTATACCTTCAGTTAAACCTAAATTAAACTGAGCATAAATTAAATTAGCCAAAACCCAATGTGTATAACATTCCCTACTTGCCCCAACATAAGTAAAATTGCAGGCAAATAATGACGGTAAGTTAAAAAAATCTTTTAAAAGATATATAGATATTTTTTATATGTATAACAGCAATTGCTAAGTCTATGAATAAAGGACTATGAATAAAGCACCTCATCCGTAACACAAGGCGCGAGACAGAGACACGGCTATATCTCTGTCGCGCAAACGGGTACAGAATACAGAGAGGCTGACTTTTTCACAGCAATTTATACAGACACCACTCCAAAGATACGAAGGGACCATGTGTGTGGGAAAATGGAGGACTGTCTCATATTAAAAATATTTTGACGACCGAGTGGCGTAGTGGTTTGTGTAACGGACTGCTATTCCAAAGGTCGCGGGTTCGATTCCCGCTCAAGTTTAACATTTGTGTGCATGAACATTTGATGTTTGATTTGGTCTTGGTGTTTCTATGTATAATAAGTATGTATTTACAAAAAAAAGTATATATGTATTTATATCAGTTGTCTATAACCCGGCAATCTCGTGCGCGACCGTCCCGCGGGGTGACAGACAGTGGCGGGGGCGAGGTCTAGCACACGGTTACACACGATTCCCTTCGATTCCCTATTTAGATATTCATAAATTCCCGGTCGTTTTTTGTCAAGAGGATTTAGGATAGCTCGAGATGAACATATACTCGTATATTGCACTTTACAAAAAAAACAATACATATTTAAAAATAAAAAAAATAGTAGACCACTGATATCGGGTACAGGGGCCAAAAAGTCAGGAAGCTACTCACTATACAGGCAGTGTCAAAGAGAACTGCCGTTTGCATCAGACCCTTGATCGAGCTGTCTAACGTGAGCCTCTTAAGGTGTTATTATTATATGTGCCGGTCTAGGACAATACGCTTGCCCCCCCCCCCCTCTTTACACATCAGTGGGATTATTGGAATATACCTATTAATACCCGAATAAAAACCCTCGTGATCATCTAGAAGTAAAGTGGTCTAGAAAACGAAACAATCAAGCCTAATCTCGGCGGGGTTATGTTGCTTTATTACAGGCACACATCGGAAGAATGTTGTGGTATATTTAACAATGCCATTGTATTTATCTGTAAATTGCAAAAGAGTTGTCATGAGTTTGTTTGCCCTTTCTTCTTATAAGGCTCAACACCTTGGAAACGGGCGCATATTTTTATTTTAAAAAATCCTAACTATTTGACAAAACATAGATTGTTGCTATTGTGTGTGTGTTGAATTACGACGTTAGTGTCTAAAAGACGATTTCAAACAATATTTAAATTTATATGAAATAAAGATATTTTGAAATTAAATTTGATAAGAAACTTCGTTCCATTTAAAACTCGCAAAAAGGTAAAATTTAAGTTATTTCTAAAAAAAACTTTAATCATCATGATCGTGACTTAAAACAACTGAAAATCTGTTTTTACCGTAAACATTTAAAAAAAATCTTTGTTCACAAAACCATGGACCCCCTATTTATCCCCTCCCTCGTCCCTCGGCTTAATTTAGTGTTGTAAGCGAACCGTTACCAGCCCGAGCTATTTAACTGTTCTTGCTACTGACTTTATGTGGCTGTATGTGGCTACACGTGGCTATATGTCACTATATTGACTACTAGCTAGTGCCCGCGAGTTCGTTCGCGTGGAATTTAGTAGTAGGGTAGTGGTAGTAGGGTTTTTCCTGAGAGAAAAAATAGCCAAAGTTATTTCTGAGGGTATTACTATTCAGGTACCTGTAAAATATTATCAAAATCGGTGCAGCCGTTTTGAAGATTAGCTGGAACGAACAGACAGACAGTCAAAAATTATTTAAACAGGTTTTTAGGCATAGGTATTGTGCGAGTAACCTTGTGACTTGTAAGCATGAAAAAAACCTATTATTTTGACATTACAAACAGACATGTCAATTTTATTTATTTGTATAGAATCCATACAAATAGTGTCTGTTTGTAGAATGTTGTCTTGTTCAAACCTAGAGCCCCCTTCTACTTCAAAGAACAGTTCAAGTTTCTTAATGACACCCAAAAAAATTGTCAAAGCTCATGCGGAGTTTTGAGACTGGAGATGTCTCTGCATTCCACAAATTTCTATGACCTTACTTTTACTGTTATCTACTCCTATCCGTGTGGTGATGGAATAAGAATACATAGTGTCACCACCCCTATTCATCTCGTAGGTGTCGTAAGAGCCGACTAAGGGAGTAAACTACGCAGGACAACAGCACTTCAAAGAGAATGCAAACTTGAAACAAACCTTATACTAACCCGTCTGGCCAGCGTGGTCAAAACCTCCTTTCTAAGGAGAGGCCTATGTCCAGCAGTGGACTAGTAAAGGCTGTTGATGATGATGATTACATGTCTAACATTTTTAAGTACCAAAACACTTGTAAAACGGAGTAGAAATAAAGAGTTTTCTATCTATCTATCTATATGTTTGTCACTAACAGCCGCACAACACAGCAGCACATACTTGGCGATGGTCTTTTCGTATGAGAGTCATGTTTCAGCATATATGAACTGGCTCGACCGTTGTGATACCACGGCCACACGGCAAACTGTTTATACCCCGTGGGTGTGGTTATCAGAGCTCTCAATCCTCCTCCAGCCTCCTCCAGCTCTCATCCTCTCAATCCTGTAGTCAATCACCATCAGGTAACCGCTCTGTTTTCCTCAACACTCAACAAAGAAGTGTCGACGTCAAGTACAAACAGTGCAAATAAAATCAACTTAAAAAAATTGTACGGATTTCATTGTGAACCACGATAAATAGTTTTTAATATATATTTTTTTTATGGTATAAGATGGCAGACGGATCACCTGATGGTAAGCAACTACCGCCGCCCATGTACACCTGCAACTCAAAAGTCACAAGTGCGTTGCTGCCCTTGGAATCCTTCCCGCTCGAGTCATCGGGAGTAGAGTCTACTCGTCTGTAGATGACCCGAGGTATGTCGGGGCACCAGGGACTTCCTTTCTAGGGTATACCTGGTTCCCCGGCTATTAGTACCCGAGACGGCGTGCGGTTTTAGTCGCTTCGAGTCCGACATGCCACCGACAGGTGGTATCAGAGGGGATTTCCGCACAGAAAAAAAAAAAAAAAAAAGGGGGATTTGGGCTCCGGAAGCCTCAGTCACTCAGGCAACGAAACAATTGCTTAACACCGGTTTTCTATGAGGCCGTGGTATCACTCCGGTTGAGCCGCCCCATTCGTGCCGAAGCATGGCTCTTCCACTTCTATATATTTTTCAATCATTATTTTCTACTCTTAAGTGAATTTCTTATTTAAATTTAAATAGGATCAACTTAGAGTACAAACAAATTAATAACAAAATTACTTCAAACTACTTCAAAAGTTTCTTTAAAAAAAAGACAATTCATTTCTGAACTCAGTTTTGGGTTAAGTCCGCCTTTGTACATGACATTTCCTTGTTACTTATATATATGTATGTGTTCAGTGTGTACAATAAAGAATAAATAGAAATAGAAAACTTTACGTTCGTAACTGATATAAATAACTAATTTTTGAAAAACATAATTAACAGTTTTTTGAGTATACAAGAGTCTTCTCGTAGCTGCTACGCCGTAGCTGTACGCTGTAGCTGTGTGATGATCATTTTTATTTTGTTCTGTTTCCCGACGTATATTTTTGACGTGACAACGTCTTATAATTCGATGGAGCCGGCTGCACGCACGAAAAAACATGACTCATGCGGCGTTACCTCGCTCTGAGGCGTTCCATTTAAGGCGTGAAGTGCAAGCGAGAGCGCGGAACGAGTGACAAAGAGGTACAATCGGCCTCCGCGTTCGGCAGCGTTCGACATCTGTCTCTCTCCTACTTGAGTGAGCGATGCGTCCGCGTGGACAGCTGCTACTCGTATGCAATAATACATTTTTGAAAAATGCAACCTTTCCATCAGTATTTTCTTATGACGTTGTCACGTTCAACTATCGTCAGTAAACCGACAACAGTTTACAGACAACCGATTTTTTATTTAGAAATTTATAAGTGTGTTTTCAGCAGTCTGGTTACCATAGTACAGGCTCTGCCTAGTTTGTGATCAGACGGCCGTGTAAGATATATCTATTAATAACAGTAAGAATCTGAAAAAAACAGCATAAAGTAATTGAAGTACCTACATAATATCCGTGTGGTGACGGATTTTATGTGGGTGTCGTAAGAGCCGACTAAGAGAACACAAAACTGAAAAGAGAAGGAAAACTTGACACAAACCCAATAGCAACCCGTCAGGCCAGCGTGGTATTGTCTAAAACCTCCTTTCTGAGGATAGGCCTACGTCCAGCAGTAGTCTATAAAAGGCTGTTGATGTGATGGTGATGTTATCTACAGTGTATGTGATAGACAAACGTATAATATCGAAGATGTGTGGGTAAATGAAAAATTATATTTATTTCTGTAAGTAAATCTTTTTAGAAATTAAAAATCGGACTTTACAGCTAGAAGGATCCGGCATTTCCAAGACTCACTTCGGGAAGAAACGCCGAATCAAACCGCAGAAGTATCCTCTTTTTTTAGTCCGTAAACGTTCATGGGCGGCGATGGTCACTTTCCATCAGGTGACCAGTCTGCTCGTCTGCCCCCTCTAACATAAAAAAAAACAAAGTTATATAAAACTGTGCGAGTACAGAATAAGTCTGGGTAGGCCTTTTGAAGAAAGGATCTTAGTTTTGAGTCGGCCTGTCCATACAGACGGTATACAGGCCCTAGCCATCGTGTAGCTAACCGATAGTAGTCAAGATCAACGACCGAAGACACTACAGCCAGAAGGACATTTGGGTAGGCCGTGGAAACATTCAAAACCACCAGAAAGTTACTAAAAATATGAATTAACATTACAAGCCTACACTGTACTCACATTTACACACACAAATATATTATACTATAGATAATACTATACAATTCAAATTCAACGAAAAATAAACAAATTGAAAACTAATATACCTACGTAATACACACAAAAAAATGTCCATCACTCTCAAACATAACAACAAGTGGGAGTAAGCAGCATCAATCCCAAGCAAATTTGTCATCTAAATAATCTGTAATCGTGTAGTAAGCCTTTTTACATAGTTTAGGTAGATGAAAAAACTTCTACTTCTCGCTCGGAGGGCATCTACTGCTGGACCAGTCAGCCTGACCATGGCCAGTGGAAGTTGGGCCTCAATTTTGTTATTTTATGTTCACGCCAAGCCACTGTCTCGCCATTGACCCGCTATTAAAAAGCCATTGAGATGCCACTGACATCGGTGAAAATATTGGTATTCTACTAACATAAATTCACAGTGTTAATAGACTGTCGATATAGTAATATAGGTCAACAATGGTGATATCAACAATATTCCCATATTATGAAAATTTCATATATCATTTTCTTACAAATTTAAAATGCACGGTTTACCAAACTATTACAAAGACATCGACGACATTTGTATCAGTGACAAGTTATTCCCGATGACTTGTCACTGATCACACTTAACTGACTGACTTTTAATAGCGCGTCAATGGCAAGACAGTGGCTTGGCGTTAACATAAAATAGTAGAATTGAGGCCCTGGTCGAAATGTCCGGCAATTCAAAGGTATGTACTTAATGCCTATAGTGAGTGCGTTAGTTCACTTAGATATAGTTTTATATTACTAGTTAAATTCTTTCTTAGTGAAAGCTAACAACATAAAAAGGATCAGCTGCCAAAATTTCAAGTTTGTAGCCCCAGCGGTTTAGACTCTTCGTTGATGAATCAGTCAGGCAGTAATCTATACTAATATTATAAAGCTGAAGAGTTTGTTTGTTTGTTTGTTTGTTTGTTTGTTTGAACGCGCTAATCTCAGGAACTACTGGTCCGATTTGAAAAATTCTTTCAGTGTTAGATAGCCCATTTATCGAGGAAGGCTATAGGCTATATATCATCACGCTAAGACCAATAGGAGCGGAGCACCAATGAAGAATGTTTCAAAAACGGAGAAAATTTATTGCTATTGAGAGACGCAGACGAAGTTGCGCGGGTCAGCTAGTTTAATATAATAATGATATTGTACCACATTCACACAACGCCATCTAGTCCCAAACTAAGCAGAGCTTGTACTATGGGTACTATAGTCCATCAACGTCGTGCGCGACCGTCCTGCGGGGTGACAGACGGTGGCGGGGACGAGGTACTCAAGATGTCAGCGGGGAAGGGAAACGCTTCTCTTTGTGTGTAGCCGTGTGCTAGAATGACGCGCTACCTCGCCCCCGCCACTGTCTGTCACCCCGCGGGACGGTCGCGCACGAGATTGCCGGGTTATAGACAACTGATATAAATACATATATCCGTACATATATACATATTCCGGTCGTCGTCAATATGTATAGTTGAAACGCGATTATAGTCAATAGGTAAACAAAATGTATCGATATAAACACATCCTCTTCCCACTAAGAGTATTGTTTATTTTTCATCTTCGACTCACTACAGTAGCCAGCTTCAAATATTGTGGAGGGCACTCAATATTTTGGATGTAAGTGAAAACTGCTTGAAATTCTTGTTTCTTGTTTATATAAAACGGTACATTTCAACGAGTTAAGTTTGAAGTATGTTGCGGTTATAACACTACATATCATAATGTAAAACTCCCGATTCGGATCTACCTGTTTTTTGTTGTACTACGGTAACCATACTGCTGATAAACATACATATATATTTTTAAATAGAAACATATTATAGATAAATTACACCCAGACACAGAAAAAATGACCTCGCTCATCACATAATATTTGTCCTAGGTGGGAATCAAAGAAACGACCAGTCCGGTTTAGCAGTCAGGGTCACTTACCACTAGACCAACAAGCCCGTCACTAATCTAGTACCAGTAATTATATTTATTTTAAAGCGACTACGAATATTTAAATTTAAGAGTGAGAAGGGAAATTCATACTGACACCAAGACTCAGAAGAACAATTTGTGGATCACACAAAGTGTCGTCCAATGTGGGGATCGAACCCGTAACACTCAGTGACCGCTTGAACCCCTACGTCATCCCTGCAGTATCTGATGCGTCTTTGTTTTCCGTCGGTCTGATCGTGATCACCAAAATTGCCGAACGGAATTACAAACGGTTTTCATTAATTTATAGGCTCATGAAGGATGTTTTAATGAATAATTTTATCCCCTAAGGGTAAGCCAGCGAATAAAAGTATCCAAAAAAAAAAATTTTTTTACTTTAAGCCATAGCGTCTCAAAGTCGTCAGTTGCTTTTTTTTTCGCGTCACATATCTAAGAACACTTGGGTTACCAAGACGAATCTAACGATATGTTAATTCAATAAATCCGTGCAGTGGTTTGAAGGCTATGAGGTAATAGAGAATATTACATGCATCCAAGATACGCGCGAAAAACATAACCCTTTCGTCGGGTAAAAAAAAAACACGAAAATCCGACTGCATGAAAAAGTACAGGTCCTTGAAATTGAAACAGTGATGTTAATTTTTATACCGCGACAAGACAAATAATACTTCCCTTCGCGGCACTGTGCGACTAACGTGTGACTTCATATGCTAACAATTTAAATATTGTTTTCTGTGTTTTTCTGCGACTAGTTCCCGGTTTGCGGGCGGCTAAAGGTTGTGTATAGTGTTTTAAAGAATATCAGTAAGTTTTTATTGTTTTTTAAACAGAAATATAGTGCTGAATTATTTTATTACGACTATTGGTGAGTAAATTTATTTTCTTTCTAAAAGTGGGTAGGAGGTATCCTTTGTTTATATTGATTTTTCTCTGCGTATTGTTTATTTTTAAACTTGTTCCTTTTGAAATTGTTGTTTGGTGTGTCTTTGTTTGGCTATGTCGGTCTTAGCGAGTTGCCGGACCCCGGCGGTACAGGTGAATTTCTAACACCAACCGGGAAAAGGACATTTAACGAAATGTCACCTACGGATTTCTCGCCGAAAGACAATAGAAGTAAACGAATTAATAATTCGGATTTAAGTGGAAATGTTTCGTCTCTTAACGGTCGTGATAACTGTGGGGAATACAATTACTGCGAGTTAGTCTCACAGGCTACCGAGTACTTGGCAAAAATCAATGAATTAGTTAATGATCAGGGATCTCGGATGAATGTAGGTAATAAAACGGCAATTATGGATATTACTCAACGAATTACCGGTATCGTATCTTTGTTAGCAATAAAATCCTCTAGCAACGAAACGAAGTTAGCGAATTTTAAGCGACAAATGGAGGGTATCGCAACTCAACAAACGAGTTTAACGTACGCGGACAAACTTAAGCTTCGATTACCACCTAAATCTGCTCCGTGCCCGGTACCTACTGAAGCGCGCGTTCCTAGGCCTTGTGTTATTGCCTATCCCACTACGGAACGCTTAGCGGACTATGCGACCTCGTCAGCAACGAAACAAGCTCTCATGAAGGCTATTAAACCGAGCGATGAGGGATTTCAAATTGTAGGCGTTAAAAAAACCTCTAAGGCAGGCGTCGTGTTACGTGTAGCTAACGAACGGCAGCTTAAGAAACTGGAATCTGTGGACGCCATTAAATCAGTAGGGTTGCGCTTAGAAAAACCGAAAGGCCGTAGGCCCCGTATAATTGTAAAAGACGTACCCGGTTCTATGGAAGATCGTGCCTTCCTAACAGCTTTATACCGTCAGAATATCAAGGACGAATTAAAATTAAGTGAGAATGATTTTATTAAGTCAACCAAAATTGTTAGGCATCGTAAACTAGAAAATGGGCGTCAATGGATAGGCTTAGAATTAGAGGCAGCAGTTCGGAAACATCTAGCCAACACAAAAGATAAACTTTATATAGACTGGGCCACATGTAGATTCATAGACGATATAGAAGTAGTTCGTTGCTTAAATTGTCAGCAATTCGGTCATGTACAAAAGTTTTGCACTATTAAAACCCCTACTTGTGCTAATTGCGCCGCCGCACACGAAACGCGAGCTTGTCCAGATAAAGACACACCAGATTTTAAGCCCACGTGCGCACAGTGTAAGCGGTTCAAAAAACCATCTGACCATCGATGCGGCTCATACGACTGTGCCACATACAAATTAAAACTGGAACAGCTAATATTAAATACCAATTACTGAATAGTTTAACTTAGTTTAAAAAAAAAAAAAAAAAAAAAAAGTTTAAAGAGTAACTTACTAAGTAATGAATAATATTTCGATAGGCCAGTTAAATCTTCATAACGATAAAATAGCTACATCAGAATTAGACCGTTTAATTTTAGAACAAAAGTTAGACATTGTCCTTTTACAAGAACAATATCAGAGCGCTCACTTGCGTCGTAATGTAGTACAGCTTGACGGCCGTTCGCAGGCTGGGATATATGTTGCAAGTTCTAATTTTACGGTAACATCTTTGCGTAATCTTATGACGTCACACTGCGCCGTTGCTGAGATCTCATCCTCTACCTGTAAGGTTTACGTAGTGAGCTGCTATTTTCAATATTCACATCCTATTGATCCTCACTTACATCACTTACGTTACGTCTTGCAGTTCCTCGTGGGACATAAAATTATCATTGGCGCTGATGTCAATGCGTCATCTTCATTATGGTATGGCAAGTTGCGTTCAACCGACACGGTTCGACGATGTGCGGTTGAAGATTTCATTGCGGAAATGAATCTTATTATTCACAATACCCCCGATGCACCACCAACTTTTTGCAACCCAATGGGTGAGTCTTCTATTGACGTGACGCTTACGCGCGGCGACGTCTCGATATCCGGATGGCGTGTCCTTCCGGACGCATCCTGTAGTGATCACCGCTTGATCGTGTACGAATTCACACCAAGGGTTGCACAGGATCCACAAAGGGCTCCCTATAATTTTAGATATAAAACTAAAGGTGCGAACTGGGCTTTGTTTGGTTCACTCTTTGCAACTCATAACAAAGACTTCAGTCGCAGTAGTTTATCAGCTGAGGAAAGCGCAGAAATACTATCAGAAACTTTTACATACTGCGCTGATGTAACTATTGGTCGCGGATCTATCACTAACACTCGTAGATGTGATTGGTGGAATGATAGATTAGCCGAACTACGTAGAAGCTACCGAAAAGCTCGTAGAAAATTAAACACTATTAAAAAACATAACGTAACAGGAGATTTGTACAACATTGCTCTCATTGCTCTTAGAGTTGCCAGGTCCCACTACAGAGCTGCTGTGGAAAAATCCAAGGGAAACTTAATTCAGAAACTTGTTGATAAACTCGATAGAGAGGGCCCGTGGTCACCTTTGTATCACGAATTTAAGGCAAATAGATCAATCGACCACGCATACATACAGAACATCAAAATTAATAACAGATATACCACAGGAGTAGAACAAACAGCAGAATATCTTTTAGACTCACTCGTACCTGACGATCGACCGGAAAACGACACTGATCATCACCGACAGATCAGGCAGTGGGCCATCGAACCACCACTGTCTCCAATGTCTGATTTACCATCTTCAGACGAATTTCTCGGTATCATTAGATCCTTGCCGCTAAACAAGGCTTCGGGTGATGATAAAATATCTAACAAAATGATAAAAGAAGCTTGTAAACTTTCGGGTGACACGATTTTCACTGTCTTTAAACGTTGCATTGCTGAAGGAATATTTCCTCGTATATGGCGGTGCGGTAATATTCGTATAATACCAAAAAGTGGCGACAAGCCACCGGATGATCCTAAATCCTACCGACCAATCACATTGTTACCATCGTTAGGAAAGCTTTTAGAACGTCTTGTAGTGCCCCGGCTTCTGCCAGGTGGAGTCAAATTTCATGATAGACAATTTGGATTTACGTTGGGTAAATCGACAACTGACGATGTTATATCGGTTAGAAAGTTTGTCACAGGGTCAAAATTTCAATACGTGCTGGCTATTTTCCTAGATATAGCTGGCGCCTTCGACAACGCATGGTGGCCCATGCTGTTGCTGAAATTAAAATCACGGGGGTGTTTTAAAAATATTTATTCCCTTATCTCTTCGTACTTTTCACAAGGTATAACTAAACTAAGACTTGGTCATCATTCTGTGTCGAAGGCGCTTACAATGGGATGTCCTCAGGGATCGGTGCTAGGTCCATACTTGTGGAATATCGGCTTCGACGATTTTCTTACGATACCAATACCATCCGGATGTACTCTGAACGCGTATGCTGATGACGGCTTATTACTGGTGGAATCTGATACTAGGGCGGGGCTTGAGAGATTAGCCAATAGATGTTTGAACTTGATATCTCAATGGGGTGAACGTAATCGCTTAACTTTTGCACCCAACAAAACCTTCCAGTTACTTTTAAAAGGTAACCTCAAATCACCGCCGAGCATTAGATTTGACAATGTTACTGTAAAAAATAAAACCACAGTGTGTTATCTAGGATTAGTTTTAGAAAGAAACTTTTCATTTATCGAACATATTAAAATAGTTAATGAAAAGTCTAAAAAGAGTTTCTGTGCATTGACAAGGATATCAACTGCAACATGGGGTCTATCATTTAATACATTAAAGATCATATACGGAGCTACTTATTTAGGTTCTATGTGCTATGGTGCACCTGTATGGGCCGATAGGGCGACCGTAGGCGCTGTCCGTCGCAAACTGTTACAAGGCCAACGACTTGCACTGATATTTTTGTGCAAGGCATATAGGACGGTTAGCACTGAGGCTTTGCCGGTTTTGGCAGGTGTCCTTCCGGTCGATCTCGAGGTGCAGAGACGTGCAGCCATGTACTATTCAAGACAAAACATGGAATGCGATTTCTTGGGCGCGCGGGATCGCGGTAAAATTACAAGATTGCTTCAACAGCAGTCCGATGTCTATAATGACCTCATAGACGAATGGCAGCAACGCTGGGACGAATCATCCAAGGGGCGCCATCTTTACCAATTTTTTCCATCTGTTCGCGAACGGTTGTCGAGGACATGGCTTGAGGTGGATCACTGTGTCGCTCAATTTCTTACGGGTCATGGTAACTTTAAGAGTAAGTTGTATTCATTTAAATTAGTCGAGTCACCATTGTGTCAATGCTCAACACCTAACTCTCATTATGAACAGTCTGCTCATCATATCCTCTGGGAATGTAGTCTTTGGTATAATGAACGTAATATAATGCTGAATAGCTTGCAGGTGACATCTGGGGCGGTATACTATGGGGATCTTGTGTCAACTAGGGTGAATTTCCGTGCGTTTAGGCGATTCTGCCATACATATTATAGAAATCAAATATAGCTCATGTAGGACCCGTAATATTTTGTGGCCGTGGTGCTTCCCTGTTTAAAAGGGTGTATGCCTATTTTACTTCATTTTGTCTCCCGCTTTGCTAAGGAGGGAAGTGGATTTACTATATTTCCAACTCCTCCAATTTTCTTCTGATTAATTTCGTTGCGGGTTCCAAGACAGTTTAATTTCTTCCTGGGACTTCCCGAGTGTCATAACTCGGTGTGTTCGTGGGTCACTGCTGTGGATCCTGGTGTACAGGAGTTACAGTGGTGGGCGTGTGGGTGGGATTAGTCCCAACTAAAAAAAAAAAGACAAATAATAAAAAATCAAATATTTTTTATTCCATTTCGCGCCATTCTTGTTACAGAAATTGAACTTGATTTGTATTCTATCTGTCTATTCTTGGTTTTAGAACTTTGCCTCTTTTGTAGTAATTGAATGGTTGTCAGTTTTTTTGCTGGCCCTGAGTTTGTTTGCTCGTAATGATGCTGTTTTCGGCTTTTGTTTTGGAGACGGATTAAGAATACAGAGTGTCACTACCCCTAATTATCCCACGGATATCGTAAGAGCCGACTAAGGGAACAAACTATGCAGGACAACAGCACAGCAAAGAGAAGGAAAACTTGTCACAAACTCTATACTAACCCGTCTGGCCAGCGTGATATAGTAGGCCGAAACCTCCTTTCTGTGGAGAGGCTTATGTCTAGCAGTGGACTATTAAATTGTAGATGATTATGAAACCATCTGTTACTGACTTTGTCGGTTTAGAATAATATGTTTGTTTTATATTAAAATAGTTGGATGAATTCAAATAATTCGCGATTAATTTAAAGAAAATCAATTTAAAAGCAGCGATGGAGTAGTGGCAGATATGCAGCATGCTTGCTTGCATGCTGCATGGCTTTATTATTATAGTACCTTGTTTCGCCAACTCCCTCCGTAACGGACTGGATATTTTTGTTGGTTCTGTGGTTTCAGTCAGGTCCAAACTAAGAAAGTTGATCGAATGATTTCGTATTATAATTTTAATGTCGTATGATTTTAAATATTTAGTAGTAATGTCTTTTATCTACTAACTACCTTTTTTTAGCTTTAGTTTTAATGCATGTAAGATTCACATCTAGTAGATGTCAATCGGAAGAATATTGTAAAATTTTATCATAATGTATATATGTGCGTGAGATTGTACATCAGTTTTGTGAATTGCAATAAAAAAAAAAGAAATACAAATGATGAATAGATAGTCTTTCAATTATTATGGAAATGAAATGTATGTCAAAAGATGATTCTCATTTAAAAATTAGAACGCTTGACCAGTTTGTAATTAGTATTTTCTGTTAAAAGACAACAAAAGATAGGCCTATTGATCTATTGTTTAGTGATCTTGACTGCTAATTCAAAGGTTTGATTACCAATCATGACAAGTATTTGTGTGTGAGCACGATCATATCTTCTGTGTGAGTGTAATTTAGCTATAATATGTATGTATTTAGAGATAAAAGTATGTTTAGGTATCTGTATTCCGGTCACCATAGTACATAGAAAAGAGCGTACTCCTTCCTCAAAGGCTGGCAACGCGCTTGTGACTCCTGAGTTGCAGGCGTTCATGGGAGGCGGTAGTCGCTTTCCATCAGGTGACCCGTCTGCTCGTTTGTCCTCTCTTCCATAAATAAAAAACATCCTCTGCTTGGTTTGGGAGTCATGTCTGATATATGGCAAGGTATTATATGATATGTATTGGTATTTGCAATTAAACGATCATAATCCAACATATCAACTATATCTTTATTCATAATTTGCATATAATTTATTACACGGTAATTATATATTACAGGACTTGGCTTAAAACATTACATCTATATAGTTATGTTAAGTTAACATACAGTCACGACGCTAGTTTAGTTCTTATTTTAATTAATGTTATATTCAGGTTATCCACGTAATTATGCAGAAGAATAAATTAGAGTATGTATTTAAAGTAAAAATCAGAAAAACTAAAACTTCTGAAACTACTCCTTAAAAATGAGGATAAGAAAATAAATTAAAATTGTATTGATTGCGCTAAAGATTAAAATAAATCCCTTTGTGGGTACCCTGTTGAATACTATACCAGTATATGCACGGAAAAACTCAATATTTTCTTTTGTAAACACTCACTGAAATAGAAGAATTCCTTGCAATGAAATTGACTTAACTCAAAATGCCTAGAATTTGACCTTTAAAGGTTAGCTTTAAACCACCATAGGAAAAATTGTACTGTACAAAAGAACAGTCTGCAAATCGGTCACTTTCTTTAATGACTATTATAATGCTACATAATTATTCTCTTGTTGAAGGTATTCGTGCTCATTTAACACGAACTCTATTTTGAGTTAATTCACTTTCATTCTAAGGATGCAACATCTAAATTTACTTTTTTCAATGGTATATTAAAATTTGGTATTCAGAATATGGACGATCGGAACATATGTTAGTAATTGATTTATTGAAAGGTTACAATCAAATGTATATTTAAGATAAAAATGTCGTATCTATCTCAACATATTTTGAATTCAAAATTCACTAAAAACCCTTTATTTTTATTAATAGTTGTTATTCATAAATTAAAGGTTAAAAATAACTGGTCTCTGTTATGCTTGTAAATTCATACGTATAAATTTTTTGTTTACATTGATGACATTTTTACGTATTCTGACTATTGTAACAACCATTTTTATTATGTCATTATAAAGCTTAAAGTTAGTATTATTAATTTATACATGACTTAGGATAACGCTATATTTAACTAACTATTTAGAATATATATATTTATATATATTAATAATTATTTACAAAATAACTCGCTGGTTCACAATTTAGTAAATTAAGTGATTAATACTGTAAAGAAAGATGTCACATTTTGTCCCTAAACTAAATTTTATTAAAGTAATAAACTTAATATTAAATAAAACGATTTTTATAACTCGGAATAAATAAATTTGACACTTTGAAATAAATTAACTTATTTTATAAAGGCTTCTTAAAAAGCTACGTTATAAATTATTGCCTTAATTATTGTGAAAAATCAGTGACTGACCGTCTGAATGAAAATTTTCAAGTCTTCTGTACAAAATTAGTTATAATATAATTGATTACCGCTCACACTTTTGTGTTTTACTGGCATATATAATAAACGAATTTAGGCACGCTTTATGCCGTGGGACAGCAATGCTTCCGTACGATAGGACCGGGTGAATAACGTGGAAACCACGGCCTTACAGAAAACTGGCGTTAAGGAATTCTTGGAATGCTTTTTACCGAGAGGATATCGGAAGCCCAACCAAGTGGAAAGAGGCTTACTTTGCGAGAGAGGGAGTGCTCTTCGGCCGGGAATGTGCAAAAAGGAGTTGCTTCAAGCAGGCTAGAGAATAAGGCCAATAGTTCAGTATCTCTCTCGGTCTAGATTTAATTAAAGAACAGCAAATTACGACGATCATAAAAAACTAAGGGGCACTCATCTGAAATTTCAACAACAACAAACGCTAACACTGATACTAAATTGCTAATTTTGGCCTGCATCAGTCCTTATAATATTTTATAGTAGGTGTAATTTAAAATGCAATAACATATAGCTGGAAAAAATTAAACAGCAAAAAACACCATTAACTCTGAAATTCTAAGACTCCAATGTACACATACCCAGGATGCAGTTCTGGCATAAACTTTCTTTCTGCTATTGGCTAGATCTGTGACATAGGTTGGCAACACACAAAACTAGTGTGCCAAATTGTACATAATTTTTTTTAGGTTACCATTCACATTTTAAATTATACTCCACCATTTTTATTATTTACATCAATAATTATTATTTAACAATAAATGTAGAAATGTACACTATTCTTGACTAGGAAAGTTTACTATGAACTTATGATAATCACTATAGTATACTTTTTGTTTTATCTCTAATATAGATTAAAAAAAATATTCTGCGAAAAAGAACTTTTCACAAATGGTATATTCGAGATTTAACTCTGTTTATCCGAAAATTTTGTAGGTCTGAATAGTACAAAAATAAAAATAAAAAACAGCAAAATAATTAACTTACAATTTAGTCTTTATAAAAACTAACAATTATAAAAATTAAAAATACATCTATTTTCATACCACATACGGTCTAAACATATCCAAGGGCCGACCGCCACCTTGGTTCATAACGACTAAGCCGCGTCTGTTTTCCATATTTGAATTAAAATTAGCTGCAGCCATTGCCCTTTCTCTTTCTAACGCAATGATTCTATCCCTGTCCAACAACGGTTTGACAGCTGTCAAGTCACCTGCCATTTGAGTTTGCTTTTCCTGTTCGTTCGGTATTTCTTTTGGTTTTTTCTCCTCTGCTTGTGCGTCCTTGCTTTTGGAGTCTTGTTGCGCCTTTTTTGATCGTTTCCACTTCATCCTTCTGTTTTGGAACCATATTTTTACCTGAGGACAAAGGACATTTTGTATGAAATGTATGAAATAAAATGTAGTTTACAAACAAATTTATATATGACACGCAATCTTCGTTACACTTTTTCTTCAAGATAATATTGGTTGAAAGTAATGCTACGCATTCTAATTACTCATTTCGAATATTTTTTCGTTGATGACTCGTTGAAGTATATTGGTTTAATCTGGACTCAAAATCCTCGACTTTTTATTACATAAAATATTTTTAAATCATCTTCTACTTCCAATATATGACAGTATAAAGTTTCCCGCACCTACGCACTAGAAATCCAAACAGGTGTACAATAAATATTTCTTGAATTCCCCTCACGCCCCCAGGGTGTAAGATTAATCTTTAAACCGGCATAAACCCAAGTAACACTCGCAACAATCGGGTAAACCCAAGTCCGTAACATTTACGTGAACGACCTCTGTAATCTTGACATTTGTAACGTCGTGACAGGTGTTGGCGCCAAAACAAATGTCAAAATCCGGTTGGGGTCGAGATTATATTCAATGTTTCTAGTTAGGTTACAATTTAAGTGCAATCTTACTTATTTGTGAAATTTTTTAAAAACGTACTATTCTTTGTTGTGAAGTGTCTTGTGGAGAAGAATAATCTGTAGGTATATTTAATTGAATGAAGTCCCTCTTCAGATTTTTAATCTACATGTAAAGGACGCAAAAATGGGCTTCCCTTTTATTAAAATCAGTCTTGTAATTGATCCGAAAACAAAATGTGCAATTATTTATTTATTCATTGAAATATTACACACGGCAGACTTAATCCCACGGGCATTTTGTTCTAGGAAAATATTTAATAAATAAACATACTTATATATCTCTAAATCCACATATAATATTATATAAAAGTTTCAACCCAGACACAGTCCAAATGATCGTGCTCATCACACAATATTTGAATTTTAACCTTTTAATATAACCTTTCAGAATTCAGTTATAATATTAATAATTAGTCTTAACTATAGTCTATGCATAATATTGTAACAATTTTTACAGTTTAATAAAAAAGTGCTTGCCTAAATTACCATGATTACTGTTTATTGAAGCGTCCTATTGTTTAATTATCTATGGAAATTATCTATTTAATTAATGGCAACACCAATAAGCAATATTTGCTCAACGATATCAAAGTGATTGTGAATTGAAATGAGACCGATTTCGGGAATTAGTTTGTCATGATTCGTTATTTTTATGATATTGTGACGACTACTGCTAAGCTGACGACGTGACGTGACTTTCATTCCCACCCAGGACAAATATTGTGTGATGAGGACGATCCTTTATTCTTTTTTTTTATGTTAGAGGGGGCAGACGAGCAGTCGGGTCACCTGATGGAAGGTGACCGTCGCCGCCCATGAACGTCTGTAACTCAGGAGTCACAAACGCGTTGCCGGCCTTATTCGGTAGCTAGGTGTAATTTATCTGTAGGTATATGTTTAGAAGTATCTATAGGTAAATGTTTACTTGGTAATAAGTAAGTAGGACTCCGTGTGGTGACAGATTAAGAATACGGAGCGTCACCACCCCTATTCATCCCGTGGGTGTCGTAAAAGGCGACTAAAGGAGCAGACTACGCAGGACAACAGCACTGCAAAGATAAGGAAAACTTAAAAAAACCCTATACCAACCCGTCTGGCCAGCGTGGTATAGTAGGCCAAAACCTCCTTTCGAAGGAGAACCTATGTCCAGCAGCGTACCATTAAAGGCTGTTGATGAAGTAGGACTTAAATTGTGCGATTTAATACATTTTACCTACGATAAATTCTTTGAAATAAAAATCGAATTTAAAATTTATAATCTCACCTGTGTCTCAGTCAGCATCAAGCTGGTTGCGACTTCAAACCTCTTTGGTCTGGAGAGGTATTTGTTCATCCTGAATTGTTTTTCCAGCTCTAAAAGTTGCTGAGACGTGAAGGCAGTTCGAGGTCTTCTGGTCTTGCCGAGGAGTGCGTGTGGGGCTCCTGTTGAAAAGAAACAATGGCTTAGAAACTTTTATAATGAAATTGATGTATAATTTTAGGTTGACAGAATATAGTTTGCCAGCCAGCCAGCCATACTAACTGTGGGATAGCCATGCCTCGGCAAAAATAGGCCGGCTCGACCTGTGTACTACCACGGACTCGCAGAAAAAAAAATGTTAAGTGATTTGTGATGAAATAAATGTAGATTTGTAATTATTTATGCATAAAAGAACAATATTATACATTTAGGACACTTTATAAATATGCTTTAACACTATTCTCGGCACCCTCCATTAATACTGCAGCCCCATAAAAGAGCATACCAATAAATACAAAGAACCTAATACAATTATCAAATAAAAAAGATGGCGATTCGCGCCAAAACTTGACAGATGTGTCTATGACATTATCGTGTTGTGTCAACAATACCAAATGTTACCATCGCTTTGGTAATTGTTAATTATCATTTTTATAAGCTTAGTTCAGCTTAGCGGGTAACTTTGATCCGATAAATTAGATTTGTTCGGTTAAATAAATACGTGTATGTTTTATTGTTGATTAGAAACATTAATGGCGTAAATTGTAGGGTGACGAGGCTACACCTATCTACACTCAAGTTTATTAATGGAATCAACGAGTATGAATATATTATTACACTAGTTGGTACCCGCGACTTCGTTCGCGTGGAATTTGAAAAGCGCTGCCTTAGTGGGTTCGATTCCCGGACCGGGCAAAATTTTAAAGGGTTTTTCTGAGAGGAAAAATAGCCTAAGTTATCCCCTCTATAGTAAAATAATATCAAAATCGGATCAAAATGATAACCCGGAACAATCAGACAGACACACAGATCGACAAAAAAAACTTAAAACTGGTTTTTAGGCATAGATATCATGCAAATAACCGTGTGAGCATGAAAAAACTTATTATTTTGACATTACAAATCAATTAAATCAATACAAACCAGTCTCAAGTAATTTACATTATTAATCTACTAGCACTTTAAAATATTAACGTCCTTTATCTTACATCATAGTCCAGCGACCACCCGAAACAGGCAGGGACGGATCTTGGGGGCAAACCGGGGCACGCGCCACGGGCGACAGTTTCAGAGGGCGCCAAAATCATAACGTGGTATTAAAAATAAAAATAAAACTTGCTCTAGAAAGCGCCTAGCATACGGAAACCTGGTTGGTTCACCGTCGACTTATAAGACAAGGTGCCACACAGGCCCACACTACAAGTGAACTGATATATTTGTGAGTAATTTTTCTCAAACGCTGGAGAGAGGGGCGCCACTATCAAGTTTCTGCCCCGGTTCGAAAAAGTCGTAGATCCGGGGCTGAACACAACACTGGCCGTTTGCAAAAGAATTTGTAATATTTAGATTTTACTTTTTTTCTACGTTTTAGAATAGTCATAATAATAGTTTTTAGTCTAGTCTAGTCATAATAAAAGGTTAGCTTTATAGAGGAATCTAATGCCAATAAGACCGAAAAAGACCTTGTTCTTATTCTATAAATAAATTTAATTAATTTTAATTATCTAATAATTAATGTAATAAGTGAATTACAAACTTTTGTAGAATCGTTTCTTTTGTTATGGAATTTTATGATGTCAATTTTTTATGGATTTTAAGCGACTTCAAAACACACGGACGGTATTAAATTATACTTATTGTATAATGTTTTTTTTCGCATACAGTGGATATAATTGACTCAGTAATCTTTAACAACAATTAAAACAAAAATTATTCTCATTTGTCATAATCTGACATTAATAACAATATGTTAAGTTTATGTATGGGCTGTGGACACCGTATGGCGCAATTCTGGCGACATATTCCGAACTGTGAGGCTTAAAGGTTTACCAGATTAAAAAAAGCAGAACAATTGAACCTACATGAGTAGGGGTACAACAAATGTACAATCGGTAAAATAATCAGTTTGCAGTAAATCTTAGAAACCATTTAATGTTAAAACGATGGACATTCGATGACTTTGAATAACAATTTACCGTCTTCCTAACAAATAGGCTCTGTAAACAGGAGTGCATACCTACATACATACTGCGTTAGCTACCGTTGAATAAAGACGGCTCTTTGTCTATGCTCGTCCCACGCTCACCCAAACAAACAAAGGAATAAGGTCGTGTAAGGTGTGCTACTGGCATTTCATAGCTTGATGAATTTAAAAAATATTTAAAGTATTATTTATTTCAAAAAAATACGTTTTAATGTACACTATGGTCGTCCCACACTAGCTATAACAAACAAAGAAACAAGGTCGTGTAGGCTGTGCAACTGGCAGTGCATAACTAAAGAATTTCAAAAAATATATACTCTATTCTTTATTTAAAAAATGACATTCCCTTAACTTACCCATAAAGAAACTACCATAGTCAAAGGACAAAATCAACACTTATACAGCCTATTTTTTTTAAACTTATAAATGCATTAAGACCTACATGTAGGTACACAGAATAAATATAAATGCGTGCTCAAGTGTCGAAATGGTAAATAAATAGTTAACTAGTGTAGGCCGAACGTGACTTTTCTGTGCGTCACGCGGTTTAAAAATGATGTTTGATTTCTTCCTGTCAAATATGTTTGTTCTCGTATAATAAATTTATAATTTATTTTCTCTGTAGTTTTATTTGTTTATGATTGTATATTTAGAGTGCAATTACCATGATAAGTATTGTAGGTTTGGTACTACAGTCGAGGAAAAGATGATGAGGGTTGATTCAAGCATCGTGATTGTGAACAGGTGCAACTTTTGACAGGTCGGTATTGGCGCCATTATTGTGTTTAGTCTCTGGTTATACCATAGTCGTTTTTATAGTCGAATACGTTAGATATTTACTGTTAGAAAACGGGATTACCTTTCCGTGTGGTAACGGATTAAGAATACGGAGTGTCACCACCCCTATTTATCCCGTGGGTGTCGTAAGAGCCGAGACTAAGGGAGGACAACAGCACTGAGATGGAAAACTTGAAACAAACCCTATACCAACCCGTCTGGCCAGAGAGGTATAGTAGGCCAAAACTTCCTTTCTAAGGAGAGGTCTATGTCCAGGAGTGGACTATTAAAGGCTGTTGATGATGATGATGAAGGATGATCACTGTCATCATACCATGACCCCCCCCCCCTGATACTAGGTCTCAAAGTGTCATGACTTGCAAATGTCCTTGGTCCGCGATAGCCACGTCTTAAATTTTTTCGAACGAGCACCAATCTCTTTAAGTTAAAAAAGGCATCTTTATACATAACAAGACAATCCAATCACAATATAAACAAGATAAATTCTCAAAAACAAGCAGTTCCACGGTAAGTAGGTAGTATAAATCAATTGTCATATATTACTCCTACCTCCCCCCTACTGACAAACGCTCCGAGTATTTATACGGAAAGTTTCTATTAAGCGTAGTGCACACGAGGGATAAGTAACTCTACTTTGTCTATTATTCCTCTTAGATTTTAGTAAAATTCGTGTGATACACATATGGTTGTTTAACTTCCTGTTGTTTTGTGTCCATTGTTTTGATGTTGACGTAGATTTCATTACAAAGACATAATCTTAAAAAAAAAGCTTAAAATGGTTAACGTTTAAGCATATTGTCCTGCTCTTATAATTAACTTTACTTTGGCAGATTATAAGAGAAACAGTCAATATATTTTATCATTTAAAATGACACAGTCAAATCATAATTAATGAATGGTACACCTAAATGGTATACCCAATATTACTCCTACAACTAAGACAAATATAAAAACACTTCCTACATATATATATTTTTAAATTTACATTTCATGAAAAAAAAACATTCATAGACTTCACGCCTAAGGCATTCTCTGCCAGTTGACCGAATGGCCGATGCATGTATAGAAATAAATGAAAATTTTCAAGCTTTAGAAGGTGTCAATAAATATATACCTACGCTTTTAAAATTGTCCAATCGACTATCGTGTTGAAATATTATCAAATAAATCCCTATATTGAAGTAGAGCAACTTACCTAATACAATGTTTCCCCATGAATTTATGTGTGTACCACCATGGATAAAAGTCGGATTGCGTCTTTTAATCTAATAGAGGTTTGCACAGCATATTGGGGTTGGCTTCCACTGTTACTACTGAGCGAACTGTCTCTGAGATGTATTGGCCGCCATATTGGCTTGGAACTTGACACATGAAGTGTTGTACCTATATTATTTTGTAATAAAAATAGATACTAATATCTCTGTATAAATTTTTATAGTGTTGTAAATAAGTAGTTAAAAAGTATTAAGTATTTATGGCAAAAAAAAATGAAAATGAAAATTTTAACATCCATACATACAGCCTTTAATAGTCCACTACTGGACATAGGCCTCTCCATAGAAGGGTTTTTTTTTATTTTTTTTGCTTTAAAACGACTACTCCCGCACTGGGAATAAATTCTGTGTCGCGGGGGACTTTACAAACATACATGAAACGAATACAAAGAACACCCAGACTCAGAACAACAATTTGTAGATCACAAAAAGTGTCGTCCCATGTGGGGATCGAACCCACAACACTCAGCGTAGTAGTAAGCGGTGTGCCGACCGCTTAAGCCACTAAACTATCTGTGCAGTTTGGCGTAGGGGTTCAAGCGGTCACTGAGTGTTATGGGTACCATGTACCATGGGACGACACTTTTTGTGATCTACAAATTGTTGTTCTGAGTCTGGGTGTTCTTTGTATTCGTTTCATGTATGTTTGTAAAGTCCCCCGCGACACAGGATATATTCCTAGTGCGGGAGTTGTCTTTCTTAAAGAATAAAGAAACAAACGCGCAGTCCTACTAGTGGGCCTACTATACCACGCTGGCTATAGGGCTTTTTACAAATTTCTTCCTCTTAACAGTGCTGATGTCCTGCGTAGTTTGCTGCCTTAGTTGGCTCTTACGACACGATATGAATAAGGGTGGTGACACTCCGTATTTTTAATCCGTCACCACACACACCATACTTATAAATGTGTAAGTGAGTTTGTTTGTTACGCTTTTACACCTAAACGATCAAATCGATTTAAGAAACCCTTTCACGAGTAACAAATGCTACTTTTTAACGCGATAATCAACATACACATGGACGGAGCCGGAGGCAAAACCCAGTAAATTAAAAATTCTTAAAAGCATGTCTGTCATAGACAACAAACAATAGTCACGATGATAATAGCGTAGATTCCTAGGTTTAAAATAAATTATTTCGTCTAAATCATCATAAACTACAGCCTGATATTTCTTCCATTATCAATTTAATGTTTTCATATCTTCAAATCAGCATTCAATAGTCAGGTATGACGTTACGTCTTAGTATTTCGGGCCTGTTGGTCTAGTGGTTAGTGACCCTGACTGCTAAGCTGGAGGTCGTGGGTTCGATTCCCACCCAGGACAAATATTGTGTGATGAGCACGGTCATTTGTTCTGTGTCTGAGTGTAATTTATCTATAATATGTATGTATTTAAAAATATATAAGTATGTTTATCAGCAGTCTGGTTACCATAGTACAGGCTCTGCCTAGTTTGGGATCAGACGGCGGTGTGTGAGATGTGTGAGATATATTATATTATTATTATTATTTCATACAAAAATGAAACGCGTCTATCGTTTTGTCATTTTTTGTTAAAAAGTTTTTATTTTTATTTTAAAAAGTAAATTAACGACACATTACATTTAGTCACGCCTGTATCCCTAATGGGGTGGACAGAGGTATTAAGGTTCTACTCGCGTTATAATCCAGGTATACCAACCACATAAGAATTACCACAATTTAAAGATCGCAGGTCGTCTGTAAATTTAGGCAGTTTCAAACCCTCCTTTTTAGAATTGTGGAAGGCCCATGTCCAGTATTGGACTTCTTGTGCTGTTTCAAACAAGCAATACCTGCAACTCTTTGAGTCCCACCCCCCCCAGAATCGTGGGGGGATCTGCTACGTCTAAAATTATGATTATAATAATAATAATAATATTGTACCACATTCACACAACGCCATCTAGTCCCAAACTGAGCAGAGCTTGTACTATGGGTACTAGACAACTGATATAAATACACATATACTTTTTTTTTGTAAATACATACATATTATACATAGAAACACCCAGACCAAATCAAACATCAAATGTTCATGCACACAAAATGTTTGACTAGAGCGGGAATCGAACTCGCGTCCTTTGGAATAGCAGTCCGTTACACAAACCACTACGCCATTCGGTCGTCACATGATTACAACAAAGACGTTCTCCTATATATTAAATCTTGTAACTGTCTGTTATCTAATGGCGGAGTTACGTAAGGCTATCAACACAATGGTATTAGATCGCTCCGCCGAGCGCGAGTCTGCAATCAACGTAATTTGATCAGCACCCTCTACTGTGAGACTATCCTTTATATAAACACGGCCATATTTAGGGACCGTTATGTCATATTTGGTGCGAATTTTTGTCTTATGTATTACTATATGTTGCCCGTATTTTTTTTTTCCCTTTGTGTAATTTTTTCCGGATGAAAGACTCAGATTAAACAATAAAGTTAAGATGGTACTCTGTGAACAAAGAATTAAGGCTAATTAAAACTAATTACACGCACTCACCTACAACATAACTACGCCTTGTCGTTCAAAACGTAACAATATTTACAAGTAAAAATGCCGAATTGTGTTGTGAAATAGTGTAAAAATCAAACTACAAGAGATAGACAGTACGATGGAATCGCATCTATACTAATATTATAAAGCTGAAGAGTTTGTTTGTTTGTTTGTTTGAACGCGCTAATCTCAGGAACTACTGGTCCGATTTGAAAAATTCTTTCAGTGTTAGATAGCCCATTTATCGAGGAAGGCTATAGGTTATATATCATCACGCTAAGATCAATAGGAGCGGAGCACCAATGAAGAATGTTTCAAAAACGGAGAAAATTTATTACTATTGAGAGACGCAGACGAAGTTGCGCGGGTCAGCTAGTTTCACATATAAGTAAGCGTAGAAACCAATATTTTCAATAAAATACCGGACGGCCCACGCACACATGTTTATAAAACCGGCCTCGCTTCGTTCTTCGCAAAGCTCCATCTTAACTTTTTTATTTGATCTGAGATTAAAGATACAGATTTCCTTTGTAGTATCTTTATAGAGTCATATTGATTGTTATTACAAATAAAACTAACCATTATAACACACGTACATTAAGTGGCGTCACTGGATGAAAAGTTCATAAGTAATAGGTTATCATGGTATGGACATGTCATGCTGAGGAATCAGGAAAATAGTGCCAAGAAAGTGTTAGGTGTGGGAGTTGAAGGGTACAAGACAAGAGGAAGACCAAAGAAAAGGTGGATGGACTGTGTGAGTGAGGATATGGCTAGGAAGGGAGTAAACAGTGAGATGACGAATGATAGAAGAGAATCATCATGGGGTGCCATCCTCAAAATGAAGTTTGGAGGTCAGCAGACGGTACACCTCTCTATCATGAGCAGCCTCCTTTAGTTGGCGATATCGCCGGTCCAGGCCACGATGTAATCTATCCACTTCCTTCGTCTTCGACCTGGTGTCCTCCTGCCTGGTATTTTTCCTTCTAACAGAAGCCTCAGGAATTCATGTTGCGGGCCCCTTTGTATGTGTCCAAAGAAGGCCACCTTCCTTTTCGCTATAACAGCCATCAGTTCTCTCCTGCACTTGGCTCGCTCCAGCACCTCTACGTTGGATGTAAAACTAGTCCACGGGATTTTAAACATCTTCCGCAATAACCATATCTCATAGAGAAGAATGGAAGAATCATACTTACTGCGCCGACCTAAATAAGATTGGGACGAGGGTAGGCAGATGATAAAACAAACGTACGTTAAGTTTTATGTACAATATAGTGACGGATCCGTGTAGTGACGGATTTAGAATACAGAGTGTCACCGCCCCTATTCATCCCGTGGGTATCCTAAGAGCCGACTTAGGGAGCAAACTACGCAGGACAACAGCACTGCAAAGAGAAGGAAAACTTAAAACAAACCCTATAACAACCCGTCTGGCCAGCGTGGTATAGTAGGCCAAAACCTCCTTTCTAAGGAGAGGCCTATGTTCAGCAGTGGACTAGCAAAGGCTGTTGATGATTGATGTTGACAATATAGATGTTAGGTGTAGTGTTTAGAACTAATAGTTCAAGTAGGCAATAGGGGTCAAACTAACAGATGGGTCACCTGAGATCGCAGACTGCGATAAGTCCGCCTATTGTACCACTGTTTTTTTAATTTTATGTTTATATTGCATTGTATGTTTTCTATGGATAGAAAACATACAATGCAATATAAACATGTGCAATAAAGAGTACCTATCTATCTATCTGATGGTAAGCGAGGACACATAAGAGACAGCCCTTTGAACACCCCCCCACCCATTCGGTAAAAGCAACGAAAAGATTTCTTAGCAACGGTTTTCTGTGAGGCCGTGCTATCAGAAAAAAAGTAGAAGAAAGAGAAAGAAATTTCATGCCGAACAGACCAAAAAAAAATGCATAACCACCATTCAATATCCCATAACATACGATTTCAATGTAGCACTTAAAGTTTATATCACCCCATCAAGTAGGGTGTCATATGGGTTTCATGTCGACCCTAATATGCTTCCAAATTGATCCTATTTATGTTATTTTGGTAATTTCACGCGTCCACTGACAATAGTCCCGGGGGTCGACGCTAAAGACTTAACAGGTTCAAAACCTGTCCGTATTTTTATTGTCTATTTTGTTTTGTGAAAAATTAATAAAATAATAAATTCTGTATTTTATTTACTGCGATGGGTCTAGTTGTTAGGAATACTGATTACTAAGCTGGAGATCGTGGGTTCGATTCCCATCAAAGACCAGTGAGCATTACGTAGTATTAACAGCTTATTTAACTTATATATTTCTAAATAATACCTGTGTATGTATTTAGAAATATATAAGTATGTTTATCAGCAGTCTGGTTACCATAGTACAGGCTCTGCGTAGTTTGGGATCAGACGGCCGTGTGTGAGATGAGTCAAGTTAAAATTATGTGTACAGATAATATGGTCCAGTGTATTATCATCATCAACAGCCTTTAATAGTCCACTGCTGAACCTACGCCTCTCTTTAGAAAGGAGGTTTGGCCTACTACACCACGCTGGCCAGACGGGTTGGTATAGGGTTTGTTTCAAGTTTTCCTTCTCTTTGCAGTGCTGTTGTCCTGCGTAGTTTGTTCCCATAGTCGGCTTGTACAACACCCACGGGATGAATTGGGGTGGTGACACTTTATATTCTTAATCCGTCACTACACGGACACACAGGCCGGTTATAAGACCCTAAACTGTGACTCCAAGGTACTACTCTTCTCTACTTATTCTTCTCGTCTCTTTTTTAGTTTTTGTTTACCTTACTAGAGAACAATAAAATGTTAGTTTTTCTAATTTATCAGCTGGTTGAACAATTATGGATCCCTTGTTGAAAGTAAGCGTTAAAATAAATAGGTACAATTAATTGTAACATACTAATCACATGCGTCTCTTTAGCAATTGTCCCCTACAGCTACTGTGTCCTTTCAAAAATCAACCTAATCTCTTAAGCAATATTCATTCAATTTCCTTTGACTCACTACAATAACATGCTAAGGTAGGAATGCAATGAAACTTTAACCTTATTTTGTGGACTGTAAGTTGTATATTTGATTGACGGTTTTTTTTTTAGGGTGAGTACTGTGGGGATTCTTAGACCAGTGTGAGCAATTTGTTGTATTGTCAAGTTTGTTTGTTTATATGTCAACTAAACCATTCTAAATTGTTGCTACTAATTGTTATTGGGGATTAAAATGTGATGTATTTTAAATTTATTTTGGAATTTTATTGTAGCAGTTTAGCGTTAATGGGTCGTTAGTGTTGTATTTATATAATATTGTTCATTTTCGTTCATTATTGTAAATTTTTAATTGGCTAAGAGGGTCTTGGTGTGGTGATGGATTAAGAATATACACGGTGATTTTGAAAGCGTTTTGGAAAAGAAAATTTTGAGTTATTTATCAGTAACAGAAGCTATATATAACGTTAATTTAATAAAATATATTTTTTTTTATCATCAAAGTCGATATTCATATCGTTTACAGAGAAAAAGTCAGAACCAGTAGTAGTAGGCTATTCAATCACACGTAGGTAAATACTACGAATAGAAATACTATGCGTGTCACATCAAATCGTATTCGCCAATAAAAACAAAGCTACCGAGTTGCGCCGGAGTCGTCCTACCAATGACGTCTGCCCCGTAGGCGCATGCGCGGGGCTCACCTGTCATCGTCAGTCGGTCAGTAATACCATAACATCGTGACGGCACGCTGCATTGATTAGCGCTAAAATGAGTCGACAGTACGAATTTTCAAACGTGGAATACTTCTTGGCAATGGTACAGCTGTACGCTACTGCCAACTACAACTTGGAAGAGGCTCGGCGTTTGTATTCCCAAGCCGGAGCATTTAAATGCACTACGGCTACGTGGAATTGAAAGCCCTCAAATTCCCTCCACACCTACTATCTTGGCTGCAACCCAACGTCTTCTCGACCACGGACAATTTCGTGCGAATACTCATGCGCAAGGTCAAGGACGTTTTAATTATTATTCGCCGGAGTGTAGTGCGTGCATACCTGGACAATGAGCTTAGTGATCGGACTTAACGCCCCTGGATTTTTTCTTATGGTCGGAAATAAAAAGACTTGTTAATACACGGGAATATGAAAGCCGTGATAATTTACGCATTGCGATAGTGGACGCTTTAAAGTGAAAAGTGATAGAGACACATTAAGAAAATTAAAAAACAATTGCATTAAACGTGGACGTTTGTGTATTGAATGCAGCGGACTCCATTTTGAGCAGTTCCTTCGATACAGAGAACTGTAAATAGTGTAAATAGGTATGTAAGTTAATTATTCTGTAGATAGCTCCGATTTTTTAAATACGCCTGAAATATTTATACCTACAGTCCGTTGATAAATTGATTTGTTGTGAAAAGAACAATCGTGGTTAATAATCGAAAAGAAGTTTAAATAAAATAGGTATTTCTGACGGTCCTAAGCCCGTGTAAAGTATGAAGGACAAATTGGAGTCTATCTACGTAAGTACTCGCTAGCTCGCGCCTATAGGTATAGTTTTGTCAGCTGCTGTTAGCGTCGGCGGTGCGCAGCGGCCGCCGAAACGCCCACGGACGTGTTTCATTCATATAAGATAATGAATGAACGATCAGTCCATTACTACTTTCCAAGTCGATCGAGTAAAAATGAATATTAAAACTGAAACTTTTTTTAGACAACATTACAATTGATTTAATCATTTTTATTGGTACTATAGATGATTCCAAATTCAAATATTTCGTTTCCAAAACGCTTTCAAAATCACCGTGTATAGTTTCACAACCTCTATACATCCCGTAAGTGTCGTAAGAGCCGACTAAGGAAGCAAACTACGCAGGACAACAACACTGCTAAGAAAAGGAAAACTTGACACAAACCCTATACCAACCCGTCTGGCCAGCGTGGGACAGTAGGCCAAAACCTCCTTTCTAAGGAGAGGCCTATGTCCAGCAGTGGTCTATTAATGGATGTTGAGGATGATAATGACTACGCGAGAAGTTTTATAAAATAGAATAGAATAGAATAATATTTATTTCATAAAAAACAGCATACATAAATAAACAAAAGTTAAAAACAACATACACAAAGAAACTACAAATGAAGTAAGGTTTGATAACGCAACATTTGACTTTGACTAAGGTAAGGTTTGATTTGACTGCACGGATGGCGTAGTGGTTTAAGCGGTCACCTCGCCGCTTCCTACTACGCCGAGTGTTGTGGGTTAAAACCCATCATGGGACGACACTTTGTGTGATCGACAAATTGTTGTTCTGAGTCTGGGTGTTCTTTGTGTCCGTTTCATGTATGTTTGTAAAGTCCCCCGCGACACAGGAATGTATTCCAAATGCGGGAGTTGTCTTTTAAAAAAAAAAACAAAAACAATTCAATCCTTCGTTTCTGACAGAGCTGACATAACACGTCAATGTGCCACGTATATATAAACGATTGCCTTATCATCTCAATAGTCTGCCGTTGGACATCAGGCGAGAAACAGACAAAGTAGTATTTAAGAAGAAACTCAAAAGGTATTTTTTTGATTTTTTGTAATAGGCTACTGTTGTGTATACCTACCTGTAATAGTTTAGAAACGACTTACTTAAATAAGACTTAAATAGGAAAATTGTACGGAGACTCGATCCTCCAGTCAAACCATCAACCCGGTTTTGGGGGACACAGATTGTAATGTCATGTTCACAAATTAAGTTGAAGTAAAACAATAAAAAAAAAAAAAAACAACCACGCGTCTATAAAAGTTTACTTATAATAACTATGTTAGTACTTATCAACGAATGTTTATCAACCTGTGTACCATAAAAAACCTTTAATGTTGCTGAGGATTGTACGCCGTCCTTCAGAAAATAGGTGGACCCTCAGTGTACACTGTGGTGGATAGATGCCACCTCAGTACTGATTTTAAAGTGCCCACCTCAGTTGTTGCCCTGATGCCGACAGTCGCGGTTGCATATAAAAATCTTATATATAAAATTCTCGTGTCACAATGTTCGTTCCCGTACTCCTCCGAAACGGCTTGACCGATTCTCATGAAATTTTGTGTGCACATCGGGTAGGTCTGAGAATCGGCCAACATCTATTTTTCATACCCCTAAATGGTAAGGGTGACCCATCCCTAATTTTTTTTGTTTTGCAATACAACGTTTGCCGGGTCAGCTAGTAATATATACAATTGCAAAACCCTTCCCACTTGTGGATCAAATTTAGCATGGTTAGTGATGATTTTGAACTTGAAGTAACCCACTACTGCATGCTACAAATTCAATATTTCTCATCTGCGAGATAAAGAATTAGTCGTTATGCCATAGTTCGGACTTGAAAGTTATTGAAGAATGTTTAAAAGTCAAAGAAGGGTGAAGTTTAAAAGGTTTTAGGCATTCACTTACATAAGTTGGAACCACGCATGCGTGTTCAAACCACGCCCCTACCCACCCCTAAACTTATTCACTATGAGTTCATGCTATGTAATATTTTATCCTATCTTATATTTATTACTTAAGTAGGGGATGTCATTATCTGTGATAGTTAAGGTTCAATTAATAAAATAATAATAATATAATAATATTGTACGACATTCACACAACGCCATCTAGTCCCAAACTAAGCAGAGCTTGTACTATGGCTACTAGACAACTGATATCAATACTTATATACTTTTTTTGTAATTACATACATATTATACATAGAAACACCCAGACCAAATCAAACATTAAAAGTTCATTCACACAAATGTTTGAATTGAGCGGGAATCGAACCCGCGACCTTAGAATAGCAGTCCGTTACACAAACCACTACGCCATCCGGTCGTCTAAATTTTTACTAATGTTAATAATAATAACAGGATACATCTCACACTCGACCGTCTGATCTTAAACTAGGCAGAGCCTGTACTATGGTAACCAGACTGCTGATAAACATACTTATATATTTCTAAATACACACATATTATAGATAAATTACACCCAGACACAGACTCGTGAAGCACACAACCGGAGATGGCAAAACACATCCTTCTGCAGACAGTCCAAACTGGTGCTGACTGAAGCCACACTACGACTCACTTGCAGACTAGATATCCAAAAAGTTCTAGGAACTATAACATGACACCTAACCCTGAATAGACAACTATTCACCATTAATTCGATGGACAGTCCTCTTTGCAGAGGATGACTAAAAGCAGAAGAAATGGGCGCCCACGTAATCCTGGAATGCGAGGTAATGGCCACACAACGGGCAAGTGTCATACCTAAAATCGCTCCTAGAAGCCTGTGAACGCCCCAGGAAGCGTCTGCGCTTCTGGAAGGAGCTTGGTTAGATCACTTACCCAACGTATCCTCGACGCATAAAGAACCATTCTTGAGTCTAAATGCGGAAACCGGAACCCACAACAAATACCAATACCCAGACACAAAACAAATGATCGTGCTCATTACACAAATTTTTTTGCTGGGTGGGAATCGAACCCACGACCTCTGGCTTAGTAGTCTGTTTCACTAGCTACAGATCAACCAGGCCAGTCCAATTGACATAAAAATTAAACATATTGTAAATAAGAATGGTAGTTTGTTTGTTTGGTGTCCTTTAAAGCCTTAACTACTCAACCGATTATCGTGAAACAATCGTGAACATACACAGAAGAATGCATAGGGTGCATTTACTTGACTTAAAAAATGACATTCTGAGGAATATTTTAGGTTACTTTAATTTATTATTTATTAATTTGACTTTCCTGATCTATCGCTTAGTGACCCTGACTGCTAAACCCGAAGTCGTGGGTTCGATTCCTAGCCAGGACAAATGATTATATGAAGGGCACTATCTTTTGTATTGTGTCATGGTGGAATTTAATTATAGTTAGCTTTTGGCCGAGGCTCCGCCCGCGTGTGTATCAGTTATCGCTGTTAAAGGCCTATATTACTCGCTGATAATGAAGCTTTCAATTGGTGAAAGAATTTTTAAAATCGATTTAGTGGTTTAGGCGTCAAAGCTAACAAACATACAAAATCACTTTCATATTTATAATATAAGTATGTGTAATATGAATATGTATGTATAAAGACTATATATGTATGTTTATCAGCAGTCTGGTTACCATAGTACAGGCTCTGCCTAGTTTGGGATCAGACTGCCGTGCGTGAGATGTGTGAGATTATTATTATAATATCTGTACTTGATCCGTTCTGACGGATTAAGAATACGGAATGTCACCACCCCTATTCATCCCGAGGGTGTCGTAAGACCCGACTAAGGGAGCAAACTACACTGCATAGAGAAGGAAAACTTGAAACAAACCTTATACCAACCCGTCTGGCCAACGTGGTGTAGTAGGCCAAAACCTCCATTCTAAGAAGAGGCATATCTCCAGCAGTGGACTATTATAGGCTGTTGATATAATGAGATGATATGACCTGTTCTTGGCTATTGTCAAAAAATCCGAGCCTTACAATCTCTGCATTTTATAGTACTGTTTTATTACTTTAAAGGGTTAACAGTCTTCGTACGTTTGCTTGAACAGATTCAATATAAATATATCCTTAGTTAAAACTCCCGGAAATGTGATTGTACGACCGAAGGGTTCTTTTGTTAGTGATGCGACCAAGTTAAATTGTGTATATCGATATTTTAGAATACGATGAAGTGGGGCTTAAATTGAAGAATGGGAAAATTTATCTATATAATCTGTTTTATTCATAAACTGTTATATTTTGTAATCTGTGGACGAATAGAGTTCACGACAAATACAATAAAATATTGACATAGTAACTCCCGCGTTAGTAATAAGTATATCTTGAGTCGCGGGGATTTTACAGACACACATGAAACGGACACAAAGAACACCCAGATTCAGAACAACGATTTGTGGTTTGACTTATTGACGTTTGTATTAGATTTTCATTGCAAATATTCACATATATATGGTTTTTTGTTGAAGTACAATTTATGTACTGGTTTTAACATAATTGTTTTTGCTAATTTAAAAAGTAGACACTTCAAATAGGTGAATTTCCTGGCAATATATATATCTATAAAAGAAGAAACAGAGACTGATTCGATGACTGATCGATCAACGCATTTAAACGCATGAAATTTTGCACAAATGTTGCTGAGGTGACGTAGGTGTGCACTAAGATTTCCACCCCTAAAGGTGCAAAATGGGGATTGTAAATTTTTATGAAACTTTGTTATTTTTGGTATTTATAAACTCACAGTAAATACTCTTTTTTTGTAATGTGACGTCATACATTGCACCGGTACGAAGCCTGGGCGGGTCGCTAGTGTAATTATAAACGTCGGGTAGAGACCATTAAAAAATACATTTCAACCGAAAGATTTGTTTGATTCAGTGGACTTTTTTTTAAAGACAACAACAAAAAAAATACCGATAAACAATTTACCAAAAAAAAAACAAAACTATCGACCTCAATCATCGATACACGCACACCCCTACTACATGGATCTAATTTGTTAAAGGCTGTCCCTTTGTTTACGGGAACAAATTGCCGCCGGATAATTGGCTTAAACTCCCCTACAGGATTACTGAGGTGGGTCCCCAGTGATAGCGGAGAAGTGATCATTAGTATTATGAATTAATTAAAGTAGCTGATTGTTAATCCATAGAGGTAGTAACCAAAACATTCGACTGTGGTAAGTGACCCTGATTGTTAGTAGTAGGTTTGATTCCTACTTAGGATAAATAATTATTCTCTGACGACCAAGATCATTTGTTGTAGTTGTCCGCCTCTGGGTGAAATTTCTCTATAACATGTATGTATTTAGAAATATATAAGTATGTTTATCAGCAGTCTGGTTACCATAAGACAGGCTCTGCCTAGTTTAGGATAATGTGTGAGATGTATGAAAATATTAGTTAATATTATTAAATAATTGTGTATTTCATAAATAGTTTTTTCATAATCGCAAAAGTCTGTCATCAATTAAGATCGGAAAGGATGGAAACATTAGTTCTAAGCGAGAAAAGTCAATAAATCCGAACAAGTGCGAGTCGGACTCCCCCACCAAGGGTTCCGTACAAATTTGTAGGTACATGTTATAAATAGTTCGGTAATCGAGTCTCGCAGTTTTTCCGAAAGTCAGTTTCCAAAACCTATAATTACTTATATTATTGTTTTATAATAGAATATATATTTTTATATGATTTTTCTTGTACTGTAGTATAAGACGATATTACTTGCCAATAGTTCTAGATCAAGGGGCAGTACCCTATGAATTTCGAATCCTTTGAGTGTTCAAATATGCATTTTTTGCGGCATAAGCGACCATATCTATTTATGTTGACGTAGAAGTCTATTTTTTCCCCAGTTTCAAAGGACTGTAGACCTGAGTGTATGGTTTTAATTTCAACTCGATAACTCCACGCATTCCCGACATAAAATGTCTTGACAGACGGACAGACAGACGAACAAAGTGATCCTATAAAGTTCCATTTTTTCAATTTGAGGTACGGAATCCTGAAAAAGAATCTTTTTATTACAAATAAATGCCATAATGAAAAAACAACTTTAAAAATAATATTCTCATAATACGAGAATAATTTATAATAATAAACAGGTATTGTCCCAATACTGAGCACTATTTTGGACTTAGTAAAGAGGATCCACACAACACAAGGTGGTAGACTTTGACACGTTGCTTTAACAACAGCTGCTTTCACGTTGCTTTTCCTACAGTCCTCTTAAGGCTCATACTATGATATTACATAGCTTATAACATGTCTGAATGAATACTGTACGCAATACGAAGGGAAAGGAAAATCAAATCAAATAGAATAGTTCTACAGATATATTCTTATCATGTAATTAATCGCCACAACTGACACCCCGCCTCAAAACACCCGCTCACACAGCGACCACACTCACACCTACTAAAATACATTGGAGTGCCGTGTTGATTTTTAAATTAAGTTTACCTCGCCATTTTAAGATTTAATTATTTATTTTATTTGGTAGTTAATTAGAGGTGTATGTTCTGGATTTTGTTTACTGGCAAGTTATTAAGTGGAGCGTTACAAATTGAATTATAGTATTTGTGTAATGTAGTAAAGTGTTTTACGACAAAATAATACAAGTATTCGTGTGGTGACGAATTAAGACTCTTTCGCGAAGAAGTTTTCGCTTCACGAATTAATGTATAGATTACTTATACCATTTTGTAATTAAACAATGTTTAATATTATGTGGTGTCAATGTGGTGACGGATTAAGAAGACAGAGTGTCACCACCTCTATTCATCCCGTGGGTATCGTAACAGCCGACTAAGGGAACAAACTGTGTAAAACAACAGCACTACAAAAAGAAATAAAACTTGACACAAACCCTATACCAACCCGTCTGGCCAGCGTGATATAGTAGGCCAAATCCTCCTTTCTAAGGAGAGGCCTATGTCCAGCAGTGGACTGTTAAGGGCTGTTGATGATGATGGATAAAATTTGATATTTTTCCGTTTTTTACTAAAACCAGGGCCTCAGAGAAAATCGGTGTTAAGGTCGTAGCTGACTTAAACGACTCCGCTCCCACCCAACCAATACTGATACGTGATACTGTCCAGAACGAACAAAAACAGAATTATGAAGATCTAGCAGAGAACGTTACGCCCATTTCCTAGGGGTTGAGCGCCATGAGAAGAAAGGGCAAACAAACTCACGGAGACTCTTTTTAAATTAAGAGATACATACAATGACATAATTAAATATACACAACATGGTTTTGTGTATAGGTATTTTGAAATCAAACGAAATGATATTTGAAATGAAATGGTAACCTGTCTGCTCGTGGGTCTGTGTTTAACACGTCTCTGCCTATATCTTTGGGAACATAGGCGTGAGTCGTACAAAGTTCGAATTAAACATGGTTTTTTGGTATTCAGTAAAATCTAATTCAATCTCTCAAAATCTTGCCGACATGAATAAATACATTACAGGGGTGAATCTACCCCTAATATTGGGGAAACTTTATGACTCTCCCATATGTCAGGAACCTGCTCAATTGGTTTTATTGCTTAGCTAATCTAGCAATAAATACGTATTTTAAATATGGTCAAGCATTTGTTTGTAAACTCTTAAGAGATTTTCTTAACTTAATTGCGAAACTATGTGTTTGAATACACCGTTGGAGGTCCGGGGTTCAATACCCATGCAGCGTAATCTTCGATCGTAAATACCTCAGTTTTTTTTTCTACTACCACATCCACACAACGTTAACTAGTCCCAAACTAAGCAGAGCTTGTACTATGGGTACTAGACAACTGATATAAATACATAATACGACCGGATGGTGTAGTGGTTTGTGTAACAGACTGCTATTTCAAAGGTCGCGGGTTCGATTCCCGCTCATGTCAAACATTTGTGTGCATGAACATTTAAGGTTTGATTTGGTCTGGGTGTTTCTATGTATAATATGTATGTATTTACAAAAAAAAAGAAGTAAATATGTATTTATATCAGTTGTCTAGTAGCCATAGTACGAGCTCTACTTAGTTTGGGACTAGATAGCGTTGTGTGAATGTGGTACAATATTATTATTATATATACTTTGTTTGTAAGTACATACATATTATGCATAGAAACACCCAGTAATAATCTAACATTAAAAGTTCATAAACACAAATGTTTTTTTAGAATAGCATTCCGTTACACGAACCACTCCGTCATCCGGTCTTCTATCAGTTTGATCAGTGGCCAATCATCATCACCAACAGCCTTTAATAGTCCACTGCTGGACATATGCTTCTCCTTAGAAAGGAGTTTTCTCAGTGGTTCATCATCAGCCTATCACAGCCCACTGCTGGACATAGGCCTCTCCCACTCCACTTAGATCGATTTTGGGCTTCTCGCATCCAGCTCCTGCCAGCCATCTTGCGCAAATCGTCTCTCCACCTGGCCTGTGGGCGTCCTACACTACGTTTACCGAGACGCGGTCTCCACTCAAGAACTCGTTTTCCCCAACGGTTGTCGGTTCTGCGGCTAATATGGCCAGCCCAATGCCACTTCAGCTTGCTGATCCAGTAGGCTATGTCGGTGACCTTGGTTCTTTGTTCTCTCTCAGTGGTTAATAGTACAGTAACTAAACACGGCTAAAATCTATAATTAATATTATAAACCAGAAGAGTTTGTTTGTTAATCTCAGAAACTATTGGTTAGAATTTAAACATTCTTTTAGTAGTACTGGATTTATCGAGGAAGGCTATAGGGCATATAACATCACGCTGCCACTAACAGGAGCCGAGCATTAACGCACACAAAGTTGTCGGTCGCTAATAATATTTTCAAACTCATACCATAAAATAAAACCGCTACTAAAAAATCAAATACCATCCCACATTTAGATGTATTTTATAAACAGGGGTGTTCAGATAGGGTGGGTGTCGATAACAGGTGACATGCGGTGACAGCAAACAGGGGTGACGAACACTAGTCGATTATTGTCGGATGCTAATTGTGTAACTTTAAGCTTGGTAGTGTTAATTTGCATTATTTGGAGACGGTTAAAACAATGAAAAACAAAATTTATTTTTATTTTATTTTATTTTTATTTAAAAAGACAACTCCCGATTTAGGAATAAATCCTGTGTCGCGGGGGACTTTACAAACATACATGAAACGGACACAAAGTACACCCAGACTCAGAACAACAATTTGTGGATCACACAAAGTGTCGTCCCATGTGGGGTTTGAACCCACAACACTCAGCGCATTAGGAAGCGGCGTGGCGACCGCTTAAACCACTACGCTATCCGTGCAGTCAAAAAAAATACATACGTTTTATCTCTCTCTCTCTTTATCCGACTGCGCTAGAAGGAGGGTTATGCTTTTTGAGTGTATGTATGTATGTATGTACTTAAATTGCCGGTTTGTACATTTTAAGAACCTATATAAGTATACATTTCAATTTGTCGGGTTTTTTGTTTATTTTTCAATATTTGTACGTAGTACATTTGTTTGTATATATGGCTTATCTCAGTAACTACTACTACTAAACCTTTTTGATTTATATAGGTACCCCGTTTGTAGAGGAAGGTACCCGTGTTCAGGTTCAACGTTGATTGACACCACCGTTGCGAATCACACACGGGCGCTTTTTAAAGACGCTGTTTGGGACCATGGTTTAATTTAACATATATCTTTTTGTACGTGGACAATAGGCAATATGCATGATTTTTTTTATTTTTTTTAAACGATTCTACTAGTTATTACTTTACCAAAAATAAATATAACACATCCGAAATATAAACCGTTAAGCAAAAAAAAAATATTAAAATCACTATCATTTGGGGCAATTTGAACACGTCCATTTTGGCGCGCTTTTTTTGTATCGTCAGATTACACTTACAGACGAATTCGTTGTCAACAACGGAGTGAAGTTCACAAAGTTTGTGAAAGTTAAAAATGTGAGTGATAAAAATTAACTTATTACCATGGAAAAGCCAATAAAAACTTATTATAAATATTGTGCCGTTCCTTTGTGCCCAAATAATATCAAAACTGCACCTGACAATGTATATTCAGTCATTGTGTTGAGTCTTTCTACACGGGAATTTAATAATTTAACACTGAAAACTTATAAGTTATTAACTTATAATGAAACAAAAATCACCAGAAACCAAATATTACAAATACACACAACTTGTTGACACTCTTCACAGTGTAGGTTGACGTCACGTTTTATTCAACCAATAGCTTTGCGTTTTAGAAATTTACGAGGGAATCTTAAAAAAGCCCATTTTTCATGATTAAATTTCACTATTAAATTATAATAAATTTCGAAAATAATTGTATGGGTATCTATTTTAGCAATAAAAATTACAAATAAAAATATTTTGTCCATTTTGGTGTCACGTGCATATTCCCTATTCGCATCGTGGTACGAAACATTAAAGTACTTTTTTGACGTAGCCGCTATAGGCTATACAACATCACGATACGGATACCAATAGGAGTATCGATGAAACATTTTGCAAAAAACGGAGAAAATTTATTCCTTTTGAGAGCCATACACAAAGTTGCGCCGGTCAGTTAGTATCTAATTAAACAAAGCTTTAGTATTACTAGTGGTCGCATAGTCGCATAGTCGCATTCATTCATTTTTAATTTTTTTTTAAACTTTATAAGAGTTCTTTTGTCAAAGGTTTAATAGCTATAATGTATTTTTAATCCATTTTATATGAAAAAATAGCTCTATGCACTTCTTCTTTTCTGCATATAAACGTTAAATGTGTCAAATTTCATATGCGCCATTCGCGCCATTTTCTTAAAAAGGGGTACAAAAATCATCAACATCCCATAACAATCCACTGCTGGACATAAGCCTCTCCTTAGAAAAGATGTTTTGACCTACTATACCACGCTGGCCAGACGGCTTGGTATAGGGTTTGTTTCAAGTATTCCTTCTCTCTGCAGTGCTGTTGTCCTGCGTAGTTTGCTCCATTATTCGGCTCTTACGACACCCACGGGATGAATAGGGATGGTGACATTCCGTATTCTTAATCCGTCACCACCCAGACTTATTAATATATAGATTACTTATACCATTTTGTAATTAAACAATATTGAATACTATCGATTGATTTCCTCACATTTTGAACATATGTGACAAATATGATTACCAACAAATTTATCCGAAGGGTAAACACTATTAATTATCGAGGGGGTCAAACGGAGGGTAAGTAACATTAAATGAATTATAACAGCACTCATTTTTATTGGGTAATTTGTGTTTATTGCCATATTTAAAATTAGAAATGGGACTATAATTTTACGGTAAAGACTTATTTATCTTTATTATATGGGCTTTGATTATTGGTATTCCACAACTGCGTACAAGAATCTTTTCACGCTGTATAAAAGAACTATGGATTAAATTATTTTGACTGATCTAGTGCGTGTATCGACACCACTGACAACACCAATGGGGTGTCGTTTTTTTATGGTATAAGGGGCGAACGAGCAGACGGGTCACCTGATGGTAAGCAACTACCGTCGCCTATGGACACCTGTCATTCCAAAATCACAAGTGCGTTGCTGCCCTTGGTGTCCGTCCCAATGTCTCCGTTTACAATTTTTAATTTTTAACGACACCACCGTAATAAACACAAAAGTTATGCATTTATCGATATTATTTATTTTTCATTCGGGAGATCACAACCGTGACAATTTTAAGAAGGCTTTTCCAGAATTTGCTTTAAAGATGCAGTGAAACAAAGATAGAGTGAAAAAAATTAATATAATATCGGATCAAGTTTTATTAATAAATTTAATTAGTTGTTTGTTGGTGTATTGGATACATTTTTTATATTGTACGAATTAGAATTGTGAACTCGACCAATTTCAATATTATCATTAAAAATTTACACACAACGAATTGTTTTATTTCAAGTTGTACATCTGTTCTAAATACATCTAGTCAGTAGTGGTGTCGTTCATAAACACGGTCTATGGTAATCTGTCAGCAGTGGTGTCGTTCATAAACACGGTCTTTGGTAATCTGTCAGCAGTGGTGTCGTTCATAAACACGGTCTATGGTAATCTGTCAGCAGTAGTGTCGTTCATAAACACGGTCTATGGTAATCTGTCAGCAGTGGCGTCGTTCATAAACACGGTCTATGGTAATCTGTCAGCAGTGGTGTCGTTCATAAACACGGTCTATGGTAATCTGTCAGCAGTGATGTCGTTCATAAACACGGTCTATGGTAATCTGTTAGCAGTGGTGTCGTTCATAAACACGGTCTATGGTAATCTGTCAGCAGTGGCGTCGTTCATAAACACGGTCTAAGGTAATCTGTCAGCAGTGGCGTCGTTCATAAACACGGTCTATGGTAATCTGACAGCAGTGATGTCGTTCATAAACACGGTCTATGGTGATCTGTCAGCAGTGGTGTCGTTCATAAACACGGTCTATGGTAATCTGACAGCAGTGATGTCGTTCATAAACACGGTCTATGGTGATCTGTCAGCAGTGGTGTCGTTCATAAACACGGTCTATGATAATCTGTTAGCAGTGGTGTCGTTCATAAACACGGTCTATGGTAATCTGTCAGCAGTGGTGTCGTTCATAAACACGATCTATGGTATAAGGTCTTGACTGCTAACGCAGAGCTCATGGGGTTGGTATTATTATGTTTAGTCAAAAACAGTTCAATTTATCTATCGTCTGACTTCATCATCAGACTATTAGTACCATACCCAGTCTGTTGGACTTGTAGCGTTCCATATATGGCAAGTTGGTCTAGTGTTTAGTGACACTGGCTTAACACCAAGATGTTGTCGTTTCGATTCATACCCAGGACAAATAAATGTGTGATGAGCACGATCATTTGTTTTATCCCTTTGTTTAATTTACCCATAATAATTATAAAGTATTCATACTACTATTATAAAAAGGAAAGTCTATCTGTTTGTCTGTTACCTTCACGCTTAAACCGCTGAACCGATTTAGATAAAACTTGGTATACAGCTAGTTCGAGTCCCGGGAAAGGACATAGGATAGTTTTTATCCCAGAAATTATCCTTTAACGGAGTGATAAGGAGAGTGATAATTTGTATAAGAAATCAATAACCAGATGAAATTTGGTATTGACATAGTTTTATTCTTGACTTTTTAACGCAATAACCGACATACATAAACACAGGCGGAGCCCCGGACTTAAGCTAGTTTAGAAATATAAGTAGGTATGTTTATTAGCAGACCAGTTATCACAGTACAGACTCTGCCTAGTTTGAGGTGTGTCAGGTTATTATTATTATTTGTCTAGATATTATTGTCGAGTATCTTATCTTAGAAATATAAGAACTGAATATTGCGAGAGAATATTTAAACTCGATCTGTCATAGATAACAATAATCAATCAAAAAGTATTTATAACATAGATACGCGTTATATCCAATACCTATTTATTTTTATTTTACCTGTTTGATTTAGCTTATATCACCATCATCCTTTGGTAGTCCACTGCTGGACATAGGCCTCTGGTTAGAAAGGAGGTTTTGGCCTACTATACCACGCTGGCCAGACGGGTGGGTATAGAGTTTGTGACAAGTTTTCCTTCTCTTTGCAGTCCTGTTGTTCTTTTTGCTCCCTTAGTAGGCTCTTACGACACCCACGGGATGAATAGGTGTAGTGACACTCTGTATGCTTAATCACGGAAGCGGACGCGAAACTTGAAACGAAAAATGTGCCGAAACATGGCCCACAGTCAATATTTAACATCACCAGACCGGACAAGATATGAATAAGATTGCTGTTTTAAATTTATCAAAATATGATTTTAGACGGAAGAAATCGCTCAAGATCACGAAGTGACGAACGATCATTTTGTCATATTTATGACAAATATTGTTATTATCTTTATGATAAAACGATTTGACAAATAATATGTCAATCAGGTACTTAAAATTTCCCCCTACTAGTTAAATAACTGGGTAAAACGCAGTGAAAACCCACATTTTATCATCTACTAGCTGACCCGCGCAACTTCGTCTGCGTCTCTCAATAGTAATAAATTTTCTCCGTTTTTGAAACATTCTTCATTGGTGCTCCGCTCCTATTGGTCTAAGCGTGATGATATATAGCCTATAGCCTTCCTCGATAAATGGGCTATCTAACACTGAAAGAATTTTTCAAATCGGACCAGTAGTTCCTGAGATTAGCGCGTTCAAACAAACAAACTCTTCAGCTTTATAATATTAGTATAGATAATTGTATCCAACTTATATAATTGGCCTAGATCAACATACACACAGCAAGCGAAGGACCAAGTGGGAGTCGTGACCTATCAATAGGTCAAACAGATCGCAGGAAATAGAGAGGAGTGGCGATTGCTCCACCGACAAGGCCTTGCTCTTAAATTGAGAGAGAGATGTAATTGGTGAAAATTCTATTGTCGTCATCTGGGGAATTTAGAAAGGAAAAGAGAAAGGCAGTAAGAGAAAATAAAAGGCAATAAATTGCAGCCGTTGCAGAGTGTAAACAACAGCTATAACAATAAATAATAATAATAATAACATTACACATCTCAGACGAGCGTCGGTCACAAACTAGGCAGATCCTGTACTATGGTATCCAGACTGCTATTAAACACATACAAAATATAGTAAACATAAATTATACCCAGACACAGAACAAATGATCATTCTCATCACAAAATATTTGGCCTGATTCTTGTCATCATCATCATCAGCCAATCGCAGTCCACTACTGGACATAGGCCTCTCCCATTGGACGCCACTTAGATCCATTTTGGGTTCTCGCATCCAGCTCCAGTCAGCCATGACTCATACATTTTTAAATTGAATTTTTCTAGTTATTGTCAACTAAAAACTGTAAACTTTAGATCTCATGATGCCTGATGATGAATTTGTGCCATGGATGACTACCGCCATCCATGGCACAAATTCAATTTCATAAATAACACTGTTATTGCTCTATAGCTTAAACATGTGAATAATATATTTATTAGTCATCTCTGTTGACTCATATACTTAATTTAGAGATAGCGCTGGTCGGGATCTTTTATCAATTGCTAGTGATCCATTCACTTTGAAAAACCTCTCTATAAACGATAGGAAGTGGGTAAGTTAAAAATATGTGACTTATTAACCGCGCATGGTACTAGATTAAAATCAATTAGAAATATAAAAGGACCAAGATATGGTCCTTGTAGTACACCCATAGCAATAAGTAAATCAGAATATTAATCCAACATGTTGCATTAATATAAATGTTTTGTATTCTGTTTTTAATATTCGACTCCTGGAAATCCCTAACACCATATTACCTATATGTATCTTTGCAAGACGCAAATTATGATCAACGTAATCAAAAGCTTTAACGAGAACACTATCAAAATATCGTAAACAGCAAATTGCATATAATTTCAAAACGTTGACCAGTTACATTTTTAAATTGGTTAAATTGACAAACAGATCTGCAAAATAGTATGACAAGATAGTAAAATAACGTAGCAATGAATCTACTTTTAGTGCCTAAGAGCGTGTTAAAATAAAAAATCATCATACCTCCCAATTCCGGTATCCTGTGATAAAACATTCCAGTCCTGGCCAGCCACTCGAGCTGCATATGATGCAATACCCTGTCTCCAGGGTGGTGGAAGGCTGAAGGCATCGGAGCCCCCGGAGGCATTCCTCCGGGTTGAGACATTGGATAGTTGAAGAGGGCTGCTGATTGCGCAGCTACGAGAGCGGGGTTTTGAGGTAGAAGGCCTGGTTTTGGTATAATTCCTGTGAAGAAAAAAGAGAATTGTGTAGATTTAATAATAATTTTGTACAAAGATGCATGCAAAAACATAGCAAATATCGTAACAAGTTTAAGATTATATGTGATGTTTAAAATATCAATATTACCACACAAGGGCATTATTACTTCAACTCATGTATCGAGGTCACGGGACTTTTGTAAATTTAATTAAATATTAATGATGTAATATTGTCTAAATATTTATTTGTAAAAAGATGTGTCTGTTTGTAATGTTAAAAATGTTTTGTATATGGTGCTTTGCTCTCTTACAAGAAGTTATTTTTCTTGATTCAAAGTATCATCACGAAGTACCAACTCACTCAAGGCTCATAAAAAATGTTATTCTTAAAAATAATATTGCAAACACTCACCAGGTCTATAGCTTTCAAATTCTTCATTCCCGCCTTCAACACCCGGCGAGATTGGAGGACTGTAACTCCCAGATCGATTACCATCATCTGATCCTGGACTCGCCGAACGACTACTCTGTCCAGACCTCGGACTCCTCTGTCCAGATCTGCCAGACCTGGGACTCTCTCTACCTTCGCATTTAGAAATCATATTCTGCTCAATTTGGGCATCATAGTTTTCTTGGTATCTTCCTATATAGTTTTTGTTGTGTATAATAGTTAGGTATTTTTGTTGAGATATTTTATCTTGTAAGCTACTCTCTGGCAGTTGTCTGGATAGTAAAGCATCTATACAGAAGGACTTTTTCCCTTGATTCAGAATAGTCTTGTCTTCTGTGTTGTAGAACTTCATGTTTTTTGGACTGTTGGATCTGCTGCGGTCAGGGTTGGACTCCGTGTCTATTTCTAATGGTCTTTCTTGCAGTTCGTTCGAGTCTCTTCGGTAGATGCCGTGAGGTAAGATTTGGGAGGACATGTTGTGCGAATGTTTGTAGTCCTCTTACATTATGTACCTGTTAAAAATACAAATTCATTTATTTATTTAAACACATATGCACTCTTCTCTATTATATAATATATCCTGTGTCGCGGGGGACTTTACATACATTTATGAAACGGACACAATAAACACCCAGACTTAGAACAATAATTTGTAGATCACACAGAAAGTGTTGTTTACGCGCTACTGTTTCAGACCTACTTGATATACAGACAGATACACACACAGACATACACACACACACACACACACACACACACACACACACACAATTTATTACTACTGCCGCTCCTTTCTTTTTGCTCTTTTCTTAAATTTTGTACTCTCTTGCACAACTATATTGTAACCACCTCACTAAGGTGTTTTGATTGACCTGGTGTCCTGTGACACAGGTTTTTATACCTACCTCAGGCGATCCACTACCGAAATTGTCAAATGATATAGCGTAATCGTATTTTCATTGTATGCATTTTGGTTTTTGTGAGAAATTAAATTATATTATTATTATTTTTACTTCTGATTGGAATAAAGACAGCCTCAACTAAGGGTGACGCATTTCAAGACCAGCGCTCTTAGAGGTCAAAAGCGCCTTGAGAGGCGGGACATTTCAGACTGCGTTTTATGGTCCGTAACGAGCAGACGGCTCACCTGATGGTAAGCAACTACTGCCGCCCATGGACATCTGTACCTCAAAAGTCAAAACTGCGTTGCTGCGATTGGAGTCCCTCCCGCTCTAGTCAGCGGATTTGGGCTCCGGTAACCTCACTCATTCAGTGAAAGTTTCCAAATTATTATTTTTCCAAATTAAATTAAACGTTATTCAGTTGTTATAATTTTATTACGTACCTACAGTATTGTTATCAGTGATACACAAAATGGACTGCATCAAATCTTATCAGTGTTCGTTTATGTAGCAGCTTATTTTCGAAAAAAATGCAGCATCTTTAGGTGAAACCCGAGCCGTTTTTGGTCGTCATCAAACTACTTTGTGCTTTGACTCTCAATTTGCTGGTGTTCATAATTACTTCACCCAGCTCTCCCACAGCCGTCTGATCCCAAACTAGGCACAGCCTGCACTATAGTAACCAAACTGCTGATAAACATACTTATATATCTCTAAATACATACATATTATAGAGAAATTTAATGACGTGCTCATCACACTATTATTTGTCCTGTATGGGGATCGAACCCACAACCTCTGTTTTATAGTCAAGGTCACTAACCACTAGACCAACAAGCCAGGCAATCTAAACGCGGTGACCCGTGTTCTCTTTTCCCTCCATATCCCATTAAAAAAGAAACTTGTCTCCGGTACAGGTCATGGTACCGTCGACATAATGTATCTACTAAAACAGCCCATCCGGACGACCGGATGGCGTAGTGGTTTGTGTAACGGACTGCTATTCCAAAGGTCGCGGGTTCGATTCCCGCTCAAGTCACACATTTGTGTGCATAAACATTTAATGTTTGATTTGGTCTGGGTTTTTCTATGTATAATATGTATGTATTTACAAAAAAAAAATAGTATATATGTATTTATATCAGTTGTCTAGTACCCAAAGTACAAGCTCTGCTTAGTTTGGGATTAGATGGCGTTGTGTGAATGTAGTAAAATATATTATCTTTATTATATATCCTTAACATGTTGTCAATCTGCATTTAGTTTTATACATTGCTCGTTCTGTGCGAATGTATTAAAAACAGGTGCAACTCAACCGTCAATGTAAATTAAAAACACACTTACTCTTACAAAAAAATAGCTTAACATCGGGTTTCTGTGAGGCCGTGGTATTACCCCGGTCGAGCCGACCATTCATGCAAAAGTATGATTCTCCTACAGATTTATGATCATGGCCATCCTTTACTCTTTTATCATCATTTGCCTTATCACTGAACTATAAGGTGATCCATACCCTATTTTACAACTCGTATATATGCAGAGCGAGAGCGTGTTAAGCCCACAGTACCATTATGAACATCTGTGACAATCACTATGGGTAGGAATCGGGAGTACAGAGGGAACATGGGGGTTCCCATACAGGGGGAGTCGTCTACCCGCCGTAGATGGCCCGAGGTAAGTCGGGGCACCAGGCATTTCCTTTATAGGGTACAATTGGTTCCCCGACTACTGGTACCTGAGACGGCGCCCAAGGAGCACCACACGCTGTATTTTAGTTTTTTTTTATACCACAGGCTGTATAGTGAGGCTGTACAAGGGCTGTATCAGCGCTTATACAACCCTTATAAGTAAAAATTGGGCCCATTTTCATATAGCCTAATGCGTTATTATGGCTGTACAGTAGCTGTAGAAGTAAAAAATAGGCTGTAATATAGCTGCAGTGGAGCTGTAGTATGGTGTAAAAGGAAACCACAGGAATATAGTTATCTTCTTATAAATGTCTTTAAAAGATAACGGTTCTTAATCGGCCGGTGCGGTTTTAGGCAGTCCGATATTGCCACCGGTAAGTGGTATCCGAGGGGATTTCCCCACAGAAAAAAAAAGTTGGAAATCTAAAAAGTCCAACAACAGTTTTTTTACAGACCTTAGATATCGCCTAGTACGGGTAGTACTTGGGTTGTGGAGGTCTGATTGATGGCTGTCGAAAAAATCATTTTTTTATTTTTAAGCTGAACCTAGTTTGGGTCCGTGTGGTGACGGATTAAGAATACAAATTGTCACCACCCCAATTCATCCCGTGGGTGTCGTAAGAGCCGACTAAGGGAGCAAACTAAGCAGGACAACAGCACTGCAAAGAGAAGGAAAACTTGAAACAAACCCTATACCAACCCGTCTGGCCAGCGTGGTATAGTAGGCCAAAACCTCCTTTCTAAGGAGAGGACTATGTCCAGCAGTGGACTAGTATAGGCTGTTGATGATGATGATGATTGATGAGTTTGGGAAATGACCCCAACCGACCCCAACCTAGTTTGGGAAATAGCTCGGAGGATATATATTTGTATTAAAACCAGTCTAAAACACTGCCCCTCGGTACCAAAAAGCTCTCAGCTTTTAAAAGCAAATATTTAACGAATCGTCGCAGTTTGCAAAATGTCGTTGTTTTATAAAAAAGATGTATAATTTGTGTGTGATGTTGGTTTGTACATAAATACGCTCATAATTATCAAGAGCGTTTAATGGTCCACTGCTAGACATAGGCATAGGCCTCTCCTTAGAAAGTAGGTTTTTAGCCCCAAACCGTACACACTTTGATGTGGATGTTTTTTTTATCTTGGGAATCGACTACCACCGCCTGATGAGCCCGATCGTTTGTTCTGTGTCTGGGTGTAATTTATCTATGGTATGTATGTATTTACAGGCCCGACTCTAGCCTGTTGAAGGCCTGGGCAAATTAGCATATGGCCCCTATGAACTTAGCTGAGCACTATTTTGTTAGAAAGGACAAAAAAAGTATTGTAGTCAGTCATTACAAATAGATTTTTCGAAATAATTATGTTTTTCGGTGATAAATATTGATTTTCTATTGGTGATCTGGCAGGAGTCGGGCCTCTATCGATCGAGGGGCCCTGGGCTCGTGTCTAGAGTGCCCAGTGGGAAAGAGGGGCCTGTGTATTTAGAAATGTATAAGTATTTATCAGCAGTCTGGTTACCATAGCACAGGCTCTGTCTAGTTTGGGATCAGACGGCCGTGTGTGAGATGTCTCAAGTTATTATTAAATAATACTATTTCTTGAGCTTCGATTTGCAGTGATATTTGTATAGTAATCTGATATTAGTGTTTATTTATTATTTTTTTAAACTAGTGTAAACCTTTTGTTATAATAAATGGTGTAGGTATAGTTAGGTGATGTAATCAGGGAAGAGCGCTGATGTCTGGGATACAGATTTCCTATCTAGTCCAGGCACAGATGCCCCAATTTAAATGTATTATGTACCCACAGTAATATTTGTAAAACCATGTACTGTGCAAAAACACTGTTTATGGAATAAATTATTATTATTATGGGCACTTGCAACTACCACTAATGGATCAAGTGCGGGGTTGAAGTAGAGGTCTGGTAACGCCACTTATTCGGAGAAAAGCGACGAAAAACCACAAGGCCCATTCTCGTAATAAAAGTTCAGTCACAATTCAGTTCCGATCAACTTCCGATATCACAAAAAAAAGACAAATTACATCTGTTGTTAATTACTTTATAATGTCTGTAGGGTGTACAAATAAAGTGTTATCTATCTATCTATCGGTTAACTACTAGAATTTAATTAACCCATAACTAAATTCTTCATTTATCGGCAATAAAAGCTCCTGAATGATACCATTATAGCATTATCTCTCCATTATAATATTTTAATATAAAAATATTAATAAATCGTTATCCGTATTAAATTAAGTCGCGTGCCTACATAATCAGTATTTATTATTAATCTATACTGATATTGAGTGAGTGAGTTTGTTTGTTTGAATCTCAGGAACTACTGGTTCGAATTGAAAAATTATTTTAGTGTTGGATAGCCCATTTATAGAGACAGACTATAAGCTATATTACATCACGCCATTGCAAATCGCTCTCAGCGTTGTTCTTTTATAGTTATTGGTATACACAGAAAAATAATGTTTCTTTTACTCTATCTTTTTTTTTCCGTGCGTAAATCCCCTCGGATACCACCTATCGGTGGCATGTCGGACTCGAACCGACTAAAACCGCACACCGTCTCGGGTACTAATAGCCGGGGAAATAGCTATACCCTAGAAAGGCAGTCCCTGGTGCCCCGACATACCTCTGGGCCATCTACAACAAGTAGACGACCCCCCGCGTGTGGGAACCCCATGTTCCCTCTGCTCCCTGGAAGCGAGCGCGCTTCGCAACGTGCTCGCCGCCATCCCGGGTGACAGATATGCGCTTATGGAGGGCAGAGGTCGCTGCGCGACCTCCGGCGCCTGAGTCGCCTGCGGTACCTGGCCCGTTCCCGGGCCTGGCGGGCCGGGAGAGTTCTAAACCTCTCCCGGTCCCGCTCCGCCGTCTCCTTCGCGACCATAACTTGTTCGCAGAAGGAGACGGCAGAGTTCCACGCACTCTCGCTCTGCACGATAGCCGATATCAGGCTATCGAGCGAGAGAACTCCCACTCCGATGGCCGCCACGAGGTCTCGCCTCTGCTCAACCCACGCCAGGCACTCTGCCAGCGTGTGGAGAGCCGTGTCCACGGTCTGGCCATCGCAGTGGTGGCACTCAGGCGTTGGCTCCTTGCGAATCAGACACAGGTGATCCCCGAAACATCCTTTCCCAGTGATCACCTGCGTCAGTCAGTATGAGAGGGTCCCGTAACGCCTCTCGAGCCAATCCTCCATAACGGGTCTTACCGCCGCGATGACGGCGTGCCCGGTGTCTTGTTCTTCTTGGAAATAACTAAAATTACTATCTGTAAAATTACTATATATTTTGTATTTCCTAAAATGTTTTTACTATATTTACTTTTAAATTGTATATTTTCGATTCTTACAATGCATTTGTAAATTTTAGTTTTTAATTTTAAATTGTTTTTAGGGCTAATGTATATTTATACCTATGTGGAAACTGTTTTGGATTGTGTTAGATTACCTGTATATTTATTTTTGTTTAATTTGTATCTGTTTGTTTCCCTAATAAAAAAAAAATAAAAAAAAAAAATCTTTCGTGGCAAAGGTGGTCTTCATGCCGCCTGTCATCGCAAAGTGTATTCGAATGAGTTATTGGTATTTATGACACGTGTCCTCGCCCATAGAAGACACGTGTCGGAGCTCATAAAGACACGTGTAGAATATCGCACCCTTCTATAGGTATATAAGTAACGTATCTACCTATTGTTTTTTCTTTTCTGTTACGAAGCTTTTAAAAAAAGGGTAAATAAATCTACGAGTATATGTGGGTTTTGGTTTTGTAGACAATGGTTTGGCCGTTACGGGACCCCCGTGCACCCCACACAGAAGTCATATGAGATAATCTCTCGCTGTCTCGACTTCTAAAAAATATAATATATATGTCTCCATGGTTGGGAGCGTCAATTGGTTTACCGCTGTCATGATCTTCCGAAAGACCTCAAAGAATATTCAAACCCGCGATCCACATTCTACCGCGAAGGTGCTTCCCGAACGTCCATAGAGTTGCTGGTGGAATTTAAAAGCGATGCCCTAGTGTGTTTGATTCCAGGACTGGGTAAAATTTTATAGGGTTTTTCTGAAGCCTAAGTTACTTCTTATATAGACAACTACTTAGTAGTAAGACCTATTTCTTAGCGTTCCGTGGATCCGTGCGGGTACCGGGTCCATCACGTGATAGATGGGGCAACACAAGCGACTTCTACAGCGCCTGGGAATGGCGACCCAGTGGAGTACAGTTAGGGAGTAATCCTTGCGACGCGTCCGCGCTCACCTCCACTGTCTGCTGTGTTACCTCTACCTAACCATATTTGATACGAGCCTAGCAATGCCGCTTTGGTTATTCGTTCAAAAAAAGAGCTTACTGAAGCTCTTGGCAATCCAAGGTCTTTAAGCAGGTCATAGAGGGATTTAGCTGGTATAACCCTCGCACCGAGTGGGTGCGACCTCGCACGGCATACAACGCAACGAAATAACCATTTTTAGTGAAGAAAATAATTATACGGAGCCGTATGTTAAAATTGACTTCCAAGTTCTTTTTTTACATATTTAGTTACAAATTAGGTTAATAAAAGAAGTTTTTGCTTAAAACAAATGTCGCTCGAAGAATAGGTAGTTTTGGACCTCCAGTAGCCAAAAACCTCCTTTCTAAGGAGAGACCTATGTCCAGCACAGGACTATTAAAGGCTGTTGATGATGATGATGATGATGATGATGATAGACCTCTAGTAATCTCATTCACTTGATGAAAAACAACGAACACCGGTTTTCTGTGAGACCGTGTTATCACCCCGATCGAAAAAAAATTGTTGACGTGGTGGAAAATCCCTTCGGATCTCCAGCTCCTTGGGGACTCAATAGCCAGTAATATGTGTTGATTCCACTAAAAACTACCCCGACGGTTGGTCTCGGGCGCCCTACTCTGGGAGGATTTGGATCATGTGGTTTCATATCATGTCTTTGAACCAAAAAAATCGGGGCAAGTATACCTAATAAGTAATTGTAATTAAATCATCATCATCAACAGCCTTTGCTAGTCCACTGCTGGACATAGGCCTCTCCTTAGGAAGGAGGTTTTAAATATACTTAGGTATTTATAAATGATTATTGATAGCGCCGTGTTATAGAATAGAATATGCTTTATTGTACACCAATTACAGTAAGTTGGTTAAATATTACAGATGGATATGTACAATGGGCGGCCATATTGCTAATAGCAATCTCTTACAATTGTGTAAAATCATCGTACAATAGAAAAAATTAGTAGGTATTCATCATCAGTTTTTTATAAAGACTGTTTCTGCCCTTATATTTAGACAGAGATTGATAGAGTTGTCTTCATCATCATCAACCTATCGCAGTCCACTGCTGTCTTTAAGTTGTCTTAAAGAGGGCAATATTTTTTTGATTTTCCTTTTTTAAAAGATTGTATATCATGGCGTATTTCCTTCATACTTAAATAATAGCTGAAACGCTTACGATCACGGAGAAGTTTAATTTAAATAGGTTGTCATTTAAACAACTGTCAATGTGTGGGATGTTTTTTTAAATAATGTAATTAAAAAATTTGATATTAATTTCAGTCTGGATATTATATACTTTATCTATGTTAATTGTATGTTATTAAAGTTTTCTTAAACGAAGATTGTTCAGTACGGCAGTTGTTTTAGAAAAAACTTTTATTTCCAAAAGACTGAGTAATCTGAGGTACCTACATACTTATTATACCTAACTTCAATATTATAATTATTTTCTTGTAAAAAAGTCTAGATACTTAATAAAAATCTAATAAAACATTGGACAAAAATATTCACAAACAATTTAAATAGGTCGCACTCACCTTCCAGAAAAAAAATAAAAAATTCCACCACAGACAAAAAAAGAACACTTCACACTTTTTTGTTAAATCACACACCAAACTCGTTCGCGCCGTAAATTGCGTTCGGATATCTACTCGAGAGCAGTACCTACAAACAACTGAATTATTTTATTAAGGAAAGCACCGATTATCGTCATATTGTGCCGTATGTGGAGTAACGGTTGGGCGGTACAACCATTGTTAAAAGACCGTCATATTTGTATACTTTTAAACTAAATTGGGGGAGTTGAAAAGCTCAGGGTATGTTGGTGGTGGGCACGCCACTCCCCTATTGTTATCTATCTCACTTTAGTATGTTTTGTCTCGTTCTCTCTTATAGAATTTCTGCATGACTTGTCTTATTCTACCATTTTAACTAAACCACAGCAGATTTTCTGTTTAAATAACCAAATAATTTTCTTTAGTCTGCTTATTTTTGTGTTTCTAAAGTTTTTTTTAAAAGCCCTGTAATGTTATTTGGACAGAGCTTGTTAAATAAAGTTTTAAATGAGGCAATGACTGGTAATCACAATATTGTAGTGCACAATTTCGTAGAGATTTTTTTAGAAATAAAATGTAAAGTCTGTGTGTTAAGATGCTTATAATTTATAAAACAGAAGAGATATTTATTTGAAAGGACTAATAAACGTGAAAATGGCGCGATTTCATGTCAGGATCGTTGCAAGTGGCGTTCTATTGTCTCTGCCTGACCCGGGACGGGGATAATATATAGGTAAATATATATGTACGTAAGTATTTATTACATTGTCGTGATTTGCAGATATATTGAATTGTATAACAACTTATATTTAAGATAATTGTAGCAAAAGAAAAAATGGCTGCTGCAAATTAAGAGCTAAAATAATGATTCGAATCCACATGAGCTTATTTTTAAATTCTGTGACAAAAAGTAGGATTGATGGTACCTAGGTTAATAGTGTGTTTATCTGTGACATCATAGCTCCTAAACGGATGAAACAATTTTGTTCAATTTTTTTGAAAAGTGACTTGACTTGTTTTAGCTAGATTTTGATAGTTTAATTCTGTCCTTGATTATCAGTCATAAGCTAACATGTTATCACCGAGTGAGTAAGGATAGCGAGTGTGTTGGGCCTCTTAACGTCACTACTGCTTCTTCCTTATTCTGATGGAAGGCCTGAAAGACCTGCAACGTAGGTACCTACTTTTGTCTCTGGAATTGCAATTAGGTATCATATACCTACCCACCATAAAAACTTTCGTCATCAGACCTTAACAGTCCACTGCTGGACATAGGCCTCTCCTTAGAAAGGAGGTTTTGGCCTACTATAACACCCTGGCCAGACGGGTTTTATAGGGTTTGTGTCAAGTTTTCCTTCTCGTTCCAGTGCTATTGTCCTGCGTAGTTTGCTCCCTTAGTCGTCTCTTACGACACCCGCGGGATGAATAGGGGTGATGACACTCTGTATTCTTAATCCGTCACCACACGGACATTTTTTAAGTACAAAAAACCTTAAGTACTTTCATTTACGTATATTTACAACTCTTCCAATATACTTCTCATTAATTTCGTTGCTGGGTCCAAGACAGTTTAATTTTTCCCTGGGACTTCCCGAGTGTCATAACTCGGTGTGTTCGTGGGTCACTGCTGTTGATCCTGGTGTATTGGAGTTACTGTAATGGGCGCGTGGGAGGGATTACTCCCATAACATTAAAAAAAAACTGTATGATTTGCAATCGCATGTGTGTAGATTTACGTAGCCACTGGTTTATCCTGTTTATAATGTTTTCAAAGAATTATATCTTGCCAATATCGTATTAACTCGACAAGAGCCCGACGGCTATCGATATAAAGAAAGGCGGGCTTTTTCTTTAACCCCTTTTTTTTTTTTTTCCGTGCGGAAATCCCCTATCGGTGGCATGTCTTACTCGAACCGACTAAAACCGCACGCCGTCTCGAGTACTAATAGCCGGGGAACCAGGTATACCCTAGAAAGGAAGTCCCTGGTGCCCTGACATACCTCGGGCCATCTACAGACGAGTAGACGATCCCCCCCGTGTGGGAACCCCATGTTCCCTCTGCTCTCTGGAAGCGAGCGCGCTTCGCAACGCGCTCGCCGCCACCCCGGCCTGCTTCTGCTAGGGTGACAGATGGTTTCTTTAACCCCTAAAGATGTGACTAATCAATTAATAATAATAATAATTTGCTACACTCGACACACGGCAGTCTGATCAAAACTAAGCAAACCCTGTACTATGGTAACCAGACTGCTGCTAAACATACTTACGTATATATTTCTAAACTTGCCAGTACCCGCGACTTCGTTCGAGTGGAATTTAAAAACGCTACCTTAGTGGGTTGATGCTTGGAGCGGGCTTAAAGAGTTTTTTTTTCTGAGAGGAAACATACCCTAATTTATTCCTAGATTTTAGTCCAAGCTACGTAGTAGAGGAAGGCGGTGATAGATTCGGTATACGGAGTGTAACCACCCCTATTCATCGCGTGGGTGTCGTAAGAGCCGAAAGACTCCTGGAAAAGAACATAGGGTAGTTTTTATCCTAGAAATCATCCTTTAAGGGGGTGAAAGTTTGTATGGGGAATCAGTAATCGCTGAACCGATTTCCCTACAAGAAATTTCCTATGGAGATACTTTGAGTCTTGAGGAAGGCTACCTTTTACCTCGATAACCGACGTTTACGCGGCGGAGCCGAGGGCAATAGTAAATAAATATGTTTTGTTACAGCAATTAGATCAGAACAATGAGAAGCGGCGGGGCCGGTTGGAGAAGCAACATTCATTTATAGACCATGGTGAGTGAACAGAGAACTTATGTTTTATTTTATGTTATAATGGAGCAAACTAACTAAGAGACTACCGCCGCCCATAGACACTTGCAAATCAATAGTTAGTTAGCGTTAGTCTTAGTCCCTCCTCCTTGAAGCAGAGACTAAAGGAAAGGTTTGGGCTGGACCTTACTTATTATCCGGGTGGTGTCGGATTAAGAATACGGAGTGCCACCACCCCTATTCATCCCGTGGGTGTCGTAAGAGCCGACTAAGGGAGCAAACTAAGCAGGAAAACAGCACTGCAAAGAGTAGGAAAACTTGACACAAACCCTATACCAACCCGTCTGTCCAGCGTGGTATTGTAGGCCAAAACCTCCTTTCTAAGGAGAGGCATGTATCCAGCAGTGGACTATTAAAGGCTGTTGATGATGATGACTGTTGACGTAGGGGATAAAATATTGATATTAATCGAAACTAATTCCTGAAAGTTACCATGGTAGGTAAATATTCCGTTTATAATAACTTCACGCGTCTGCGTCCCTCAAGAGGAATAAATCTTTTACGTTGTTGCTACATTTTTCTTTGATGTTTTATAGCCTTTCTCGATAAATGGACTATTCAACACTAAAATTAAGACTGCACGGATGGCGTAGTGGTTTAAGCGGTCGCCGCGCTGCTTCCTACTGCGACGAGTGTTGTGGGTTTAAACCCCACATAGGAAGACACTTAGTGTGATTCACAAATTGTTGTTCTGAGTATGGGTGTACTTTGTGTCCGTTTCATGTATGTTTGTAAAGTCCCCCGCGACACAGGATATATTCCTAATGCGGGAGTTACATTTTTAAGAAAAAAAAATGCCAGAGCTCCTCTATTGTTGGTTATTTGGGATAGATGAGGTTATAACAGTAAAATATACTTTTGATTTCAATTTAAAAAAAAAACGAACCAGTACTTCCTGAGATTAGCGCGTTCAACCAAACAGACTTTATCTTTATAATATTAATAGATTATTTTCAATACCTTTGTGATGAGAATTACCGCCTAGAAATGTTTAAGATTCCTATGTCTGCACAGTGTATTAGGTATGACTGCCATTACATGCACGTTTGGAAGGACAATTTAGATAGGTACTAGAGACCTAAAAAAAAAATCGCGATTTAAGTGTTAATTTTGTAAAAAATCTCGAAAGATTCACTGAATTTGATTGTTTAATATAAAATATTTATGGTTTGATAGGATTTCACCAAAAGAATCAACGAATACCTAGGTACTGGAGCACATAGACAAAACATAATTCTTCAAAAATCTTATTTTTTCCCACCAAGCTTTTTCATGTTCGCGGTTTTTTTTAAATGTCAAACTAGATTAGGTAGGTAATATGTATGTATCTGTATAAAAAAAACGCCAGGGTACCTACCTTCCCCTTTCTTTATTCAACCTACCTAATCACTTTGTTTAAATCGATTTTACCTGGAACTATCATAGATTTTTTTAATGTGACAGTAATAATACCAAAACATCAAATTAGACCGGACGCTAGTATGTACATATTCAACAAACTTCCGACTAAGGTATGCGGTGCGAGCAAGACAGCGATATTCTTTTTCCAACCATTGTTTTGACGTTAGGCGGGAACTTTTTAATCCAATGATGATATCTGCGAAAGGGAGATAGCGATATGTTATTGTACCAGTTAAAGAAAGAGTTGGACGTTGTTCTTTATTTGAAATTAGTTGTGTAGCTGAATGAATGAGCACAATGGCACAAATCTGCTGTCTTAGCATTTTGTTTCGGACGCTCAGCCTAATTGGCACTTAGGTATTATTCCTCTGAAATTTACTTTTTTCGAAGTTTACATTTTTATGACACTGAAAAAAATTCAAATGAAAACAAAAGAAAAGTATATTAAGAATTCCAAACAAACATGGCGTCATTTGAAAGCATTTCTCGCGTAAATCGCAATCTACATAAAATTATATAATGTCGCCGAAATTAGTCCGCGCGGGCCTTAATTAATTTTATCACCACTGGAGGGGTGAGAAATTGCGTATAATCTATGAAAATGGATGAAAATTTTCATTTCAACTTAAATTGCCGCCATTAAGGGGATTGCATAGACAAGAGCTCGTTATAGAGGAGGAGTTTCAATTTTGTCTATGTGCTTAATCATGAATGATTAAGGAGGTTTAGGAAAAAGTTTTGCTTATACGAGGCAGTTTTTTTTTGTAATGGAATGGAGTGATCACTAAAAATTTATTATGCGTATGAGTTTTATTCTTTACTTTCATTATCATTTTTTTGCTTTTAACGTAATTTACCTACTAATGATATTTAGTTTAGTAGATGTAGGTAGTTACTACTGGGGTACCTAAATCTGAACTCAATTTTAATAATGACTTACCTCATATTTCCGAATCAGATTGCCTAAGATATTTTATTTTTTATATTTTCTGGTAACTGTAATCAAATATTTCAACTTGACCCAACACATTTCGTTTAATGTTGTCAGAGCCTTTGCTACGGTGACAAGACAGATGGCAAGCAAACTTAAATAGGTAGATATATATTTTTAAATACATACTTATACACACACATACACATCACATACATACATTACACACACACACATTACATACACACTTATTATAGATAAATTACCTGCAGACACGATTACCTAACGATCTCCTGTTTAGCAGTTTTCGTGTTATAGGTACTTCCCCGACTTGGGCAATCGAACTTTTCAAGGGCTACACCTCACTGGAGTCTCTATAATTGCTGGTGATCCGTTACCTGGTGTGCTATTTCCTCCGACCCTTTTTCCCAAACTAGTTCAGGTCAGTTTAAAGTCTACTACGATACAGCTGAACTTCGATTTATTACCCGGAGGGACTACCATCAGACCTCCACAACCCAAGTACTAGGCGATATCGAAGTTCTGTAAAAAGACTTTTGACGGATTTTTTAGATCTCCAACTACCCGCAACGATTCCCACAGATGTTCGTATAGTGAACGGGACCGACGGCTTACGGAGGTTTCCCAATGTTTTAAGAAATGGTCACCCATCCATACACTTACCTGGTTAAGATTGTGGTAACCTACTCGGTTACCACTAAGCCACGAGCCACGAGCCTCTCTATACCTACCATACTTCATCATCATCATCGCAGTCCACTGCTGGACATAAGCCTCTCCCATTGCACGCCACTTAGATCGATTTTGGGCTTCTGGCATCCAACTCCTGCCAGCCATCTTGCGCAAATCGTCACTCCACCTGGCCTTTTTTTTCTCTGTGCGGAAATCCCCTCGGATACCATCCACCGGTGGTTATGTCGGACTCGAACCGACCAAAAACCGCACGAAGCCTCGTGTACCCTAGGAAGGAAAACCCTGAAACCCTTACACTCCACCTGGCCTGTGGATGGCAGTTAAGAAGTTGGAAGTTAAGATGGCACTTTGCGAGGAATAAAGTGACGCTGGTTTTATAAACATTTGTGCGTGGGCCGGTGCGCACGCGTCATAATTTTATTATATTTAAAAAAATATTGGTTTCTACGCTTACTTTTTATCCTACTATCTATCTCTTGTAGTTCGATTTTAACACCTTTTCACAAAACAATTCAGCGTTTTTACTTGTAAATATTTTTGACATTTTGATGACGTTTTGACTGACTGGTTTCGTTATAAGTGTGTGCGTGTAATTGTGTATGTACACGCCAAGGCGTAGTTTTAATTGTTATCACTTCTTTCTTTCAAAGAGTACCATCTTAACTTTTTTATTAATCGAGCTAAACTACCATAGATACAAAAGAAAGGACGTAGACATCGAATATTAAAACAGAACTTGTCCCTCAAAAGCTTACACATTTTAGACGACGATTAATCTCAACTCTATATTTATCAACAAATAATGTCAATATGTGTATTTGTAACGTTTCCAATCCTACACAAACAAGTTAACCGTGTCGTAACATTATTTGTCATCGCCTCGATGTCGCTGATATCATCATCTGTCAAATGAGAATCGTTTAATCATTACAAATCATTTAGCTGAGTTTTCATCTGAGAGTTGTGTTGCCAGCTTTGGAAAAAAAAACGGTAGGTTTCTCTCAGTTGAGTGGCGTTCTTATAAAAACTGATGTGTATTATTTTAACTACAATCAGATTGAATTAGTTCTTAAGTAAAATATTTATTTTCAATTATGATAATAATAATAATAACCTTACACATCTCACACTCGATCTTCTGATCCCAAACTAGGAAGAGCCTGGTAACCAGACTGCTGATAAACATACTTATATATTTCTAAATACATACATATTATAGATAAGTTACACCCAGAAAAAGAACAAACTATCGTGTTCATCATACAATTATTTGTCCTGGCTGGGAATCGAACCCACGACCTCTGGCTTAGCAGTCATTTAGGACCACTAGACCGATTGGCCCGTGAACATTAAACACATTAATAAGGTTGTTTACTAAAGTAATTACTAGATGGAACATGGATGGTTAACTACCCTGTCTTAAAGGCATCTCCAATCACATGATGGATATGCAAAAATTTATCCACAAGCATTGCCTCCGACCAAATTGCGAATTAAACGATGGCAACACTGTGCCACATATCAAAATGGCATTCAAATTGACAGGTGTCACAGATAATGTCAATATTATTATGAATTATTTGCTCTTTAGTATCTCACTATCGCACGATTTATTGACGACGTGTACCAAATAATACATTTTTTTTTACACTGACATTATCGTCGTGTGAAGATTTTGGGATTTTGTGTAATTCTTTACTGTGAATAAATCTATTCGTATCTCAAATTAGATGGAGACTAGACTATGGTAGCAAGACTGCTGACTAATAATTTCTTTATTTTTAAAAACATACATATCATGGACTAGTTATCGCTTCGCTCACGGTATTTTTTTTAAAATACAATTCCCGCATTAGGAATGTATCCAGTGTCGCGGGGTAATTTAATTTCTGGGTGTAATTTATCTATAATATGTATGTATTTAAAAATATATAAGTATGTTTATCAGCGGTCTGGTTACCATAGTACAGGCTCTGCCTAGTTTGGGATCAGACGGCCGTGTGTGAGATGTGTGAGATATATTATATTATTATATTATAACTTTAAAATGGCGAGCTCGATAAAAATCAAAGTCCTGAGTGAACACGATAAAAAGATGCAAGGACCAAAATTTACCTTAATTTTCAACTTTATTTTTCAAAATTTTCTCTTTACTTGTAAAATAGAAAATCTACATAAAATCTGGGTAGGTACGGAACCCTCGGCGCACGAGTTCGTCTCGTACCTGACTGGTTTTTTTTAAGGTTTCCTTCTCTTTGCAGTGCTGTTTTCCTGCAGAGTTTGCTTTTACGACACCACAAGATGAATAGGGGTGATGACACTCCGTATTCTGAATCCGTCACCTACGGACGCATCTATAAAGTATATCTTTATGTTTATAAAGTATTATTCGCAAATCAATATACAAATAAGCTAAACAGAGAGCCTGCGGTCATTGCGCTAATAAGCTGGTGTTTGGACGTGCGCGTGTGAACCGACGCTTATCGCCGCAGTCAAATACCAAATGTCAACACATTACTAACTGATAACTGGGGTGTGGGAATATAATTAGCCGATTTGTGGTGACAGCTCTGTGGGATTTAGTACTAAACGGTATTTAATAGTCTGTGCGATGTTGCTATAGCAAAAATATAGATAAACATTTTTGTGGTTTGGCCGTCAGCGCAATAATAATATAATAGTTAGTGTATATCCGTGTGGTGACGGATTAATGGAAGGAATACGGAGTGTCATCACCCCTATTCATCACCAGCTGACTGAGGGAGCAAACTACGTAGTACAACAGCACTGCAAAGAGAAGGAAGACTTGAAACCAACCACCAATACCGTGCTGGCCAGACAGGTCCACCGACCTGTCTGACCAGTACGGTATATTAGGCCAAAACCTGCTTTCTAAGGAGAGACCTATGTCCAGCAGTTGACTATTAATTAAACTGGTTTTTAGACATAGGTATCGTGCAAATAACCGTGTGAGGATGAAAAAAAACCTATTATTTTGATATTACAAACAGACACTTCAATTTTATTTATTTGTATAGAATAGCTTTTGCCCGCGGCTCTGCCCGCGTGCATGTCAGTTATCGCCACAAATAGTAGTCCATGCTCTTCCCCAAGAATCAAACTATATCAATACCATATTTCATCTAAATCGGTCCAGCGGTTATTGATTCCTCATACAAATTTCCAGCTCCCTTTTCGGACCCTTAAAGGATAATTTCTGGAATAAAAACTATGTCCTTTCCCAGGACTCAAACTATATCAAATACTAGCTGACCCGCGCAACTTCGTCTGCGTCTCTCAATAGTAATAAATTTTCTCCGTTTTTAAACATTCTTCATTGGTGCTCCGCTCCTATTGGTCTTAGCGTGATGATATATAGCCTATAGCCTTCCTCAATAAATGGGCTATCTAACACTGAAAGATTTTTTCAAATCGGACCAGTAGTTCCTGAGATTAGCGCGTTCAAACAAACAAACAAACAAACTCTTCAGCTTTATAATATTAGTATAGATATCAAATATATATGTTCTCCTAATAGATCAAATTAGATTTTTCTTATACAATGTTCTACTGAAAATTTTAATACTACAAAATGGAATTAGAATTCCGTATTCCCATAGATTATATCAGTAGACGAATCTTTCTGATTTAAACCACAAAGTTTCACTTTTTCTATCAGTAGAACAAGACCTTATCTTTAAAAATAAATAAAATTGGAGTGTCTGTTTGTAATATTAAAATAACCGCTTTTAACTAAATGCATATGTATGTTTACACGGTACATATGCCAAAATAACATTTTTTACAATTTTTATCTGTCTGTCTGTTTGTTCCGGGTAATCTCTGGAACGGCTGGACCGATTTCGACGGGACTTTCACTGGCAGATAGCTGATGACATAAGGAGTAACTTAGGCTACTTTTTTTTGTTGCCCGCGGTTATGACAACAAACGCGGGTAACACCGCGGGTCTCAGCTAGTCTTAACTATGTCGGTTATATAAGAAAGAAAGAAAGAAAAACAAAGCCGGCAACGCGTTTGTGACTCCTGAGTTGCAGACGTTCATGGGCGGCGATAGTCACTTTCCATCAGGTGACCCCTCTGCTCGTCTGCCATCTCTAACATAAAAAAAAGAAAAACAATTTATTCGTGGACGTAAGAACATACACTCACGTTATAAAGGGAACTTAATACAAGGCTTAAGCGAAAATACATTTTTTACGTGTAGGTACCCCACGTGATAGTCGAATAGAACCTGGTTCAGCGTCTGTTTGACAGACCAGACTTTTTAATTTTTCATCACATCGTCATCATCATCAACAGCCTTTAATAGTCCACTGCCACTGACATAGGCCTCTCCTTAGAAAGAAGGTTTTGGCCTACTATACCACGCTGGCCAGACGGGTTGGTATAGGGTTTGTGTCAAGTTTTCCTTCTTTTTGCAGTGCTGGTGTCCTGCGTTGTTTTGCGCCCTTAGTCGGCTCTTACGACACCCACGGGATGAATTGGGGTAGTGACATGCCGTATTCTTAATCCGTCACTACACGGACAGTTAATTATTGACGGACGTACCTAAATCGGCATATGCAATAAATATACACATAGATATAATCTATCTTTAACCCACGGCTTTGCTCGCGTAAATGACAATTTTGACAATAAATTCAAATTCTAAACATCTTTATTTCATAAAAAAAATAAAATTGTTTGTCTTTTATGTAGACTCTAAAGTCATAGATCAACACACATAATAGCTACAATTTCTGTTTTGTTAAATAGTAAGCAAAATAAATTTAATAAATTTAAACTTATACAAAATCTATGATATGCCTGTGCCGATCAATAATCGCCTGTATCCAAGGTGTTGAGCCTTATATGAAGAAATGGCAAACTCATGAAATTGAATCGGGATAAATAGTAGGCTTTGTGCTATTCTAGAATACAATCTATCCATGTACCAAATCTCGTCTAGATCCGGTAAGCCGTTTTGGCGTGATTGAGTAACAAACATAGGTAAGTACATACGTTTTGAAAAGTTAAAAAAAATATCCTTCTGTTCTGACTGTTCCCCATTCTTTTTTAGTCAATTTGCTGCATGTGATGTAAGGAAGAGCATTATGTCAATAACTTCTACTGCAGTAGGAAGCGACAGTATCAGCCGTAAAATGGTTCTTCCTATCCTGGATGAGATCCTACCTGTAATTAGCCATATTCTCAACTATTCCATATCCGTCAACGTTTTTCCTTCTGCATGGAAAATGGCTCAAATTATTCCTCTCCCCAAGAAATGTAATCCGTCCTCCTTTTCAGATTACCGTCCCATATCTATCCTTCCTTTTCTTTCCAAAGTCCTCGAGCGTCTCATTCACACACAGTTAACTTCATTTCTTTCAAGAAATTGTCTCCTCAATCCTTTCCAGTCAGGTTTCCGTCCAGGTCATAGCACTACAACAGCTCTAGTCCATATTACGGACGATGTTAGGTCAGGCATGGACGAAGGAAAGCTAACGGTCTTTGCTTTACTCGACTTCAGCAACGCCTTCAACACTGTGGATTTTGATGTCTTGCTGGGTACATTGTGCTCTCTTAACATATCTCCATCGGCAATTGACTGGTTTCGTAGTTACCTGTACGGTCGCCAGCAGCGTGTTTGTACTGAAAACGTTTATTCTTCTTGGCTCACAACATCTGCGGGCGTACCTCAGGGCGGCGTGTTATCACCTTTACTTTTCGCAGTTTTTATTAACTCAATCACAAATAAATTACTGTCTTCCTACCATCTTTACGCAGATGATCTCCAAATCTACTCACAAGCTACTCCAGATAATTTAACAAAAGCAGTGGATGCCATAAATAGAGACTTAATGCAAATATGTAACTGGAGTAGGGAGTATGGCCTAAGCGTAAACCCCACAAAAACACAGGTGATTATTGTAGGTAGTCCCAGGCTACAAGCTAAAATAAACTTTCAGCAAATACCATTTGTTTGTTGCAATGGCTCGGTTGTACCTTACAGTGAAAAGGTAAAAAACTTGGGGATCCACATGGATAGGTACCTATCCTGGGGCCCCCAGGTTGGAGAAGTTAGCCGAAAACTATTTGCAGCGGCAGGATCTCTGCGAAGGCTACGGAACTTCCTTCCCACCTATACTAAAATTGCGCTCGCACAATCTCTTCTTCTTCCTATCCTTGACTATGGCGATGTCAGCTATCTGGATCTCACCGAAGACCAACTGAATAAACTTGAGCGACTCCAAAACCTATGTATTAGATTCATATTTGGATTACGCAAATATGATCACATCTCAGAGTATCGTTTTAAACTCAAGTGGCTACCAATACGCTTTCGCCGGAATCTTCATATTCTTTCTCTTTTATACAGTGTTCTGTTTCATCCTCGCACACCCTCTTATCTCAAAGAACGTTTTCAGTTCTTACACAACACACATTGCAGGGACCTAAGGTCATCGGAGAATTTAAAACTAAAAATGCCGCAACATTCCACCCAGTTTGCTGACAAATCTTTTACTGTGCAAGCAGTAAGACTTTGGAACAACTTGCCTTTGACAATCCGGCAAGCTAAAACCTTGCCCGCTTTCAAAAAGCTAGTGAAGGATTTTTATCTGACATTATAAATACTGTTGGTTTCTTTATATATGGTATATATTTCGGACAGTATATATATATTTTGTGTGTATGTCTATTGAATATGTAAATATATGTATATATAAATATGTATATGTATATTTATAAATTTTGTTTATGTATGTGTGTATGTATGTATGTATATGTATTTATCTATGTGTAGTGTGAACAGGTGTTTATTGTGTATGGATGCTATTGTTTATATTTTAAATATTCACGTGATATGCGTTATGTGTATGTAAACTACTCAACTTTTAAATAACAAATATCCGTATCAAGGTTGTCTGGAAGAGATCGCCGTGAGCGATAAGACCGCCGATTGTTAAGTCTAAATATTTGTAATGTCTTATGTGCTAATTTGTGAACAATAAAGATATAAATAAATAAATAAATATAGTTCCCCGTACCAACTGGCATCCATTTTAAGGATAGTTTTGGAAAAACGTTTTATTGCTTTTGATATAGAGTATTTACTGTGGCTTTGAAAACGCTACTACCAAAAATAACAAAGTTTCATATAAATTTTCAACCACCCTTTGGCATCCTTAGAAATGGAATTTTCTACGTCACCTAGAGATTATTTGTGCACAATTTCATGCTTTTAAACCCATTGGTTTCAGCTGTGCCTTGATCAATCAGTCAGTGAAACAATCTGTCACTTTCTTATCTATACTAATATTATGAAGCTGAAGAGTTTGTTTGTTTGTTTGAACGCGCTAATCTAAGGAACTATTGGTCCGATTTGAAAAATTCTTTCAGTGTTAGATAGCCCATTTATCGAGGAAGGCTATAGGCTATATATCATCACGCTAAGACCAATAGGAGCGGAGCACCAATGAAGAATGTTTCAAAAAACGGAGAAAATTTATTACTATTGAGAGACGCAGACGAAGTTGCGCGGGTCAGCTAGTTTTAAATATATAGATAACACATGTTATTACACAGATAAGATAAGTTTTAGAAACATTATTTTTCTTGAATAAACAAATATTAATGTTAGGACTTGTGATAGATTAAGCTTCATGTCCGTGTGGTGACGGATTAAGAATACGGAGTGTCACCACCCCTATTCATCCCTTGGGTGTGGTAAGAGCCGACTAAGGGAGCAAACTACAAAGAACAACAACACTGCAGAGAGAAGGAAAACTTGACACAAACCCTGTACAAACCCGTCTGGCTAGCGTGGTATAGTAGGCCAAACCCTCCTTTCTAATGAGTAGCCTATGTCCAGCAGTGGACTATTAAAGGCTGTTGATGATGATGATGGATGAAGCTTCATAATTATGTGTGTGAATGTTTGAAATACAGATTAAATATAGGTTTCGCAATAGCAAAACAAGTTAGCAAAGTACATGCTTTGTATAGACGCAATTATTTTTAAAATTAGTATTTTTTAGTGGTAAATTCGCACAAACTGGAAAATCGAAACCTTTAGAAAAATGTAGTGGCGATTCGCACATTTCGTATTTTAACGAGAAAAATAAATGCACATATGTATACCTATTCCCAGTAACTTTTTTATTGACAGTTTGTGCGATACGACCACTAAAAATATTTTAATTTTAAAAAGGGGTCGTTTCGCACAAACTTTGAGAACAAATTTGTGCGAATTGACCACTGAGCCGAATTTTATTAACCGGCTAAACCTCCCCAACCTAACCTTAGGGAGGTGGCACTTAAATGGCAACAAAGCACTTGTCTCTTGAGTTATAAGTTTCTATGGGTGGTGTCATTTTCCATCAGGTGACCCGTCTGCGTGTTTGTTATGCATGCCATAAAAAAAATGAAAATTAAATCGACTCCAAAAGAAAATCACTTAAAATGATGAAAAATTACTTAAAATGAAAAAAACAAGGCAATAAAAAAGACAGGGGAGGACGAGCACTTTCCCGTACCGCAGCAGACCCACCAGGCGCTGACGAGAGCAGCTAAGGTTCTCCTATGACAAGGATTAGGCTCCCCGTACTTCACAGTGTGATGATAACCTGTTTATCAGACGGCCTAGATCCAACCACACACGCGTCGGTTTACCGGAAAGGTCTACATGTGCAGGTTTGAACGACAGACATAAAGACAGACAAAACTACAGAAAGAACGATAGACAGAAAGACCGAGAAGAAGACTGACGCAACAGTGAATTTATTGTATAATATCTTACTTACTCAACCGGTTCACATGAAATTTACAATTTTCATCATCATCATCATCATCAACAGCCTTTAACAGTCCACTGCTGGACATAGGCCTCTCCCTAGAAACGAGGTTTTGGGCCTACTATACCACGCTGGCCAGACGGGTTGGTATAGGGTTTGTGTCAAGTTTTCCTTCTCTCTGCAGTGCTGTTGTCCTGCGTATTTCGCTCCCTTAGTCGCCTCTTACGATACCCTCAATTTTATATATTGTTAATTATTATATGTGAAAAGACAACTCCCGCATTATAAATATATCCTGTGTCGCGGTGGGCTTTACAAATATACATGAAACGTACACAAAGAACGCCCAGACTCAGAAATGATTTTTTCTTTCGAAATTAGTTTCCATAAAATAAGGTTCCACAAAACTACGAGTAGTAAAAAAAATCTCTTTTGATGGATAAGAAACAATTTACTGCCCATTTCGCCGCGATAAAGACAACATTAAATTAAAGTTATGTGTATATGGGCGCTGTACTGATTTTATAGTAACAGAATGTTGATATGACGTCATAATGAGTGCTTAAAAAATTAAATTTAAGAAGTATCGTGTTTGAGATCTATTTTAACATTAATATTTAATTTTAATATCCACTTGGTTTAACTCATAATTCATTAAAATTTATTATAATTAAATCATGTAAAATTATAGTATGTATTGACTTACATTAATCAAAAATAGATTTGACATCATATCAGCACTAATATAAATTAAATAAAGGAGTATTGTTATGATAATCTTAAAAAGTAAGTAGTATTTATTTGTAATTATATCTTTATGTAATTTAAAATTATACTGTATTAATTTTCAGATTTGCAAATTGAAACGTGATTATGTAGTAATATCGCTAAGCGATATTGACAGTTATAAAAAGTTCCTTTAATAATGTTAATATTAAATAGGAATTAATTATAATCAGATTAATTATTATGTAGTAACGGTTAATTTCAGTTTTGAATTGAGTTTGTTGAAACTACCCGAAGTGTAAACATTGTTAATATATTTCTTAAAATACACAGTTCATTGTAAAGTGTGAAGTTATTATTTGTTCGACAATATGGACGCCGAGAACCCTATTCCTGACGCCACGCCGACATGTATGTATTAATTTCGTGCGATCACTAGTCTAATGTGTCCTTTCGTTTTTATTTACGAGTTTCTAAAAGTTCCAAACCAGTTACAAATATTTACGAATTTCAAAACTTGGTTTCGTAGGCGGCCGAAGGGGTTTTATCACTCAGGGATAAATAGACGAGCCAGGTTTTATCGTATACGGTGGTAAACGGGAAAATTACGGACTCCCATGGACATCTGCAACTCTACAGTCAAAGTGCGTTGTAGCCCCAAATTGGTGTTTGGCAGGGGGGAAGTTTTGGGCTCTGGTATTCTCACTAACTCGTTAAAAAGCGCTAAAGAATTGCATAAAACCGGTATTCTGTGGGGCCGCTAGTATCACTGTGATCGAGCCGGCCCATTTGCGCCAAAGAATGGTACTCCCACGGCTAAATTACATCTAGAAAAAGTATCGAATAAAAGCGAGTAAAGCCAGGGATAAGAACTAGTATTAAATAGATATGTTTAAGCTACTTACATAAAAACACATGTACGATAATGTTCAAAACAAATGCGCGGTAGCCATGTTTGCTTTCACTCAACTCACTTACCGTCACTTAATGTCAATTAGGCGACTTTGATAACGAATGATAACGATAAAACATTGAAAGCTGCACAACCAGCTAGGGATCCTCACCATATTATCCATATGAGAAACCCACTTACTCTCCTACACAACATCTGTGCCGACTTCCAAAAACAACGAAATAAAACACGCTTCAGTGCCATCTGTCGAATATACACCGAACTACGGAGTTACTGTTAATCCTGTATCGCGCATTTAAAGTTCTCTTGCTGATTAGCATCAACTCGCATGGTCGGAGGATCCTCTCTTGGAGTTAGAGCGGCATGATGAATACCCTTATTTCATATAAATGATTACCAATTATTCGAACCAATTATCACGGATATTATGTTGACGGATTAAGAATACGGGGTGACAACAACACTGCAAACCTGACACAAACCCTATATATATATGAGGTATAGTAGTCCAAAACCTCCTTTCTAAGGAGAGGCCTATGTCCAGCAGTGGACTATTATAGGCCGTTGATGATGATGATGATAAAAAATTGACTTAAAAAGTGACAATAGTTTATCTAGTTCATTTGACTGGCCGTTGGCCAGCTAGAGCTCGTGGGTTCGGTTCCCGGCCAGGATAATAATTGTGTGATGAGCAGTATCATTTGTTCTGTGTCTGGATGATGTGGGTCTATCTATAATGTGTATGTATTTAGAAACATATAAGTATGTTTATCAGCAGTCCATTTACCGTAGTACAGACTCTCTCCAGTTTGGGATGATCTTTTCTTGAATGTTAGAAGGTCGTATTGGTCCGGGAATGCCGCAGATGATAACTTGTTCCACATATTGATAGAGCGAGGCAAAAAGTGTTTTGATAAGCGCCCAGTAGTAGCGCACATATTCTTGGTGTATTGGTTGTGGGCTCCGATTTCCGCATTTAGACTCGAGAGTGGCGCACATATCCTAGTGATAAGGATGAAAACTTTATCGTGTGGAACGATGGCGGAAAATTGCATTACCTAAGTATTATTTACCTGTTCTTAGTAAGAAAATTTAACATTTCATCTACTTATAACACTGTCCTACTCTGTCTTTCATAGTATTTGATACATTTGTTATCGACAAACAAGCTACGGAACTATATGAACCAAATACAGTTCAATCTTACCCTTGTTTAAATACAATTACGGTATTATGTCTCTTAGTTAGGATACATGTCAAAAAGCGAAGCTTTTTATGTCACATAGATAACTAATAAACCCTCCACAGATTGCTAACTACTTAATATATATAATCTGTGGCAATATGGCTACATAACCATTGATATGCAAAGTGTTTTTTTTTAGACTAAGGAACGTAGCAACGGCCAAAGCTTTGATCATACGGTGATCAGATCGGAGTTTTCGTTGTTTCGGTATTAATCTTATTTTTATAATGGCTTTAAATTTTTAAAGCGTAATAAACGATATAAAGGCTTACTAGCTATGACCCTAAAGTGTCCTTTTGACGGCAATATTCTTGTCTGTTACGTAACTGACCCTAAATTAATAGTTGACAAAATCTATCAACACCCTGCGGACATAGGCTTGATCTGAGGGATTATGTAAAATCAATACTAATATGCTGTGCTAAGGTCTCGGGTTCGATTCCCCAGTCGTAACAAATGTTTGTATGATCTGCAAATATTTGTTTCGGATTTTGGCTTCTATTTATAATCTTATATATAAAATTCTCGTGTCACAATGTTCGTTCCCGTACTCCTCCGAAACGGCTTGACCGATTCTCATTAAATTTTGTGTGCATATCGGGTAGGTCTGAGAATCGGCCAACATCTATTTTTCATACCCCTAAATGGTAAGGGTGACCCATCCCTAATTTTTTTTTGTTTTGCAATACAACGTTTGCCGGGTCAGCTAGTACGTATGTATTTTCCAAATCAATAGTATTTAAGTATTCTATCAGTCAATTTATTTTTATAGTACAAGCTCTGCTTAGTTTTAAACTAGATGGCGTTGTGTGTCAGATGTCTAATTATTGATATTACAAATTCGAGAGTGCGTCTGTTTGTCTGTCTTTCTGTAACCTCTTCACGCATAAACCGTTGAACCGATTTAGATCAAATTTGGTATCTAGATACTTTGATTATTCAGGAAGGCCTAAGGGTACTATTTACCGAGATAATCGATATACACGCGGGCGGAGCCGCGGGAAAAAGCTGGTATACATATATACCATGACGACCGGATGGCGTAGTGGTTTGTGTAACGGACTGCTATTCCAAAGGTCGCGGGTTCCATTCCCGCTCAAGTCAAACATTTGTGTGCATGAAAATTTGATGTTTGATTTGGTCTGGGTGTTTCTATGTATAATATGTATGTATTTACAAAAAAAAAAGTATATATGTATTTATATCAGTTGTCTAGTACCCATAGTACAAGCTCTGCTTAGTTTGGGACTAGATGGCGTTGTGTGCATGTGGTAGAATATTATTATTATTATTATACACCTATGTGTATGTATGTATATTTGATCTGAGACCGTAAACTTTTATAAAAATACGTCCAAATACATATAAATAGGCGTGCTGGGTGCTGTGTAGACAATCATACCGAATATTAGCTGCGCGATTAAAGCAATTAGCAGAGAATGAAACGTTCAGCGATTGTCGATGGTACGAGGCAGGAGAGAACAGCTATTTAGTTATAAAACACAAAATATCTTTTTAATTTACTAGCTATATCCTGTCACGGTGTGATTGTAATAAAACTGACGCGAATTTAATATATAAAATTTTCGTGTCAAGGTGTGCGTGGTTGAACTCCTCCGAAACGGGTCGACCGATTTTCGTGAAATTTTGTGTGCATATCGGGTAGGTCTTAGAATCTAACAACTATTTTTCATAAACCTAATTTTTTGACATTTTTTTTTGAAATAATGTATTTGGAAAACAACGTTTGCCGGGTCAGCTAGTAATAGATAAAAACAATCTTTGATAAGAGTTGCATATTGTGTCAAAATTTGAGCTCAGAACAGGTGCAGAACTTTGGCGTTTTTGAGGTATACACAAACCAACATATATGTAGGTACAATAATCTAATTTCAATTAGAAATTAATTTAAATTTTAAGTAAAGGACTGCCTGAAAGAAGATATCGAGTGATCAAGAAGAATAGAAAAAGAAACTAATTGCACTGACTCTAAATAAATTTGGGAAGAGAATTGAATGATTATGAAAATACTAAACTAATGTAATAAAGCTAAAGATTTGTCCGCGTGGTGACAGATTAAGAATACGGAGTGTCGCTCGTCCCGTGGGTGTCGTAAGAGCCGACTGAGGGAGCAAACTACGCAGCACAACAGCTCTGCAAAGAGAAGGAAATCTTGACATAACCCTTTTTTTTTTTTTTTTTTTTAACGTGTGGAAATCCTCGGACCGTCACCCCTCCGGGGTTTGCGGCGGGGTGGTGTGTCGGACTCGAACCGACTAAAACCACACGGTGTGCCACTCTGCGCCTGTAACAGGAGGGATCCGGGAACAGCTGTTGTTAAGACATCCGGACCCCTCTTAGCGCCGGCCCGCTCCTGGTTCGGGCTCCGTCTCAAAATTTTAACCTCTCTTTAGGCGACGTCCGGCACACGCATTGATCCCAAACTAGGCAGAAATATAGTACAGGCTCTGCCTAGTTTGGGATCAGACGGCCGTGTGTGAGATGTGTGAGGTTATTATGCTACTAATGTAAGCCTCCCTCGTTTTTCTTTAAACAACTTATTACTTTATTCATTAGCCTATGTTAAAAGTAGCCCATATCCTTTTTCAAGAATCAAACTAGATGCATACCAAATTTCATCTAAATCGATTCACCGAATGTTGATTCTCAATACAAACTTCCACCCCCCATTTCACCGCCTTAAAGGATGTTTCTGGGATAAAATCTATAACAAATTTCATCTCAATGGGTTCAGCGGTTTAAGCGTGAAGAAGTAACAAATAGACAGACACACTTCTGCATTTATAATAATAGTATGGACTAGTATTTTTTTTTTTTTTTTTAGAAAAGACAACCCCCGCACTAGGAATATATCCTGTGTCGCGGGGGACTTTACAAACATACAAGAAACGGACACAAAGAACACCCAGACTCAGAACAACAATTTGTGGATCACACAAAGTGTTGGTCCATGTGGGGTTTGAACCCACAACACTCGGCGTAATAGAAAGCGGCGTGGCGACCGCTTTAACCACTACGCCATCCGTGCAGTCAATATAATAGTATGGATTCGTTTCTAAAATATTTTAATATTTTTATGGTAGTAAGTTAATTAATGTGTTTATTTCATGTAAAATAAAAATAAAAAATCTCCACCGCTACAGTTCATCTCTGGTACCACACAACGAGGGTGGTTAGGGGCGGGCGGCAGTTCTGCGCCCAACGGTAATTTGTTAGCTAATAGCTCCCCCGGCATATCTTTAATCTGATCGCTAATTGGATGGGAGGCAGGGATGAATTCAGTATTTAGGGGTGAAATAGAAAAAAAAAATACTATCAGTTTCCTTTTGAAGGTATAACTTTGACGATTTGGCGTTTCGGTAGTGAATTGGACTGCAAGGCATAGGTTACCGATTCGATTCCCACTTGGTTCAAATATTGCTTGTGTTGTTCTAGGTGTTTATATGTATTAAAAGTATGTATTTATCAAATAATAATAACTTAACACATCTCACACAAGGCCGTCTGATTCCCAAACTAGGCAGAGCTTGTACTATGGTAACCAGACTACTGATAAACATACTTATATATTTCTAAAAACATACATATTAGAGATAAATTACACCCAGACACAGAACAAATGATCGTGCTCATCACACAATTATTTGTCCTAGGTGGGAATCAAACCCATGACCTCTGGCGTAGCAGTCAGGCTCACTAACCATTAGACCAAGGTCAAAAATACATCTCAATTGCGAAACCTCTTTTTTGAAGTCGGTTAAAAACAATTGGTGATGTCCCAAGGGCGAAGTGGTTTTTATAACGGACTGCTACACCAAACGTCGCGGGTTCGATTTCCGCTCAAGTCAAAATTTATATTTATAATATGTATGTATTTACAAAAAAAGTATATATGTATTTATATCAGTTGTCTAGTACCCATAGTACAAGCTCTGCTTAGTTTGGGACTAGATGGCGTTGTGTGAATGTGGTACAATATTATATTATATTAATTGTAAATATCTTTGAAACACCCATCGCTTTCCACACCCCAGTACCATCCCTTACTCTCAAAGATCGTGTTTGCTACCAATAAGTCTATATAATGCGACATTATAGCTCGAATCGTTTCACTGAGTACTTGTGGGGGGATGTTTGGGGGTGGAAAGGGGGCGCCGAAACGAGTTTCAGTGCAAAGAGAGAGCATTTTCAGTAATTATCGCAATTAGCTGCCTGTTGTGTAGGTATGTAGGGGTAGTTATAGAGATGGGACTCTATTGAGTGGGTTTCTAATTCCTATGTTTAAAATGATTTATCATTTCGCCTAAATATGGGACTAAATATCGCGTAAAATAAAGGAAGCGTTTAAAACTACCGCAAAAAACGATTTTACAAGCATTTTATTATTTAAATTATCATTTTAATAATAATCTCGGCCATAGGCACTGCCTTTAGTATGGTATCAATTCGGGGAGGACCTGAAAAAACATGGTCCGGGTCCTTAAAGAGTAGGACAGAGTAGGACACCTGAGGCCGGCTGTCAGGGTGGTTTTAAGTGGAATCACCACATACTCTACCACATACACCGAGGAGCAGGAGATCCGAAGGGATTTTCCATTAGTGACAACAAAAATACAATGCACTGCCTTTATAATGGTAACCACACTGGGCCCTCAGACTGTTGATAAACATACTATAGATTGCTAACTATGAAGAAGATTTAATATCCTCATACATACCTATATATATTATTAGCCCACATAAAATAAAAACAAAAAATCTGTTAAAATCATACCCCAAATACTTTTATTTTAATAAGATTTCTTAATTATCAACGTAACTATTTACTTCTTCACATTTTATTTATCAAATAATTTGTATACGAATCATCATCATCAACAGCCTTTAATAGTCCACTGCTGGACATAAGCCTCTCCTTAGAAAGGAGGTTTTGGCCTATACCACGCTGGCCAGACGGGTTGGTATAGGGTTTGCGTCAAGTTTTCCTTCTCTCTGCAGTGCTGTTGTCCTGCGTATTTTGCTCACTTAGTTGCCTCTTACGACAGCCACGGGATGAATAGGGGTGGTGACACTCTGTATTCTTAATCCGTCACCACACGGACCGAATATCCAAAGCGGCATTGCTAGCTTCTTATCAAATATAGTTAGGTAGAGGTAACACAGCAGACAGTGAATGTGAGCGCCGACGCGTCGCAAGGAGTACTCCCTAAACCTATACCAGGGTCTCAAGTCCCAGGCGCTGTCGAAGTCGCATGTTGCCCCCATCCATCACGCGAAGGACCCGGCACCGCACGGTCAATCCATGAAACGTTAAGTCTAATTAAATTTAAGAGAGAAAAGAGTGTGCACGCTTCATTGATTTATGTTGTTGTATATACAGATCATGAATTATCATGATCTGTATATCTGTTATTTGTCTTGTTATATATTATTGTTAGTAGGCCAAAACCTCCTTTCTAAGGAGAGGCCTATGTCCAGCAGTGGACTAGTATAGGCTGTTGATGTGTGATGTGATATTATTGCTATATGTTATTAATCCTGTGATGTATGTACACGGCGTAGCAATTAGGGTCTGCAACTGCTTTTATGCATAGCGTCATTTTGGGCCCAATTGAAGACCAGCGTCAGGCTTTCATCTGACACAAAGCTGAATTGGGTCCGTTTTTGGCATCGGTGGTAACTCAAGATGCAAAATTGTCTAAAGTGTTGTGTTATTGCCATAATAAAAGTTTTTTCTTTCTTTCTTTCTTTCTAATTATATTTCACCTGTGCACAAAACTGTAATCCGTCTCCTGGTGTGGCTGGTGTGAACAGAAACGAACAAATTGAAGATGAGACGCCATAAAACACACACACACACTTACGTAAATGCTTCGCCACTGTGCAGTCACTATGTAGCGCAGAGGGAGCAGGTTTGATTACTGGATGAGTTTTAAGCTTTATAGATGACTAGGCTGTGAAGATTGTGTGATGAGCACGATCATTTGTTTTGTTCCGTTTCTGGGTGTAATTTATCCATAAAATGTATGTATTTAGTAATTTAGTAATTTGACTGCACGGATGGCGCAGTGGTTTAAGCGGTTGCCACGCCGCTTTCTACTGCGACGAGTGTTGTGGGTTCAAACCCCACATGGGACGACACTGTGTGATCCACAAATTGATGTTCTAAGTCTGGGTGTTCTTTGTGTCCGTTTCATGTATGTTTGTAAAGTCCCCCGCGACACAGGATATATTCCTAATGCGGGAATTGTCTTTTAAAAAAAAGAAAAGAAAAAACAAAGTAATATTTAAGTATGTTTACCAGAAAAAATGAGACCAATAAACTACTGCGACG